>CM035164.1:69588438-70280809 GCA_020205615.1 Panax quinquefolius | reverse complement strand
CGGATGCGGTTGAAGTTCTAAAAGTTCGAGCGAATAACACGTTGCATGTATGCATGTTCTTCGAGATGGTAGGACTTGCAGAACCCGAGGCACCCCGGGCAGCCGCAGGTGAATCTGCGGCTGCCGCAGGTACACCTACGGCTCCCCCCTCTATAAATAGAGGGCTTGGGGCAGCCATTTTGCATAGAGAAAAGGTGAAGAAGCCCTGTCCAATTTGCTCTGTACACACTATAAACTGAGTGCTTTCTTATTTAAAACACTTGTGAGCTTATATATTGCTATATTTTTACCGGCGAGAGCCGAGTGTTCATCCCTTTAAAGTCATTGAAGTCTTCTTTGGCAGTCCACTGTAAGTATTCTTACACACCTTAAAAAATTTCTCTTCATCTTTACACACACTATTCTTCACGTTGAGAGTCGTGTTGCGTGTGTAGGCTCGAACTTCAGTCCATGGTTTTATTTCTGTTTGTATATATATATATATATGTATATATATATACTTATATATATGAACTGTTGTCGAACTCTGTTCGATGAGCCTGGATTTTACATCTGGTGCGTTTACCGCTTATATATATATATATATATTTACATTTCGTCCCGCCTGGAGTTTACTTCGTGGTGGTTGATCGTTTTTACTACTTTCTTTACGTTTCGTCCCGCCTGGAGTTTAGTTCGTGGCGGTTGATCATCTTTACAGCTTTATTTACATTTTTTGATCTTCTATGGAGGTGTTTCGTGGTGATTGATCTTGTTTTTACAGCTTTATTTACATTTTTGATCCCCCATGGAGGTGCTTCATGGTGGTTGATCATGTTTATATATATATATATATATATATGTCTATATATATTTACCGCTTTTATATATTTACATTTCCGATCCCCCATTGAGGTGCTTCGTGGTGGTTGATCATGTCTGTATATATATATTTACAACTTTTATATATATAGTCGCTATCGCTTTTCATATAAATTATGCATCATGAGCCTAGGAATCATGTGATCACAGATTTAGTCTACTGAATCTAGATTCGGTTCCCGTGATAGACATTTTCAGCTGTAAACAACTTTTAAATTTATTCACGGTGTTTGGATTTCCTTAGGTGGCTCCCATACCCATGAGGAATTCGGCACTGCTTTGTACATTATTTTCTCGAAGATACATCGCATCTCGAAAATAAAAGCAATCCAGCCGAACATTTAATAAAATGGAAGTATCAAAAGGTCTCAATTACTATTGAGCATAAGGGTTTGAAAAACCCTCTTTTACAAAACATCACTGCTATATCTTGTTTAAAACTGAATTTTTATATAAATTCAAACCCTGTGTATATAGGTGCGAACGAGGCCTCACACTACTTCCAAATAACAACACATTGACCCACACACACATTCATATAATAGTTTCTTGAAAAGTGGCGGTCACCGTGGCAACACGGATGTCGGGGGGTGCCTAACAGCTTCCCTCCGCATAACCAAGTCCCCGGACCCTAATGAATCTCGATTTCACAGACCCGTTTAGCAGTATCACATCACTGGGTCAATGTGCAAACCTTTTCTTAGTTGTGTTGGTACAACCATTTAAAAAACCAACTGGCGACTCTTACAATCAAATCGTCGACATATACATGTCGGACCTTTTCACAACTTGTTTTTTCAAACAAATTTCACCTAACATGAGAACACCAAAAGACAAGAACAAAAAAGGGACAAATAAAAATCCCGACGTCGACAGGTGGTGACTCTGCTAGGGACACCAGTAAGAGGACTTAAGCCGCTATTACAAGCTTTTCAAAATTGTTATATGCTTGTGTGTGGATGTTGCATTTATATTTGATGGATGTGTACGAATGCATTTACTTACTGCTTTACACTATATCTGTTTGTGATATTAGTGCTTCGCACATGTCATCATTTTCATAAACGGTGAGACACGTTGTATGTGAATGTATGTTGTGTGGTTCCTCCATCAAGAGGCTATCCTGTCGGTGTTTGATTACTAGACTCGTAGGAAGACTAATTCCAATGAGGCTCAGGAAAGGCACCACCCAAATTCGCTCCAGTTGAAAGATCGAATTAACTTCCCGTCAAGTAAATTGCGATGATTTGGGAACCTTCATGCCAAAAAGCTGCGAGAGTAAACTAAGATAGGTCAACCTCTGATTAACCAAATGCGGAGGAAAGTCTCTTCATGCTTTCTCATTTCAAATTACTCGTAAAGTCAATTACTTGTAATTTCATTCCATATTCATCTCCATGTAATGAGAAATATGAAGAAATATGTGTACAAGCATATTTGCATGTTATCCTGTGTTACAAACAGCTAACATCCATTTTGCAGGATAATAATCCTAAAACGGATACATCACATAGCATGTAAACATTTATACACTCCCTAAAAACTAAACTACATCAGTTTTTCGTAGGGAAATAATCAGACCTATTACCCGTTCAAAGTCCAAAAAGGCCACGAGCCTACAACCAATCATGTCTTCATCTGACCAGACTAATTTTAATCCAGTTTCTCGTGAAGAATTCGACAGATTAAGTAAATAAATCATAGATTTGGTTGTTCTGCTTAAAGAACTACACCAATCTAATCAGGGTACGAAGATACCCGTACATGTTGAATCCTCTACACAAGAAGGAACCCAAGGTCCGGATAAAGCCATTCCAGTACCTGAGCTTCAGTTGGATCCGACTAACAAAATTCATGATAACAACCATCTCAAAGAAGATCTAGACACCAATGATATCAGAAAGAAAGTCTTTCAGATGGAAGAGACCATCCATTCTATCAAAGGAATTGGAGCACATGGAACTGTTTCATATGTTGACCTTTGTATATTCCGTGGTGTGCATTATCCAGAGAAGTTCAAGACTCCTGACTTTGAAAAGTATGACGGGTTAGGAGATCCTTACACACATTTGAAGGTATTCATTGGAGAACTCAGATCTTATGCCGAGGATGAGAAGCTCAGAATGGAGCTGTTCCAGAAAAGTCTGACTGGAGAAGTCCGATCATGGTATACAAGATTAGATAATTCAAAGATTCATAGCTGGGAGGAGGTAGTTCATGCATTCCTCACTCACTACAGCTTCCGGTCTCAAATGGCCCCTGACCGGTACCAAATTACTAATGTCGGGAAACAAACCAATGAATCTTTTAGAGAGTATGCTCAAAGATGGAGGCCCCTTGCTGCTCAAGTTGTTCGCTCTATGAATAAGTCAAAAATGGTGATGAACTTCATAGACATACAAGAAACTCCTTTCTGTGAGAGAGTCTTAGCTGGTATTGGCAAACCATTCTCTGAAATGATTAAACATGGGGAGATGGCTGAGATGGGATTGAAGTCAGGAAAGATTCAAGACCTAGATGCCCTTAAAGTTGTTGCTGAGCACATCCAGTCCGGAAATTATGGAAACAACCCCCGGAGGGTCCATAAAAAGAAAGAGGAGGATGTTTCCTTGATACTACAAGGTCAGAAAGGCAGTCAGAATATGCCTATCCAAAGGAGAAATTACACTCCCTTTCAAGCACAGTCTTCAAACCCTCTATTGCCTAAAGGTGGGTCGAGTGTTCACACCCTTAGGGGACTCACTCGAGAAAATTCTCAATCTTCTAACCACTCAGAAGAAAATCAGGCATCTTCTTCCACTAGCCAACCCAAATAGGAGAGGTTTCAATGCTACTCGGAAGTGTGTCTATCATGTCGGGGCTCCGGGACATGATACTCAGGATTGCTGGGCCTTGAAACACAAGATCCAGGATTTAATAGATAGCGGTGAGATCGTGGTCACCAAACCCGATCAACCCCATGTGCAAGACAACCCTCTTCCTCAACACAAAGAAGAGGAGGTTAATATGTCTAATTGGAGTAGTGGACAGAGTTCCAATTTTAAGGGTGGATCTTCTCAGACTAACAAGGATAATGCTGATAAGTGGGACTATGCAAAGTTCCAGTTTACAATGGAAGGGAAAATGAATGCTCTGCGTGAGCAACTTAGCCAATTGGAAAAACTGGTGGTCCATCAGCACCAAGCCATACACCAATTATTTAGTCAGGAGCATGCCAGTCTCCTTCCTCTTGTTACCAACACTCCACCACGTACTCCAGAAAAGGAAACACTGGAGGATAAAATTACCAAAAGAGCAAATCCTAAAGCCCATCGGGATTTTGCCAACAAAAGGGAATTTACATATTTAGGCCAACCGATGGAAGAAATACTGCAGATGTTGATACATGAAGGAAGAATCACAACTCTGCTACCTCCGGTCAACCCGCGTTCAAGACGGTTTGATTTCAATGGAGTGTGCCAGTATCACTCCCAATCTCGCGGTCACAGCACAGAAGAATGCTGGGCACTTCACCACCTTATTCAGAATTTAATTGACAGTGGTGTCCTGCAGATGGCAGACGATGATGATGTGGTATTAGAGAGTGGGGACGCGTTTCCTACAAAGTAGAAGGAAGTCGTAGCAGTCATATCTTCTGAGGTAGATATAGCTACACCCTCATATACAATCCAACGTATTCAGCTCAAAGGTATTGACAATCCTTTGAAAGTGGCTGTGCCAGAGCCAATTATCATGTCATACAGACCACAATATCCTGTTGTCAGTCTACAGAAGGTTCCATAGAATTATGGAGGGGCTGAAGGATCCACATCTCATATGACTACTGCAGTGTCAAAGTATAATCCACTGTATCTTCCTCAACGGGTGATGAAGCCTACCATCAAATCAAAGGGGAAGATTCCCTTGGAAAAAGTGGAAGAATTTCTCTGTACTATGGGCCATAATGAAGCTAAGGTCATTTTAAGCTTAAGAGAAGCTCTACATCAAATTTCCATATTGAACTTGGTTTCCTCGTCTGAAGATCACATGAAGGTATTACTTAGGGTTCTGGAAGAAGCCCAACTGCCTAAGTCAATAGATGTTGAGAAATTCCAGCTTCTAGTGGAGCACATTTTTAACAATAATGTGATATCTTTTACTGATGACTATATACCTCCCAAAGGGACTGGTCATTGCAAGCCGTTGCACATTGCAGTTTTATCCTCCAGATATATGGTGGGAGGAGTTTTGATAGATGGAGGTTCATCTCTGAATATCTGTCCTTATGCTACTCTAGTGAAGATTAACATGAATCTCAATCGGATCCGAAGCAACCATACAGTTATTAAAGCTTTCGACGAATCCCGACGAAACTATGTCGGGGAGATGAAACTGTTAGTGGAGATTGGTCCACATACATTCTGCATATCTTTCCATGTGCTCAAATTAGATACAGGATACAACCTGATCTTGGGAAGACCATGGATTCATATGGTCGGGCCAGTCCCCTCCACCCTTCATCAGCAACTTAAATACATTATCAACAATAGCCTAGTCACTGTCGATGCTGAGCCGGAATGTCCTGCACAAGGTGAGATACCACTCATCAGCTTCAATTCAGAAGTTGAGCCAGTCAGTTTTCATGCCCTGGAGGTGAGCAACACTCACTACCATCCTGTTGGGACGCCACCTCTCATACCTTAGATTTTTGCCGAAGTAATGTCGGCCACTCAAGAAATGATGTCATTAGGTTATCAACCTGGACAAGGGTTCGGCAAAGACAATCAGGGCATCAAGAGCCCCATGCAATGTCCTAGTCAAACAGGGACAATCAGACTAGGATATACTGCCAGTTCCAGTCACAGGAATCCTCATAAGCTTAAACAAATTCCTTCAGCTTTAGCCACACGACGATTATCTCCACCTACAGTTCGTGAGCCTGTACGGTCTCCGGTAAAGGTACCTGTAATGGCCATGTTATTTCCTAAACCGGTACTGGTAAAGGGGAAAGAAGTCTTGGTTCCAAATCCCAAAGTGGAAGAAGAGGAACGGAGACGTAAATAAGATATCGTCAGAATGATGTCAAACGTACGCATCATTGTCCATGATGAACATACAAATAGATACACCCTAGACGATGATTGCCCAGACGTAATGGTCATCATTCGGAAGAAGGAGGACGATGACAGCCCCTCCATCATTGCAGTCCATTAGGATTTCACCCTTGACAATTGGAGCAGCACTCCTTTCATTGGTCGACAAGGGTAAAACGGGCAGAAACTCCTTATGCCCTGTAGATAATCATAACTGCTTACTTTTCTATACAATATTAGCAGTTATTTTGTCAGTACATGCTAACACTTTGTATGATTGAACAGTTTCATATATATTAAGTGAAAGCATATTTTGTTTCAGGACTCTGAATTTATATGTGCCTATACTTGCTGATAAGGTGCATTTTCTCCACAAGGATTGTAAATTTGATAAAAAGTTGGACTCGGCCTTGATGGAAATACAAGAGGACATTGAGATACCCCCGGAGATCAAAGAATGGGTCAAAGACAAACCTAAATTCAACCTTGATCAAACCGCCTCCTTCAATCTCGGAACCTAAGAAAGCCCTAAGCTAATCCAGATTGGTTCAGACCTCACTCCAAACCAAAGGAATGACATGGTTACACTATTAACCCAATTCCGAGATGTGTTTGCATGGTCTCATGAAGACACGGTGGGTTTGTCCACTGACATTGTCATTCATCGCCTCCCAATCAAAGAGGGATTCGATCCAATCAGGCAGAAGCTCAGGCGATTAAAACCTAAGTGAAGTTTAAAGGTTAAAGAGGAAATTGTGAAATAATTTCAAGCAAGCATCATCATGGTGTCCACATACCGTGAATGGCTATCAAACATAGTCCACGTGCCTAAACCAGGAGGAAAGGTGCGAATTTTTGTGAATTACCAGGATCTGAATAAAGCTTGCCTTAAAGATAGCTTTCCCGTGCCATTTATCCACATCCTCATTGATAATACTTCTCAATAGGACATGTACTCCTTTGTTGATTGCTTCGCGGGGTACCATCAAATCATGGTTGTTGCGTGAGAAAACTTCCTTCATCACGCCTTAGGGAACCTTTTGCTATAGATGGTTGTCGTTCGCCCTCATCAATGCCGGAGCTACCTACCAGCGAGCCATGATGGCTCTTTTCCATGATTTAATGCACAAGGAGATAGAGATTTATGTGGATGATATCATCGTCAAATCCTAGAAGGAGGAAGACCACCTAGACCATCTCAGTAAGCTCTTCAACATGTTGCGTAAATACAACTTGAAGTTGAATCTAACCAAGTGTGCCTTTGGCGTTAAATCAGGCAAGTTGCTAGGATTCCTAGTCAGCCATAAGGGGATTGAGCTGGATCCCACCAAAATTCAGGCCATTTTGGAAATACCAATTCCTCAGATAGAGAAGGAAATACATGGATTTTTGGGAAGAATCAACTTCATTAGTAGGTTCATTTCTCAACTCACGGCAACCTGTGAGCCCATTTTCAAGTTGTTAAGGAAGAACTCCTCCATGAAATGGAATGATGAGTGCTAGATGGCCTTCCTTACAATCAAAGAGCAGCTAGTCAAAGCTCCTATTTTTGTACCACCTAGGGATGTTGTTCCCCTGTTTATGTACCTGTCCATAAGTGACAATGTGACGCCCCCAAATCCGGGTATCTTCCAACCCGACAGATGGTGCTCCACGATACTATATTTCATACAATCATTCCATTGAAATAACAACAAAATGAGTGTAATTACTATCTTTGTATTACATTTGTAATAAATCCTTTCCCAGGTTCATAATCGAATACATTCATTGTTCTTCATAAGTATATTACATACAAATTTACTAGTCTATTACATGACGATTAATTGTCCATCTTAGCCTTGCCTTTATCTCTCTTAGAACTCTCAGTTCATTCGGCTTTAGCTACAAACATATGGTTCAAGCAAGAATGAGCATAACTAGCTCAGCAAGTATTAACAATGAAACATATAAATATCACATCAGCAAATACATGCTTTATTTCCATATCTGAATAATTATCTACGAAGCATTATGAATCATTTGACTAATACTTCTCTTACAACAATTCCAGAGTATATATAATAGCTTAGGAATGATGAACCGGTCAATAGACCATGAACATACTTTTTTCGATTTCATACTTGAAAAGGATATCCGACACTAAGGCCATCCACCCGTCTTTATTTACGAGCACTTCTAGTTGATCAGCCTATTGTACTCTATGTTGATTAACACTCTTACGTTAAACGTATTTACGTTCAACATTTGGCAACCTCGCGTGCCCATTGAATAATCGATGAAAATACTTTTGTTTGTACATAGACAAACTTACCTTCTCATCTGTATCAAATACTTGGCATAGGATAGCGTTAACAGTTTTATATCAACAGATTTATAAACAAATTCAATCAACTTTCCAATACTTGTCTAGCCAGAATAAAATAGGCATCGACTCTTTCTTTATTACCATTCATGCATTGTATAACATGCATCACGTAAAAACTTGGCTAACACGAAGGTTAAACAAGCGTTAAGAAAGACTTGCCTTCAAGCGTCTTCAATATACAATTCAACTATTCTCAGTCTTTACAGGATCTACATGATACATTCACATAGCACACTGTAATTAGTTATCATATAAACTAACTTTACGGTTCTAACCAACTTCTTTCTATTCTATGTCTTATTTAACTTAACTTCGTTATTAAAGTCAATTCGACTTTCTATACTTCGTAACGTTTCATTAATGTTCTTATATCCTTAACCGTTATTCGATCAATATTGGTTAACTACCAACGTTAAACGTTACTCACGGTTCACTTATTACGTCTTCGTGTTCTTCGTTTAATTTCTATTAAGCCTTATTAGATCTTTATACATTAACAACTTATAAGTGATCTAAGGTAAGTCTTATCATGTACATTAAGTAACTCTCATATCTTACTTTAGGTCTACATCCAAATTGGAACAAAACCTAACTTGGTCAACTTTTTTCTACTGTCGGTGCTGCGGCGCGGCATCCTATGCATTCTAGTGGCGCTGCGACGTCACTCTCCAGAGGTTTTGCTCAGACTTGGCGCTACGGCGCGAGTCCATGTACAAACTCTTATGCTGCGGTGCGAGTCTCCAGACCTTTTTTATCTTCTCCCGGCCATAACTGGCACTGCGACGTGGTAGAAAACACTGGGTTTGGCGCTGCAACGCCGAACCTGTGCACCAGTTGGCCAAAATAGTTTGGTTTCTTAACGAAACTCCCGGCTTCCTAATTTGTTCGTTTTACATCGGAATTGACCCATTCATATTCCTACAAGTCACAAATTACACTCTTTACGTGTTCGTATAAGAATTTTACCTTTTCGAATTCGTTAACTCGGAATTCACCTTTCATTTTTAAGCGTTCATTTAATGTTTTCGTCCGTTCAATACTCGTTTTCTTCATTATAAGTCGGAATGCGATGATTCTTTTGCCAACGACTCTTAATTACCTTATCTCACATGTTGACATTGGAAACCAACGTTTTCAAGTCACACGGCAACTTTTGACCTTTAATCCGGACTTTCTACATTTTCGACGTTTAACGTTTATTTCTACACAATCCGCCATAACTTCGTTACTAATGTTCTCTAAGCCAAATCACATGGAATACTCCATGGACTTCATATCTACACCCTAACCAAGTAATATGCACATCCCTTAGCTATAACAGTTTTCAAAACGTTCGTTAATAACTAAGTTAACGTTCAAGGCGCTTATAGTTTTTAACTCACATAAACACCTACGATTTCCATTAGGTCATGACCTATCAATGATTGGATCATTAATAGAACTCCTTATAGCTCCTTAATAAACACGCTCCACTCATCTATGATTCTTCTACGAGAAAGAAATCGAAAAGATGAAGATTACGGTTTGTCGGAATTTACCTTTGAAGTAATTCACGTTCTTGATAAACGCCTATTGGTTTGTTTGGAAGTAGAAGGATTATAAGTTTCTAGCTCTTTTCTCTCTCTCAAATATGTTGGACAAGCTTTGTAAAAACTTCAAATGACCAACCTAGCTTTATTTATATAGAAAACCAAATGAGGGGCAAAATGGTCCAATTCTCCACCTCCTTACTTATTTACCACTTTGTCACCAAGTCAAATACTTGGTGACCAAGTGTTATTCTTGCCTTGCACACCAAGTGGCCGGCCCACCATGCCCATGGGTTGCCCAATAGGTTTTACCCATTCGGTGACCCACCGGTTCGATCCATGGTTCGGTTTTCTTGCATTGGGCTTAACCAATCTAATATTTGGCCTTAACTTGGGCTTACCACTTAATCCCTTGGGCTTGCTCATTCAATTGATTGGGCTAAACATAATCCAACCAAATGAATTAACATTAAGTCTTAACTTAATTCTAGAATCCAACTCGTATTCCCTACGTATACTTCACGTATTCTTTCTATATAATACTAGTACGATAATCGTATTGTACTCCGTATTAACTCATCATATTATACATAGATACTAAATAGTATCTGAATTGTATAACACATACCTTAACCATAACGCAACTCCTTCTACTCGTTTCATTTCCTTCTCAGAAATCAATATACTCAACCCTTAGGTTTTAAGTCCGTAGGCGAAAACTTCGTTTGCCATAACGGAATTATTATTGGATATTCCATACTATCGTAATATTCTAACATTACGCGTTTCTCAGAATCTCAAATCCTAGCTCCGAACGAAATCAGATGAATAGTGTTTTTACACAAACATTCTCGGAAAAACTTCGTTTTTGTCTTGATAATTCACAACAATTAATTCTAGCATAAAGCCAGAATACTAACCACATCCGCACATTCTAGGTCATAAAACGACCTTCGAACATCTTACTCACATAATTACTCAATTAAATTCATTTAATCCACATAATCAAATAAAAATTTAATTCATTAAAAATTCAAAATTCTCGGGCACTACAGATAATGCCATGGGCTGCATGCTGGGACATAAAGATGATAGAGGCCAAGAGAGAGCTATCTACTACCTCAACAAAAGATTCAGTAACAGTGAACACAAGTACACTCTGATTGAGAAGACTTGTTGTGCTTTAGCATGGGCTTCCATGAGGTTACAACATTACCTCTATGGCCAGACAACCCATATCATATCCTGCGTGGATCCTCTCAAGTACGTGTTCAGTAAACCCGTGCTGAACTGCAGACTGTCCAGATGGTAGTTGATCCTACAACAGTTTGACATCGTTTACGTGACACAGAAGTCCATTAGAGGTCAAGGAATTGCGGATCAACTGGCCACCGCACCTTCAGAGGACTTCAAACCCTTGGAAACATACTTCCCCGATGAAGGGGTAATGGCAATTCAGCAACACCATCAGTACGATGCACGCAAAACATGGAAGATGTAAAACCATAACTTTTTGAATAAAGATGAATTTTTTATAAATATTATTTTTGAAGATTATGGAGTGAAATTGATATAATGTTATAGTTGTGGGTAATATTTATAAATTTTGCATAGTATGCAAGTTGTTATATTATATTCTATTGGTCGGGGAATATTCATTTTAGTAGGGAATATTCGTACAACGGCGCAATCATTGGTGGACCCCACAACAGAATTATTGTCGGACTGAGAAAACGACAAAAATATTTTTATGAAAATAACGGCAGAAGTTTTACCGTTGATACTGTTGAACTACTCGGTAGTAAAAGTACAGTAATACGCGTGGTTGCATAGTAGCACACGGTATTGATTATTGATGCTTACGTGAGAAGTCATTTAGTTTTGTTCAATTATTGCTATAGTAATTGTTGCATAGTATCTCACGTTATTTGATTCAATTATTGTCGATATTTATTATATTGTTAAAATCAATAATTGAGACGACAAAATTATTAATATTATTATTTGCAATATTAACGATGTCTAGAAGTTCTGTCAAGGAGAGGTTTGGTCACCTAATTGCGCGCCCAATAGGAGAAATCCTTATTGGAAAGCCCCTCTTTCTGGGAACGACACAGTGGATTAATATTGTGAATTATAATAATGATGATAAATGTTGTTAAAAATATTGAAAGGATTTTTATAAGGTAGTTGTTATAAATTTGGCGTATTATTTAGACCCCCATTTACCTATTTTTCAACATAATTGGTAGAAAGTTATTTAAATATAATGGGACCCCTGTGATTATGACATGTTGGGGGAGGGGAACATGTGGGGCCCACGGTATTGAAAATTGAATTGTTGGGAGGTTTTTTTTCAAAGTTATCAAATTGGGTGTTTGGTTTATACCTGGGGGGTACCATTATTATCATTATATATATATATTTTATATATATAATATATTTTATTTAAAATATTTTGCTTTAAATATGGATCATCCGATTAAAAGTAAATCAATCTGGACCGTTCATGAATTAGTTACTATGCAGTCCATTCTCCTATAAATAGAAGCTCATTTCTTCATTATTTTTTACGAATTCACTGAAACTCTAGAGGGAGAAAATTATATAGAGAGAAAGAAGAAAAGTTTTCTGCTACTTAACTACTCTTATATTCGGTTCTTTTTTACGGTAAGGGTCTTATTCTTTCTTATTCATGAAGAGAACTGTTGTTATTCCATTTCTTATTATTACATTTGGAATAACTTTTGTATCTGCTGGTCTACCCTATACTTTGGGTGACATTCTTTTTATTATTCCGTCTTTATTATTCTCGTTGGAATATCACATCATGCATTTTATGTCGACTGATTAAAATCTTTGTTATTCTCATTAGAATATCACATGCAGTCAATTTAATTTCGCTTGGCTTTAGTTCCGATTATTTAGTATTCATTGGAATAACTTTTGCTCATGCGAAAGTATCGCATGCATGGTGATTTCTTTTGTTATTCCATTATTTATTATACTCAGTTGGTTAAAACTTTGACTTCTATACTCCATGAAATTTGTGGAATATCCTTGATATTTGCGCTTCATCCAGTATCTTTTCATGGAAATATTCTTCTGAGCATTCTTGAATTTTACTCTACAAAACAGTATCATGTTGACAATTTTGACGCAATCACTTCCTAGATAAATTAATTCTTGAACTTGTTTTATTGAATTCTTATATCATTGTCATCATCCTCATATTTATATTTTTTGAAAGTCATCTGTGGCATGTAGTGCATAGATGGACTTGGTATGATTATGACCAGGGATTATTCGGTATAATCATGACCGTAATGTTACAAATGATGTGGTAAAAGTCCTTATTGGCCCGTAGTGCATTGATGGACAGTTGTTGACATGATCATGACCATTAATGAATACGTAAATATTCTTGGCCCGTAGTGCATGGATAATTGTGGTCATGATACTAAAGAATATCATTGGCCGTAGTGCAGGGGTGATTCGATGATGTGGATTATTTATTAAGCTGAGTCCCAGCGATAACATTGATGAAAAACCTTTTAAATCATAAAACATAGTAGATTTTATTTTCTACTTGACTCTTTTAATTGATTGCTTGTTCCGCTGCAGTTAAACACTTGATGTCTATTATATTTTATCAGTTTAACATTGTTGGAGACTAATGATAATTTATTCTGCATTATCTTAGTCATAATATTTCTTACTGGGCTAGTTGAGCTCACCCTTTTTTCACCGTTCTCTTGAGAAATGAGAATATAGCCGGGACGAGTCGGGAACGGAGTGATGGTCCGAAGGATAGCATTAGTAGTCCTCACTATTCGTGAAATAGTGTGATAATAATTATAATGAGGACTCCTTTTTAGTTTGTATAATCTCTAGTAGACAATATTTGTATTCAACCTCACGAGCAATGTTTTGTCGTATTGTACCACGACATAACAGTATTAGTAAGTTGTATTTGAATTCTGTACCATGTATCTGGCGACCCAAGATGGGTGATGTATACCTAATTTTAGGGTCGTCACAGTTGGTATCAAAGCTTAGGGATATGATCCCTGGCTAAGATGTGAGACTAGAACTAGGAGGGGATAGACGGGGAATTCCTTCGCTAGTATGACCTACCTAAGTTTTTTTTTTGGTATATAATTGGTCGGTCAAAGTATATGGATAATATGTTATATGTTAATGAACCTTTGTTTTGTGGTAGTATCTGAAAATGACATCCGAGAATGTTGAAAATAGCAATGGAGCACAAGAGACCGTTGAGTCTCCAAATATCAATAATCAGGAGAATGTGCATCAGGAAGGCGACAATCCTCATATAAACAAAAACATTGACCAATTGATGAATGGACTATTCGGAGGCTTTATGCAATTCATGCAACATCAGGCGAGAGCGGCTCTTGTCCAAAATGTAGGTGGAAACACTGGAAACTCTCGGACGGTCACCGCTAATCAGTTCAAGGAGCTAGGACCACCGGAGTTTATTGGAGAACCAAAACCACTTAAGGCGGAAGCATGGATAAAGTAGATCACCAAGATATTTGATGTCTTGGGATGCTCCGAGGAGCAAAAGGTTCCCTTCGCCACCTTCATGTTTATGTGAAGAGGCGATTCTTGGTGGGAATCAGAAAATGTACCCAACACTTGACCTTTTCAAGATGTCTTGGGAGAAGTTCCAAGAGCTATTCAACGACAAGTACTTTCCCGAGAGTATTCGTCACATGAAAGAAGTGAAGTTTATCAAATTGGAACAAAATAATATGACCGTGTCGCAATACGAGGCTAAATTTGCGGAGTTATCCCGGTTTGCATCCCATTTGGTCGATAATGAGGAGTGAATGACGTGAATGTTTTTAAGAGGTTTGAAACCGGAGATACGTCAATATCTTATTTCTCATAAGCTGTGTTTGTACTCAAATGTTATAAATAGGGCTCAGTTATTTGAGCGTGATAACGAGTCAATGCAACTAAGAGAAAGTAGCCGGTAGCATGAAAATACCAGTGGTAACAGTCATCGAAAAGGCGACAACAAACGTGGAGGGAATCAACATGCCAGAAATGGTAACCACTTCGGTGGTAATCATGGACAAGATAGTAAAAATGGACATTTCAAGAAGAGGAGATTCAACAATGATGGAAAGACGTCAGCACCAACACCCATTGTTAAGGAAGGAGAACGACCACCTATCATATGCTTCAAATGCGGAGGAGAGGGACATATCAGTCCAAACTGCGCGATGCCGTCCAAAGTATGTTATAATTGTGGAAGAGAATGTCACCTAGCCCGATTTTGTCGTTCACCGAAGACAAGTTCAGCTAGGATGGAGGCACCAAAGGCCGTCCCAGAAAAGTCAAAGCCAGTAGTGCAAGGGAGAGCATTTGTAGTGACCTCCCAGAAATCAAGGAACCCGAATGAGGTCATCACGGGTAAGCTTATCATAAACTCTAGCGAAGTTTATACCTTATTTGATACCTGTTCGACCCATTCTTTTATTTCTCCTACTTGCGCTCAACGATTAAATTTGACTCCGGAGAAATTAGACTTTGACTTATCTGTGGAAACTCCGTTGGGAGAAACCTTCATTACATCCACGGTTTATAAGTCTTGTTTGGTTCAAGTTGGTACCCACACATTACCTGTAGATCTTATTGCATTAAAAATACTTGCATTTGATGTAATTCTAGGGATTGATTGGTTAACTACTCATCATGCAAAAAATGATTGTTTTCGTAAGGTTGTTAGCTTTCATATTCCTAATCAACCTATTATGCGAATTCAAGCAACCAAACCATTAAAATCAATCACTGTCATCTCAAGCCATAAAGCTATTCGTTTATTGAAAAATGGATGTCAAGCTTTCTTAGCTCATGTCACAGATCTAAACAAAAATACGTTAGTTTTGAATAATATTTCTATTGTTAATGAATTTCCTAACGTATTCCCTGAAGAACTTCCTGGCCTACCCCCAGAGCGTGAAATTGAATTTTGTATCGACCTTGAACCCGGTACAAAACCTATTTCTAAAGCCCCATATCGAATGGCTCCTATTGAACTTCAGGAGTTAAAGACTCAACTGTAGGAATTGTTAGACATTGGCTTTATTCGTCCTAGTACTTCTCCTTGGGGTGCTCCTGTTCTATTCGTGAAGAAGAAATATGGGAGTATGCGACTTTGTATTGATTATCGGGAGTTGAATCATGTCACCATCAAAAATAGGTACCCATTGCCATGTATTGATGACCTGTTTGACCAGTTGTAAGGAGCCAAATTCTTTTCAAAGATTGATCTTCGTTAGGATATCACCAATTGAAGATTAGAACCGGAAGTGACATTCCAAAGACGGCTTTCGAACTCGATGCGGGCATTATGAATTCCTAGTCATGTCCTTTGGATTGACTAATGCTCCTGCTGCCTTCATGGATATGTTGAACCGAGTATTCAAGGAATATTTGGATCACTTTGTGGTCGTCTTTATTGATGACATCCTTATTTATTCCAAAAGTCGTGAAGATCATGAGCAACACTTGAGGCTGATACTCCAAAAGCTTCGTGAATATAAGCTTTATGCCAAGTTGAAGAAATTCGAGTTCTGGCTTGAGGAAGTAGCATTCCTTGGGCACGTAGTATCAAGTCATGGAATATCTGTTGACCCAGCAAAGATTGAAGCTATTCAAAGCTGGGAGCAACCTAAATCAGTGACTGAAGTACATAGCTTTCTCGGCTTAGCTGGTTATTATCGGAGATTCGTAGAAGGGTTTTCTCGAATCATTACTCCACTAACTCAGCTGACTCAGAAAGATACAAAGTTCGGTTCGAGCGAGGAATGTGAGAAGATTTTTCAAGAACTCAAGAGGAGACTCATTTCAAAGACTTTACGACAATACCATCTGGTTCGGAGGGATTTGTCATCTACAGTGATGCTTCGGGCAAAGGGTTAGGATGTGTTCTCATGCAACATGGGAAAGTCATAGCCTATGCCTCGCGACAATTCAAAGAATATGAGAGGAATTATCCTACTCTTGACCTAGAGTTAGCAGCCGTGGTCTTCGCACTTAAAATTTGGAGGCATTACTTGTATGGGGAGAAGGTGGAGATCTTTACGGATCATAAAAGCCTCAAATATTTCTTCACTCAAAAGGAACTCAACATGCGACAATGACATTGGCTTGAACTATTGAAAGATTATGATCATACCATCCAATACCATCCTGGAAAAGAGAACGTGGTAGCTGACGCATTGAGTAGAAGATCATATGCAAGTACGAGTACAATATTGTCAACACAAAGGCCCATTTTGTGTGACTTGCAAAGGATAGAGATAGAGTTAAAGACTCCAGGGACCCATGTGAAGATGGAAAATATATGAGTAGAACCGACTTTAATTGATAAAGTTAAAGTTGCTCAAGCTACAGACCTGGAGCTGATGCGTATAAGGAAGAAAGTGCAAGAATGTACTATGCCGGAAGCAAGAATCGATGAAGAAGGAATACTTCGAGTCAACTCCAGACTTTGTGTTCCTAACGACCCTGATTTAAAGTATAAAATCATGATGGAGGCGCACAACACACCGTTTGCAATCCATCCTGGGAATACCAAAATGTATCATGATCTTCGACATACATTTTGGTGGGGCAATATGAAGAGAGAGATAACGCTGTTTATCTCAAGGTGTCTAACGTGTCAACGAGTCAAGGCGGAGCATCAAGTACCAAAAGGTCCATTGCAACCACTTGAAATTTCAGAATGGAAGTGGGAGCACATTACCATGGATTTCGGTACCGGTCTTCCTAAGGTTTCTCAAGGTATAGATGCGATTTGGGTCATTGTTGATAGATTGACCAAGTCTGCTCATTTCTTACCGATACGAGAAACTTATACACTTGAACGTCTTTCTCGTATGTACATAAACGAGATTGTAAGACTGCATGGTATGCCAGTATCCATAGTTTCTGATCGAGACCCAAGATTCACTTCACGATTTTGGGTTAGTTTGCAGAAAGCTATGGGCACAGATTTACGATTTAGCTCGGCATATCATCCTCAGATGGATGGACAGTCAGAGAGGACTATTCAAACTCTTGAAGATCTATTAAGACTCTGTGTCCTTAATTTCAAGGGAAGTTGGGACAAGTTCTTACCATTGGTGGAGTTTTCCTACAACAACAGTTATCAAGCAAGTATTGGCATGGCTCCATTCGAAGCGTTGTATAGAAGAAAATGTCGTTCTCCAGTATGCTGGGATGAGGTTGGTGAAGCAACGTTGTTGGGACCGGAGTTGGTACGTATGACTACGGAAAAGATTTAAACGATCCGACAACGTATAAAAACCTCACAAGATCGACAAAAGAGTTATGCTGATCTTCATCGAAAGGACGTGGAATTCGATATAGGAGATCATGTGTTGTTACGTGTTACTCCATGGAAACGAGTTACGAGATTTGGAAAGAGAGAAAAAGCTCAATCCTTGATTCATCCGCCCATTTTAATCCTTGATCGAGTAGAAATCGTGGCCTATAGACTTGCTTTTACCGCCAAGTATGTCTCGTGTTCATAATGTTTTCACGTATCCATCCGTATTACGTAAATATGTGAAAGATCCGAACCACATTATTGAGTTAGAACCGGACGAAATAAATAGAAGTCTTAACGTATGAAGAGGTACTGTTCAAATCTTGGATAAGAAGGAACATATTCTACGCACCAAGGTTATACCTCAAGTCAAAGTTTTGTGGAGAAACCACGATGTTGAGGAAATGACTTAGGAGTTAGAATCAAATGAAATCAAGGTATCCTTACCTCTTGACATACCAGTCGCATACCCTAATTTCGAGGGCTTAAATTTCATAAGAAGGGGAGATTGTAAAACCCCAACTTTTTGAATAAAGATGAATTTTCTATAAATATTATTTTTGAATATTATGGAGTGAAATTGATATAATGTTATAGTTGTGGGTAATATTTATAAATTTTTCATAGTATGCAAGTTGTTATATTATATTCGATTGGTCGGGGAATATTCGTTTTAGCAGGGAATATTCGTACAATGGCGCAATCATTGGTGGACCCCACAACATAATTATTGTCGGACTGAGAAAACGATAAAAATATTTTTATGAAAATAACGGTAGAAGTTTTACCGTTGATACTGTTGAACTACTCGGTAGTAAAAGTACAGTAATACGCGTGGTTGCATAGTAGCACACGGTATTGATTATTGATGCTTACGTGAGAAGTCATTCAGTTTTGTTCAATTATTGCTATAGTAATTGTTGCATAGTATCTCACGTTATTTGATTCAATTATTGTCGATATTTATTATATTGTTAAAATCAATAATTGAGATGACAAAATTATTAATATTATTATTTGTAATATTAACGATGTCTAGAAGTTCTGTCAAGGAGAGGTTTGGTCACCTAATTGCGCTACGCAATAGGGAGAAATCCTTATTTGAAAGCCCCTCTTTCCGGGAGCGACACGAGGTCGATTAATATTGTGAATTATAATAATGATGATAAATGTTGTTAAAAATATTGAAAGGATTTTTATAAGGTAGTTGTTATAAATTTGGCGTATTATTTAGACCCCCATTTACCTATTTTTCAACATAATTGGTAGAAAATTATTTAAATATAATGGGACCCCTGTGATTATGACATGTTGGGGGAGGGGAACATGTGGGGCCCACGGTATTGAAAATTGAATTGTTGGGAGGTTTTTTTTCAAAGTTGTCAAATTGGGTGTTTGGTTTATACGGGGGAGTACCATTATTATCATTATATATATATATATATATATATATTTTATATATATAATATATATAATATATTTTATTTAAAAGATTTTGCTTTAAATATGGACCGTCCGATTAAAAGTAAATCAATCTGGACCGTTCATGAATTAGTTACTATGCAATCCATTCTCCTATAAATAGAAGCTCATTCCTTCATTATTTCTTACGAAATCACTGAAAATCTAGAGAGAGAAAATTATAGGGAGAAAGAAGAAAAGTTTTCTGCTACTTAACTACTCTTATATTCAGTTCTTTTACGGTAAGGGGTGTTATTCTTTCTTATTCATGAAGAGAACTGTTGTTATTCCATTTCTTATTATTACATTGGAATAACTTTGATACGCTTTGCTCTACCCTATACTCGGTGACATTATTCTATTATTCCGTCTTTATTATTCTGTTGGAATATCCTGTCTGTGCGTTTTACGCCGGACCTGATTCTGTCTTTGTTATTCTGTTGGAACATCCTGTCGGTGCGAATTTCGCCTGACCTGGTTCCGTTATTTAGTATTCTATTGGAATAACCTGTCTATGCGAAGTATAGCATACGTGGTGATTTCTTTTGTTATTCCACTATTTATTATACTCAGTTGGTTAAAACTTTGACTTCTATATTCCATGAAATTTGTGGAATATCCTTGATATTTGCGCTTCATCCAGTATCTTTTCATGGAAATATTCTTCTGAGCATTCTTGAATTTTACTCTATAAAATAATATCATGTTGACAATTTGGACGTTATCAGTTCCTAGATAAATTAATTCTTGAACTTGTTTTATTGAATTCTTATATCATTGTCATCATCCTCATATTTATATTTTTTGAAAGTCATCTGTGGCCTGTAGTGCATAGATGGACTTGGTATGTTTATGACCAGGGATTATTCGGTATAATCATGACCGTAATGTTACAAATGATATGGTAAAAGTCCTCATTGGTCCGTAGTGCATTGATGGACAGTTGTTGGCATGATCATGACCATTAATGAATACATAAATATTCTTGACCCGTAATGTATGGATAATTGTGGTCGTGATACTAAAGAATATCCTTGGCCGTAGTGCAAGGGTGATTCGATGATGTGGATTATTTATTAAGCTGAGTCCCAGCGATAACAGTGATAAAAAACCTTTTAAATCATAAAAGATAGTAGATTTTATTTTCTACTTGACTCTTTTAATGGATTGCTTGTTCCGCTGCAGTTAAACTTGATGTCTATTATATTTTATCATTTTAACATTGTTGGATACTAATGATAATTTATTCTGCATTATCTTAGTCATAATATTTCTTACTGGGCTAGTTGAGCTCACCCTTTCTTTCACTGTGCTCTTCAGGAAATGAGAATATAGCTGGGACGAGTCGGGGAACGAAGTGATGGTCCAGAGGATAGCATTAGTAGTCCTCACTATTTTTTGAAATAGTGTGATAATAATTGTAATGAGGACTCCTTTTGAGTTTGTATAATCTCTAGTAGACAATATTTGTATTAAACCTCACAGTTTATGTTTTGTCGTATTGTACACGACAGTTGTATTAGTAAGTTGTATTTGAATTCTATACCATGTATCTGGCGACCCAAGATGGGTGATATATACCTAATTTTTGGGGGGTCACAGAAGATGTAACACCCCGAAATCCGGTCTATCTTCACACCCGGATTCCGTACGTCACGAGTACATCATCCATCCAACATACATCATTATATACTGAAATATAATGATATACATTCTCTAATCCTAGGTTCTGGAAACCTTATAACCTTCTTCATTACAAATAATGGTAGTTACATTATTCATTTCAACTTACAATAGTGACTTTTATCCACCACCAAGGATCCATAACAATTCATTAAACTAGTCTAGAGTTTAATTTCATCTTTCTAAATTACAAGTCTTCACTTGATCTTCTCGTTCCTTCACATTCTGAAGTACAATTCATCTGGATACCATCAACTTGATTTTCAATTCTCCCTCCCATCCGAGTTCTCTCTCCCATCCGAGTTCTCTCTCTCTTTCTCAAATGTCTAGGATTTTCAAAAATCACAAAACAATGAAATGAGCTTACTATTTATAGATTTTCAAAGCTAAACGTATTTTAGTCATTTCGCCCCCTTAACCTCCTTACTATTCCACCTCCTCCAACACTTAGCCACCAAGTTTACTTGGTGGCCAAGTGGCCTCCCCCCTTGCCCCATGGGTCACCCCATGGGTTGCCCCATTGGTTACCCATCCGTTTACCCATCGGTTCGATCCGCGGTTTTTTTTCTTGGTTTGGGCCTTAACCCTAATTCTTCTTGGGCCTAACTTGGGCTTAATTTCACAAAGCATTGGGCTTGACATAATCCAAGTCCAATTGGATTCTACAAAGTCCATGATCTCAAAGTCCATTAAGACTAATCGCATTTTACGCATCTCATTATCGTATTCCCATATTCTATTCTTATATTGTTCGTACGATATTCGTATTTTATGTCTTAATAATCTTCGTACTATACTCGTATAATAACTCGTATCATACTCGTATTCCTCACGCATAATAACCCTAATTATTATATGTGATCATAAAATTCTTGGAGCTTACTTTTCCTAACCCTTAGGTTTTGAGTCCGTAGGCGAAAACTTCGTTTTTGTCATAACTGAAATATTATTGAATATTCCATCACGTCTTAAGATTATACGTAATCAATAACTTCTCGGAATTTCAAAATAAATCTCCGAGCAGAAATGGATGAATAGTGCCTATTTCGTCTTTTTCCCCGAAAATATTTTGTTCCCGGGAAACGTTCATTTCTGTCTTAAAAATTCTTACTCGATTAATCTAGCTCGGAGCCAGAATCCTCCCGACTTCTAATCATCCTAGGTTATAGAACGATTAATAAACACAATACATAATAGTATTAATAAAAATTCCTTTTATTAATAACTAATTCTTTAAACCTAAATTCTGGAAAATCCAAAATTCTGGGTTGTTATACTCTTCCCTCCTTATACAAATTCCGTCCTCGGAATTTCTTAAAACCACACCCTTACCCGGGTCATCACATTCACCCCTTCTTCACAGAATTTTGTCATCGAAATTTTAGCCTATTTTCTTCTCAACTTCACTTCAACGAAGTTCTTATCTTTCCCTCATTCCTAACCCCCATAACCTATCAAG
The DNA here is from genome assembly GCA_020205615.1 of Panax quinquefolius. NCBI lineage: Eukaryota > Viridiplantae > Streptophyta > Magnoliopsida > Apiales > Araliaceae > Panax > Panax quinquefolius. The sequence goes on along the minus strand of CM035164.1, from coordinate 70,258,008 downwards.
AATCATGAAGCGAAATGAATAACAAGGAATATAAAAATTCTTTTTAAAATGTTTCATACTTTTGCTGAGGGGTCAAATCGACCATGAACTCTTACTAGGTTAAACAACATTTCGCCGTAAGCCCTTATTTAACGGTCTGTTTACAATCACAAAGAAATTAAACTACCTCTTCCATGTTCTCCTCAGACTTGATCATTAGATTCCGCACCAAAATAATTTGGTTCGGCATAGCTCTTCAAAGAAAGCTTGATTTTCTTTTAATCATGACATACCATTCGTCTTAGCCAAATCAAGTAGCTTAGACCATACCAATAAATTGGACATCAACTTGAAACATTCTTCTAGTCAACTCGCTTGACATCGACTAATTCTTTAAATTCGTTTGCAATACATCAAAACATTTCATGACGTCGTGATACCACACTTTTCACAGTACGTTGAGGACTTCGTCAGTTTATGACTTCATCATTATGCATTATACCATAGCAGGTTATTGATCCTCTGATCAAATTCCACACCAGGTTTAATTGCATTAATAACTCAATCCTTTTACCATCCTTGCATCAAATGCACTTATGATATAGAATTCATTTTGATAGTTCAAATCAATTTCTGTCTAGCCGAAACAATTAGCATAGACATACCAAGAATAGTTCTTTTAAAATCCATTGGTTCCAAAAGTCGAACTAATTCTTTCATTTTCAAAATGCGCACATTAGTACGATTTCAAGAAATTTTTAAATCTAGCATAGCTAGATGACTTGGAATATCCTATTCTCCATCTTCCTTCATTGTCTTACTTGCGACAATACTTAATCTTCTCTAACACCATTAATGTTAAGTCTACTGAAAATACTTACTTTCAGTCTAAACATTCCTATACCTTAGTATAGTTCATCAACTTACCACACTTTATGTGTTTAGGAACTTTCCACAACCATATGTGCTTAAGAACTTATCTTCGCAATATGTAATCCAAGAACAAATCAAGGACTATCCATATGCTTAGGGCTCAGAAACATAGCATATAACTATGAGTCACAAACTTTTCATAAGTATGCGTTTCAAGAACCCGCACCTATCTTATCATTTTCTACCTATCAAGTATATACATGAGAAAAGATTCACCTTCTCGTCATATACGTCTTGATAGTGCGACCAATTTCAATGATTATCACTGTAATAAACTGAGTGGTTGTTACACCAAGCACAAACCTCTGCTCATACAAAGATTCATACAACTCAGCCATCACATGAGTCCTCAATTGAAATCTTACAACTTCTAACTTTCTCTTTACTTAATACGAATTTTCTTTAATTCGTATACTATCCTTTACAACTCAATTTGAGTTCTTCTTCTCGTACTACTTAGTAGTATCATTCATTCATAGCATTAGCTATAAATCATTCATCGTTTAACAGCTCATCTGTTACTATGATTTACTATGATCACGTGGCGATCTTCTTATCCTTCTCTTTATGATTATAGTCTTAGGTACTCATACATAAGGTTTATAACCTATCAGCTCTGATACCAACTTGTAACGCCCCAAAATCCGGTCTATCTTCACACCTGAATTCCGTACGTCACGAGTACATCATCCATCCAACATACATCATTATATACTGAAATATAATGATATACATTCTCTAATCCCAGGTTCTGGAAACCTTATAACCTTCTTCATTACAAATAATGGTAATTATATTATTCATTTCAACTTACAATAGTGACTTTTATCCGCCACCAAGGATCCATAACAATTCATTAAACTAGTCTAGAGTTCAATTTCATCTTTCTAAATTACAAGTCTTCACTTGATCTTCTCGCTCCTTCACATTCTGAAGGATAATTCATCTGGATACCCTCAGCTTGATCTTTACGAGATCATTAAGTTCTTCTAACCTTGTTCGCTGAAAATTGTTTTTCATTTAAAGCAAGAGTGAGCATTCAATTGCCCAGCAAGTCATCACAGTTGAACAAACAACTTCAGAATTAAACATTTCTTTAGAACTTCTATAACCGAACAAAGGTTATGAAGTAGCTTGAATAATAGGAATAGTTTCGATTCCTATCATCTTAAAACATCATTCATTTTCACTTTTAAATACTTTCATTTCTCTACCTTTTTCATACATATCCTGTCTGGCTAGAATCATTAGCACAGACATAAGAATAACGGTTCATGTATAAACAGAACATACTTGTATTGAACAGCTCAATCACAGAACAGTTCATACCATAGAAACACCGAAGTGTTCAAATTATGGCTTAAGGCCTCATACGTTTTACCACGTTGTACATACATCGCACATATGCACATAGACAAGACTTCTCAAGTACAACATCTGAGAAGTTTAAGAAACTAGCATTCATATAGTATGAATGAAAATAGGAAATTTGCCTTACGCACAGCTACAGCTTACGCTGAACTGCTCATTCCAATCCCTATAACACATAAGAAAATAACAAATACACCAATTAGTTATATACTTGACTTACGCATTGGTTTACTTAACTTTACTTCTTAAGGTTCGCGTTCTTGCAATCTAAGTTTACGCGACCAACTTTCATTACCATTCTACAGCTTCATGACATACGGAGATGTCTTACACAAAACGTTCATCCTCTTTGATGATTCACATTCTTATCTTCTTCTTATACTTCTCTAGGACTCAGTACACATCGCTTCTCTGCTAGTAGTCCATATGGTACTCTGAGTGGTTTCCCATAAACAACCAACAAACAAGTTCCCGTCTCATCTACACTGCCATCACAATGAGTTAGATCGGTTGCCAGTTTCGTATACACCTTCTCTCTCTGAAGGAATTGTTTAGTCCAGCTCCCATATGTCAACCATCAAAGGTTACGATGGTACCACAACCTAACTTTCTCTTAACTTATACGAATTATTAAATTATAATGTTCGTTAAGTTAATTTCTTATTCCTTTTGGCTTTCTGGCAAGTAATTGCCATACCTCAGGATTCATTCTTATCCGATTCACATTCGACTTTCAATAATCTCATTCTTTGTTAACATCGCTTTCTTGATACCATTCAGTATCTTACTTACTACATTCATCAATGTCTAAGTCATACAACCGGGGTATACTTAAGACGTTAAATCAAACGCGAATACGATTCACGAGGATCGTTTACGTATTCAATGTTCACGTTGCTCGTCTCTTAATCTCTCATTCAACCTTTACTCAAGGTTTCAATTGCATTTATCGTTATCCATTCCATGAACCCCGTGTTCATTATTCTTTCTTAATGTCAAAGCCATAGAGTCCGTTGTATGCTAAGACCGATCGTTCATCGTAACAACGTTGCGTTCATAGCGTCTATACGCTTTACACTTATCTCTTATTACCATGACATAACATCGGAATTTTATTCCTTACCTTCGTCATTCAACGTCCAAGGAATCACAATCACAGTAATCCCTCACGTTCGTTCATCATGACTACGGTTTTTGGATATCGGTTCCGTAACCCGCACCTACATTCTTTGTCTTTTAATCTCGTTTAATCTTTTCGTTCAACCTTTATTAAAGTTTTAAAACACTTGATTAAGTGTTACATTAGTTGAACACTATGTTCATATTTCTTTCTTGCACATCCTCCAGTAACTGAGAACTAAAAATCTCATTTCTGGGCATTACTTCTGCACCCGTGGCTGCATGCGCGCGCGTTCCCTTCCTTTCCTCTCGCGTTGCGGCGCGACCTACTTCTCTCTCCTCTCTTCCAGGCCTGGTGCTGCAGCGCCAAGTCCTTTGATAACTCTTGCGCTGCGGCATCACTCTCCAGAAGTTTATGGCCGAGCTCGCGCTGCGGCGCCAATCCTAAACCCTAGAAAATTTTCTAAGTGTTAAATCCAATTTTGAGATGCTTACTTCGCGATCTCATATCCCCTTCGTTATAACTCGGAACGAGGTCGTTCTAAAGCCATTCTCTTCCTTATCTTACGTACTTTAATATCCAACGAGCAAAAATTTATTCTCTATTCGTTAGCGTGCCATCCGATTGGCTTAATCTTCACCCTTTGTTCATTTTACGCTTTTAATGCTCTTTGTTCGTTCGTCCGTAATTCGGTCATCCGAACTCGGAACTCGTTCATTCTTGAGTCCATGACTCACGTTTTCTACACTCTCTTACTTTCTCATGAAACCCTACACATTCGGGTTCAATTACTAACTTTCTAATTCTCGTTCGTCTTTTACGAAATTTTTGCCATAACTTCGTTATAGCTAAGTTTTAATCCGTTCTTCATGAACGTTTCTACCGTTCCAAACCAAGCAAGAAGCAACTAACTTAAACACGATGGTTTTAAACTTGTCCATCAACAACATCTATACTATGATGGTTTTAAATTTGTCCATCAACAATGTACTTCGTGTTCTTCGCGTGTTCTTCGTGTTCTTCGTTCGTTCTTCATTTTAATCGATATTTTGGATTACGATTCCACTTTTTATTGGAATTTGATGTTTTACTTATTCATAATATTCATTCGGATCGTTCAAATTCGCTACGAATCTTATACTTCCTTAAGAAATTTATAAACTAAATTTCTAAGTTCTTATTTCTTCTTTTCTCATGCTTTCAACCATATGAAATAATCTCTCACATTATCTACTTCTTATCTTCATTAAGTTATGTTTTAAACATAAAAACTTAAAGAAAATATTAGAAGAAACTAGGTTTTAGATTACCTCTTCTTCTTATTTTTCTCCCGCTAGACAAAGCCGGCGATTTGCAAGCTTTTCTATTTCACGAACACTTTCGATTCGATCATTCATGCTCATGCTCTTCCTTCTCCCTCCCATCCGAGTTCTCTCTCTCTTTCTCAAATGTCTAGGATTTTCAAAAATCAGAAAACAATGAAATGAGCTTACTAGTTATAGATTTTCAAAGCTAGGGGTATTTTAGTCATTTCGCCCCCTTAACCTCCTTACTATTCCACCTCCTCCAACACTTAGCCACCAAGTTTACTTGGTGGCCAAGTGGCCGCCCCCTTGCCCCATGGGACACCCCATGGGTTGCCCTATTGGTTGCCCATCCGTTTACCCATCGGTTCGATCTGCGGTTTCTTTTCTTGGTTTGGGCCTTAACCCTAATTCTTCTTGGGCCTAACTTGGGCTTAATTTCACAAAGCATTGGGCTTGACATAATCCAAGTCCAATTGGATTCCACAAAGTCCATTAAGACTAATCGCATTTTACGCATCTCATTATCGTATTCCCGTATTCTATTCTTATATTGTTCGTACGATATTCGTATTTTACGTCTTAATAATCTTCGTACTATACTCGTATAATAACTCGTATCATACTCGTATTCATCACACATAATAACCCTAATTATTATACGTGATCATAAAATTCTCGGAGCTTACTTTTCCTAACCCTTAGGTTTTGAGTCCGTAGGCGAAAACTTCGTTTTTGCCATAACTAAAATATTATTGAATATTCCATCACATCTCAAGATTATACGTAATCAATAACTTCTCGGAATTTCAAAATAAATCTCCGAGCAAAAATGGATGAATAGTGCCTATTTCGTCTTTTTCTCCGAAAATATTTTGTTCCCGGAAAACGTTCATTTCTGTCTTGAAAATTCTAACTCGATCAATCTAGCTCGTAGCTAGAATCCTCCCGACTTCTAATCATCCTAGGTTATAGAACGATTAATAAACACATAACACATAATAGTATTAATAAAAATTCCTTTTATTAATAACTAATTCTTTAACCCTAAATTCTGGAAAATCCAAAATTCTGGGTTGTTATACTCTTCCCTCCTTCTACAAATTCCGTCCTCGGAATTTTTTAAAACCACACCCTTACGTGGGTCATCACAGAAGATGTATTTTGATGGAGCTGTAAACATGGAAGGTTCTGGGGCTGGAGCAGTTCTAGTATCCGTTATAGGGGAGCATCATCCCATCACCGTCAAATTGCAGTTTGCCAACACCAACAACACAGCTGAGTATGAAGGTTGTATCATGGGGCTAAAACTTGCCCAATCAATGGGCATTAAACGGTTAACTGTCTTTGGGGATTTTGAGTTGGTAATCAGACAAACCACAGGAATCTATCACACCAAAGGTTTACACTTGATGCCTTACCATCGACAGGTTTTATAGATGGCTTCAGAGTTTGAAGAAATATCCTTCCTCCAAATTCTTCAGAATAGGAATGATTTTGCGGATGTGCTAGCAACTTTGGCCTCCTTGATCAACATACATGACAAGGAAAACATGCCAACCCTCACATTTGCCCAACAAAAGGCTCCAGCCTATGGGAATTACATTGGAGAAGTATCGGATGAGCTACCTCCCATCCAACACCCTTGGTATCAGCATATCAAGGAGTACTTACAAGATGGATCTACACCCGCTGAGGTGAACCTAACTGAAAGAAGGCGGATTCATCGACTGGCTATGAAATTCTATTTGAGCGGAGATGCACTCTATAAGAGAGATGCAAGATTAGGTCTCCTCAGATGTCTAGACAAGGACCAAGCTCAGAGGCTCATGGATGAGATCCATGGTGGAGTATGTGGCCCGTACATGAGTGGCCCTATACTTGTAAAGAAAATCCTCAGAACAGGGCATTACTGGTTCTCTCTCAAAGTTGACTGTGATGATTGATAAGTAAGTTTTATACCTACTTATCCGGTATCTGTTACTTGAGTTATTTGCTTAATCTCATGTTTCTTAGTTACTTTTCATGCATTTTGTGTTCATTTTGTAGATTATATGCTTGGGAGTTGAAATCCCAAAGAATTGGTATGAAAACGCAAAGAAAAGTAATCCGAACATCGTTTGGGCTTTTATGTTTATTTCATGTTCTTGGTTTGGAACTTAGATTACATTGTAGAGCTTCTTCTTATCTTTCCGTAACATCTTGAATCATTCCAATCGGAGTTCGGATGCAAGAGTTATGATCTTTGTACCTACGGACGTCGAACGTCACTGTTTTGGGTGGCCATTTGCATAACAGTCACTTCCAACCCAATTTCGACCTTCATCAGTTCGTTATTTTCAAAATCTCAAAGAATAAAAGTTGTAGATCTCGTCGATATCTTCGATTTGATAGGTGTCAGGCCTCGTAACTCTTCCCAGATAAAAGGTTATGACCGTTTTCCCAAATGACGACAGAGCAGAAAATTTTCCTTCACAAAACCGCCGCCGGGGTAGGCATGCAAGTCACAAGACAGGCCCCTAATCCGTCAGGGCGGGCCCAAAACAAGCCTAGACCCCCGCCGGGGTGGGGGTATGCCCAGAAAATGCGCGAAAATGCGAATTTTGGTCCAATTTGAGTCCGGAAAGGATTGTTTCGATCCGATTGACACAAGGACTTCCATGAGGACTTAAAGACATATAAAGAGACTTATAAAAGGAGGAGAATCACAAGGATTAGAGGAGATTAGAGACTAGATAGAGGATTCAATTAGATTAGATTAGAGTAAATTAGATTAAAACACTAGTTCTAATTAGATATAGAGATTGAAGCAACTTGAAGACTATTGAAGATCAAGAGCAGGAGCTTGACGAAGATGGAGATTTGCTGACAACAGATTTATTCTTTACTCTACTCTTATTTTTATCTTTTAATGTTATTTAAAGTGTGGATTCTTAGTTTTAATTCAATGAACTAATTCTTTGTTTGAGATTACAATGGATCTTATTGTGTAGTATATTTTAATATGCTTCGTTATCAATTATTATGTTCTATTGTGAGGATTGTCTATTGTGATTTGGACTTAATTATTTAATTAATTGGCCATCAATTACCGTGATAATCTATATGAACTCGAGAGATGAAGTATTGATTTAGACCTAATCATGATAGCATGTGTTCAGGATTTTGTTAGTAGCTTAAACTTGATGAGTGTTAAGGTAGAGATATGCTTGACACCGCATGTAATCGGATAGAGAACTTATTCTTCAACCTTCTTCAATTGTAATTCACATAGAGATATAGTGGGTTGGTTGGTTAAGGTGTTTAACGTATTTCTATCTTAATTGTGGATTGATGTTAATATGGGTATTATGCATCGAGAGGTGGTTTTATCTGCTTTAGTGTTCTTGATTAACAATTCAGGATAGAGAATAATGGATGAGAAGTGTGTTAACTTAAATGAAGCAGTAAGTGAAGTTATGATCTTAAATCTCTGTAATCTTAATTTAACTAGTGTAATTTAATAGTAGTTTAATTATATAATTTGAAATTTATTCGTTTAAATAAGATTGAGTTGTTTACGGGTTAGTACTTGGTGATTTTTATTAAACAATTCTTCGTGGGAACGATACTCTACTTTCACTTTATTACTTGTTGACCACGTATACTTGCGTGTTGTGCGTAACTAGATTTTACCCAACAAGTTTTTGGCGCCGTTGCCGGGGAATTAATTTAATAAATATTTACCAATATTAATTTCAATAAAATTAGTCTTAATTTAAATATTTTTATTTTTATTTTTAATTCTCTTCCTATATTTCTTTATTTTCAGATACCATGGCGGAATTTAATTATCAATGGCCGTATACAAGAATGACTCAACCAAGGGGAGCGGAGATTGATGGACCCGCAACACTTTCTGCATTATCAACACAGATTGAGACACTTTCGAGGAGGTTGGACGCTTTTGCAGCACAACGTCGTCAAAGTGTGGCGGTTACTTGCAATTATTGTGCTGGTAATCATCCGAGTCATCAATGCACCGTTAGTTTTGGGTCGGGACAACACGGTGGTGAATACCTCAACGATTATACATATGCTAATTATCATAAAGTTTGGGGGTATCACCCAGATTCGTCATGGAGTGATACTTATGAAGACCAACATTACGCTCTAAATCCATCATACACACCGAAATTTTCATGTCCACCTCTAGTGTCACAAGAGACAGATAATTCAAGGTTGGAGGAATTGTTTTCCAAGTTCGTAGCAGCAAATGAGGAGAAGATGAGTAATCAAGCGAGGTCAATTCAAAATCTTACGGATCAGATAGAGCAAATGACCAAAGCCATAAGAAACCTTCCTCTAAACACTCGGTTTTAAGACATGGATGACGAAATTGACGGAGAACCTGAACCAAATCTGCAACTGGATGAGCCACAAGATATAGGAAGTGTGGAGACAATTGAGGATAATGAAATAGAGGTCCACGAAGATCTAAATGGGTCTCCACCAAAGATCAAAGAGTCAGTCATATTTGCAAAATCATGCCCACTTGGTAGTCATGTCGTCAGCGAAGCTCTTGATGACATAAGAGCGAGTACAATTTTCAATCCATGGTGGGACGAGAAAGAGAAGATAGACGAAGAGCCCATTATGTGTGACAAACTTCCATGCCCCAAAGTGATCACATACACAATGGAGAAAACACCTAGCCGTGGGACGTTCTCGATTGAGAGCATACCAAATCAGAGCATGCTAGGTGACTTTGATGCATTGGCTATCACAAATGGGAACCTACCAAAAGCTATATTATTTTCGATGGATGGAGGGTTCCTCAATTACCGCAGAGGAATTGGATAGCGTTGACCAGACAAAGTCAGGCTGAAAGACAATAATTTAAGCGCTAACTGGGAGGCAACCCAGGAATTTTTTTTATTTATTTATATGCTTTCCTAGTTTATTTAGTAGATAGGAATCTAAGTGTTATTCTAATCCATGTTGTCTCTCTTCATTGCAGGTATTGGAGGTCCAATGGATAGGAAAATGATCGTCGCCGCCAACGCCACCATCACCACAAGCTTAAATGATTACAGGGAAGTCCTCGTCCACTTCATGCTTTATTTTACAATGAGGACATTGTAATTGTTAAGTTTGGGGGAGTTAAATAATTTAGTTTTATTTATGTGTGCATTCATGTAGTGTAATTGCATAATAGTTTGCATAGTAGAGTAGTTGCATAATAGTTTTTATTTATAACTAAAATAAATAAATAAATAAAAATACGATGAGATAATAGTTAATTACTATGTTCATCTTGCATGATTCCAGCTGTTAGATAGTTACAGTTTATTTTGGTCAATGATGAGATTAGAATTGGGTAGACAAGTATAGTACTGACTATCAGAGCTTTGATGTGATTTCTTGTTATGAATTGAGTCTTTTTCTGTTTGAAACTGGTATAATAAGGATAGCACAGTAAAAACAACTTGTTGATTGATTGAGTTTAAATTGATACATAATGAGATTCTAAAGGATAATGCTAGTTTGAATGAAAGAATGACAAGAATAAATAGTGATGGCTAAAGTTAGACAAGAACCTAAGTTTGGGGGAATATTTGGGGTATATAAGCTATAAAAAAAATGGAAAAAAAAAGAGAAAAACTATGAATAAACACCGTGGCGTGCTTGTCTAGTTTTGTGGCCTTTGTTACTTGAGTAAGTAAGCCCGAGGGGATTGTCTTTACACCTAGCGCCCTAAGGTCTTAATGGTCTGAGAGTCGTTGGTCGAAAGCTCGTTAAGGTAGCATTGAAAAGCCTAAGGGACTAAGACATTGCATAGCTATGTGTATGTAAACCAAAAGAAAAAAAATATGAATAAAACGGGAAATAAGAGCAAAAAGCCCCCGTAAGTGATAAATGAAGCATAAGTATCCCATGTTGACCCTCGATATTGGTAATTGTTTGATTTTAGTTGGATCTAGCTTGTTTTGGGATTTCTTGAGTTTACACTGTATGATTCCTTTGAAGGGACTTGTTATGTGTTAAATTTGATTTTATATCTGTTAACATTGTTGTGGAGCACACATGCACTATATAAGTGATAACAGTCTAAGATTTGATGATTGATTGAAAAATTATTGATTTGTTTTGATATGATGTATTATCGTGTTTACTTGATTTTTCTAAGGCTTGTTGAATAGACTTGTTTCTTTCATTACTGCTGGATTCATAGGCATGTAGATTAGTTGCATTGCATTGCATTATTGTTTTGTGTTTTTGCTTGAGGACAAGCAAAGGTTTAAGTTTGGGGGTATTTGATAAGTAAGTTTTATACCTACTTATCCGGTATCTGTTACTTGAGTTATTTGCTTAATCTCATGTTTCTTAGTTACTTTTCATACATTTTGTGTTCATTTTGTAGATTATATGCTTGGGAGTTGAAATCGCAAAGAATTGGTATGAAAACGCAAAGAAAAGCAATCCGGACATCATTTGGGCTTTTATGTTTATTTCATGTTCTTGGTTTGGAACTTGGATTACATTGTAGAGCTTCTTCTTAGCTTTCTGGAATATCTTGAATCATTCCAATCGGAGTTCGGATGCAAGAGTTATGATCTTTATACCAACGGACGTCGAACGTCACTGTTTTGGGTGACCATTTGCATAGCAGTCACTTCCAGACAAATTTCGACCTTCATCAGTTCATTATTTCTAAAATATCAAAGAATGAAAGTTGTCGATCTCGTCGATATCTTCGATTTGATAGGTGGCAGGCCTCGTAACACTTCCCGGATCAAATGTTATGGTCGTTTTCCCAAAGAACGTCAGAGCAGAAAATTTTCCTTCACAAAACCCCCGCCGGGGTGGGCATGCAAGTCACAAGACAAGCCCCTAGTCCGCCGGGGCGGACCCAAAACAAGCCTAGACCCCCGCCGGGGTGGGGGTATGCCCAGAAAATGAGTAAAAATGCAAATTTTGGTCCAATTTGAGTCCGAAAAGGATTGTTTCGATCCGATTGACACAAGGACTTCCAAGAGGACTTAAAGACATATAAAGAGACTTATAAAAGGAGGAGAATAACAAGGATTAGAGGAGATTAGAGACTAGATAGAGGATTCAATTAGATTAGATTAGAGTAAATTAGATCAAAACACTAGTTCTAATTAGATTTGGAGATTGAAGCAACTTGAAGACTATTGAAGATCAAGAGCAGGAGCTTGAGGAAGATGGTGATTTGCTGACAACAGATTTATTCCTTACTCTACTCTTATTTTTATCTTTTAATGTTATTTCAATTGTGGATTCTTAGTTTTAATTTAATGAACTAATTCTTTGTTTGAGATTACAATGGATCTTATTGTGTAGTTTATTTTAATATGCTTCGTTATCAATTATTATGTTGTATTGTGAGGATTGTCTATTGTAATTTGGACTTAATTGTTTAATTCATTGGCCATCAATTACCGTGATAATCTATATGAACTCGAGAGATGAAGTATTGATTTAGATCTAATCATGATAGCATGTGTTCAAGATTTTGTTAGTAGCTTAAACTTGATGAGTGTTAAGGTAGAGATATGCTTGACACCTCATGTAATCGGATAGCGAACTTATTCTTCAACCTTCTTCAATTGTAATTCACATAGAGATATAGTGGGTCAGTTGATTAAGGTGTTTAACAGATTTCTATCTTAATTGTAGATTGACGTTAATATGGGTATTATGCATCGAGAGGTGGTTTTATCTGCTTTAGTGTTCTTGATTAACAATTCAAAATAGAGAATAATTGATGAGAAGTGTGAAGCAATAAGTGAAGTTGTGATCTTAAATCTCCGTAATCTTAATTTAACTAGTGTAATTTAATAGTAGTTTAATTATATAATTTGAAATTTATTCGTTTAAATAAGATTGAGTTGGTTACGGGTTAGTACTTGGTGATTTTTATTAAGCAATTCTTCGTGGGAACGATACTCTACTTTCACTTTATTACTTGTTGACCACGTATACTTGCGTGTTATGCGTGATGATCACGTTAAGAGATGTTATCAATGCCAAATTCATGGGAATGCTATCCACGCCCCTCCGAGGGAGCTCCACAATATGAGTTTGCCTTGGCCCTTCTCAATGTGGAGAATGGACGTGATCGGGCCCATCGAGCCCAAAGTCAGTAATTGGCATCGGTTTATCTTCACCATGATCGACTACTTCACCAAGTGGGTAGAAGCAGCCTCCTTCCCCAGGGTTACCAAAGAAGTCATCATTGCTTTCATCAGAAACAATGTCATTTGTCGATATGGATAACCAGAGGTAATTGTGTTAGACAATGCTAAGAACCTCAACAACAAAATGATGGAGGAGTTATGCAGTAAATTCCACATCAAACATCTCAACTTTGTCATCTACCATCCAAAGATGAATGGTGCTGTTGAAGCGGCTAACAAAAACATCAAGAAGATCATGCAAAAGATGTCCGCCAACCACAAAGGATGGCCTGACTTATTGCCTCTTACTTTGTTAGCCTACAGAACATCAATTCGCACTTCCACTAGGGCAACCCCCTACACATTAACCTATGGGATGGAAACATTGCTCCCCATAGAAGTGGTAATGGAATCCCTCAGAGTGTTAATAGATGCTCAGCTTGATGAAGACTAATGGGTACAAGATAGGTATCACCAATTGTCTCTAATAGACGAAAGGCATGTCGCTGCTATCTTTCATGATCAGTTATATCAACAAAGGATCGACATGTCCTACAACAGAGAAGTCTGGCTATTGCAGTTTAAACAATATGACTTGGTTTTGAAGAAGATCATTGACAACCAAGATCAGTCAAAGGGAAAATTCACCCCTAACTGGGAAGGCCCGTTTATTGTCAAGGAGGTATTGACAGGAGGCGCTCTTATATTATAGGAAATGGACGGCGATGAATTTCCACAGCTTATCAACTTGGACACCGTGAAACGGTACTATGTCTGAGGTCACCATCAAGCAAACATCCTGGTTTTGGATCATCAGATCCCCAGTTATTTCAGGTTTTTAGCCCTTCACTACATACAACTTATCTTCACACTCATCTGCCCCATTAGGGACTAACATATTTTCTAACCAGCAGCCTAGTTTTGGATCACCAGATCCTTTTCTCTCCATTTGGTTTTGAACCCTTACTCAACTCTGGTTATCCGACCAGGGATTGAACCTTTCACACCTGCCGTTTTACCCCGCTAGGGATAAGACTTTTCACACCTTCAGTTTTACCCCACTAGGGATAAAACTTTTCACACCTGTAGTTTTACCCCACTAGGGATAAGACTTTTCACACCCGCAGTTTATCCTATACATGGGATTAAACTTTCTCACCCACAGTTTGTCCTGAACTTGAGATCAAACTTTTTGTTGGTTGCAAATCGTCCTGATCATGGGGCAAACTACGTCAACCTGATCTCCTTGATACACGAGAGTACGCAGGCAACCATTTTATATGGTCCGGTCGCAATAAAACAAAAACAACAAAAATATTTCTACACCTTTTTCATTACAAAAACAAAAAACATTCCTACACCCTTTTTGCCACATAAAGCGTTGAACCTCTTACACCAAGTTCGAACTACGCAGACCTGATCTCCTCTTCAATAGGAGTACGTAGGCAGCAATTCATGGTTCGGTCTAACCCCTTACCAAAACACAAACACTTGTCAACAGTACTGGGATCATCCTTCAATACACTACAATTCATCGGCTTCAGACTAAAGTGATGGAATTACCTGACCTCCCCATGTAAACGGGAGACTCAGCGACCATCTAAGCTGCGGTTGATTCCTCAAAGAGAAACACCAATCCATAAGAGATGGAACTAACTAGGCTCCTCTTGAATAGGAGTATTGGCAACCATATGTGGCGCGGTCAACCTCAGAAAGGAAAGCCACATTCCTCTCCACATTTACATACAGAAACCAGTCCCAAGACACCAAAGATGGTAGAGAATACACACAGATCAATGATCCATTCTGAACTATCCAGTGACAACACAATGTCCATCCATCAAGGAGGAATTCAGAATACATCAAGATCACAAGCCCTGAAGAAACATTCAAATATTAAGTAAGCAACAAGGCATGACTTAAAGGGAAGTGATCAAAAATATATTTCCCTACTATATATAATGTTGTTTGATATATACAATGTAAACTGTACATGACAAAATGGATAAGCTAGTCTTTGCAGGAAAATACAAGCCCATCTACAACTCAGTGTATATGCGAGCTATCAAGCCCAATATGGCATCCCTCTCAAAAGAAGGAGGTAACGCTGTGGTCTCCTGTACAAGGGTGTCCAAATGAGCTAACAAATCTACATCCATCTGAATGGTGACGCGGTGCTCATTAATGTACGTGCTCATCTCTATAATCATGCCAGTAGTAAGGGACCTCACTGTGGTACTATCTGTGATGGCTACATCCCGGGTAGATATAGCATTATCCCTCTCGACTATCACTACATCTCTGGTTGATCTGGCTTCATCCTGCTCAACAACAGCGGAATCTCTAGGAGCTAATGCCTCGTTTCTCTCTAACAGAGCTGCGTCTCTCCTATCAAGAGCTGTCAACATCAAGGCTCTAGCCTTATCTCTCTCGAAGGTCATTAAATGGAGACTCTGTTCGAAGTACTGTGCTGAATGCTGGATCACATCAGTGCTAGTACTGGGAGAATCTAAAAAGAGCTGTTGGCAACCCAGTAAATGGCTCTTCCTCGGTGTGGGAATTAATATCCTTCATGGGCTCTCCATCATCTGAATCAATACCCGACACTGTGGATACTGCCGCAGCCGATGAAGTCTCTATCTCCATCCACGCAGAATACTCTGGCGAACAGCCCGGATGGCTAACAGAAAAATTAGCTATCTCACGCTGATCCCAACATGGGATCGGTCCTCTGCTAATAGATGGCAAAAAGCTAAATGCAGACCTAACGCCCCATCAAAAGGATGGAAGTCCTGGAACTGGTCAAACTGTGACATCACGGCCAGTGGGTGGTAGGTAGTCATGCCCCTCAAACTAGCCAAAGGGAGATAATCCATGCCCGGAGCATGAGTAATAAATCTATAGGGTGAATTGAGCCATGTGCACGGCAGGATGCTGAACGAATCTCTGATCTCCACCAAGAATATCGACCAAGACATAGCATTTTTACACTCCGATGGCTGAAAGGAGAAAGACATAGCTATATCATGGGTAAAGTAGTACCTGTATCGGTGGAGAGTACTAATCGATCTCAGGTGTGATATAAAACACTCGTACAACATGATCGAACTGCCTGTGAATACCCCTGCAGGTGCTACAAAACGTTGCCGACCTCAGCGTCTCCGCCACAATCATCGGAATGATGGTACGACCCTCCTTGAGAGATCTTACTGCCATGATAACACAGATGTTCGGTTCATCCATATACCGTGGCAAGTACACATATGCCACTATGCACATCACGAATACATCCACTCTGGCCAAATGCCACTGATCCTTTGGTGTGGTGAAATCCCCAGAATGTCGTGCGTAGCTGTCCAATGAGCCAAACCTATATATCAGGAAACGCTGGGATAATACATGACCAGATGTAATCTCATACTCTACTACTCTACGTCTTAACTCGGTGAGGGTCATGAACTGCCAGCGCATATCTTCGATAGCCATATGAGTGAAAGGTCTGTCTAAGGGAAAGGCCGTGAACCACTCGTACTCCTTCAATGTAGGAGTTAACTCTTGGGTACTAAACCAGAAAACCTGTCTCTCTGGTATCCAATGCTCCAGCATACCCTCTACAAAGCCTGCGATAACCTGAAACATCAAGAGGGTCATAAAATGTTGAAACATCTGATCTACAGTGTCAGGAATAAGCATGTGAATGATATTCCTGATTACATATGATTTGATTATGATATATATATATATATATATGAATGAATAATATGCAAGTATGCTTGCATTAAGAAAAGTTGTAAAGTCCTTTAATAGATAATAGAAACATGTGTACAAGGACTTAGAATGAATTGATCAAGAATGTTAGGTTGATCCTACATAAGCAAAACAACTTTGTAAAGTCCTTAAAAAGAGATGATGTACAAGGACTATAAACATAGAAAGATCAAGCATGTTAGGTTGATCTTGTGATGTAATAGATAGGCTTGTCTGATCGTCGAGTACTGCACCAGAGATCGTAGTCTGCCAGGAGAGTCAAGGATAACTCGAGAGCTATCGAGGAAGAATCGTAGTCTGCAAGATAGTAGATTTTGGAGTTCATAGACTGCCAGGAGAAACGATGAAGGATCGGGGTATATCGAGAAGAGCTTCCTCGGGATCGTAGTGTGCTGAGGAAGTCATGCTCAGAATCATAGAGACGACACGCTTACGAGCCGAACCTCTCTCCGCCAAGCCAAGTCGAACGTGAGACTACACTCGAGTCGTTGAGTCTCATCGATGCCAAAGCCAAGTCAAGGATCGTAGATCACACTCTGAGTTCGTAGAGTCTATTGATTACATGCAGAGATCGTAGTCGAGCAAGATCAGATGAAGACAACAAGCACAAGGCAGAAATCTTAGAGTGTCAAGATCTGAACTCGGGATCGTAGTGTCTGCACAGCCGAAGCTGAATCGTAGAGTGCAGAACTATGACCTCAATAGAAGTGCTCAGAATACATAGGCAAAATCCTAGAGCAACTATGATTCTCAACTAATGAGCACTCCCAGAATATCCAGTGGAACAAAGCCTCTGGTTGGCAATGCAAAGACACATCCTACTTGAAAGGAACCAGAGAGCACTTAACGAATGGCATGTAAGCTAAACAGAAGATCAAAGCACCAACCCAATCAGCATCAAGATTTAGTTGTGAAGCCATTTGAGATGAAGTCTTCCATAAAGAGATCAGAAGAAGACTTCAGCAACTGACTAAGGAAAGTCAGCAAGTGCAGTAGCTGTCAAGAGAATAGAAGACAACGATCTTGGAAGCTACCAGGATCATAGTGTTTGCCAAACAAAGAAAGAACTGATGGAACGTGCACAGAGATACTGGCCAGCCTCTGAAGAACAAGGCTAAAGTGATTAAGTGTAGGGTCAGTCCATTGATGATAAGTGAACGGGAGATCACCAGGAGAAAGCGAGTTGGACGCGCCACAAATATAAAGTGTCTTGCTATTCAGTAGGGGCCAGATCAAAGGAGTCAAGCCATCAGTCTTTGAGAATAGTCGAAGCAAACAGAAGTGTTGGAGCACTGCACAATAGAAGGAAAAAGTGTTCTACATTGAAGATCCAATCAACACTCTTCAAGATCATAGTGTTAACTCTACCAGTAAATGAGAAACACTCAACATGACACTACGATCAGGTCCTCGAAGACATGCATCAGAATCGTAGAGTTCGAATATCTAAAGACTGAAGCAATGGCAACAGTTCAATCTGAAGGGTAATATTCGGACAAGTTCTTATTGAGAGAATCGATGCAAAAGGACAACCACTGATCGAGAAATCAGAAGGAGGAAATAAAGTCTTCGACCTGCCCAAGTCATTAAAGTGACAACTCTGATGGGTAGGTGAAATAGTAAACTGCAATGTCAGATAAAGTATGACATGTCACATCAGCAGTCTACCTCTGTCAACTCGAGATCTGTGAAGATATTTGAAAGCCTTCAACGGCTAATTTCCAACAGAAGGATTGGGAAGGAGTATAAATAAGGAAGAGCTTCAAAGATCGAGGGTTGCGAGAGTTGCCGTTTTTTGAGAGAAGGTGGACTGTACTAAACCACGAAAGATAGTGAGTCTGAAGGCTCACTCTACGATCCACCAAGAACACTCAGCTACATACAAAGGAAGAAGTAGAAGTGAGAGTTCTACTACAAGAAAAGTGTTCTGAACTGCAGAGAGAAAGAAAGCATCATGTCGTCTTGGTGTCCATCATGAGAAGACTCTAAGTACAATAAAGAAGAGCTTACAGTCATCTTAGCAAGTCCATCATGAGAAGACATCAAGTATCAAGAAGGGAGATCGCAAACGTCATCATGGTGGCAAGTATGAGAAAGTTTCCAAGTACCAAGAAGAAGAACTTACAGTCATCTTGGAAACCTATCATGTGCAGCCATCATGTATCAAGAGGAAAGATCTTCAAAGCAGTCAACAAGGGATCATCCGAAGTGGTTGAGTAACTGAAGAAGTTGAGCATCATGCAACACTCAACTGCACTTCGAGGATGATCATGCCAAGCTGCTAAGTATAGAAGATGTTTAGAGCATGAAGACATCTTAGCAGCTTAGCACCAACTCCAACAAAGAAACAAACAACTCAACAGAAGCCAGGGCCTGAGGGGTCCTTGTACGGAGGGACTAAACGAAGTTCCAAGCCTGCTGGGCTTGAATAGTTCTTAGGGAACTAGAGGAGTCCCAAGGCTGCTGGCCTTGAAGAGTTCTTAGTGAACTGAATTCCCAAGGCTGCAGACCTTGAAGGAATCTTAGTGATTCAGGGTGCTGCCCTTCCTTAGTGGAAATCTTGCTAGTTAAAAGCAGAAGGGTGGATTAGGAGCTTGAGTCTCTGAACCACTTAAAACCCCTTGTGTCTTATACATTATGTCATTTACATTATGTACTATAACTACTATGACTGCTATGTATGTTTTAATTGCTTACAACTAAACTTACTCTACGAACAATGTATGTATGATTATGAATA
The DNA here is from genome assembly GCA_020205615.1 of Panax quinquefolius. Lineage (NCBI taxonomy): Eukaryota > Viridiplantae > Streptophyta > Magnoliopsida > Apiales > Araliaceae > Panax > Panax quinquefolius. The sequence goes on along the minus strand of CM035164.1, from coordinate 70,238,610 downwards.
TATCAATGAAGGGGAACTTTTACTTATTCCGATGTGCTTGAAAAGATTCTTATGTTTATCATATGCTAATTTAATAGCTATACAAAATAATAGAGAAATGTATTTGAAATAAAAAGGATCTATTCAACCCTCCCTTCTAGATCTATTGTGCCTACTGGGAACTAATAATTGGTATCAGAGCAGGTTCTCATGCTATATTCAAAAACTAATCACTTTGAGTCTGATCCCAGGCACTAACATTGTTCTAAACTTAGTTTAGTAGTAATTAACTTGTTATATGCAGATGAGCTCACATGTTGGAAATATTGTGTATAGGTTGAATGTGTATATACACCTGAAGCTGCTCAAATTGGTCCATGGTCTCGATTGTTACATCAACAAGACCAATCCTTGCCTACAGTCAATCTTGTAGTCTAAAGACCGGACGAGAGAGCTCAAGAGACATCAATGACAAAGAGTCAAACATCCACCAGTCTGAAAAATGAAAAGACCATACATACAAAGAAATGTTCATCTAGAGAAGAAAGAAGTTCTCCTCAGATATACGTCGGGTCAACCATCGGCTGAATGTAAACTTCATGAACTGAAGGATGTCAAAAGAACTAAAGATGCTGAAATTCTCAGGCTGCATCTTCAAGACCACGACTGATTGAATAAAGGCCAACAAGAGCAATAAGCTGTTAGGAGCAAAAGTAAAGCTATGCACATCAATACCTAAACTCAAAGATATCTAAGATAAATGACCGCTTAGTAACCGATAAAAAAAGGTACGTTTCCTCACTATTATAAATGTATACATCATAATTGCATCTTCTTATGAATTATAACAGTATTCTGTCAAGGAGTCATAATCTACCTAAAAAGGTGAAGAGAGAAAGTAACCTGAGGATGGAAACTCAAATAACTATAAACTTTCTCTCCATCCAAGTTTTAGGTTGAAGATGACATCTTGAAGGAAATCTGAAATGGGTCATAAGATCATCACAGGCCTAATAAACTTTATGTGAAGTAATCTTTGCTGGTGGGTTAGTATGTATGTGCAAGCCTATGTTCTAAGTGTTTGACAACACACAGAGTATGATCAGTTCTGCAAGAGGATCTTGCTGATTCGTAGAAACTAATCACCTCAATGAATCAATTAGATACTCCTAAATCGTAGAGTTGATTCTCACTCTGTGAACACTTAAACATTGTGAACATAACCCAGTAAATGATGAATCCATCATAGATAATGAGTGTGTTATTTAATGTCAAATCTTACACACACTCACCCTCATGCATATCAAAATGTATTGTCTAAAACTAGTCTTATGCATGAATATGATGCTGGTGATAAATGTGATGATTATCCAAAGAAGAGGAACAGGGTTTAGAAAACTAACCTAGCAGGACCCATTTAATTATGGGTACCAAAAATAGAAATATTTAAACCTGCAGGTACTTGGTCAGTCAGACCACACTAAGTAATGCTGAAGAAGAAGACTTCAGTCAAGAAGACTCAACCAAATAGGAAGGCTAAGGACCTGCTCGAGAGATGATTCTCGATAAAGTTCCTATATGTCCAAGCCTATCCTTGAAGACCCTCTGAGCTAACCAGAATGTAGCTCACATGGCTGCTAATTTGTGTATGGAAGCAGGCCAGTCACCTAAAGGATCTTATGTGCTCAAGAGCAAGCAAAGAATGCTATATGAGAAGGATTCTCAAGGAAGCTAACAACAAAGGATCTTCGAGCATCAGTCCAGAGAAACTCATCGTAGAAGCAGAACTTCACAAACACAAGACTGTCAAAGGAGACTACGATCGTAGTGCTGTTAAAAGATCGTAGAGTGATCAGTCTTGAAAATATCCATGTCTACGATACAAGAAGATCTATGTGATAATGATGATTCCAGTCAGAAAGAGATATACAGGGCTGCCTTCAAATGAGTCTAAAACAAAGGGAATCACATTTATCCGGGAAGACAGCTTCAACAATGGGGAGCAGTGATCTGGTGAGAAACAACAACACTGAGGTAAACTATGAGAAAATGTACCAGCTACAAAGTCCCAAAACTTTGTGGCTGATGAACTAAATGAAGATCCATAGTCAGTAGGAACGTCTCAAAACATACTACTGATAACCTTTCAGCCACCCAACTCAAAATCGTGGAGTGCCTACGATCAAGCATCTGATCGCGGTGTAGAAGTAGGACACCACGATTACAGCAAATGCAATTGTCTAAAGTTGGTAGAGGATCTCCCCACCAGAAAAGGTCGAATGAGATGACATTGTAAATAACTTCTATAGCATTTTATCTGGAAAGCGCCTCAGGGACAAACCTGACCCTTAGCTCACTCTAAGAGGTTGGTCCTTCCTGAGCTACCTTGACCCAGAAGGAATGCTTGATCAAGTTCATCTCAAGGACCAAGTCAGTCAACGATCGTAGAGTCGAGTTTGATGAATCAAACGATCGTAGTGCTACCTCAACGATCGTAGTGCAACCTCAGTGATCGTAAAATACAACTCGACGATCGCAGTCCTACCAAAGGGTACTCCAATTAACAAGGAGCTTGGAAAATGAAACAATTGCTAAATCATTCGAAATGAGGAGATAAGTTCGAGTATATCAGTGATCAAACTATATTGCATCAAAATGAGGATAGAAGTCAAAGCCATCCACTGCAGCATCTCTCAGAAGTTGATTGTTGAGTCAACAAAGGAAATCGTAGAGTCCACAGCTGCCTTACCGTGCTACTCTATGAATCAAAAGGTCAACGGTCAAAGCCACGTCATCTAAACGTCTAATCTTCTAAAAAGGAAATATCTAACTGAAAATTTATGGGGAGTTACAACTCATTACTGGGAATCATGCAACCAATGGTCGGTTGACACATCATTGGTTATACAGAGTTAGAAGGAACTGTCATAAAGACAAATTCAAATCTGCAGACAGTTATCAAAAGCTATCGAACCTTTCTCCCTCCTATTTTTCAAACCCTAGAATCCTCTCAAAAGCCAGAACAGATTAACACTCTAGAGCTTTATCAAATAACAATCAGCCATCTCTCACAAACCTCTCTAAATCAAATACCCACATTCTTCGAACTACTCAAATGGAAAACTGGCGAGTAATCACTGGCATTCAGCTAGGAACCAAGTCATTCGAGAAATTCGAAAAGAATTCAGAGACATTCTCGAACTTGTGAGGAAAGCTGGATTCTCTGGATGTCTTGAGGCTAGCACTCGAGTATACGCCAACCTGGTAAAAGAGTTCTACTCAAACGCCTCCATAAATTTCGGAACCCTTTCTACAAAGGTTAAAGGTCAGTATCTAAAGCTGAAATCGTCTAACCTCAATCAATGCCTAGGTTTTCCTAACCAAGGGTTGAAGAACCTTGATGATGTTAATACTAAACAAACAAAGGAAATCATGGGGTACCAAAGGAACCCTAGTCTAAAAGACTTGAAGAAGAAGGAGTTTCTAGAGGAATATGAGTTCCTTATTGAAATAGTTGGAAAATACATATTGTGTAAGGACACTGCACATGATACAGTGCTTAACCAACATCTAAAGATAATATCAGCAATAGTTCTGAAGAAACAAATCAACTTTGGAGCTATCTTGTTCGATCAAATCTCCAAGTGGGTAGAAAAAACTGAGATGAAGAAGTCCACTAAAAAACCCCTGACTAAGGTGTTTCATGGCAGACTGCTGAGTATTGTGATGAAGAAGAAGCTAGATGGGAAGATCAAGGATGATGAGGGAGATCCATTGAATGTCCACAAAGTAATGTCTCCTCAATTATTTGTGAATTGGAAGAAGAACCCCAAGGAGAATAGAAGGTTGACTACTGCAAATAGGAGCAAGACCTCTACAAAGAAGAGGAAGACAGAAGTAGTAGAAAGCTCCGAGTCTGATGACTCTGTGCCAGTAACAACCACACCAGCCAAAAAGAAATCCACAGGTGTGAAGAAAATCAAAGCCCCACCAAGGAGTCTCTCCATCAAAGAAAAAGTTAAAGAAGAAAGAGCTCTAACTGTTGAAACAACAAAGAGGAGAAGCAACAGGCTGCTTCAAGGGCCATTCAGTAAGAAAGCTAAGGTGGAAAACAAACCAGCCTCAGCTTCTCAAAATAGTACATCTGCTGAAGAAAAGGACGTAGAGTCAGCAGAAGGAAAGGATACAGATGTCAAGGCTGAGTCCTCACAGACCAAATCCAGCAGTGAAGGTGAAGCTGGATTAATCAATGAAAATTCAGCATCTGCTGATGAGGAAGAATACTCAAGCCCTGTGGCTAATCCTCAAAGTAGTCACTCTGCTGATAAAGAAGAAATTCAAGATGACCCAATTCCATCCCCAAATGCAACTACCCCAACAAGCCCAGATAATGGGTCAGACAATGCTGTCTCAAAAGAAGAAGGGTCTACCCCTATCAATGATGAACCCCAAGGAAGTCTGTCTGTTGAACCAGAGGAGTCAGAATCTGAAGAGGAAAAAAAGTATGACTCTCCCATAGCTGAACCTCCAAGAAGAAGGAAGAGCTATAGACTGTAAGCAAAATTTGCCTCCAAGAGGAGAAGTAATCAATCAAATTCCCCCATTGAATTAAGTGATGATGAGTCTGCATCACAGAAAGAAAGTGCTGAGGATAGGACCAGCAATGAAGAAAATGAATCGAGGAAGTTCTTGTCAAGAAAAAGTTCTCGAAAATGAAATGCAATGCGAAGAAGAATTTTACAATAAAATAATCAAGATGGTTCGTGCTCCAAGAGAGAGAGAGATGAAGAAGATTCTCGGTTACGCACCTCGAAGCGCATTTAACAAGAAGATTATCCAGTTCTCTCTTGTGACGAACGAGATTTTTGTAATTTAATTTTAATATTTATTGAAGTAAATAAATATTTTCTATGATTTAATTATTAGATTAAATAATTAATTGATGCAATTGTGATAGATTAATTTAATTATATGTGCTATATTAATTAAATTAATGTGGAAAATAATTATTATTCAAGTATGTAATTCTCGTGAGCTTATTGAATTAAAAGAAATATTTAATAAGCCTAATGTTATTTTAATTAATTTAATAATTAATTAGAGATTTAATAATTTGATATAAGTAATTAATGAGAAAATTAATTATATGACTATGTGAATTTATGAAAAATTATTATATTTTATTTATATTAAATTAAATAATATATTTAAGTTATTGTATAATTGGGTGTGACACGATTTAAACTATAGTATAAGAGATTTATTAAATTAAATGATTTTGAATCAATTAAGGCTTGCCAAACAAGGCCCTAGTAGTGGTTGGAAGCAGTTACCCATTATTGGGTTAACTGACCATAATGCGCGTCAGTTGATTATTTTTATACGTATTCTCTTTTCTTTCTTATTATTTTGCTAAGTCTAGAGAATAATCAAAGAGAGTTTGTCAGAGAGATTTAAGATATTGGGAAGGAGATTAAGAGTGGGTAATTGAAGAAACATCTGAGTTTTCTAATCTATGCTTTACACTCAGGGTAATCTTCTCCTTCCCAAATTCTAAATTTACGTGGTTTAGTTTTCATGAAAATGACTTTCAAAGCTTTTGTAAAGTCTATGTAATTGGGAAAGGGTATGATTATGAGTTTATGTATGTGTTAAATGTTACCATATCGTATTTGATTATATATATATATTATGTAAACCATATCTTCAGTATCATAAAACATGTCGTATATGTTGTTCAAAACTTACAGAGTATGGGTTATGGCTATATGGCCTTATACATGATTTTAATATGTCAAACATAAATGTTTTTGTAAAATTTCCACTCTTATTTGATTATGCATGTTGATACGAAGAGACCAAACCTTAAATGAACGGATTCGGTGTTCTAACAAATCCGTAGTGTTAAATTTTATGTTTTTGTTCAAAACCTTCAAGAACACAAAGAACAGTGAAAATTTTCATATTCTAATTCTGTAATTATGTGTTTTAAATAGTTAAAGTCAATCTATAAATGTTGGGTAATGAGTATATACGAATTCTAGTATATGGGTATGTCAAATTACATGTAAGAAATAACAAATTGGTAGAAATTGGCATGTTCTGCGATTTTTTGCGAACTGCAATTTCTGCAATTGGTTCACCGCACCGCGCCGCCAGTCCAATGCCTTAAGACCCGCGCCATGCCGCCAGTCCAACTCCTTAAGACTCAAGTACAAGAACGCCAAATGTCCAATCAAGAATACCACAAATACCAATGACATGTAGATCAAGTATATATATCAAGTAGCCAATGCCATTCTCCTGAATGTTAAGAAATAACTTATTTTTAAATGTTTAAGTCTAGCAATGCAATAGCAACTTAATTTAATAAACATAGAAATATGTTAGAAGTATAACAAGATGTTAAAATAGTTACTTAACATGTAAATAACATAATTGCATGTGGATTGAATTATTGAATACATAATTAGCTTGTTATTTGTGAAGTGTAAATTATGTAACAATGAATGTGATAAATTGACTAAGTATAGTCATAACCAAAGTTAGACAAAAAGAATGAAGTTGCTATGATTAGTTACATTATAATTGACTGGTATTGTGAACGTAAATGATATGTAGGATTTAAATCAAGGAACGAGTTTAATTAACGTGTAATCTACGCACGAGGCAAGTTTCCTAACCCTACTTGTTATCATTATTCAAGTTATAAATCAAGTTCATTAGTTATGTTAAAGATTTACTATCTTTTCAAAGTATGAATCTGTTATACAATAATTATTCTATTGTATACCTATTGAGATTGTTATTCATTATAAATATCATTTATTGTTGAACCTTGTTAGACTAGAGAATCCTTATTGATTCAACTAGTCCTTAGTTGATGAACGTTCTAAATCCAGAACCCTTATTGAATTATCCAAACCAAACTTCCTTTGGTGTGGACTCTAATGTCAAACTGAGATGAACAACCCTGCAAAGGGATTTAGTTATGCGTTAGCGTTAAGATATTGTGCACAATATGGTACTAAGGGCTATTCCCCCTAAGTACGAGTAGAAAGGTCCGTAGTCTTATGACTATTAAAGGTTTCACGTATAACCCTTGTTAACCTAGGACATAGTTCAAGGTCTTATGACCCTCAAAAATCTTTTGATTCTTGTTACTCATTCTTGATTCAAAAGTTGAGCTTTTATTTCAGAAGTCTTTGATTCACTCGCATGTTATTATATATTGTTATTTCATTATTTTATTTGTGGGCAATAGTGCTCACTCTTGCGTAACAATAACATTGCAGTTAAGAACGAAAGGTCCGATGAGCCTTCTACTAACAAAGGCAAGGGCAAGGTTAACAAATGTTGAAGACTTGTATTTATGAGATGTTGAATTTATGTGTTAAGACTTAATGTTGTTAAGTCTTATTAGTTGTTTATGTTTCCGCACATATGTTTAAGGTTAGTTTAACCTGGGATTGTATTTATTATTCGGATGTTGTAACCCCATAAGGGGAGGATTTTATTTCTATCTATTGCATGGTTTGCATTTATTACGGGTAGATAGATAGATGATATTTGTACAGTGAACACCAAATCCCGTGGAATTTAAGTACCCAGATTTGGGGGTGTCACATCTCTCCTGCAAGTTTAGCAGAAGGATCGTAGTGGAAGTTTTAAATGATCTACCAGATGCTCCATCAAAGAGATGGGTGAACAATGGAAATGAGCAGCTCAAGGTAGTAAGAATGACTACCTTTGACATAGCCAAAAACAGGAAAAACATGGAGCTAGACTGCTCGACCATTCTCTACATTCCTGACGATTTGCTGATGAGATGGTTCTTCTAGTGGATGTCATGGCTAAAGGCCCATACTGAAGGAGATGGAAGTTATCTCAGCTGGTGCTTCTCTTACTTTCCAAGCTTGGAGCTGGTGGCTCAGAACTTCCCAAGGGTGAAGAAGTTTGCTACAAAAATGATCACAAACCAGCCCCACTTCAAAGTCTATCGACAGTTTGGAAATCACTATATCCCCTATGATCATAGAGTGGACTCGGAAGGAAGAAGGAACATGATCAAGGAGTTGATCGTAGAGTCTGGTCACTCTACTGCTGAGGCTGTTCCAATTCAGCATCAGAAGCCTCCAACAACCAAATCACTGCTCTCTGACATTCCCTCATTCTCAACCAGCAATTGGTACTCAACGATTTCTCAGATTCTCCAAGCCTTTGAAAATCTATCCAAAAATGAAAATCGTAGAGTCCAATCCACTGCTCATCCTGAAGCTGCCCAACAAGAAGGTCAAACTATTCTGGAGCAGGAACTACTGAAGAGTTCTGATGAATTTAGTAATAAGATATCTCTACTCACTGAAGAGTCACAGAAGCTGACAGCAAAAGGAGATGACTCACTTCAGAACAGACTTCAAACTATTATGGCTAATGTATCTCTCAAACTCCAAGAGAGAGATAGCATATATTAGAAGGCCATACAAGATCAAAAGGCAGAAGCTCTACGAGTTCAGAAGGCAAATGAAGAACAGATCCAAGCCCTCTCTGACAAGATTGACGACCCGAAGCAATCATTCTCAGTGCAACTTGAGCTAGGCCAACAGGAACTCAAGTTTGAAGTTGCCAACTCCTCCTACCTAATGGAGCAGCTTATGTCCAACATGGAGTAGCTCTCTCAAATGATTGATGACAAAAAGGGGGAGAAAAAGAGGCATAGAAAGAAGAGGAGCAAGAGGCATTCAAAGAAGAGCAGAGGGATAAGAGAGAAGAAGTCAAAGAAAAAGACAGCAGCTGCAGAAAAAGAATCATCATCTGAGAGGTAGCCAGAAGATGATGATAACATAATCGCAGAGTCTGAGGGGGAGCATGTTAAGAAAGAAGCTGAAAGGGAGCAAAGCAAAGACAGAAGGTCATCATCCCAGGGGGGAGCAAGAGCAAGAAGAACAAACAGATGAGTAGCTGATCAACAGACATCCTGAAAACATACATGGAGCTAAAGAGGTACATCTCTAACTAGTTAGGTATGTTTTGGATCCAGGATGTAAAGTGTCTTAATGTTTAATTTGCCATATCTTTATAAATGACATTCATGATTATCTGTTTTAGAAATACAGCTGCTCACTATATATAAGATTCATTCATAACATGCATATGCACCTATTGTTTTTGTCATAATCAAATAGGGGGAGATTGTCAGGAATAAGCATGTGAATGATATTCTTGATTACATATGATTTTATTATGATATATATATATATATATATATATGAATTAATAATACGCAAGTATGCTTGCATTAAGAAAAGTTGTAAAGTCCTTTAATAGATAATAGAAACATGTGTACAATGACTTAGAATGAATTAATCAAGAATGTTAGGTTGATCCTACATAAGCAAAACATCTTTGTAAAGTCCTTAAAAAGAGATGATGTACAAGGACAATATAGAAAGATCAAGCATGTTAGGTTGATCTTGTGATGTAATAGATAGGCTTGTCTGATCGTCGAGTACTGCACCAGAGATCGTAGTCTGCCAGGAGAGTCAAGGATAACTCGAGAGCTATCGAGGCAGAATCGTAGTCTGCAAGATAGTAGATTTTGGAGTTCATAGACTGCCAGGAGAAACGATGAAGGATCGGGGTATATCGAGAAGAGCTTCCTCGGGATCGTAGTGTGCTGAGGAAGTCATGTTCAGAATCGTAGAGACAGCCTGCCTACGAGCCGACCAAACCTCTGCCAAAGCCAAGTCAGAAACGTAGACTACACTCAGAGTCATAGAGTCTACTGATGCCGAAGCCAAGTCAAGGATCATAGATCACACTCTGAGTTCGTAGAGTCTATTGATTACATGCAGAGATTGTAGTCGAGCAAGATCAAATGAAGATAACAAGCACAAGGCAGAAACCATAGAGTGTCAAGATCTGATCTCGGGATCGTAGTGTCTACACAGCCGAAGCTGAATCGTAGAGTGCAGAACTACGACCTCAACAGAAGTGCTCACAATGCATAGGCGGAATCGTAGAGAAAGTATGATTCACAACTAATGAGCACTCTCAGAATATCCAAAGGAACAAAGCCTTTGGTTGGCAATGCAAAGACACATCCTACCTGAAAGGAACCAGAGAGCACTCAACGAATGGCATGCAAGCTAAACAGAAGATCTAAGCACCAACCCAATCAGCATCAAGATTGAGTTGTGAAGCCATTCGAGATGAAGTCTTCCACAAGGAGATCAGAAGAAGACTTCAGCAACTGACTAAGGAAAGTTAGCAAGTGCAGTAGCTGTCAAGGGAACAGAAGACAACGATATTGGAAGCTACCAGGATTGTAGTGTTTGCCAAATAAAGAAAGAACTGATGGAACGTACACAGAGATACTGGCCAACCTCTGAAGAACAAGGCTAAAGTGATTAAGTGTAGGGTCAGTCCATTGATGATAACTGAACAGGAGATCACCAGGGGAAAGTGAGCTGGACGCGCCACAAATCTAAAGTGTCTTGCTATTTAGTAGGGGCCAGATCAAAGGAGTCAAGCCATCAGTCTCTAAGAACAGTCAAAGAAAACAGAAGTGTTGGAGCACTACACAATAGAAGGAAGAAGTTTTCTATATTGAAGATCCAATCAACACTTTTTAAGATCGTAATGTTAACTCTACCAGTCAATGAGCAACACTCAACATGACACTACAATCAGGTCCTCGAAGATATGCATCAAAATCATAGAGTTCGAATAGCTAAAGACTGAAGCATTGGCAACGGTTCAATCTGAAGGGTAATATTCGGACAAGTGCTTATTGAGAGCATCGATGCAAAAGGACAACCTTTGATCGAGAAATTAGAAGGAGGAAATAAAGTCTTCGACCTACCCAAGACATTAAAGTGACAACTCTGATGGGTAGGTGAAATAGTCGACTGCAATATCAGATAAAGTATGACATGTCACATCAGCAGTCTACCTCTGTCAACTCGAGATCTGTGAAGATATTTGAAAGCCTTCAACGACTACTTTCCAATGGAAGGATTAGGAAGGAGTATAAATAAGGAAGAGCTTCAAAGATCGAGGGTTGCAAGAGTTGCCATTTTTGGGGAGAAGGTGGACTATACTAAACCACGAAAGATAGTGAGTCCGAAGGCTCACTCTACGATCCACCAAGAACACTCAGATACATGCAAAGGAAGAAGTAGAAGTGAGAGTTCTACTATGTAGAAGTGAGAGTTCTACTACAAGAAGAGTGTTCTAAACTGCTGAGAGAAAGAAGAGCAACATGTCATCTTGGCGTCCATCATGAGAAGACTCTAAGTACAATAGAGAATATCTTACAGTCATCTTAGCAAGTCCATCATGAGAAGACATCAAGTATCAAGAAGAGAGATCGAAAACGTCATCATGGTGGCAAGCATGAGAAAGTTTCCAAGTACCAAGCAGAAGAACTTATAGTCATCTTGGAAACCTATCATGTGCAGCCATCGTGTATCAAGAGGAAAGATCTTCAAGGCAGTCAACAAGGGATCATCCGAAGTGGTTGAGTAACTGAAGAAGCTGAGCATCATTCAACACTCAACTGCACTTTGAGGATGATCACGCAAAGCTGTTAAGTATAGAAGATGTTTAGAGCATGAAGACATCTTAGCAGCTTAGCACCAACTCCAACAAACAAACAAACAACTCAACAGAAGCCAGGGCCTGAGGGGTCCTTGTTCGGAGGGACTAAACGAAGTTCCAAGCCTGCTGGGCTTGAAGAGTTCCTAGGGAACTAGAGGAGTCCCAAGGTTGCTGGCCTTGAAGAGTTCTTAGTGAACTGAAGTCCCAAGGATGCTGGCCTTGAAGGAATCTTAGTGATTCGAGGTGTTTCCCTTCCTTAGTGGAAATCCTGCTAGTTGAAAGCAGAAGAGTGGATTAGGAGCTTGAGTCTCTGAACCACTTAAAACCCCTTGTGTCTTTTACATTATGTCATTTACATTATGTACTATAACTGCTATAACTGCTATGTATGTTTTAACTGCTTACAACTAAACTTACTCTACGAACAATGTATGTATGGTTATGAATATATCAATGAAGGGGATCTTTTACTTATTCCGCTGTGCTTGAAAAGATTCGTATGTTTGTCATATGCTAATTTAATAGTTATACAAAATAATAGAGAAAAGTATTTGAAATAAAAAGGATCTATTCAACCCCCCCCCCCCTTCTAGATCTATTGTGCCTACTGGTAACTAACATACAGTCACCCTATCGGTAGGTGACATAATATCATACCATGACCTGAGACGAGAGGCTATCAACACTGGTAGGGTGTGATCTATGCGGCTGACTGTCGAGAAAGACATCTGTGTAGGCCGTATCATAAGACATGTCGACGTCAGGATTTTTTGATGTCCCTTTTCGTTACTTGTTCTTTGGTGTTCTCATTTTAGGTGAGATTTGTTTGAAAAAACAAGTGAAAAAGGCCTGACATGTATAATGTCGATGATGGAATGTTAAGAGTCGCCAGTTGGTTTTTTAAATGGTTGTACCAACACAACCGAGCAAAGGTTTGTACATTGACCCAGTTATGTGACCCTGCTAAACGGGTCGGTGAAACCGAGATTCATTTGTTTTATTAGACAATAATTAGAATATATTATATTTTATTATGTATAGTGTTTGCATAGTAAAATCTTTTTATATAAAACAGAATACTTTTATAAAGTTATTTGTTTTATTAGAAAATAATTAGAATATATTAGAATTTATTATGCATAGTGTTGCATAGTGCCTGCATAGTGTTTACATAGTAAAATCTTTTTATATAAAACAGAAAACTTTTATAAAGTTATTCGTTTTATTAGATTATAAATAGAATATATTATATTTTATTGTAAACCAATCTGGACTGTCCGATTAAAAGTAAATCAATCTGGATCGTTCATGAATTAGTTACTATACAGTCCATTCTTCTATAAATAGAAGCTCATTCCTTCATTATTTTTTACTAATTCACTGAAACTCTAGAGAGAGAAATTATAGAGAAACTATAGAAAAGTTTTCTTCTACTTCCCTACTCTTATATCCAGTTTCTTTTACGGTAAGGGGTATTATTTCTTTTGTATTCATGAAGAGAACTTCTATTATTCCATTATTTATTATTCTAGTGGAATAACTTGTATACGCGGGCTACCCTATACTTGGTGAAATTCTTATGTTATTCCATTATTTATTATTTTGTTGGAATATCCCATGCATGCGCTTTACTGTGGGACACAGTTCCATTCTTTATTATTACATTGGAATATCCTATCTCATGCGCTTTACACGGGACCGGTTCTCATTATTTATTATTCTGTTGGAATAACCTACCTGTGCGGTCTATCGCATGCCTGGTGATTTCTTTTGTTATTCCATTCTTTATTATACTCAGTTGGTTAAAACTTTAACTTCTATACTCCATGAAATTAGTGAAATATCCTTGATATTTGCGCTTCATCTAGTATCTTTTCATGGAAATATTTTTCTAAGCATTCTTAAATTTTACTCCACAAAGTAGTATCATGTTGACAATTTGGACATTATTAAGTTCAGGATAAATTAACTTATAAATCTTTAAAACTTATTCTTGAACTTGTTTTATTGAATTATTATGTCATTGTCATGATGAGTTATGTTGGTTATTATGTGAAAACATGAAAGTTTCTTAGAAATAACAAAGGGTTGAAAATCAGATTTTGGTAAAAATGGAGTATGAAATTCAATTGACCATATCTCCTATTATATTTCAAATTTTTGAGTGTGGTCAAGTTCTAGAGTTAGATCTATGAGTTTTCTAGCTTATCCAAGTGGAATCACTAAAAAAGGTGTTATAGATTTTCGTGTAGACTGATTTTAGCAAAGGAGTCGAAAACTGAAAAGTGCCAAAAACCTACTGCCAGAAAATTTAAAAGGGAATTTTAGGCCACTTAAATTGTGAGAAAACTTCTGGGCTTTTGGGACATGGAAATATATGGTATGAGCTCATTCCGACTTAAAATGAGCAAGTTATGACTATTTCAATATTTAGGTTTTTCTGACGAAAAACGCTATAACCGGAGTTCTATAACTCCGATAAGCATGAAATTTAAACTGGAAGCTCACGTTAACATGTGTAAGATCATGCCAAGATTTGGGAATTTCTGGAGTTAACCTTGAGGTAGTTAATTTCTTAAGGAATTAATTAGAAATTGATTTTTGAAAAATAGTAAATGAATTTTTAAAATTCCGAGAAAAATATATGTTCAATATGAGACTATATTCTGTTAAATTCCAGAAAAGAAATATTTTTGGGATTGATTTGGTATTTTTCATGAAAATAATCTAGTTATGAGTAAATGAGTTAAATATGTTATGTGAAGTAACAAAATTGGAAAATAAGATTTTATGGTTTGGGAATCCTATATAAGGTATATGCAGATTTTTGATGAGTAATTTGATTATTGGTGATGAAATCTTATGAGTATGACATTTTGAATGATTAAATGCATTATTTGGAAAAGTGTAAACAATTAAATTAAATTGTTTATAAGTTTAAGGAGTGATTAAAATATTGTTATAATATTAACAATATTAGATTATGATTTTATTAAGTGATTGATAATGTTTGGATAACTTTAAAGTCTTTAATATTTATCCTTGATTTAGTTTGACTAATGCTTATAATATTGTCATCATCCTAATGCTTATATTGTGTTGAAAGTCCTCATCGGCCCGTAGTGCATTGATGGACATTTTTTGGTATGATTATGGCTATGGATTCTCTTCGGCCGTAGTGCAAGGATGAATTGTTTTATGGCATGATCAGGACCGTTGATGAAAACACGATTATCTTTGGCCGTAGTGCATGGATAATTCGTGGTCGTGATACTAATGAATATCCTTGGCCTATAGTTCATGGATGATTCAATGATGTGGATTGATTATCGAGCTGAGTCTCAGCAATGAAATATTAATTCCTGGATGTGATATTAACGAATATCCTTGGTAGTAGTGCGTAAGTGATTCGATGATGTGGATTATTTATTAAGATGAGTCTCAAATGATAAAATATTTATTATACACTTTTAATTAAGAAGATAGTAGATATCATGCTCTACTTGACTCTTCTAAAATACTGTTGTATGTCTTTGGCATGTAGTGCAAAGATGAATTGTTAATGAATATCTTTGGCCGTAGTGCAAAGATGAATTTATTAGTATGATTATGAGAAGGAATTCTGATTTGGTATAACCATGATTTTTGATGTTTCAGGTGAAGATAGGTGATGAAAATTATCTTCGTCCTGGTTGCGAAGAGGAATTTAGAACCACAATTATGATTATGAGTTATTCGTATGATTGTGGACAGGAACTGTTGATTTATTTTACATGGATAAAACATTATTGGTTGACTTTTAACATAGAGAAGATAATAGACCTTATGGTCTATTTGACTCTTCTAATGAATTGCTCGTTCTGCTGCAACTATGGTTGAAAAGTTTTATCATCTACCATATGTTCTAAAGCTCTGATTTATTATTGATGAAAGCTATTGATAATTTAATTATCTTTAGTCATGATATTCTTTACGAGGCTAGTTGTTGCTCACCCTTTCTCGCTTCACAATTCCTTTCGTGTAATAAGAGTGTTCTTAAGATCGAGCGGGGATAACAGGGGAATAGAACGGTGGTCTCTAGCTATGGAGGTTCTCCCTAAACAGTATAGAAAAGTGTGTTGTATTCTATACATCATTTAGTAGTTATATTTGGTGAATCAAAAAGGGTGAGGCGAACCCAACTTTGGAAGGGTATTTTGCCACTATCATACAAGATGTCTAATGACATACAACCTCGTGTTATCATAAGACAGGGTTGTGCGCATCCACTTGTCAAGTATATCTACGGGCACTACCTATATGATCTTGGAGTTTATTTGAAATATAATATTCACTTGGAGACAGTAGAGATAGTTATATGTCAAGAGAAGACTCACCATTGGAAAGAAGAAGATAGTAATCTTCTCGTTTTTCTTTGGGGTCTATTGGGTCAACCAAGGATAATTATATGGACATATGATATCTATTATAACCTAGACGCGTGGCCTCCCATGTACGAAGGTTTCCTTGAGCACTTCCCAAAGATTTTAATTTCTAAAACAATTTTTGACTATACTTTTATGTAAAGTACCATTGTAAGGTTATGGTCGAGGTACCATGAGAGTTACATACCTTTGTATTAAAACTCATAGTTAACTGTGGTCGTATTCTATACGACAGCTCAACAGTTGTATAAATGAAGTTGTATTTGAATTTTGTAGCATGTATCTAGCGACTCAAAATGGGTGATGTATACCTAATTTTGGGGGTGTCACAGTTGGTATCAGAGCTTAGGGATATGGTCGCTGACGGAGATAAGAGTCTAGAACTAAGAGGGGAGAGACGAGTTATATACTTCGCTAGTGTGTGACTTACCTAAGCTGAAATTGTTTACTTGATAAGTTGACAAATTGTGATATGTCAATTAACCTTTATTTTGAAGATATATTCTAGAATGATATCTGAAATACAGGAGATGAGCAATGGAAAAATCATAATACAGAGGATATTACCGGGAAAGTACAATCTGAAAAGAAAGCAAGGTATTCTCATCTCTTCGAATATCAGGTACGTACGTAAATTTCGAGGGCGAAATTTCATAAGAAGGGGTGATTGTGAGACCCCGAATTTTATGAAATAAAAGTATTCAATTTTTCTATTTTGGTAAATGGTTAAATTGATAAAAGTTTAAAGTTAAAGGTAATATGATAATTTTATTTTTTTTGCAAAGTAAGCAATTTGAAATAAAATATTCGTTGTGTCGGGGAATATTCGATTAGTCGGGGAATATTCTTTTTGCAGGGAATATCCGTACGACGATACAATCATTGGTGAACCCCACAACGGAATTATTGTCGGATTAAGAAAATGACAAAAATATTTTTATGAAAATAACGGTGAACGTTTTACCGTTAACTTTTGAAACACCCGGTGTTAAAATTACAGTAATACGGGTGGTTGCATAGTAGCACACGATATTGATTATTGATGCTTACGTGAGAAGTCACTTAGTTTTTATATAAAACAGAATACTTTTATAAAGTTATTTGTTTTATTAGACAATAATTAGAATATATTATATTTTATTATGCATAGTGTTTGCATAGTAAAATCTTTTTATATAAAATATAATACTTTTATAAAGTTATTTGTTTTATTAGACAATAATTATAATATATTATATTTTATTATGCATAGTGTTGCATAGTGCCTGCATAGTGTTTGCATAGTAAAATCTTTTTATATAAAACAGAAAACTTTTATAAAGTTATTCGTTTTATTAGATTATAAATAGAATATATATTATATTTGTGAGACCCTGATTTTATGAATAAAGATTTAATTTTCTCGAAATAATTTTTTTTATTATATATTATGGTGTTGATGTAATGTTATAGTTGTGGGTAATATTTACAAATTTTGCAAAGTAAGCAAGTGGTTGTATAATATTCGATTGATCGGGAAATATTCTTTTTGTCGGGGAATATCCGTATGACGGTACAATCATTGGTGGACCCTACAAAAATTATTATCGGATAGAAAATGACAAAAATACTTTATGAAAATAACGGCGGAAGTTTTACCGATTAATCTGTTAAAACACCCGATGTTAAAAAATACAATGTCTGGCATGGTTACACAAAGATCATCACAAGATTGATAATTGATGCTTACGTGAGAAGTCACTTAGTTATACTCAATTATTGCTACAATAATTGCTGCATCTTATCTCTCATATTATTGATTCAATTATTGTTACAGTATCATCTGCATAATATGATATATTGTTCAATCGGGTATTCGGGACACTTTTCGTGTCGGAGTACTATTTACGAGTTACTATTCACGAGTTATTATTCACCCAGTTACTATTCATTCTAGTATTGTGCATTCGGGTATTTGGGTACAATATTATTCCATGAGGAGATGTGCTCATTTTTCAAACCGTTGGTTGAAGATATAATAGTAAGTAATATGGACCGCTGGTGGAGTTATAATAGTAAATCAATATGGATCGCTGGTTTAAAGTTTTAATAGTAAATCAGTATGGACAGTTGTTTTAAGTTTTAATAGTAAACCAATATGTACCGTCCGTTTAATAGTAAATCAATCTGGACCGTTCATGAATTAGTTACTATTCATTCCATTTTCCTATAAATAGAAGCTCATTCCTTCATTATTTCTTACAAATTCACTGAAACTTTAGAGAGAGAATTATAAGAGAACCTATAGAAAAGTATTCTGCTACTTCCCTACTCTTATATTCAATTTCTTTTATGGTAAGGGATGTTATTTGTTGTACTCATGAAGAGAACTTTTGATATTCCATTATTTATTATTCTGTTGGAATAACCTATATACGCGGGCTACCCTATACATGGTGACATTCTTCTAATATTCCGTTCTTTATTATTACGCCGTAATATCCTATCTCAGACGCTTCTGCCGGACTGGTTCCATTATTTATTATTCTCGTTTAATATCCTGCATACATGCATTTACGCCGGACTGGTTCCATTATTTATTATTCTCGTCGAAATATCCGTAAATGCGTTTACGCGGGACTGGTTCCATTATTTATTATTCGCGTCGAATATCATGTATGCGTGTGTTTACGCCTTTAACTGGTTCCATCCTTTATTATTCTGTTGGAATAACCTGCATGTGCGGTCTATCGCATGCATGGTGATTTCTTTCATTATTCCATTCTTTATTATACTCAGTTGGTTAAAACTTTGACTTCTATACCCATGAAATTAGTGAAATATCGTTGATATTTGCGCTTCATCCAATATCTTCTCATGGAAATATTCTTCTGAGCATTCTTGAATTTTACTCTACAAAGCAGTATCATGTTGACAATTTGAACGTTATCAGTTCTTGGATAAATTAATTCTTGAACTTGTTTTATTGAATTCTTATATCATTGTCATCATCCTCATGTTTATACTATGTTGAAAGTCATCTGTGGCCTGTAGTGTATAGATGGACTTGGTGTGATTTTGACCAGTGTTTATTCGGTATAATCATAACCGTAATGTTACAAATGATGTGGAAAAAGTCCTCATTGACCCGTAGTGCATTGATGGACTGTTTTTGGTATGATTATGGCTATGGATTCTCTTTGGCCGTAGTGCAAAGATGAATTGTTTTATGGCATGATCAGGACCGTTGATGAAAACATGATTATCTGAAGCCGTAGTGCATGGATAATTCGTGGTCGTGATACTAAAGAATATCCTTGGTCGTAGTGCAGGGGTGATTCGATGATGTGGATTATTTATTAAGCTGAGTCCCATCGATAAAAGTGATGAAAAACCTTTTAAATCATATAAGATAGTAGATTTTATTCCCTACTTGACTCTTGTAATGGATTGCTTGTTCCGCTGCAGTTAAACTTGATAGTTATTATATTTTATCAGTTTAACACTATTGAAGGCTAACGATATATTATTTTACATTATCTTAGTCATAATATTTCTTACTGGGCTAGTTGAGCTCGCCCTTTCTTTCACTGTTCTCTTCAGGAAATGAGAACGTAGCTGGGACTAGTCGGGGAACAGAGTGATGGTCCTAGATGGTGCATTAGTAGTCTTCACTATTCTGTGAAATAGTGTGATAGTAATTGTAATGAGGACTCCTTTTGAGTTTGTAAAATCTCTAGTAGACAATATTTGTATTCAAACTCACAGTTTATGTTTTACCGTATTGTACACGACAGTTGTATTATTAAATTGTATTTGAATTCTGTACCATGTATTTGGCGACTCAAGATGGGTGATGTATACCTAATTTTGGGGGCGTCACAGTTGGTATCAAAGCGTAGGGATATGATCCCTGGCTAGGATGTGAGAATAGAACTAGGAGGGGAGAGGCGGGGAATTCCTTCGCTAGTATGACCTACCTAAGTTTATTTGGTATTTAATTGGTCAGTCAGAATATAGGGATAATATGTTACATGTCAATTAACCTTTGTTTTGTGGCAGTATCTGAAAATGACATCCGAGAATGTTGACAATAGAAATGGAGCACAGGAGACCATTGATTCTCCACAGATCAATAATCAGGACAATGTGCAACAAGATGGCGATAATCCTCCAGTAAACAACAACACTGATCAATTGACGAATGACGGTACGTTTAGGAGTTTTTAGAATTCATGCAACATCAGGCGAAAGCGGCTCCTGTTCATAATGCAGGAGGAAACAATGGCAACCCACGGTTGGTCATCGCTAAGAAATTTAAGGAGCTGGGACCACCAGAGTTTTTGGGAAAACCAGAACCACTTAAGGCGAAGACGTGGTTAAAGCGGATCACCAAGATATTTGATGTCTTGGGATGCTCCGAGGAGCAAAAGGTTCTCTTTGCCACCTTTATGTTGCGTGAAGAGGCAGATCATTGGTGGGAATCTATAAAACGTACCCAACCTGACGCATTCAAGATGTCTTGGGAGAAGTTCCAAGAGCTGTTCAATGACAAGTACTTTCCCGAAAGCATTCGTCACATGAAGGAGGTGGAATTTATCAAGTTAGAGCAAAAAAACATGACCGTGTCGCAGTACGAAGCCAAGTTTGCCGAGTTATCCCGATTTGTGTCCCACTTGGTTGATAATGTAGAGAGAATGACGCGGATGTTGTTAAGAGGTTTGAAGTCGGAGATACGTCAATATATTATTTCTTATAAACTCTGTTTGTATTCAGATGTTGTTAATAGGGCTCAGTTAGTGGAGCGCGATAACAAGTCAACGCAACCAAAAGAGAGTAGCCAGAAAAATGATAATACCGGTGATAACAGTCATCAAAGCGGTGACAATAAGCATGGAGGGAATCAACATGCCAGAAATGGTAACCACTTTGGTGGTAATCATGGTCAAAACAATAAGAATGGACATTTCAAGAAGAGGAGATTCAATAATGATGGAAAGACGTCAGCACCAGCACCCGTTGTTTAAGGAAGGAGAACGACCACCTATCATATGCTTCAAATACGGAGGGGATGGACACATTAGTCCAAACTGCACGATGTCGTCTAAAGCATGCTATAATTGTGGAAGAGAAGGTCACTTAGCCCAATTTTGTCGTTCACCGAAGACAAGTTCAGCTAGGATGGAGGCACCAAAGAATGTCCCAGGCAAGCCAAAGCCGGTAGTTTAAGAGAGAGTGTTTTTTTTCGTGACGAGGAACTTAAATAAAATTATCACGGGTATGTTAGTCATAAACTCTTGCAAAGTCTATACCGTGTTAGATACTGGTTCTACTCACTCTTTTATTGCACCTAGTTGTGTTCAATGTTTGAAGTTAACTCCGGAGAAGTTAGACTTTGATATATCTGTTTAAACTCAGTTGGGAGAAACCTTCGTTACCTCCACTATTTATAAATCTTGTTCAAATCAACTCTTTCACGTTACCTATCGATCTTATCTCTTTGAAAATACTTGCCTTTGATGTGATTTTTGGAAACGATTGGTTAACTACTCATCATGATTTTTGTAAGGTTGTTAGCTTTCATACTCCTAACCAACCAGTTATGTGAATTCAAGCAACCAAACCACTAAAGTCAATCATTGTCATATCAAGCCATAAATAAAGAGCCTCGATCCTTTCGTTGTTGACTTTCTTGTGTGGAATGCACCGAAGCTAGACTTTCTATAGGCAACGTCGTGAATGATGGCGACAAGTTGATAGGTATCAATGTGACGTGTTATCCAAGTCTTGGATGAGAGTCATAGTTTTTAAGGATATTTCTATTATTAATAAATTTCCTGACGTATTCTTGAAGACTTCTTAGCCTACCCCTAAAGCGTAAAAACGAATTTTGTATTAACCCTAGTACAAAACCCATTTCTAAAACCCTCAAATATTTTCTTCACCTAAAACGAACGTGTAATGTGCCAAAGACGTTGGCTCGAGCTGTTGAAAATTACGATCGTACCATTCAATATCATCGTGGGAAAAATGAACGTGTCAGAATATCCTGCCTACGCGCTATCGTTTTACTGGGACCGGTTCCATTATTTATTATTCAGCCGGAATATCCCGCTTGCGCGTTCTGGCCGGACCTGGTTCTATTATTTATTATTCTGTTGGAATAACCTGCATGTGTGGTCTATCGCATGCATGGTGATTTCTTTCGTTATTCCATTCTTTATTATACTCAGTTGGTTAAAACTTTGACTTCTATACCCATGAAATTAGTGGAATATCTTTGATATTTGCGCTTCATCCAGTATCTTTTCATGGAAATATTCTTCTGAACATTCTTGAATTTTACTCTACAAAGCAGTATCATGTTGACAATTTGAACGTTATCAGTTCCTGGATAAATTAATTATTGAACTTGTTTTGTTGAATTCTTATATCATTGTCATCATCCTCATGTTTATATTATGTTGAAAGTCATCTATGGCCTGTAGTGCATAGATGGACTTGGTATGATTATGACCAGGGATTATTCGGTATAATCATAACCGTAATGCTACAAATGATGTGGAAAAAGTCCTCATTGACCCATAGTGCATTGATGGATAGTTTTTGGTATGATTATGGCTATGGACTCTCTTTGGCCGTAGTGCAAAGATGAATTATTTTATGGCATGAATAGGACCATTGATGAAAAAATGATTATCTTAAGCCGTAGTGCATGGATAATTCGTGGTCGTGATACTAAAGAATATCCTCGGTCAGTAGTCTGCGAGGGTGATTTGATGATGTGGATTATTTATTAAAATTCGAGTCCCAAATGATAAAAGTGATGAAAAACCTTTTAAATCATATAAGATAGTAGATTTTATTCCCTACTTGACTCTTCTAATGGATTGCTTGTTCTACTGCAGTTAAACTTGATAGTTATTATATCTTATCAGTTTAACACTGTTGAAGGCTAACGATAAATTATTCTGCATTATCTTAGTCATAATATTTCTTACTGGGCTAGTTGAGCTCACCCTTTCTTTCACTGTTCTCTTCAGGAAATGAGAACGTAGCTGAGACTAGTCGGGGAACAGAGTGATGGTCCTAGATGGTGCATTAGTAGACCTCACTATTCTGTGAAATAGTGTGATAATAATTGTAATGAGGACTCTTTTTGAGTTTGTATAATCTCTAGTAGATAATATTTGTATTCAAACTCACAGTTTATGTTTTGCCGTATTGTACACGACAGTTGTATTATTAAATTGTATTTGAATTCTGTACCATGTATTTGGCGACTCAAGATGGGTGATGTATACCTAATTTTGGGGGCGTCAAAATATTTTATTGTAAACCAATCTGGACTGTCCGATTAAAAGTAAATCAATCTAGATCGTTCATGAATTAGTTACTATCCAGTCCATTCTACTATAAATAGAAGCTCATTCCTTCATTATTTCTTATGAATTCACTGAAACTCTAGAGAGAGAAATTATAGAGAAACTATAGAAAAGTATTCTGCTACTTCCCTATTCTTATATCCAGTTTCTTTTACGGTAAGGGGTATTATTTCTTTTGTATTCATGAAAAGAACTTCTGTTATTCCATTATTTATTATTCTAGTGGAATAACTTGTATACGCGGGCTACCCTATACTTGGTGAAATTCTTATGTTATTCCATTCTTTATTATTTTGTTGGAATATCCCGTGCATATGCTTTTCTACGGGGACCGGTTCGATCTTTATTATTATTCTGGAATATATCCTGCACAGCATCGTTTCTGTGGGACCGTTCCATTCTTTATTATTCTGTTGGAATATCCTGCCTGTGCGGTCTATCGCATGCCTGGTGATTTCTTTTGTTATTCCATTCTTTATTATACTCAGTTGGTTAAAACTTTGACTTCTATACTCCATGAAATTAGTGAAATATCCTTGATATTTGCGCTTTATCTAGTATCTTTTCATGGAAATATTTTTCTGAGCATTCTTAAATTTTACTCCACAAAGTAGTATCATGTTGACAATTTGGACATTATTAAGTTAAGGATAAATTAACTTATAAATCTTTAAAACTTATTCTTAAACTTGTTTTATTGAATTATTATGTCATTGTCATGATGAGTTATGTTGGTTATTGTGTGAAAACATGAAAGTTTCTTAGAAATCACAAAGGGTTGAAAAACAGATTTTGGTAAAAATGGAGTATGCAATTCAATTGACCATATCTCCTATTATATTTCGAATTTTTGAGTGTGGTCAAGTTCTAGAGTTAGATCTATAAGTTTCCTAACTTATCCAAGTGGAATCACTGAAAAAGGTGTTGTAGATTTTCGTGTGGACTGATTTTAGCAAAGGAGTCAAAAACTGAAAAGTGCCAAAAACCTACTGCCAGAAAATTTAAAAGGGCATTTTAGGCCACTTAAATTGATTCCGGCCTTTTGGGACATGGAAATATATGGTATAAAGTACCTCATGTCCAAAAATGAGCTCATTCCGACTTAAAATGAGCAAGTTATGACTATTTCAATTTTTAGGTTTTTTCGACAAAAAATGCTATAACCAGAGTTCTATAACTCCGATGACCATGAAATTTAAACTGGAAGCTCACATTAACATGTGTAAGATCCTGCCAAGATTTGGGAATTCTTGGAGTTAACCTTGAGGTAGTTAATTTCTTAAGGAATTAATTAGAAATTGATTTTTGAAAAATAGTACATGAATTTTAAAAATTCCGAGAAAAATATATGTTCAATATGAGACTATATTCTGTTAAATCCCAGAAAAGAAATATTTTTGGGATTGATTTGGTATTTTTCATGAAAATAATCTAGTTATGAGTAAATGAGTTAAATATGTTATGTGAAGTAACAAAATTGGAAAATAAGATTTTATGGCTTGGGAATCCTATATAAGGTATATGCAGATTTTTTATGAGTAATTTGATTATTGGTGATGAAATCTTATGAGTATGGCATTTTGAATGATTAAATCCATTATTTGGAAAAGTATAAACAATTAAATTAAATTGTTTATAAGTTTAAGGAGTGATTAAAATATTGTTATAATATTAACAATATTAGATTATGATTTTATTAAGTGATTGATAATGTTTGAATAAATTTAAAGTCTTTAATATTTATCCTTGATTTAGTTTGACTAATACTTATAATATTGTCATCATCCTCTTGCTTATATTGTGTTGAAAGTCATATGTGGCCGTAGTGCATAGATGGACTTGGTATGATTATGACCAGGGATTATTCGGTATAATCATGACCGTAATGTTACAAATGATGTGGAAAAAGTCCTCATTGGCCCGTAGTGCATTGATGGACATTTTTTGGTATGATTATGGCTATGGATTCTCTTCGGCCATAGTGCAAAGATGAATTATTTTATGGCATGATCAGGACCGTTGATGAAAAGATGATTATCTTTGGCCGTAGTGAATGAATAATTCGTGGTCGTGATACTAACGAATATCTTTGGCCTGTAGTGCATGGATGATTCGATGATGTGGATTGATTATCGAGCTGAGTCTTAGCAATGAAATATAAATTCTTGGATGTGATATTAACGAATATCCTTGGCCGTAGTGAAGGGGTGATTCGATGATGTGGATTATTTATTAAGATGAGTCTCAGCGATAAAATATTTATTATACACTTTTAATTCGTAGAAGATAGTAGATATCATGCTCTACTTGACTCTTCTAAAATACTGTTGTATGTCTTTGGCATGTAGTGCAAAGATGAATTGTTAATGAATATTTTTGGCCATAGTGCAAAGATGAATTTATTAGTATGATTATGAAGCGGAATTTTTTGATTGGTATAACCATGATTTTTGATGTTTCGGTGAAGATAGGTGATGAAAATTATCTTTGTCACAGTTGCGAAGAGGAATTTAGAACCACAATTATGATTATGAGTTATTCAGTATGATTGTGATGCGAACTCCTGATGACTTATTTTACATGGATAAAACATTATTGGTGGACTTTTAACATAGAAGATAATAGACCTTATGGTCTATTCGACTCTTCTAATGGATTGCTTGCTTCTGCTTTGCAACTATGGTTGAAATGTTTTATCATCTACCATATGTTCTAAATCTACGATTTATTATTGATGAAAGCTATTGATAATTTAATTATCTTTAGTCATGATATTCTTTCTTTGGGATAGTTGTGCTCACCCTTTCTCGCTTCACAATTCCTTTCGTGTAATAAGAGTGTTTCCGTAAGAGAGTGTTGTTAATTCGCGGGGATAACAGGGAATATAACGGTGGTCTCTAGTCATGGAGGTTCTCCCTAAATAGTATAGAAAAGTGTGTTGTATTCTATACATCATTTAGTAGTTATATTTGGTGAATCAAAAAGGGTGAGGCAAACCCAACTTTGGAAGGGTGTTTTGCCACTATCATAGAAGATGTCTAATGACATACAACCTCGTGTTATCATAAGATAGGGTTGTGCGCATCCACTTGCTGAGTATATCTACGGGCACTACCTATATGATCTTGGAGTTTATTTGAAATATAATATTCACTTGGAGACAGTGGAGATAGTTATATGTCAAGAGAAGACTCACCATTAGAAAGAAGATGATAGTAATCTTCTCGTTTTTCTTTGGGGTCTATTGGGTTAACCAAGGATAATTCTGTAGACATATGATATCTATTATAACCTAGACGCATGGCCTCCCATGTACGAAGGTTTCCTTGAGCACTTCCCAAAGATTTTAATTTCTAAAATAGTTTTTGACTATACATTTATGTAAAGTACCATTGTAAGGTTGTGGTCGAGGTACCATGAGAGTTACATACCTTTATATTAAAACTCATAGTTAATTGTGGTTGTATTCTATACGACAGCTCAACAGTTGTATAAATGAAGTTGTATTTGAATTTTGTACCATGTATCTGGCGACTCAGAATGGGTGATGTATACCTAATTTTGGGGTCGTCACAAAAATTGACCGGTTCAACGTCTGTGTTGGCATTGATGAATGGCATGTCCCCGTGTTGAGAACACTCTGGTTCAGCGTTGACTGTGACCAGACTATTGTTGATAATGTATTTCAATTGTTGATGAAGAGTGGAGGGGACTGCCCCAGCCATATGAATCTATGGTCGTCCCAAGAGCAGATTGTATCCCAAATCTATCTTGAGTACATGGAAAGATACGCAGAATGTATGAGGACCAATTTCAATTGGCAGCTCAATTACTCCGACCGAATTCTGACGGGCTCCATCAAAAGCTTTGATGATAGTATGGCTACTCCGAATTCGGTTGAGATTGATATTCATCTTCACCAAGGTAGCGTATGGACAGATATTTAGAGATGAACCTCCATCTATCAAGACTCCGGCTAGCATCTATCCAGAGGACAGGACCGCAATGTGTAACGACTTGCAATGACCAGGACTGCGGTATGTCATCATCATCGAAGGATATCACATTGTTATTGAAAATGTGATCAACCAGATGTTGAAATTTTTCTGTATCAACTGATGTCGGTAGATAGGCTTCTTCTAAAACCTTTAGCAAGATCTTCTGGTGATCCTCGGAAGTTAGGACCAAGTCCAAAATTGATATTTGTTGTGGAGCTTCTTTTAAGCTTAAAACCACCGTGGCTTCGTTATGACCCATAGTGCGGAGGAATTTTTCAATCTTCTCCACGGGTATTTTCCCCTTTGATTTGATGGTAGACTTCATCACCCGTTGGGGAAGATACAATAGATTTTCCTTCGACACTGTAGCAGTTGTATGTGAGGTGGTCCTTCACCTTCTCCATAATTCCATGAAACTTTGCTCAAGCTAACAATAGGATATTGTGCTCTGCACGGCAAGTTGATTGGCTCGGGAGCGACCACTTTCAAAGGATTGTTACTTCCCTTGAGTTGAATGGTTGGCATTGTGAGTAATCTGTTAATCCCATCAGTTTCAGTGGATATGACTGCTACCACACTCTTCCACTTAGTAGGACCTAAATTCTCACTTGCACGTAACACAGTATCCTCATCTGCTAAGTGCAGGACACCACTGTCAATTAGATTTTGGATAAGGTGGCGGAGTGCCCAGCATTCTTCTGTGTTGTGACCGCGAGACTGGGAGTGACATTGACATACTCCATCAGATTTGTACCGCCCTGAACGGGGGTTGATTAGAGGTAGAAGGGAACTGATCCTTCCTTCATTGATTAACATATGAAGGATTTCCTCCATAGGTTGGCCCAAATAGGTGAATTCCCTTTTTTGGAAAAATCCCGACGGGCCTTGACATTTGCTCTCTTCGTTACTTTGTCTTCCAGCATTTCATTTTTTGAAAGTGACGAGAGAATATTCATGACAAGAGGTAGGATACTGACATGCTCCTGGCTGATTAATTGACGTGTTACTTGATGCTGATAAGTCACCAATTCTGCCAATTGTTCAATTTGCTTGCCTAAAGCTTTTATCTTTCGTTCCATTGTGAACTGGAACTTGGCGTAGTCCTATTTGTCCTCACCATCTATGAGGAGGATTCACAGTTGAAATTAGAATTCTGTCCATTACTCCAATTGATCATGTTGACCTCTTCTTCTTTGTGTTGAGTTGTCTTGAACGTGAGGCTGATCTGGTTTGGTGACCACGATCTCCCCGTTGTTTATCAGGTCCTGGATCTTGTGTTTCAAGGCCCAACCTGAGTATCTTGTCTAGGTGCCCCAACATGATAAGCATATTTCCGAGCAGCATTGAAACCCCGTCCATTAGGGCTGGCTAATGGAAGAAGATGCGTTATTTTCTTCTATATTGTCAAAAGATTGAGAATGTTCTCGAGGGTATCCCCTAAGGGTGTAAACACTCGAGGGCGTTTGACTTCTCCACCTTTTGCTATTGGAGGGTTCGCAGACTGTGCTTGAAAGGGAGTGTAGTTTCTCCTTTGAATAGGCATGTTCTGATTGCCTTTTTGACCCTGTAGTATCAGGGAAACATCTTCCTCTTTCTTTTTATGGACCCTCCGGGGGTTGTTCCCATAATTTTCGGATTGGATGTGATCACAACAGCTTTGAGTGCAACTAGGTCTTGAATTTTTTCGGACTTCAATCCCATCTCAGCCATCTCCCCATGTTTGACCATTTCAGAAAATGGTTTGTCGATGCCGGCTAAAACTCTTTCATAGAAAGGCGCTTCTTGTATGTCTATGAAAGTCATGACCATCTCTGATTCTATCATGGAAGGACTAACTTGGGCAGCTAGGCGTCTCCACCTTTGAGCATACTCTCTGAAAGACTCGTTAGACTGTTTCTTAATCTTTTGATACCGATCAGGAGCCATCTGAGATTGAAAGCTGTATTGAGTGAGGAAAGCATGTGCTAGCTCTTCCCAGCTATGGATCTTTGAATTATCTAATCTTGTGTACCACGAACGGGCTTATCCAGTTAGACTTTTCTGGAACAATTGCATTCTGAGCTTTTCGTCCTCTGCATAAGATCCAAGTTCTCCAATAAACACCTTTAAATGTGTATAAGGATCTCCTAACCCGTCATATTTTTCAAAGTCAGGAGTTTTAAACTTTTCTGGATAATGAACAACAGGGAAAATGCAAAGATCAGCATATGAAACACTCCCGTGTGTTCCAATTCCTTTGATAGCACGAAGGGTCTCTTCCATTTGGAGGACTTTCTTTTTGATGTCACCAGTGTCTAGATCTCCAGTGGGATGGGTAGCATCATGAGTTTATTAGTCGATCTCTACCGCAGCTTCGGTGTGTAATTACACGGGTCCCTCCTTGTGTGGAGGATTCAAAGATGCACGGTATTTTTGACCTTGATTGAATGGGTGTAGTTCTTTGAGTAGAAACGATCCAAATCAGTAATTTGTTTGCTTAATCGTCAATTCTTTGCGAAAATCGGATTAAGTTCATGCAGTCTGATGATAATGACATGATTGACTATAGGCCAGTAGCCTTTTTGGATTTTGACCGGGTAGTAGGTCTGATTGGTTCCCTGCTAAAGACTTGCATAGTTTAGTCTTTAGGGAATGTGTATAATAACATGCTATGTGATGTGTCCATTTTAGGAATTTTATCCTGCAAAATGGATGTCAGTTGTTTGTAGCATGTTAATTAAAATATGTATGTGTACACATTTATTCATATTTCTCATTACATTGGAGATATATATGGAATGTAATTACAAGTAATTGTGTTTACAAGTAATTAAAATGAGAGCATGAAGAGACTTTCCTCCGTTTTGGGTTTATCAGAGGTTGACCTATCTTTGGTTACTCTCGCGGCTTTTTGGCATGAAGGTTCCCAAATTATCGCAATCTACTTGACGGAAAGTTAATCCAGTCTTTCAACTGGAGTGAATTTGGGTGGTGTCTTTCCTGAGCCTCGGGGAATTAGTCTTCCCACGTGTCCAATAATCAAAAACCAATGGGATAGCCTCCTGGTGGAGGGACCACACAACATACAATCACATACATCGCGTCTCACCGTATAAAAATGATGACATGTGTGAAGCACTAATATCACAAGCAGTTATGGTGCGAGGCACTAAGTGCAATAAGGAAATGCATTTGTACACATTCATCATAAATGTAAATGCAACATCCACACACAAGCAGATAACAGTTTTGAAAAGATTGTAATAGCGGCTTAAGTTGCCACCTGTCGATGTCGGGATTTTTAGATGTCCCTTTCCGTTACTTGTTCTTTGGTGTTCTCATTTTAGGTGAGATTTGTTTGAAAAAACAAATGAAAAAGGTCCGACATGTATAATGTCGACGATGGACTGTTAAGAGTCGCCAGTTGGTTTTTTAAATGGTTGTACCAACATAACCGAGCAAAGGTTTGCACATTGACCCAGTGATGTGACACTGCTAAACGGGTCAGTGAAACCGAGATTCATTAGGGTCCGGGGACTTGGTTATGCGTAGGGAAGGTGTTAGGCACCCCTCGACATCCGTGTTACCACGGTGGCCGCCTCTTGTCAAGAAACTATTATCTGAATGTCTGTGTGTGGGTCAATGTGCTGTTATTTGAAAGTAGTGCGAGGCCTCGTTCGCACCTACATACACAGGGTTTGAATTTATGTAAAAATTCAATTTTAAGCAAGATATGACAGTGATGTTTTATAAAAGAGGTTTTTCAAACCCTGATGCTCAATAGTAATTGAGACCTTTTACACTCTCATTTTATTAAGTGTTCGGCTTGATTGATTTTATTTTACAGATGCGAGGCATCCGTACGAAAATAATGTACAAAATAATGCCGACTTCCTCGTGGGTATGGAAACCATCTGAGAAAATTTAGACATCGCGGAATAATTTACAAGCTGCTTACAGCTGAAAATGTCCATCACGGGAACCGAATCTAAATCCAATAAGCTAAATCTGTGATCACATGATTCCTAGGTGCACAAGATACCGCAATTTGTATGAAAGTAGTAAGCAGGTATATATATAAAAGCTGTAAATATATATATATAGACAGGATCACCAACCACGAAGCACCTCCATGGGGGATCAGAAATGTAAATAAAGCTGTAAAAGCAATCAACCGCCGTGGAGGAAACTCCAGGCGGGACGAAACGTAAATAAAGCTATAAATACGGTCAACCGCCACGAAGAAAACTCCAGGCGGGACATAATGTAAAGAAAGCTGTACAAAGCGATCAACTGCCACGAAGTAAACTCCAGGTAGGACGAAACGTAAAGAAAGCTGTAAAAGCGATCAACCACCACGAAGTAAACTCCAGGTGGGACGAATATATATATATATATAAAAGCGATAAACGCACCGGATGTAAAATCCAAGCTCATCGAATAGAGTTCGACAACAGCTCATATATATATATATATATATATAAAAAAGCGAGTAAATCATAATTTGGATGTAAAATCAGTGCTCATCGAATGAGTTCGACAACAATTCATATATATATATATATATATATATATATATATATATATATATATATATATATATATATATATAAAAAAGCGAGTAAACGCTCAGGATATAAAATTCGTGCTCATCGAACAAATGTGATTTTGACGAGATTTTTGTAATTTAATTTTAATATTTATTGAATTAAATAAATATTTTGATGATTTAATTATTAGATTAAATAATTAATTGATGAAGTTGTGATAGATTAATTTAATTATATATGTTATATTTATTAAATTAATGTGGAGAATATTTATTATTCAAGTATGTATTTATGTGAGCTTATTGAATTAAAAGAAATATTTAATAAGCCTAATGTTATTTTAATTAATTTAATAATAAATTAGAGATTTAATAATTTGACATTATTAATGAATGAAAAATTCAATTATGCGACTATGTGAATTAATGAGCCCTTAATGTTGATTTTCATGTTTTGTATTGAAAAATCTCAAGAAAATCAAGAACAGTAAATTATATGTTTTGATTATGTAAAATTATGTGTTTTAACATGTTAAAATCATGCTCAAAGGGTTAAGTAGTGATCATATATGTATTATTATTAAAATATTTATAAACTAAATTAAATATTTTAATTGAGATATTTATGGAATAAAATAAATATTCGATGAAAATTATTATTAAAATATTTATAAAATAAATTAAATATTTTAATTGAGATATTATGGAATAAAATAAATATTTGATAAAAATTATTATTAAAATATTTATCAAATAAATTAAATATTTTAATTGAGATATTTATGGAATAAAATAAATATTCGATGAAAATTATTATTAAAATATTTATAAAATAAAGTAAATATTTTAATTGAGATATTTATGGAATAAAATAAAATTCGATGAAAATTATTATGAAATAATTTATTCGAGTGTAATAATAGTAAGAGAATGAAAATATTCTAATTTAATTAAGTAATTAAATTAGAAGGTAATGATTTGTTAAATAAAGTGGAGTTTATATTAAATAATTAAGTGAAAATGTAACTAATGAATGTCGTGAATACATATGGTATGTGTGTAGGATTTGTGGTGAACTAAGTAGTAATCGCTTAGCCTCTGGCGACGAGGCAAGTTTTCTAACCCTACTTGTTATCATTATTCAAGTTTATAAATCAAGTTCGGTTTGTTATATTAAAGATTATCTATCATTTCAAAGTATGATTCAGTTATAGAATACTTGTTCTATTGTATTCCTCTTAAGATTCTTATTCAATTTAATTATCATTTATTGTTGAACCTTATTAGACTAGCGAACCCTTAACCCGATTCGACTAGTCCATAGTTGATAAACGCTTCTAAATTTCGAACCCTTATTGAATTATCCAAACCAAACTTCCTTTAGTGCGGATTACGATGTCAAATCGAGATGAACAACCTCAGATAGGGATTTCTTATGCGTTAGCGTTAAGATATTATGCGCCTGATGTATGGTACTAAAGGTCGATCCCCTATGCATACAGTAGAAGAGTCCATAGTCTTATGATCGTATAAAGGTTTCAAGTATAACCCTTGATAACCTAGGGATGAGTTCAAGGTCTTATGACCCTCAGAAATCTTTTGAATTCTTCTTATTCATTCTTGATTCAAAAGTTAAGCTTTTATTTCAGAAGTCTTTGATTCACTCGCATGTTATTATATATTGTTATTTCATTTTTATACTTGTGGGCAATCATGCTCACTCTTGCGTAATAATAACATCAGCTTAAGAACGAAAGGTACGATGAGCCTTCTACTAGCAAAAGGCAAGGGCAAAGCTAATAAGTGATGAAGACTTGTTATTTAATTTTAAGAATGTTATTGTTAAGACTTGATGTTGTTTAAGACTTATTATTTGTTTATGTTTCCATACGGATGTTTAAGGTTAGTTTGACCGGGATTGTATTTATTATTCGGATGTTGTAACCCCATAAGGGAGGATTTATTTCTATCTATTGCATAGGTTGCATTTATTATGGGTAGATAGATAGATGATATTTGTATGATGAACACCAAATCATGTGGAAATTTAAGTACCTTGATTTGGGGTGTCACAAACAGAGTTCGACAATGAATTATATATATATATATATATATATATATATATATATATATATATATATATATATATATATATATATATATAAAAGCGAGTAAACGCTCCGGATGTAAAATCCAGTGCTCATCGAATGCAGTACGACACACACATTAATATATATAAGTATATATATATTAAAGCGATGAACTCCCCGCATCAAGTTCAGGCTCATCGAACAAAGTTCGACACACACGCTTTATATATATAAGCAAATAAACGCTCCTGCATCAAAATCTAGGCTCAATCGAGGCATAACTTCGATAATGTTAGTCGAGATATATAAATATATATATATATATATATATATATATATATATATATATATATATATATATATATATATATATATACAAATGAAATAAAACCACGGATCAAGTCCTGCAAATGCGCCGTAACTTGACTCTCAACGTGAAGAAGGGGTGTGGGCGAGAGATGAAGAGAAAGGCTTTAAAGTGTGTGAGAAGGATTACAATTGATCGCCAAAGAAGACTTCTATATCTTTAAAGTGGAAAACACTGCTTTTAGGTACAAAAGAAGCAATATATGAGCTCACAGTGTTTAAAATGAGAAAATACATCAGATAGGGTGAGTGCAGCAAAATTGGGCGGGGCTTCCTCGCCGTTTTCTCTCTCAAAATGGCCACCCCAAGCCCTTTATTTATAGAGGATGGAGCCGCAGGTGTACCAGAGGCAACCCGGATGGGCCCGGGTTTCTCGGTCGTTGTCTCATAAGATGCGTGCACTTTCGGACAATCTTTGTAATGTCCACTCGAACTTTCAGAAGTGCAATCCAGGCATCCGATTGAGTTATACAGGACCTATTTCAGACCGCCGTTGTCGAGAGTTGTACAATGGCATATGATTAGAGTTTGTACGAAGTCATTGAAGATGGGACGATGCCCTCCGGTCTTCAAGCTTCAAATTCTATCCGTTACCCCGCAAAATAGTCACTCGGGATTGATTATCCTGGATTCTTGTAGGACATCGTTGCGTAGAGATGTGTATAAAATATTGAGACGACGTGGCATGGCATCGTGTTGGCGAGATGACGATGTTTCCCCTCACCGGTGTTATCGCCGGATTGGGCTGATAAAGCAAACGTTGCTCAGTGCTTCGCTGAGATTGGACTTCTGTAATTGTCGAAGGTCCTCATTGTCATCTTTGAGGTGTGCCTGTGTTCCCGGTGTTATCTCCGGGTTGGTACAGAGTATCTCGTTGTGAGCGCCGAGATTGAAGCTGGTTGTATTTAGAACAAGCATTTCCGGGGTTATCGCCAAACTGCATTCCTTGGGGTTATCACCAAGGTTGGTGGCTATTCCCATGGTTGGGACTGAGACTGGATACCTCGGGGTTATCTCCAAGATTAATCGGTCTTCTCCGGTGTGTGTTCCGGTATTGGATCTGCACAACTCGGGGTTATATCTGAGGTTGGATTTGTTACTCCCAGTGTGTGTTCCGGGGTTGATGCTGAACTTCCGGTAGTATCCGGTATAGATATGGATTATCTTTCAGGGTTCCCTCTCAAAAGACGAATCTGTCCTCCTACAATATTAGTGACAGTAGTACAGAAAGTTTCGAGTGTCTACAAGACCATCCAGGGGTCAATGCTGAATATCTCTAGACATACATACATATGCATAACATGATACATGCATGACAGATAATAGATGGCAATATGATGTAGGGAATGGAAAATAGTATATACATTCCTATGTACATCATCATCTATATACATCATCTATGTACAGCTAAAAATATAGGGAAATGGGGCACAGACGCTCTACTAATAACAGAGGCCTATCAAAAGATATAGTGAGAATGGGGCACAGCTACCCAATATCTAACAGAGACCTATCAAAAGAGATAACGAGAATACACATCAGAAGAAGACAATGGTGTCAATATCTACATCATCAATCATGTCCACCCGATGTAACTCCTCCTGAGTCACCGGATCTCTATCAACAGGGATGTCAGGCCTATACAAGGGAGGATCTGCACCGGCAAAGCCATATGGGTCACCTGAGGGGCAAGCGCCTGAGCTAGAAAGATCAAAAGTATCTGCCTCTGAAGGATCTCTACCCAAGTGCCGGATGAAGAAATGTGCTCGTTCCAACTGCTGGGTCAAACGATTAATCTATGTCAAATGAGTCAGATCTCGGACACAGGTCAGCTGTGACGTCCCCAAATTCAGGTACTTGAAACCCAAACTCGATGCTTCACGATACCATTTCTATGAGTGGAATAATACTAATAATAATAACAATAATATAAATACCAAACTTAATTTACATATATCAGAGTCTAATCCCAGGTACGCGACTTTAAAACATTCATTACATAATAATAATAGATATCATTGTCTTAATAGAGTCTAAACTATTACATAAGATAACATAAGTTTATTCTGTTTGCTTTCCTTTTCCCTTGTTCTGGCCTGAACCTTCTGGTTGATCACGCTTAAATGAAAACATTTAAATTTAAAGCAAGAATGAGCATTTGATTGCCCAGCAAGTAATAGTAAACAATAAGTGTTAACTGAACGAAGTAAATGTTATCTTTGAATGACACTTCTACAACGAATCAATTGTTGTGAAGTAAGTTGAACTAATAATAACAACATATCAATTCTATCTGAGATTTTTGAAACTACGTATTGACTATAAATGGAGAGCAGTTGACAGACTATGAACTTTGTTTTCAATTTTCGATAAGGTTCAACAGAACTTCATCCGCAAATCATCATAACTTATAGGCATGAGGGTAATCATCCCAATGTGCCCTGTATTGATTAATACTACATGCAAGAACGATATTATCGTTCATCTTATCCGCCTTAGGCACACAAAAGTTTTCCCATGTTTGGGATGTTCATACTTAGTCGGGAATCCAAACCAAAACAATTCGGTTGAATACAATAAAGTTCTATCATATTCAACGATGTTTCTAAATCTGTGTCTAGTTGGGTCAAATAGCTTAGACGACTTTTAATTAAAGTATACTGTCAGGAATAAACATGTGAATGATATTCCTATTTCAATATGATTTGATTATGATATATATGAATGAATATGCAAGTATGCTTGCATTAAGAAAAGTTGTAAAGTCCTTTAATAGATAATAGAAACATGTGTACAAGGACTTAGAATGAATTGATCAAGTATATTAGGTTGATCCTACATAAGCAAAATAGCTTTGTAAAGTCCTTAAAAAGAAATGATGTACAAGGACTATAAATATAGAAAGATCAAGCATGTTAGGTTGATCTTATGATGTAATAGATAGGCTTATCTGATCGT
Organism: Panax quinquefolius; assembly: GCA_020205615.1. Taxonomy (NCBI): domain Eukaryota; kingdom Viridiplantae; phylum Streptophyta; class Magnoliopsida; order Apiales; family Araliaceae; genus Panax; species Panax quinquefolius. Next base: position 70,201,302 of record CM035164.1, on the reverse strand, counting down.
CGAGCACTGCACCAGAAATCATAGTCTACCAGGAGAGTCAAGGAGAACTCGAGAGCTGTCGAGGCAGAATCTTAGTCTGCAAGATAGTAGATCTTAGAGTTCATAGACTGCCAGGAGAGACGAGGAAGGATCGTAGTGTGTCAAGTAGAACTTCCTCAGGACCAAAGTCTGCTGAGGATGTCATGTTCAGAATCGTAGAGAAGAAATGCCTATCAAGAGAAGAATGAAAATCTTCTCAAACTTATGTCTGGCCAACCAGCAGCTGGGTGAAAACTTTGTAAACTAAAGGATGTCAAAGATTTTAATGTTGAGATTCTCTTGGCCTACATCTTCAAGATTACGACTGATTGATTGAAGGTCAACAAGAGCAACAAGTTGTCAGAGGCAAATGTGAAGCTATGCACATCAATGCCTAAACTTAGTATATCTAAGATAAATGACTGTTAAGAGACTGACAGTAAAAAGGTACGGTTCCTCACTATTATACATGTGTACATCATTGATGCACCTTTTTATGAACCATAACAGTATTCTGTCAAGAAGTCATAATCTACCTAAAAAGTTGAAGAGAGAAAGTACCCTAAGGATGGAAACTCAAATGTCTATAAATTTTCACTCCATCCAAGTTTTAGGTTGAAGATGACACCTTGAAGGAAACCCGAAATGGGTCATAAGAGCATCACAGGCCAAATTAATTCTATGTGAAGTAATCCTTGCTAGTGGGTTAGTATGTATGTACAAATCTAGCTCTAAGTGTTTGATAACACACAGAGTATGATCAGTTCTAAAAGAGTATCTTGATGATATGTAGAAACTGATCACCTCCATGAATCAACTAGATACTCCTAAATCGTAGAGTTGATTCTCACTCTATGAACAATTAAACATTGTGAACATAACCCAGCAAATGATGAAACCATCATAGATAAAGAGTGTGTTATTAAATGTCAAACCTTACACACATTCACCTTCATGCATATCAAAACGTATTATCTAAAACTAGTTTTATGCATGAATATGTTGTTGGTGATAAATGTGATGATTATCCAAATATAAGAGGAACAGGGGTTTAGAAAACTAACCTAGTAGGACCCATTTAATTATGGGTACCAAAAATAGAAATATATTTAAACCTGCAGGTACTTGGTCTGTTTGACCACACTAAGGAATGCTGAAGCAGGAGACTTCAGTCAAGAAGACGCAACCAGCAGAAGGCTAAGGACTACTCAGAAGTGATTCTGATAAAATTTCTATATGTCCAAGCCTGTCCTTGAAGACCCATTGAGCTAACCTGAGTAAAGCTCACATGGCTGCAAATCTATATATTGGAGCAGGCCATGCAACCAAAGATGAAGAGGGTCCTATATGCTCAAATCAAGAAAAGCATGCTATATGAGAAGAATCCTCAAGGGAGCTCACAACAGAGGATCATTGAGCTTCAGTCAAGAGGAATTCATTATGAAAGCAGAACCTCACAAACACAAGACTGTTAAAGAAGACTACGTTCATAGTGCTGTCAAAAGATCGTAGAAGTGATCAGTCTTGAAAATATCCATGTCTACGATACAAGGAGATCTAAGTGATAATTATAATTCCAGTCAGAAGGAGATATGTGAGGCTGCTTCCATATGAACATAAAGTAAAGGGAATCACATCTATCTGAAAAGACAGCATCAACCATGGGAAGCAGTGATCTGTTGAGAAACAACATCACTGAGTTATATTATAAAGAAATGTACCAGCTATAGAGTCCCAAAACTTTGTGGCTGATGAACCAAATAAAAATCCATAGTCAGTAGAAACGTCTCAAAACGTACTACTGATAAACTTTCAGCCACCAAACTCAAAATCGTGGAGTGTCTACGATCAAACATATGATCGTAGTGTAGAAGCAGGAGGACACCATGATTACAGCAAATGCAATTGTCCAAAGTTGGTAGAGGACCTCCCCACCAGGAAAGGTCAAATGAGATATCATTGCAAATCACTTCTAAAGTATTTCATCTGGAAAGCGCCTCAGGGACAAACCTGACCCTTAGCTCACTCTAATAAGAGGTTGGTCCTTCCTGAGCTACCTTGACCCAGAAGGAATGCTTGATCAAGTTCATCTCAAGGACCAAGACAGCCAATGATCGTAGAGTCGAGGTTGAAGAGAACTCCACGATCGCAGTGCAACCTCAGCGATCGTAGAAGATAACTCCACGATCGTAGTCCTACCAAAGGGTCTTCCAGTTCACAAGGAGCTTGGAAAATGAGACAATTGCTTAACCATTCAAAATGAGGAGATAAGTTCGAATATATCAGTGATCAAACTATGTTGCATCAAAATGAGGATAAAAGTCAAAGCCATCCACTGCAGCATCTCTCAAAAGTTGATCGTTGAGTCAACAAAGGAAAACGTAGAGTCTATAGCGGCCTTACCGTGCTACTCTACGAATCAAAAGGTCAACGGTCAAAGCCACGTCGTCTAAACGACTAATCTTCTAAAAAGGAAATATCTAACTGAAAAGTTATGGGGAGTTACAACTCATTACTGGGAATCATGCAACCAATGGTCGGTTGACACATCACTGGTTATACAAAGTTAGAAGGAACTGTCATAAAGACAAATTCAAATCTGCAGACAGTTATCAAAAGCTATCGAACCTTTCTCCCTCCTATTTTTCAAACCCTAGAATCCTCTCAAGAGCGTAATGAGTTAACACTCCGAGCTTTATCAAATAACAATCACCATCTCTCAAAACCTCTCTAAATCAAATACCCACATTCTTCGAATCGCTTTCAAATGGAAAAGCTCAAGTAATAATCACGGCATTCAGCTAGGAACCAAGTCATTCGAGAAATTCGATTAAACGTCTACTCTTCAAAAAGGAAAATATCTAACTGAAAAATTATGGGGAGTTACAGCTCATTACTGGGCGTCGTGCAACCAATGGTCGGTTAACACCTCACTGGTTATGAAGAGTTAGAAGGAACTGCCATAAAGACAATTTCAAATCTGCAGACAGTTATCAGAAGAAATCGAACCTTTTTCCCTCCCATTTTCAAACCCTAAAATCATCTCAAGAGCCAAAATAGATTAACACTCCAAAGCTTTATCAAATCACAATCAGCCATCTCTTATAAACCTCTTTGAATCAAATACCCACATTCTTCGAACTGCTCAAATGGAAACCTGGCAACTAATCACTGGCATTCAGCTCGGAACCAAGTCGTTGAGAAATCCGAAAAGAAGTTCAGAGACATTCTCAAACTTGTGAAGGAAGCTGGATTCTTAGAATTCCTTGAGGCTAGCACTCGAGTATACGTTGACCTAGTTAAAGAGTTCTACTCAAATGTCTCCATAAACTCAGGAACCCTTTCTACCAAGGTCAAAGGTCAGTCTCTAAAGATGAAATCTTCTGACCTCAATCAATGCCTAGGTTTTCCTAACCAAGGAATGAAGAGCCTTGATGATGTTGATACGAAACAAGCAAAGGAGATCATGGGGTACCAAAGAAACCCTACGCTGAAAGACATGAAGAAGGAGTTTCCAGAAGAGTACGAGTTCCTTGCAGAGATAGTGGGCAAATGTATATTATGCAAGGATACTGCACATGATACTGTACTTGACCAACAGTTGAAGATAATGTCAGCAATAGTTCTGAAGAAACAAATTAACTTTGGAGCTATCTTGTTCGATCAAATCTCCAACTGGGTAGAAAAAGCTGAGATGAAGAAGTCCACCGAAAAACCCCTGACTAAGGTGTTTCATGGAAGATTGCTGAGTGTTTTGATGAAGAAGAAGCTAGGAGGGAAGATCAAGGATGATGAGGGAGAGCCTTTGAATGTTCACAAGGTAATGTCTCCACAATTATTTGTAAATTGGAAGAAAAACCCCAAGGAGAACCGAAGGCTGACAACTGGGAGCAGCAGCAGAGCCTCTGCAAAGAAGAGGAAGACAGAAGAGGCAAAAATCTTTAAGTCTGATGATCCTGTACCAACAACAACCACACCAGCCAAAAAGAAATCCAGAGGTGTGAAGAAAATCGAGGCCCCACCAAGGAGTCTCTCCATCAAAGACAAGGTTGAAGAAGAAAGAGCCCTAACTGCTAAAATAACAAAGAGGAGAAGTAACAGATTACTTCAAGGGCCATCCAACAAGAAAGCTAAGGTGGAAAACAGGCCAGTCCCAGCTTCCCAAAATAGTACATCTGATGAAGAGAAGAATATAGAGTCAGCAGAAGAAAAGGAGACAGATGTCAAGACTGAAACCAGCAGTGAAGGTGAAGCTGGATTAATGAATGAAAATTCAGCATCTGCTGATGAAGAGGAATGCTCAAGCCCTGTGGCTAATCCTCAGAGCATTCACTCTGATGATGAAGAAGATATTCAAGATGACCAAACTACATCTCCAAATGCAACTGCCCCAACAAGCCCAAATGATGGGTCAAATAATGTTGTTTCAAGAGAAGAAGAACATGTCCCCTTCAATCCTAAAAACCACCATGACGACTCAAAAGGTGATGAGTCCAAAGAAGAAGGGTCTGCCCCTGCCAGTGCTGAACCCCAAGGAAGTTGTCTATTGAACCAAAGGAGTCAGAGTCTGAAGAAGAAGAAGAGTCTGATACTCCCATAACTGAACCTCCAAGGAGAAGGAAGAGCTACAGACTACTTGCTCAATTTGCCTCCAAAAGGAGCAGTAATCAATCAAATGTCGTCATTGAATTAAGTGATGATGAGTCTGTATCAAAGGATGATAGTGCTGAAAATGGAACCAGTAATGAAGAAGATAAATCAGAGGAAGATCTTGCTGAAGAAGGTTCTGGGAATGAAATGTAGCAAGAAGGATTCACTGCTGGAAATGATCAAGATGGTTCAAACTCCGTGAGAGAAGAAATGGAAAATGATTCCAATTCTGAAAATCAGGAATCAGAGGAACCAGAATCTTATCCTGTCCTCTCACCAGCAAGATTCAACAAAAGAATTGTTGTGGAAGTCTCAAATGAACTACCAGAGGCACTTTCTGAAAGATGGGTAAATCATGGAGATGGGCAGCTCAAGGTAGTAAGAATGACTACCTTTGACATAGCTAAAAACTGGAACAATATGGAGCTAGATTGCTCGACCATTCTCTATAATCTTGCTAATGAGATGGTTTTTCCAATGGATGCCATGGCTAAAGGCCCATACTGAAGGAGATGTAAGCTATCTCAGCTGGTGCTACTCTCACTTTCCAAGCATGGAGCTGGTGGCACAAAACTTCCCAAGGGTAAAAAGTTTTGCTACAAAGATGATCACAAACCAACCCCACTTCAAAGTCTATCACCGTGCTGGAAACCACTATATCCCCTACGATCGTAGAGTGGACTCTCAAGGAAGCAAAAACATGATCAAGGAGATGATCGTAGAGTCTAGTCACTTTACTGCTGAGACTATTCAAATTCAAAATCAGAAGCTTCCAACAACCCAAACACTGCTATCTAACATTCCTTCATCCTCAACCAGCAATTGGTACTCAATGATTATTCAGATTCTCTAAGCCTTCAAAAATCTGTCCAAGAATGAAAATCGTAGAGTTCAATCTGATGATCAACCCGAAGCTGTACAACCAGATGATCAAAATCTTGTGGATCAGGAACTATTGAAGAATTCAAATGTGCTGATTGAGAAGATATCTCAGATTAATGAAGAGTCAAAAATGGTGTTGATAGCAGAAGGAGATAATTCATTTCGAATGTACTTCAAATCACAATGGGCGATGTATCTCTCAAAATCAAAGAGAGAGATAACATCTATCTGAAGGCCATACAAGATCAAAAGGCAGAAGCTCTACGAGCACAGAAGGCCAATGAAAAGCAGATCCACGCCCTCTCTGACAAGATTGATGACATGAAGCAATCCTTCTCTGTGCAACTTGATCTAGGCCAATAGGAACTCAAGTTTGAAGTTGCCAACTCCTCCTACCTGATGGATCAGTTTATATCCAACATGGATCAGCTCTCCCAAATGATTAATGACAAAAAAGGGGGAGAAAAAGAGGCAAAGAAAGAGGCAGAGCAAGAGGCATTCAAAGAAGAGCAAGAAGAGCAGAAGGGTAGTAGAGAAAAAGTCAAAGAAGCAGACAGTAGAAGAAGAGGTAGAGTCATCATCTGAGGGGGAGCTAAAAGATGATGATCACATAATCGCAGAGTCTGAGGGGGAGCATGTTAAGAAAGATGCTGAAGGGGAGCTAAGCAAAGACAGAAGGTCATCATCTTAGGGGGAGCAAGAGCAAGAAGAACAAACATATGAATAGCTGATCAATAGACATCCTTAAAACATACATGGAGCCAAAGAGGTACATCTCTAACTAGTTAGGTATGTTCTGGATCCAGAATGTAAAATGTCTTAATGTATAAATTGCAATATCATTATAAATGACATTCATGATTATCTATTTTAGAAATACAGCTGCTCACTGTATATAAGATTCATTCATAACATGCATATGCACTTATTATTTTTGTCATAATCAAATAGGGGGAGATTGTCAACAATAAACATGTGAATGATATTCCTATTTATATATGATTTGATTATGATATATATGAATGAATATGCAAGTATGCTTGCATTAAGAAAAGCTGTAAAGTCCTTTGATAGATAATAGAAACATGTGTACAAGGACTTAGAATGAATTGATCAAGTATGTTAGGTTGATCCTACATAAGCAAAACAGCTTTGTAAAGTCCTTAAAAAGAAATGATGTACAAGGACTATAAATATAGAAAGATCAAGCATGTTAGGTTGATCTTATGATGTAATAGATAAGCTTGTCTGATTGTCGAGCACTGCACCAGAAATCATAGTCTGCCAGGAGAGTCAAGGAGAACTCGAGAGCTGTCGAGGTAGAATCGTAGTCTGCAACATAGTAGATCTCGTAGTTCGTAGACTGCCAGGAGAGATGAGGAAGGATCGTAGTGTGTCGAGTTGAACTTCCTCAGGACCGAAGTCTGCCGAGGAAGTCATGTTCAGAATCGTAGAGATAGCCTACCTATGAGCCGACCGAACATCTGCTGAAGCCAAGTCAGAAACGTAGACTACACTCGGAGTCATAGAGTCTACTGATGTTGAAGCCAAGTCAAGGATCGTAGACTACACTCTGAGTCGTAGAGTCTATTGATTACATGTAGAGAACTTAGTCGAGCAAGATCAGATGAAGACACCAAGCACAAGGCAGAAATCGTAGAGTGTCAAGATCTGATCCCGAAGTTGTAGTGTCTGAACAGCCGAAGCTGAATCGTAGAATGCATAACTACGACCTCAACAAATGTGCTCATAATGCCAAGGCAGAATCGCAGAGGAAATATGATTCTCAATAAATGAGCACTCCCAGAATATCCAAAGGAACAAAGCCTCTGGTTGGCACTGCAAAGATACATCCCACTTGATGGGAAACAGAGAGCACTCAACGAATGGCATGCAAGCTAATAGAAGATCTAAGAACCAACCCAATCAGCATCAAGATTGAGTTGTGAAGCCATTCGAGACGAAGTCTTCCACAAGTTGATCAGAAGAAGACTTGATGAATCGATCAAGAAAGTCAATGAAGTCAAAGATGCTATCAAGCAAGGCAGAAAGACAACGATCTTGGAAACAACCAGAATCGTAGTGTTTGCCAAACAAAGAAAGAACTCATGGAGTACATACAGAGATACTGGACAACTTCTGAAGAACAAGGCTAAAGTGATTAAGCATTGGGTGAGTCCATTAATGATCAGTGAACGGGAGATCACAAGGAGAAAACGAGCTGGACACGCCACAAATCTGAAGTGTCTTGCTATTTAGAAGGGGCCAGAACAAGGAAGTCAAGCCATCAGTATCTGAGAACAGTCGAAGTAAATAGAAGTGTTAAAGCACTGCACAATAGAAGGAAGAGGTGTTCTACATCGAAGATCCAATCAACACTCTTCAGGATCTTAGTGTTAACTCTACCAGTCTGAGCAACATTCAACAAGACACTACGATCAGGTCCAAAAAGACAAGCATCAGAATCGTAGAGTTCGAACATCCGAAGACTGAAGCATTAGCAACGGTTCAATCTGAAAGATGGTATTCAGACAAAAGCTTATTGAGAGCATCGATGCAAAAGGACAACCTCTGATTGAGAAATAAGAAGGAGGAAATAAAGTCTTTGACCTGCGCAAGACATTAAAGTGACATCTCTGATGGGTAGGTGAAATAGTAGACTGCAATGTCAGAGAAAGTATGACTTGTCACATCAGCAGTCTACCTCAAGCAACTCGAGATCTGTGAAGATGTTTGAATAGCTTTAAAATTGCTAGTTTCCAACGGAAGGATTGGGAAGGAGTATAAATTTGCTAGAGCTTCAAAGATCGAGGGTTGCTGGAGTTGCCGAGTTTGGAGTAACGATGGACTGTTCTAAATCATTTAAAATAGTGAGTCAGAAGGCTCACTCTACGATCCACCAAGAACACTCAGAGACATACCAAGGAAGAAGTAGAAGTGAGAGTTCTACAATGTAGAAGTGAGAGTTCTACTACAAGAAGAGTGTTCTGAACTGCCGAGAGAAAGAAGAGCATCATGTCATCTTGGTGTCCATTATGGGAAGACTCTAAGTACCATAGAGAAGAGCTCACAGTCATCTTAGCAAGTCCACCATGAGAAGACATCAAGTATTAAGAAGGGATATCATAAACGTCATCATGGTGGCAAGCATGAGAAAGTTTCTTAAGTACCTAGCAGAAGAGCTTACAGTCATCTTAGAAACCCATCATGTGCAGCCATCGTGTATCAAGAGGAACGATCTTCAAGGCAGTCATCAAGGGGTCATCCGAAGTGGTTGAGTAACTGAGGAAGCTGAGCATCATGCAACACTCAACGACACTTCAAGGATGATCACGCCAAGATGCTAAGTACAGAAGATCATATGCAAATGCGAATGCAATATTGTCAACGCAAAGGCCCATTTTGTGTGACTTGCAAAGGATGGAGATAGAGTTAAAGACTCAAGGGACCAATGTGATGATGGCGAATATACGAGTAGAATCGACTTTAATTGAAAAAGTTAAAGCTGCTCAAGCTACAGACCTGGAGCTGATGCGTATGAGGAAGAAAGTGCAAAAGGTGCTATGCCGTAAGCGAATTTGATGAAGAAGGAATACTTGAGTCAACTCCGGACTTTAATGTTCCTATCGACCGATTTAAAGTATAAAATCATGATGGAGGCGCATAACACACCATTTGCAATCCATCCTGGGAGTACCAAAATGTATCATGATATTCGTCATACATTTTGGTGGAGCAATATGAAGAGAGAGATAGCGCTGTTTATCTCAAGATGTCTAACATGTCAACGAGTCAAGGCAAAGCATCAAGTACCAAAAGGTCCATTGCAACCACTTGAAATTCCAGAATGGAAGTGGGAGCACATTACCATGGATTTCGTAATCGGTCTTCCCAAAGTTTCTCAAGGCATAGATGCGATTTGGGTCATTGTTGATAGATTGACCAAGTCTACTCATTTCTTATCGATACGAGAAACTTATACACTTGAATGTCTTGCTCGTATGTACATAAACGAGGTTGTAAGATTGCATGGTATGCCAGTATCCATAGTTTCTGATCGAGACCTAAGATTCACTTCACGATTTTGGGTTAGTTTGCAAAACGCTATGGGCACGGATTTACGATTTAGTTCGGCATATTATCCTCAGACGGACGGACAATCAGAGAGGACTATTCAAACTCTGGAACTTTTATTAAGACTCTGTGTCCTTGAATTTAAGGGAAGTTGGGACAAGTTCTTACCGTTGGTGGAGTTTTCCTACAACAACAGTTATCAAGCAAGCATTGGCATGGCTCCATTCGAGGCATTGTATGGAAGAAAGTGTCGTTCTCCAATATGCTGGGATGAGGTGGGTGAAGCAATGTTGTTGGGACCGAAGTTGGTACGTATGACTACAGAAAAGATTTAAACGATCCGACAACGTATAAAAACCTCACAAGATCGACAAAAGAGTTATGCTGATCTTCATCGAAAGGACGTGAAATTTTATATAGGAGAACATGTGTTATTACGAGTTGCTCCATGGAAAGGAGTTACGAGATTTGGAAAGAGAGGAAAGCTCAATCCTCTATTCATCGGCCCATTTTTAATCCTCGATCGAGTAAGAACTGTGGCCTATAGACTCGCTTTACCGCCAAGTATGTCTCATGTTCATAACGTTTTTCACATATCCATGTTACATAAATATGTGGAAGACCCGAACCACATTATTGAGTTAGAATCAGACGAAATAGCGGAAGATTTGACGTATGAAGAGGTTCATGTTCAAATCTTGGATAAGAAGGAACATATTCTACACTCGAAGGTTATACCTCAAGTCAAAGTTTTGTGGAGAAATCACGATGTTGAGGAAATGACTTGGGAGTTAGAATCTAAAATGAAATCAAGGTATCCTTACCTCTTCGACATACCAGGTACGTACCCTAATTTTGAGGGCGAAATTTCATAAGAAGGGGAGGTTGTAAGATCCTAACTTTTATAAATAAAGATGAATTTTCTATAAAAATCATTTTTGAATATTATGGAATAATTTGATATAATGTTATAGTTGTGGGTAATATTTATAACTTTTGCAAAGTACGCAAGTTGTTATATAATATTCGATTGGTCGGGGAATATTCATTTTAACAGGGAATATTCGCATAACCAAGACAATCATTAGTGGACCTATTAACGGAATTATTGTCGGATTGAGAAAACGACAAAAATACTTTATGAAAATAACGACGGAAGTTTTACCGTTAACTGTTGAAACACCCGGTGTTAAAATTACAGTAATACGCGTGGTTGCACAATAACACGCGGTATTTATTATTGATGCTTACGTGAGAAGTCACTCAGTTTTGTTCAATTATCGCTACAGTAATTGCTGGATAATATCTCACGTTATTTGATTCAATTATTGTCAATATTTTATATATTATTAAATCAATAATTGAGATGACAAAGTTATTAATATTATTATTTGCAATATTAACGATGTCTAGAAGTTCTGTCAAGGAGAGGTTTGGTCACCTAATTGTGCGCCAATGGAGAGAAATCCTTATTGGAAAGCCCCCTCTTTCCTGGGAACGACCTGGTCGATTAATATTGTGAATTATAATATTGATGATATATGTTGTTAAAAATATTGAGGGAGTTTATATATATAATATTATGTGTGTGGTGAGTGGAATATATATAATATTGTGGTGTGTTTGAATAATAAGTATTTTTATATGTTATATATGGGTGAGTGGGTTGTGGTCGAGAATTTGATGGGTGTAGTGATGTTGTAATATTATATATATATATATATATATATATATATATATATATAATGTGAAGATTGACTAAAGGGGAGGGGGGAATTACATTGTCAGGAGGGAATGGCTAGATATTAGCATTGTATGATTATTATATATGTATATAATGATAGTGGGAACATGTGTTATATATTATATATATAATGTGTCCATGCTGCATGTGAACTGATATATATATATATATATATATATATATATACATATATATATATACCGCTTTGAAAAATTGTCGGAAGAATTGAATTATTGGGGAGTACGGTGATTGTTATTATTATTATATATTATATTTTATTTAAAAGATTTTGCTTTTAATATGGACCGTCAGATTAAAATAAATCAATCTGGACCGTTCATAGATTAGTTACTATGCAGTCCATTCTTCTATAAATAGAAGCTCATTCCTTCATAATTTCTTACTTAATTCAATTTGAAACTCCGGAGAGAAATTATAGAAAACTATAAAAAATATTCGCTACTTCCCTATTCTTATATCCGCTTTCTTTTACGATAAGGGTATTATTTCTTTTGTATTCATGAAGAGAACTTCATTATTCCATTATTTATTATTACGTTGGAATAACCTATATACACCTGCCACCCTATACTTGGTGAAATCCTTCATTATTCCATTCTTTATTATTACATTTGGAATATCCTCACATGCATGCGTTTTCTGTGGGACTCGATTCCGCCTTTATTATTCTCGCTTGGAATATCATGTCTCTGCGTTTTACTGTGGGACTGATTCCGCCTTTTATTATTCTCGTTGAATATCCTATCATGCGCTTTTACGCCTCTTACCGGTTCCGTTAATTATTATTCTATTGGAATAACCTGCCTGTGCGGTCTATCGCATGTCTGGTGATTTCTTTTGTTATTCCATTCCTTATTATACTTAGTTTGTTAAAGTTTTAACTTCTATACCCCATGAAATTAGTGGAATATTCTTGATATTTGCGCTTCATCCAGTATCTTTTCATGAAAATATTCTTTTGAGCATTCTTGAATTTTACTCTACAAAGGAGTATCATGTTGACAATTTGGACGTTATTAGTTCCTGAATAAATTAATTCTTGAACTTGTTTTATTGAATTCTTATATCATTGTCATCATCCTCATATTTATATTTTTTTGAAAGTCGTCGTGGCTTCAGAAGTGCATAGATGGACTTGGTATGATTATGACTTCAGGATTATTCTTTATAATCATGGCCGTAATGTTACAAATGATTTGGTAAAAATCCTCATTGGCCGAAGTGCATTGATGGACGATTGTTGGCATGATCATGACCATTAATGAATACACAAATATTCTTGCCCGTAGTGCATGGATAATTGTGGTCGTGATACTAAAGAATATCCTTGGTAGTAGTAGTATGGGTGATTTGATGATGTGGATTATTTATTAAGTTTGAGTCCCAATGATAAAAGTGATGAAAAACCTTTTAAATCATAAAAGATGAGAGATTTTATTCTCTACTTGACTCTTTTAATGGATCGCTTGTTCCTTCTGATTAAACTTGATGTTTGTTATATTGTATCGCTTTAACATCATGCTTAAGGCTAATGATAATTTATTCGCATTATCTTAGTCATAATATTTATTACTGGGCTAGTTGAGCTCACCCTTTCTTTCACTGTTCTCTTCAGGAAATGAGAATATAGCTGGGATGAGTCGGGGAATGGAGTGATGGTCCTAGATGGTGCATTAGTAGTCCTCACTATTATGTGAAATAGTGTGATAATAATTCTAATGAGGACTCCTTTTGAGTTTGTATACTCTCTAGTAGAAAATATTTGTATTCAAACTCACAGTTTATGTTTTGTCGTATTGTATACGACAGTTGTATTATTAAGTTGTATTTGAATTATGTACTATGCATCTGGCGACTCAAGATGGGTGATGTATACCTAATTTTGGGGGCGTCACAGCAATTATCAAGTCACCTACTTTGACCGAGCTTAATTCGTTGATTATAGCGTTTCTGGGTAAAATAATGATTAGAGGTTGTAGTAATAATGTAACCCTACAAGATCCAACAGAAAACATGATCATACAACACAAAACTAAGGATATCTGGACTTGCAAAATAACTGTCAGAGAAGTTCATCACGTTTCTGGGCTGCCCAGAAAATAAAGTCATAGCTGGTCAACGACCTTCGTGGCCTTATATCGTACAATCTGTTCATGGTAAAGGTGGTCTAGACGTCGGGCTGTGTAGGTAAACTAATAGAGAACATGATTCAATCACCTAGAACGCCTAGAAATTAACAAGGTAAAAGATCTAAGCCATAGAACTAGCTGTCAGAGTTGTTCTTCATTTTCTTGGTTACCTAGAAATGAAGAACAGTTCGTATAGCCATATTTGGGCTTCAACAACTTGAAATCTGAGTACTTTTTTAGTGATCTAATGGGTCCAGTATGTAGCCAACATGCAAGTAAACAGATCTATTACAAAACATCAATAAAATAACAACACATCAAGTAGATAGGGTCCGGTCAAACCATGTCAGAGATAACATTCATACGTTTTCTGGGTTACCCAGAAAACGGAAATCATGTTTTCCTACCTACTTTGACCAGCCACTAAGATCAACCTGCTCGATGTTTAGGTGATATAAAGGCATGAAGTTTCAGTCCATATAACATACTACAATACTGATGCAACAACATATACAAAACACATAAAACCTGCAAGATCAGAGTCCATACATTTCTTGTTAGGCATTTCTAGGTAACAATCTGGGTTACCCAGATCAGTTTGGTCATGGCTGGTCAACGGCCTTTGACCCCCAATAACTTGTAATCTACAACAGATCTGACTCTGAATCAAATTCTAGAGTAAAGTCCTTACAAAACATACTACACATAAAAACCTTTAAACAAACAAAATCAGAAACAATAAGAGATTTATAAGGTCTGAAATTTGTTGTCAGACAACAAAAAATTATTTTTCCAGATTTTGAAAAACATCAAATTCCAGCACCTAGATGTTATAGATCTTACATGTACCAACCCAAATCACTTATATAAACTACAAATAACATAATTAAACATTCAAACTTAACTTTTAACACCACATCAAAGATCAGATTTTTAGTTTAGGGTTTAAACCTTACTTTGCTAAATCTTGAATCTGGGTTTTTTGATCTGTTATGGTGATAGTGGGGTTTTTTTTGGGAACTGATATACTACTATATTTCGTAGGTTAGAGAGAGAGAGGGTCTTGGATGAGTGTTGTGATCAAATGAGCAAATATGAGCACTTTTCTCTCTCCTATTATATATATATATATATATTATGTAAATGCAATGTATTTAGCTGGGAAATGGCTGAGTTGCTGAAGATTGGAGCATGTGATAATATCTAAAGTTGGTGACTTGCCAATATATGGCAAGATTTGCAAGTAACCCATTCAAGAATGGGACAAAAAGGGCAATTAGGTCATTTTCCTTGCAATTTTAATGGTATTCTTGTCCATGGTACTTGAATCTAGGGTTTAATCAATAGATTTTAAACCTTAAGGTTTCCCAAATAATTTTTAGTATTTAAAAAATTAAGTTTAAAGTTTAATAAAATTTTAATTAGAACACACCAATTAAAATTAGGGTTTTTAATAGAAAATTAGGGTTTTAAATAATTAGGGTTTCTTAATATTATTAGGGTTCCCAAATTAACATTATAATTTACTAAAATTAATAATAAATAGGGTTTCTAACTTAGCAATTAGGGTTCTTAATTAGCAAGTTAGGGTTTCTAATTTAATAATTAATGTTTATAATAATTAGGGTTTCCCTAATTATCATCAAATTCCATAATACTTAACCTTAATTATAATAACACAGTTACATGACAATCTCGACCTCATAATTGAGTTTCAAAATAGGGTTTATTATAATAATACAAGGTTCTGTCATTATACACTTTAATTGACCAACCATTATCGGTCTATACAGACAGTACATATTTATACCACTGAAATATAATTAATATAATATTATCATTCTCATTCATTGCTCAAAATCTAGAATTAGGGTTTGGATTTCATATCTGATTTATCTTGCATATATATTATTAACTAAGTTAAAATAATTAACTTAAATAATATAAACTAAAATTCATATAATAAAATAGTAATTATAATAATTCTATAATCATTTCATATATTATTTAAATAATAAATAAATCTATTTTCATTTAAAATAAATAATAAAATCATTCCTACTAAAAATAATTAATTACTATTAGAATATACTTTATAATGATCAATAATTCTAAAATACAATTATTTGAAATTATTCATGTAATAAATATATTTTTATTTATCACATAAATGTTAGGTTTTGTGAAAATCAAAGTAGCAATCAAATTGAAATATTAAGCGGGCGAAATAAAATCGATTTTTTAAATTTTTCACAAACCAATTACCCTGATCATCCTTTATGCATATTATTAATTAAACGAAGAATAAGAAATTATGAAATCATACCTTTGTAAACGAGCTTCCTCAGTGCGAGTTCACCTCCTACTTCTCATGATCTCCTTGAATCTCCTGGTAGATTCCTTCCTTTGATTAATGTAAGCCACCCAAGTGTATGGTCTCTAGAGGTGATCCACCAAAGAAGAAGAATTTTCAAGAAGAAGGGGTATTGGCTCAAACTCTAGTTTTTCCTATCTGTATAGAAAAAGGAGGAGTACTCTTCAACTCTAGGAATTACGTATTTTTAGATATCTGATATAAGACTCCTCTTATAAAGATATCATGTAACCCTATTTTACTTAAAATAAGGTATTATTTATTTAATTAAACTCTTTTAATTAAATGGGTGAAAGTATTATGCATACAAGCCAATCATGTATGATGATAAAGCATATCTTGTGTAATCAATCTTATTTATTTATTAATAAAAGAATTATTTATTAAAGGCATTTATTATCTACATGGTGCTTTGTTTTAATAATATGATAAACCCATTGTTTTAAGCAACGCTTTTAGAATAATGATGATGATCATTCTAATGAGATCTAAATTCTTAGAAAGCTTAAAACTAAAATAGTTCCCAATCATTGGATTACTAAATTGGGGATTAGTGAATCCTGGATAGATTGGTACATACGTTTTGCATTTCATTGGATGAGGATGATTGATCTCATGATCATTTGTGTGGAGACACTAAAGAAAGTATGTAGGTGCTTATTAGAGAATAAGTTCAATTTGAGCGTGACTCGCTAAGGAATACCTAATGGAGTTTTACTTACCGTCAATAGGAATTCTGTAGTGATAGTAAGTACAAATGATCCTTAGACTTGAGATCATCATAGTATCTTATATATAATGAATTACACTTTGACTTATTCCTTAAGACTCTTAGAGTATATCAAAGGGTATGCTTGGGTGTAATAAGTTATATATGAAGATAATGAATGATCAATAAAGAATCTACCACTTCTAGTAAAAGGAGAAATGTCATATGTGATTCGATAAATGACAACCCAGAATCCTTGGCGAGGTGGAATGAAATTAGAAAGTAGTTTCTAATTTGCATTCATTAGGAGTTGTTCATTTAGGAATCAAAATACATATAATTAAATAAAATAAGACTTGACGATAATTTCATGTCTTATATTTAATTAAGACATTGTATGGTGGAAGGATTGAATTGTCACGGTAACTATTTACTCAAAGGTTCTTTTATGATTAATGTTGAAATCTATATTATCCGGAAAGTCGTTGATCGCTAGGGAGGCTTATCCCTATTGTAGAATAAATATTATTTATTTAAATAAATTATTTGTTTAATTTATTTATTTAAATAAGATTAGAATTGTTCTAATTGATTTATTCACAACCGATTTAATATGGAGAACCTAAAGGGTCACACCATAAAAGGAAGAATAATTATTTAAGAAGTTAATGGCATAATTGTAATAATATATTAAGTATATTTAATTTAATCTATGGTGATAGAATAAATTAAATAGCTTAATATTTATTATTTAATATTTTAGAAATATTAAATATAAATTAATAAGAGGAGTCTTATTAATATTATTATAATTATTATTATTTTAATTTCTAAAAGGTTTAGGAATTAATTTAATATAAGTACTCTCATTTATTCCTAATTGGATTAGGAAGGAAAATTAGTTAAAGGAGTTTAATTAATTACCCCTAATAGGATTAGGGAGCCCATTTAATTAAAAGAGTTTAATTAAATAAATAATACCTTATTTTAATTAAAATAGGGTTACATGATATCTTTATAAGAGGAGTCTTATATCAGATATCTAATATACGTAATTCCTAGATTTAGAGAGTACGCCCCCTTTTCTTATACAGATAGGAAAAACTAGGGTTTGAGCCAACATCCCTTCTTCTTGAAAAATTCCGCTTCCTTGGTGGATCACCTATAGAGGCCATACACTTGGGTGGCTTACATTAATCAAAGGAAGGAATCTACCCAAGATTCAAGGAGATCATGCGAGAAGTAGGAGGTGAACTCGTACTGAGGAAGCTTCGTTTCTACAAGGGTATGATTTCATAATTTCTTATTCTTCGTTTAATTAATAATATGAATAAAGGATGATCCGGGTAATTGGTTTGTGAAAAATTTTAAAATCTGATTTTATCTCGTTTCCGCTATTTTTGCAATTTTGATTGCTACTTTGATTTTCATAAAACCTAACAGTGGTATCATGAGCCAAACTTTATGCGAATTATTAATTATTTTGATTCCATATATATTTGAGTATGAATTTAGAATTATTTATTGGGCATAATTTGTTGTATAAAATTATTATTTTATGGAAAAAAAAAAAAATCTTGAGCATCTTTTATGAATTTTTTTTTGAATTAATTCGATAATTTTTTTTAAAGTGAATCCTATTTAAATTTTTTTTTTTTGTGTAACTTTTTGTGTTGATTCACTTTATATATATATTATATATATAAACCGAAGCTTCAAACATATAACATGGCAATCCGTGTGGCTGTTATTATTTATATATATAATAATTGTTTGCACACTTGGTGGTGATTTTTTTAGCCATCATTTTGACCAGAAAGCAAAAGCGAGTCCTAGCCACTTTTTAAAGAGTAGGACTTTTATTATATATATATATATATATATATATATATATATATTGTTATATATATATATATATATATATATTAATCTTAATAATTTTATAATTAAAATAAAAGAGTTTATTTTAATCTTGAAATTGGATTTCATGCAACATAAAATTGCCCATTAAATGATACTCATATATATATGGAATGATTTAATTTATTAATACATATGATGATATGTATGATAATAAATGGGATTGATTATGGACAATCACCAATATGATTGGATTTATTTTAGTTGGATGTTTGAATGAATTGGTTTTATTAAATGGGGTCTGCGTACCTCGTCTTTTCTGGTTTTCTTCTTGATGTAAATTCTATCTCTCTCCTATGTACTTCCCCTTGACTGCTGATCAAGGTTTCTATTTAAATTAAATAGTTTAGTGTAATAGGATTAGTTAGAATTTTTTTGAAGAACCTAGGAGATCAAGGAGCTTGAAGACCCGTTTGTAATGGAGCCCGGGTTTAAATGTAATAGTTATATTTAAATGTTTATTCTTTGCACCCTAGGGTTTGACCTTTTGGTTCACTTGGTGGCTCTAGTGAACCAAACTAGAATAAAAGTCCATAATCAATCTAGGTAGAATATAGTATTCTATATGTACATGCTAGTATTATATATATTATATATTATGCAAACATGCTTAGCATGTTTAATAATATAACGCGTATTTTATATATATTTGCATGCGCTTAAACAAGATGAGACAAATAATAACAAATCCTCAAAGTTTTTATATATATTAAGTCTTAAGCGTTCAAGGATATTTAGAATATCGAGCGTTAAGCCTTCTAGCATGATAAAATTAATAGGGTATTAAATATTTAATATGAGTTTGTTGTGTCACCACAAGGCAAGTATTAAGTATTTAAGATGTTGATTTATCACATTTGATGCTTATAAAGAAAATTGAACAATATTGTTTTGTTATGTCACCACAAGGGCGATATTTTTCTTTTTTGAATATATGGAAGTGCTAGGTTGGACTTAACTTAGATAATTTTGATTCGGATGTGTCACCACTTGATCAAAATAATCCAAGAGGCAAATAATAAGGAGTTACATGTTGATGTAATTGACAAGGAGTTGTCTACCTATTTATTTATATATAGTTTGTTGTGTCACCACAAGGCTATATATTTTTGAAATGGGATCCTTATTCTCACTAGCAAAAACTTTAATTAGATTTTGCCGAACTATATAAATGAGGGTAATATAGTTTGAAGAAAATAGTGGGAGATACCAATATAAAATAAGACCTAATTTATTTTGGTAATTAATTAAATGAATGTTTGCTAAAATATTGTCTTTTTACATGCGAAATTTTGAAAATGTCACATTCACTAATTTCAACTGCGTAGCATACTTGATGCTTAACAAACTAACTTGATCAACTACACTTGAATTTGGTTAAGGAATCTGAAATTGTTCTCACCATTTGAAAAGATTTCTTATGTCCTAAATTCGCCAGCATACTGCAAAAGTTACAGAGAGCGACCTCGAGGAAGAGATTGCTACTTTTAAGCGGTGGCGAGATGATGCATCGTGGCTCGATGCATCATGCTCGCATCCATGAGTAACGAGCTTGTCGTCGGCATGAAAACATGGATGCTCTCTTATCTTCTGCACCTTCGAGAGTTGTATGGTGAGCAAAGTAGGATTGCTAGATATGAAATATCTAAGGAGCTCTTCCGATCTCGGATGGCCAGAGGGCACTACTGCAGACTCATGTCCTAAAGATGATCAATCGATTGAGCGTCTTGGGCGGACTTGGGTTCGTCGTGGATGGGGAGTTGAGTCAAGATTTAGTCTTGCGGTCACTCCAGGACACCTTCTCACAATTTGTTGTGAATTTTCACATGAATAAGTTGGATGTCGACTTGCACGAATTACTTAACATGTTGAAAATCTAACGAAGGTCACTTCCCATCCAAGAAGAAGCATGTCTTCTTGGTGGATGATTCTTCGAAGAAAAGGAAGAGGCCCAAGGTATCTTACGAAAAGAAGAAATCCAAGAAGGCTAAAGGAATGGCGAAAGTGAAGGATCAAAAGAAACTGATCCATAGCAAAGGAATTTGCTTCCATTACAATAAAATGAGGTCCTTTGGAAGAGGAACTGCAAGGATTATCTCGCGAAACAAAAGCGGAAGAAGCTTGGAGAAGCTTGAATCCTAATCAAGGTTTGTTTATGATTGAAATTAATTTTTTCGAAAGTCGATCTTCTACTTGGGTATTGGATCTGGGATGTGGTTCTCACATATGTAATAATATGCAAGGACTAGTCAGAAGTAGAAAGCTGAGCAAGGATGAGGTCGTCCTACGAGTGGGAAATGGAGCAAAGGTTGCTGCATTAGCTGTAGGGACTTATTGTTTAGCACTTTGCCTAAGGCAAGTTCATTAATTTAAATAATTGTTATTTTGTTCCAAATATCATTAGAAACATTATTTCTATCTACGTATTGGATATGGATGGTTTTAATATTATAATAAAGAACAACAGTTGTTCCATTTATAATGATAATGTTTTATATGGTGTTGGTAATTTGCGAAATGGACTTTATACACTTGACTTGCATGAAAATATATTTCAAATTGAACAAACTAAGAAAAGGAAAAGAGATGATGTTAATTATACCTTCATGTGGCACTGTAGACTTGGTCATATTAATGAAACAAGATTATCCAAGTTGCATAAAGATGGGCTCTAGAGCTATCGATTATGAATCATATCCAACTTTGTGAATCTTGTCTCATGGGTAAAATGACTAAATCTCCTTTTAGTGGAAAAGGAGAAAGAGTTAAAGAGTTGTTAGGGTTGGTACACACAGATGTATGTGGACCTATGACAACGACCGCAGGAGGAGGGTATTCTTATTTTATTACATTCACTGACGACCACTCAAGATTTGGATATATGTATTTAATGAAATACAAATCTGAATCATTTGAAAAGTTCAAAGAGTTCAGAAGTGAAGTTGAGAAGCAAACTGGTAAGAGTATTAAGATTCTTCGATCTGATCGAGGAGGAGAATACTTAAGTGGTGAGTTTCTCAATTGTCTCAAAGAAATTGGTATAATCTCACAATGGACTCCACCAGGGACACCACAGATGAATGGTGTATCTGAAAGGAGAAATCGAACATTGTTGGATATGGTTCGATCTATGATGAGTTTTACCGACCTTCCAGTTTCCTTCTGGGGATATGCTCTAGAATCGGCTGCATACCTACTTAACAAGGTACCTACAAAATCCGTCCCCAAGACCCCATATGAGTTATGGACAGGGAGGAAACCAAATCTTAAGCATGTTAAGACTTGGGGTTGTCCAACTTATGTCAAAAAGTTTGAAAACGATAAGCTGCAGACTAGATCTGACAAATGTAGATTTGTGGGATACCCTAAAGAAACATTGGGGTATTATTTCTATCATCCAACTGATCAAAAGGTGTTTGTTGCGAAACATGTTGCCTTCTTGGAAAAAGAGTTTGTCCTTGAAGGGGTCAGTGGGAGTAAGATATATCTTGAAGAGGTTCAAGAACCACAAAATACTACAGATCAAAGTGAGGTACCTAACCAAGTAGAGATTCATTCATACCACACCCTATTAAGTAAATCTGGAAGAGTACCAAAGATGCCGAGACGGTATGGACTTGTCATAGAAGATGACAATGAAGTGCGCATCATAGATGATGATGATCCATTGAATTACTGAGCAGTATGAGTAGTAAAGACTCGGAGAAGTGGCAAGAAGCCATGAAATCCGAGATGGACTCCATGTATGAGAACCAAGTATGGACTTTGGTCTCACCACCAAAGGCATTAAGCTTTATTGGGTGTAAATGGGTCTTTAAAAGAAAGACTGGGCAGATCGGCGAGGTAGAGACCTATAAGGCCCGATTTGGTTGCAAAAGGTTTCAAACAAAGACAAGGAGTTGACTATGATGAAACCTTCTCACGATGCAATGCTCAAGTCCATTCGGATTTTGCTTGCGATTACGACTTACCATGACTACTAAATCTGGCGGATGGGCGTGAAAACGGCCTTCCTCAATGGGAAACTTGAGGAGGATGTGTATATGATACAACGGAGGATTTGTTTCAAAGGTTGGAACAAATCAAGTCACATAAGCTTCTGACGATCCATTTATGGATTAAAGCAAGCTTCTACGTAGGTGGAACATCCGTTTGATGAGACAATCAAAAGTTTGATTTTATCAAAATGAGGATGAACCATGTGTGTCAAGAAGGTTAGTGGGGCGCTATTTCATTCCTTGTATTATATGTTGATGATATATTACTTGATAGGGAATGATATTCTATCTTTAAACAATTAAAATCGGTTATCTAAACACTTCTCCATGAAGGACTTGGGAGAAGCATCCTATATTTTGGGGATAAAGATCTATAGAGATAGATCTAATAGGATGCTTGGCTTGTCCCAAGGAACGATACATTGACATGATGCTAAAAGGTTTAGCATGGAAGATTCCAAAAGAGGTCTCATCTTGGAGATGAGCCATGGAATACATCTCTCCAAGAAACAAGCCCCAAAGACACTGAGGAGAGAAACCGTATGAGTAAGATTCATTATGCTTGAAAGAATAGGATCTATCATATACGGTATGATATATACTAGACCAGATGTCGCTCATGCACTTAGTGTAACAAGCGAGATATCGATCGAATCCGGAGAGAAGAACAACTGGAAGGCGGTCAAAAATATCCTAAAGTACTTAAGAAGAACTAAGGATGTATTTCTTGTCTCGGTGGAGTGCGAATTAAAACTAGAAGGCTTCACAGGACTCAAGTTTTCAAACAGACCAAGATGACGATAAATCCGTTTTGAGGTATGTGTTTACCTTAAGCGGTGGCGCGATGAGTTGGAAAAGTTCAAAGCAATGACGATTCTTGATTCAGATGTGAGAGCGATACATATCTGCAAGTGAAGTACGAAAGAAGCTGTTTGGATGAAGAAGTTCATTCTACCGAACTTGGTGTGGTTCCTAGCATTAAAGGACCAATGCCTTTATTACGTGACAACACCGAGGCATTGCGCAAGCTAAGGAACCCGTGTCTCATCGAAATCCAAACACGTGTTGCGGCGATTTCATTTGATCGGAGAGATCATTGAAAGAGGAGGCGTCACCCTAGGCGTGTGGACTCTCAAGACAATATTGCAGATCCATTTACTAAAGCATTAACACAATAGCAGGTTTGATCGTCACTTAGAGAAGATGGGTATGAGATACCACGGCGATTGGCTTTAGTGCAAGTGGGAGATTGAAAGTATTATGCATCTGAAGCCAATCATGTATGATGATAAAGCATATCTTTGTGTAATCAATATTATTTATTTATTAATAAAAGAATTATTTATTAAAGGCATTTATTATCTACATGGTGTTTGTTTTAATAATATGTGATAAACCCATAGTTTTAAGCAACGCTTTTAGAATAATGATGATGATCATTCTAATGAGATCTAAATTCTTAGAAAGCTTAAAACTAAAATAGTTCCCAATCATTGGATTACTAAATTGGGGATTAGTGAATCCGGATAGATTGGTACATACGTTGCTTGCTCATTGGATGAGGATGATTGATCTCATGATCATTTGTGTGGAGACACTAAAGCAAGTATGTAGGTGCTTATTAGAGAATAAGTTCATTTGAGCGTGACTCGCTAAGGAATACCTAATGGAGTTTTACTTACTTCGTCGAATAGGAATTCTGTAGTGATAGTAGTACACATGATCCTTAGACTTGAGATCATCATAGTATCTTATATATAATGAATTACACTTTGACTTATTCCTTAAGACTCTTAGAGTATATCAAAGGGTATGCTTGGGTGTAATAAGTTATATATGAAGATAATGAATGATCAATAAAGAATCTACCACTTCTAGTAAAAGGAGAAATGTCATATGTGATTCGATAAATGACAACCCAGGAATCCTTGGCCAAGGTGGAATGAAATTAGAAAGTAGTTTCTAATTTGCATTCATTAGGAGTTGTTCATTTAGGAATCGAAATACATATAATTAAATAAAATAAGACTTGACAGTAATTCCATGTCTTATATTTAATTGGGACATTGTATGGTGGAAGGATTGAATTGTACGGTAACTATTTACTCAAAGGTTCTTTTATGATTAATGTTGAAATCTATATTATCTGGAAAGTCGTTGATCGCTAGGGAGGCTTATCCCTATTGTAGAATAAATATTATTTATTTAAATAAATTATTTGTTTAATTTATTTATTTAAATAAGATTAGAATTGTTCTAATTGATTTATTCACAACCGGTTTAATATGGAGAACCTAAAGGGTCACACCATAAAAGGAAGAATAATTATTTAAGAAGTTAATGGCATAATTGTAATAATATGTTAAGTATATTTAATTTAATCTATGGTGATAGAATAAATTAAATAGCTTAATATTTATTATTTAATATTTTAGAAATATTAAATATAAATTAATAAGAGGAGTCTTATTAATATTATTATAATTATTATTATTTTAATTTCTAAAAGGTTTAGGAATTAATTTAATATAAGTACTCTCATTTATTCCTAATTGGATTAGGAAGGAAAATTAGTTAAAGGAGTTTAATTAATTACCCCTAATAGGATTAGGGAGCCCATTTAATTAAAAGAGTTTAATTAAATAAATAATACCTTATTTTAATTAAAATAGGGTTACATGATATCTTTATAAGAGGAGTCTTATATCAGATATCTAATATACGTAATTCCTAGATTTGGAGAGTACGCCCCCTTTTCTTATACAGATAGGAAAAACTAGGGTTTGAGCCAACATCCCTTCTTCTTGAAAAATTCCTCTTCCTTGGTGGATCACCTATAGAGGCCATACACTTGGGTGGCTTACATTAATCAAAGGAAGGAATCTACCCGGAGATTCAAGGAGATCACGGAGAAGTAGGAGGTGAACTCGTACCTGAGGAAGCTCGTTTCTACAAGGGTATGATTTCATAATTTCTTATTCTTCGTTTAATTATTAATATGCATAAAGGATGATCCGGGTAATTGGTTTGTGAAAAATTTTAAAATCTGATTTTATCTCGCTTCCGCTATTTTTTCAATTTTGATTGCTACTTTGATTTTCATAAAAACTAACAATGGGCTCCCTAATCCTATTAGGGGTAATTAATTAAACTCCTTTAACTAATTTTCCTTCCTAATCCAATTAGGAATAAATGAGAGTACTTATATTAAATTAATTCCTAAACCTTTTTAGAAATTAAAATAATAATAATTGTAATAATATTAATAAGACTCCTCTTATTAATTTATATTTAATATTTCTAAAATATTAAATAATAAATATTAAGCTATTTAATTTATTCTATCACCATAGATTAAATTAAATATACTTAACATATTATTATAATTATGCCATTAACTTCTTAAATAATTATTCTTCCTTTTTATGGTGTGACCCTTTAGGTTCTCCATATTAAACCTAGGTTGTGAACAAATCAATTAGAACAATTCTAATCTCATTTAAATAAATAAATTAAACAAATAATTTATTTAAATAAATAATATTTATTCTACAATAGGGATAAGCCTCCCTGGCGATCAACGACTTTCCAGATAATATAGCTTTTAACATTAATCATAAAAGAACCTTTGAGTAAATAGTTACCGTATAATTCAATCCTTCCACCATACAATGTCCCAATTAAATATAAGACATGGAATTACTGTCAAGTCTTAATTTATTTAATTATATGTATTTCGATTCCTAAATGCACAACTCCTAATGAATGCAAATTAGAAACTACTTTCTAATTTCATTCCACCTTGGCCAAGGATTCCTGGGTTGTCATTTATCGAATCACATAAGACATTTCTCCTTTTACTAGAAGTGGTAGATTCTTTATTGATCATTCATTATCTTCATATATAACTTATTACACCCAAGCATACCCTTTGATATACTCTAAGAGTCTTAAGGAATAAGTCAAAGTGTAATTCATTATATATAAGATACTATGATGATCTCAAGTCTAAGGATCATTTGTACTACTATCACTACAGAATTCCTATTGACAATGTAAGTAAAACTCCATTAGGTATTCCTTAGCGAGTCACGTTCAAAGGAACTTATTCTCTAATAAGCACCTACATACTTGCTTTAGTGTTCCACACAAATGATCATGAGATCAATCATCCTCATCCAATGAGCAAACAACGACGTACTCAATCTATCCGGATTCATTAATCCCTTTTTAGTAATCCATTGATTCTAACATTTTAGTTTTAAGCTATCTAAGAATTTAGATCTCATTATCACGATCTTATCATGATTCTAAAAGCATTGCTTAAAACTATGGGTTTATCACATATTATTAAAACAAAGACCATGTAGATAATAAATGCCTTTAATAAATAATTCTTTTATTAATAAATAAATAAGATTGATTACACAAGATATGCTTTATCATCATACATGATCGGCTTGTATGCATAATACTTTCAATCTCCCACTTGCACTAAAGCCAATCGTTGTGGTATCTCATACCCATCTTCTCTAAGTGACGATCAAACCGTCAATTGTGTTAACGCTTTAGTAAATGGATCTCGCAATATTGTCTTGAGAGTCCACACGCCTGTGGTGACGCCTCCTCTTTCAATGATCTCTCGATCAAATGAAATCGCCGCAACACGTGTTTGGATTTCGATGAGACCGGTTCCTTAGCTTGCTGCAATGTACCCAAAGTGTTGTCACACGTAATAAAGGCACCGGTCCTTTAATGCTAGAAACCACACCAAGTTCGGTAATGAACTTCTTCATCCAAACAAATGACCTTCCTTTGCAGCCTTCACTTGCGAGATATGTACTCGCCTCCACATCAATCAAGAATCGTCACGCTTTTGCAACTTTTCCAACTCATCGCGCCACCGCTTAAGGTAAACACATACCTCAAAACGGATTTACTATCATCTTGGTCTGCTTTGAAAACTTGAGTCCGTGAAGCCCTCTAGTTTTAATTCGCACTCCACCGTAGACAAGGAATACATCCTTAGTTATTCTTAAGTACTTTAGGATATTTTTCACCGCCTTCCAAAGGTTCTTCTCTCCGGATTCGATCGATATCTCGCTTGTTACACTAAGTGCATGAGCGACATATCGGTCTAGTATATATCATACCGCATACGATAGATCCTATTGTTTGAAGCATAAGGAATCTTACTCATACTGCTTTCTCTCCTCAGTGTCTTTGGGGCTTGTTTCTTGAGAGATGTATTCCATGGCTCACCCAGATGAGACCTCTTTTGAATCTTCCATGCTAAACCTCTTTAGCATCAAGTCAATGTACGCCCTTGGGACAAGCCAAGCATCCTTTTAGATCTATCTCTATAGATCTTTATCCCCAAAATATAGGATGCTTCTCCCAAGTCCTTCATGGAGAAGTGTTTAGATAACCGATTTTAATTGATTGCGAAAGATAGAATATCATTCCCTATCGGTAATATATCATCAACATATAATACAAGGAATGAAACAAATATCTCCCACTAACCTTCTTGTACACACATGGTTCATCCTCATTTTGATAAAATCAAACTCTTTGATTGTCTCATCAAAACGGATGTTCCACCCACGAGAAGCTTGCTTTAATCCATAAATGGATCGTCAGAAGCTTATGCACTTGATTTGTTCCAACCTTTGAAACAAATCGCCTCGTTCTCTGTCATATACACATCCTCCTCAAGTTTCCCATTGAGGAAGGCCGCTTTCACGCCCATCCGCCAGATTTCAGTAGTCACGGTAAGTCGTGAATCGCAAGCAAAATCCGAATGGACTTGAGCATTGCTACTAGTGAGAAGGTTTCGTCATAGTCAACTCATTGTCTTTGTTTGAAACCTTTTGCAACCAAATGGGCCTTATAGGTCTCTACCTTGCCGCCCTGCTATGCCTTTTCTTTTAAAGACCCATTTACACCCAATAGGCTTAATGCCTTTTAGGTGGTGAGACCAAAGTCCATACTTGGTTCTCATACATGGAGTCCATCTCGATTTCATGGCTTCTTGCCACTTCTCTCGAAGTCTTTACTACTCATAGCCTTTGCTCAGTAATTCAATGGATCATCATCATCTATGATGCGTACCTCATTGTCATCTTCTATGACAAGTCCATACCGTCTCGTATCTTTGGTACTCTTCCGATTTACAAATAGGGTGTGGCATGTATGAATCTCTACTTGGTTAGGTACCTCACTTTGATCTCAGTAGTATTTTATGGTTCTTGAACCTCTTCAAGATATATCTTACTCCCAATCGACCCCTTCAAGGATAAACTCCTTTTCCAAGAAGGCGAAGTGTTTCGCAATAAACACCTTTTGATCAAGATGATGATAGAAATAATACCACGATGTTTCTTTAGGGTATCCCACAAATCTATATTTGTCGATCTAGTCCAGTAGCTTATCGCTTTCAAACTTTTTGACATAAGTCGGACAACCCCAAGTCTTAACATGCTTAAGATTTGGTTTCCTCCCCGTCCATAACTCATACGGGGTCTTGGGGACGGATTTTGTAGGTACCTTGTTAAGTAGGTATGCACCGATTCTTCTAGGCATATCCCCGTATGAAACCGGAAGGTCAGTAAAACTCATCATAGATCGAACCATGTCCAACAATGTTCGATTTCTCCTTTCGATACACCATTCATCCGTGGTGTCCCTCGTGGAGTCCATTGTGAGATTATACCATTTTCTTTGAGACAATTGAGAAACTCACCACTTAAGTATTCTCCTCCTCGATCGATCGAAGAATCTTAATACTCTTACCGGTTTGGTTCTCAACTTCACTTCGAACTCTTTGAACTTTTCAAATGATTCAGATTTGTATTTCATTAAATACACATATCCAAATCTTGAGTGGTCGCAAGTGAATGTAATAAAATAAGAATACCTCCTCGTATGGCAGTTGTCATAGGTCCACATACATCCGTGTGTACCAACGCTAACAACTCAGAACTCTTTCTCCTTTTCCACTAAAAGGAGATTTAGTCATTTTACCCATGAGACAAGATTCACATGTTGGATATGATTCATAATCAGATAGCTCTAGGAGCCCATCTTTATGCAACTTGGATAATCTTGTTTCATTAATATGACCGAGTCTATAGTGCCACATGAAGGTATAATTAACATCATCTCTTTTCATTTTCTTAGTTTGTTCAATTTGAAATATATTTTCATGCAAGTCAAGTATGTAAAGTCCATTTCGCAAATTACCAACATCATATAAAACATTATCATTATAAATAGAACAAATGTTGTTCTTTATTATAATATTAAAACCATCCATATCCAATACAGAGATAGAAATAATGTTTCTAATGATATTTGGAACAA
The DNA here is from genome assembly GCA_020205615.1 of Panax quinquefolius. Classification (NCBI taxonomy): domain Eukaryota; kingdom Viridiplantae; phylum Streptophyta; class Magnoliopsida; order Apiales; family Araliaceae; genus Panax; species Panax quinquefolius. Next base: position 70,171,418 of record CM035164.1, on the reverse strand, counting down.
AATAATAATTATTTAAATTGATGAACTCGCCTCGTAGCAAGTATAAACAATAAGTCCCTTACAAATAATGCAAAAGAACCTTTGCTCCATTTCCCACTCGTAGATTTACACCTCATCCTTGCTCGCCTTTCTACTTCGACCACCCCTCGCATATTATTACATATGTAAGAACCACATCCCAGATCCAATACCCAAGTAGAAGATCGACTTTCGTAAAAATTTATTTCAATCATAAACAAACCTTGATTAGGATTCAAGCTTCTCAAGCTTCTTCTTTTTGTTCTCGTGAGATAATCCTTGCAGCCTCTTCCAAAGGACCCGGCTTATTGCAATGGAAGCAAATTCCTTCATAGCTAGATCAGTTTCTTTTGATCCTTCACTTTCGCCTTTCCTTAGCCTTCTTGGATTTCTTCTTTTCGTAAGATACCTTGGACCTCTTCCTTTTCTTGGAAGAATCATCCACCAAGAAGACATGGTTCTTCTTGGATGGAAGTGACCTTCAGCAGCTTTTCAACATGTTAAGTAATTCGTGCAAGTCGACATCCAACTTATTCATGTGAAAATTCACAACAAATTGTGAGAAGGTGTCCGGGAGTGACTGCAAGACTAAATCTCGACTCAACTCCCCATCCACGACGAACCCAAGTCATCCCAAGACGCTCAATCGATTGATCATCTTTAGGACATGAGTCTCAATCAGTAGTGCCCTCGGTCATCCGAGATCGAAGAGCTCCTTAGATATTTCATATCTAGCAAATCCTACTTTGCTCACCATACAACTCTCGAAGGTGCAATAGCATAGTAGGAGCATCCATGTTTTCATGCCGACGTGGCTGAAGCTCATTACTCATGGATGCGAGCATGATGCATCGAGCCACGATGCATCATCTTGCCACCGCTTAAAAGTAGCAATCTCTTCCTCGTAGGTCGCCTCTCGCAACTTTTGCAGTATCAAGCTAATTTAGGACATAAGAAATCTTTTCAAAAGTGAGAACAATTCTCGATTCCTTAACCAAATCTGTGTAGTTCTTGGTCCGGTCACCATTTGTTAAGATCAAGTATGCTACGCAATGAAATTAGTGAATGTGACATTTTCAAAATTCGCATGTAAAAAGACAATATTTTAGCAAACATTCATTTAATTAATTACCAAAATAAATTAGGTCTTATTTTATATTGGTATCTCCCATTATTTTCTTCAAACTATATTACCTCATTTATATAGTTCGGCAAAATCTAATTAAAGTTTTTGCTAGTGAGAATAAGGATCCCATTTCAAATATATATAGCCTTGTGGTGACACAACAAACTATATATAAATAAATAGGTAGACAACTCCTTGTCAATTACATCAACATGTAACTCCTTATGTTTTGCCTCTAAGATTATTTTGATCAAGTGGTGGCACATCCGAATCAAAATTATCTAAGTTAAGTCCAACCTAGCACTTCCATATATTCAAAAAGAAAAATATCGCCTTGTGGTGACATAACAAAACAATATTGTTCAATTTTCTTTATAAGCATCAAATGTGATAAATCAACATCTTAAATACTTAATACTTGCCTTGTGGTGACACAACAAACTCATATTAAATATTTAATACTCTATTAATTTTATCATGCTAGAAGGCGACGTTCGATATTCTAAATATCTTTGAACGCTTAAGACTTAATATAAAAAAAAACTTTGAGGGATTTGTTATTATTTGTCTCATCTTGTTTAGCGCGCATGCAAATATATATATAAAATACGCGTCATATTATTAAACATGCGAAGCATGTTTGCATAATATATAATATATATAATACTAGCATGCACATGTAGAATACTATATTCTACCCTTGATTGATTATGGACTTTTATTCTAGTTTGGTTCACTAGAGCCACCAAGTGAACCAAAAGGTCAAACCCTAGGTGTAAAGAATAAACATTTAAATATAACTATTACATTTAAACCCTGCTCCATTACAAACGGGTCTTTTAGAGCTCCTTTTCTTGATCCTCGGTTCTTCAAAAATTTAACTAGTCCTATTACATAAACTATTTAATTTAAATAGAAACCTTGATCGTGATCGAAGGGAAGTACATAGAGAGAGATAGAATTTACATCAAGAAGAAAACCGTAAAAAGACGAGGTACGCAGAATCTCTATTTAATAAAACCCATTCATTCAAACATCCAACTAAAATAAATCCAATCACATTGGTCAATTGTCCATAATCAATCCCATTTATTATCATACATATCATCATATGTATCAATAAATTAAATCATTCCATATATATATGAATATCATTTAATGGGCAATTTTATGTTGAATGAAATCCAATTTCAAGATTAAAATAAACTCTTTTATTTTAATTATAAAATTATTAAGATTAATATATATATATAACAATTATATATATATATATATATAATAAAGTCCTACTCTATGCGAAAACAACAGGACCTTGATTTGCTAACAATATTATATATATATATATATATATATAACAGCCACGCGGAAAAAAAATAAAAAATAAAAAATTAAAAGCCACAACAACCACCTGCAACAGGACTCAACTTTTGACAAAAAAATCCAGCAGGACTCATGCTTACGTGGTTAACAAAAAATTAGCAGGTATCACGATTTTTTTTTCTTCGGCGATCATGCCCCTTAAAAAAAATGATTACCCACGAAATCATAAAAAAAAAAAAAAAGTTTCCGAAAAAGTTTCCGAAAAGTTAGGGTTTCTAATTTAATAATTAATGTTTATAATAATTAGGGTTTCCCTAATTATCATCAAATTCCATAATACTTAACCTTAATTATAATAACACAGTTACATGACAATCTCGAACTCATAATTGAGTTTCAAAATAGGGTTTATTATAATAATACAAGGTTCTGTCATTATACACTTTAATTGACCAACCATTATCTATTATACATCTGAAGACATATTTATACCAATTTAAATATAATTAATATAATATTATCATTCTCATTCATTGCTCAAAATCTAGAATTAGGGTTTGGATTTCATATCCGATTTATCTTGCATATATATTATTAACTAAGTTAAAATAATTAACTTAAATAATATAAACTAAAATTCATATAATAAAATAGTAATTATAATAATTTATAATCATTTCATATATTATTTAAATAATATATAAATCTATTTTCATTTAAAATAAATAATAAAATCATTCCTACTAAAAATAATTAATTACTATTAGAATATACTTTATAATGATCAATAATTCTAAAATACAATTATTTGAAATTATTCATGTAATAAATATATTTTTATTTATCACATAAATGTTATGTTTTGTGAAAATCAAAGTAGCAATCAAATTGAAATATTAGCGGAAGCGAAATAAAATCAGATTTTAAAATTTTTCACAAACCAATTACCCGGATCATCCTTTATGCATATTATTAATTAAACGAAGAATAAGAAATTATGAAATCATACCCTTGTAGAAACGAGCTTCCTTAGGTACGAGTTCACCTCCTACTTCTCCGCGATCTCCTTGAATCTCCGGGTAGATTCCTTCCTTTGATCAATGTAAGCCACCCAAGTGTATGGCCTCTAGAGGTGATCCACCAAAGAAGAAGAATTTTCAAGAAGAAGGGGTATTGGCTCAAACCCTAGTTTTTCCTATCTCAGATAGAAAAGGAGGAGTACTCTTCAACTCTAGAATTACGTATTTTTAGATATCCGATATAAGACTCTCTTATAAAGATATCATGTAACCTATTTTACTTAAAATAAGGTATTATTTATTTAATTAAACTCTTTTAATTAAATGGGCTCCCTAATCCTATTAGGGTAATTAATTAAACTCCTTTAACTAATTTTCCTTCCTAATCCAATTAGGAATAAATGAGAGTACTTATATTAAATTAATTCCTAAACCTTTTTAGAAATTAAAATAATAATAATTTTAATAATATTAATAAGACTCTCTTATTAATTTATATTTTATATTTCTAAAATATTAAATAATAAATATTAAGCTATTTAATTTTTTCTATCACCATAGATTAAATTAAATATACTTAACATATTATTACACATTATGCCATTAACTTCTTAAATAATTATTCTTCCTTTTATGGTGTGACCCTTTAGATTCTCCATATTAAACCGATTGTGAATAAATCAATTAGAACAATTCTAATCTCATTTAAATAAATAAATTAAACAAATAATTTATTTAAATAAATAATATTTATTCTACAATAGGATAAGCCTCCTAGCGATCAACGACTTTCCGGATAATATAGATTTCAACATTAATCATAAAAGAACCTTTGAGTAAATAGTTACCGTACAATTCAATCCTTCCACCATACAATGTCCCAATTAAATATAAGACATAGAATTACTGTCAAGTCTTAATTTATTTAATTATATGTATTTTGATTCCTAAATGCACAACTCCTAATGAATGCAAATTAGAAACTACTTTCTAATTTCATTCCACCTTGGCCAAGGATTCCTGGGTTGTCATTTATCGAATCACATAGGACATTTCTCTTTTTACTAGAAGTGGTAGATTCTTTATTGATCATTCATTATCTTCATATATAACTTATTACACCCAAGCATACCCTTTGATATACTCTAAGAGTCTTAAGGAATAAGTCAAAGTGTAATTCATTATATATAAGATACTATGATGATCTCAAGTCTAAGGGTCATTTGTACTACTATCACTACAGGAATTCCTATTGACAGGTAAGTAAAACTCTATTAGGTATTCCTTAGCGAGTCACGTTCAGTGAACTTATTCTCTAATAAGCACCTACATACTTGCTTTAGTGTCTCCACACAAATGATCATGAGATCAATCATCCTCATCCAATGAGCAAACAACATACGTACCAATCTATCCGGATTCATTAATCCCCATTTTAGTAATCCATTGATTGGGAACATTTTAGTTTTAAGCTATCTAAGAATTTAGATCTCATTATCATGATCTTATCATGATTTTAAAAGCATTTCTTAAAACTATGGGTTTATCACATATTATTAAAACAGCACCATGTAGATAATAAATGCCTTTAATAAATAATTCTTTTATTAATAAATAAATAAGATTGATTACACAGTATATGCTTTATCATCATACATGATTGGCTTGTATGCATAATACTTTCAATCTCCCACTTGCACTAAAGCCAATCGCCGTGGTATCTCATACCCATCTTCTCTAAGTGACGATCAAACTGCCATTGTGTTAACGCTTTAGTAAATGGATCTCGCAATATTGTCTTGAGAGTCCACACGCCTCGGTGGTGACGCTCTCTTTCAATGATCTCTCCGATCAAATGAAATCGTCGCAACACGCTTTATCATCATACATGATTGGCTTGTATGCATAATACTTTCAATAAATACATACGCTTTATCTTATACATATTCCCACCTTTAAAATAATAATAAAAAAAATTTAAACGCAAAATTTCTTATTTATTTATATAGAAAATATCGGGTTATTACATTCACCCTCCCTTATAAAGATTTCGTCCCCGGAATCACCGTTTTAAAACTTATACATACAAGGGTTCATAGAATACGCAATCATTGCAAATAGATCTCGATCATAATTGATCGAACTAATCTATAACTATTCATATAAAGCTTGTCTATCTGATTAAACGGAAATTTAATTTCTAATAGAACTCAAATTCCTCCTTCAAAATTTCTTGATAAAATAATTTACTATATATAGGAAAATCATATATAAGAAATAAAAGTTATTCGAATAATACCTGGAGTTCCATTCCCAACTGCCACGGTATACTGGACCATCATATTGAAGACTCTTGTGGTTGATTCTGTTAGTTTGTTTGTTGAAGTTGGTCTCGTTGTCGCCAATGTCCCACTGCTTTCCCCCGTAGTTAAACTCCCTGCATCTATTCTATTTTTCAGACAGTCCTTCACCTTATGCTCCGTTGATCCACACCTGAAACACCCTCTGTTCCTCCTTGGATTGGGGAAGTTGGGAGAGATATGTCCCTCCTGCCCACACTTGTAACACACAAACTTACCCTTAAGACACTCTCATGAGTGATTCTTTCCGCAATTCCCACACTGCACAACCTATTTCTTTCCACCTACTGGCCTATTTCCAGTATTCCCGAAATTACCTCCTTTCCTTTTTCCAGTCCTACCTCCATTACTCCCTTCTCCGGCGCTAGCTTGATTTGCCTCCCACCAAAAATTTAATTACCTCCCTTTTTATCATATAGGTGACAAAAGCTGTCTTTTGCCCCTCCGTTACCCTAGTTATCACAAATGCTTCTACAGAATTTGTTGATCTTATAAATCCTGGCGGTTCGATTGCCTTGAAGTCTTTGAAGTTTGTCGATCGATTTTCTTGCTGATTTCCCACGGCTGATAATCCATTCTGCATAGCTTGAGCGTCCATATTCGCCAAATTCTGTATCGGGTCTTGTTGCTCTCCAGCTTTGTTGACAGGTTCTTTTTCCCTTTGGTTTCATTTTCGTCTTGGCGGCATTATCTTGATTAATTAAAATCTTGTTCATCTAACTAATTTATAGTACTTTATACCGTATAGCATAGCACATACCGCTTTAAACATCTGATATCCCTTTGTGACACAAAAGTCAAGAATTGATGCCACAATTTATACAAAAGTTGATAATATTACATTACACAGACATATTTATCATATATGCATCATAGAATCATACATATTCAAGTAACACTAATACTACTTTTTTCGTATGCCTTTACTAAGGATCAATTGCTTTGTAATCTATATATTCCGATTATCCTCAATAATCTATTCACACATAACTATACCAAATTCGTCAAACCTACTACAATCATATGAGTTTAAGAACTCGAACTTAACCTTATATTCTCTAACTATACTCTACCTATCAGTTATACTATTGTTTCTAGGTCTGGTACTACATTTTCCAGCATAATCACCTCACTAGGGTTGCTTACAAAGTGAGCCTCTATTTCAGTTATTTACTTTGGTATTGGCTCAGTTATGGAGGTTAAATCCTTCTTTATGATCTGAGGGTATCCTAATTCTTTTCCATCTGACATCTACACAAAAACTATCTTGATTAGCACGTAGTATATACACATAGCAATTAAAATTTTTATACAAGTTATCTTTTATTTGTTTAACGATGAATTTATTCAATTTATCTCCTTTTAAACTCTAAATGAGTTATTTATATTTTCAACGTTTTCCTCTTTTCTAAGGTTATAGCCTAAGGTCTATCCCACCTATGGTTTCTAACCCTAAGCTCTGATACCATAATGTGAAGCCCCCAAATTCAGGTACTTAAAACCCGAACTCGGTGCTTCACAATACCATTTCTATGAGCGGAATAATACTAATAATAATAACAATAATATAAATATCAAACTTAATTTACATATATCAGAGTCTAATCCCAGGTACGCGACCTTTATATATTTATTACATAATAATAATAATAGATATCATTGTCTTAATAGAGTCTAAACTATTACATAAGATAACATAAGTTTATTCTGTTTGCTTTCCTTTTCCCTTGTTCTGGCCTGAACCTTCAGGTTGATCACGCTTAACTGAAAACATTTAAATTTAAAGCAAGAATGAGCATTTGATTGCCCAGCAAGTAATAGTAAACAATAAGTGTTAGCTGAACGAAGTAAATGTTTTCTTTGAATGACACATCTACAACGAATCAATTGTTGTGAAGTAAGCTGAACCAATAATAACAACATATCAATTCTATCTTAGATTTTTGAAACTACGTATTGACTATAAATAAAGAGCAGTCGACAAACTATGAACTTTATTTTCAATTTTTGATAAGGTTTAGCAGAACATCCGCAAACCGTCATAACTTATGGGCGTGAGGGTGATCATTCCAATGTGCCATGTATTGAGCAATACTACATGCAAGAACGATATTATCGTTCATCTTATCCGCCTTAGGCGCACAAAAGTTTTTCCATGTTCGGGATGTTCATACTTAGTCGAAAATCTGAACCAAAACAATTCAGTTGAATACAATAAAGTTCTATCATGTTCAACAATATTTCTAAATATGTGTCTAGCTGGGTCAAATAGCTTAGACGTCTTTTAATTAAAGTATACATACCGGAAATCAATAGGTATATATCAACATGTGATTAAATACAATGATTATCCAAGTGAGGACACTTGTATAACCATATTTAGAAATTAACGAACAGAATAAATATCTGGATTGTACAATAGTACTGTATTGATAAACAATGATCGGATAATTTCAGAACTTGTATGAATACAAAAGATTAGATACATAATCAATAACAATAGAGTTAATAATCTGGCACAATGATAATATAATTCTGAAACTTTCTTACTCATTGCATAAAGTAAATGCAAAGGTAGGATATTTACCTGGTCTGCTGCTTACAATTACGTAACTTAGTTTTATCTTTTATATCGAGACCTATCATTAATAAGATCATTCTATCTGTAACGCCCGAGAATTTTGAATTTTCAATGAATTAAATTTTTATTTGATTATTTGGATTAAATGAATTTAATTGAGTTATTATGTGAGTAGGATGTTCGAAGGTTGTTCTATGACCTAGAATGTGTGGATGTGGTTAGTATTCTGACTTTGTGCTAGAATTAATTGTTGTGAATGATCAAGATGAGAACGAAGGTTTTCTGAGATTGTTTGCGTAAAAACACTATTCATCCAATGTCGTTCGGAGCTAGGGTTTGAAATTCTAAGAAACGCATAATGTTAGAATATGACGATATTATGGAATATCCAATAATATTTCCGTTATGGCAAACGAAGTTTTCGCCTGCGGACTTAAAACCTAAGGGTTTGCTAAAGAGGTTTCCAAAAGGGAAATAGAATGCGTATAGTCGTTTCGATTATTATACGTATGGAATATGAGTATTATACTAGTATGTATACGAGTATGATATTAAGAATAGTACGACGTATAATACGATTATTATATGAATATTATACGAAGAGAACACGTGAATAATACACGTAGATTACGAGTTGTATTATTAGAGTATGAGCTAAGGATTTTATCCAATCCAATTGGACTTGGATTAATAACAAGCCCAATGAATTAAGTATACAAGCCCAAGTCAAGACCCAATATTAGATTGGGTAAAGCCCAATGTTTATTAATGTCAAGCCCAATCCAAAGAATTAAATCGTGGGTCAAACCGGCGGGTCAAGGGATGGGTAAAACCCATGGGGCAACCCATGGGGATGACCCATGGGCAAGGTGGGCCGGCCACTTGGTGTGCAAGGTAAGTGAATCACTTGGTCACCAAGTATTTTACTTGGTGACAAAGTGGTAATTAAGTAAGGAGGTGGAAAATTGGATATTTTTGCCCTCATTTGGTTTTCTATATATACAAGTATTAGGTTGGATTTTTTGTTGTTTTAAAAAGCTTGTCCAACATATTTGAGAGAGAAAAAGAGCTAGACTTAAACTATTCTTCTACCTTGAAGCTTTTTCATTAGAAGTGCAACAAGAACACTAAGAGTTCTTAAGGTAATACTCTTCAATTCTAATTCCATCTCTTTTGGTTTTCTTTTATCATGGAGAATCATAAATGGGTGGGGTATGGCTTGTAGGGTGGAATGAGAGTGACTTACCATAGATTCAATCTCTATAAGTCATGACCAAATAGAAATTGTAAGTGTTTACGTAAGTGGAAAACATAGAAAGTCTTGAACGTAAACTTAGTTATAATTAAACGTTTTGGAAATCGTTGTAGCTATGGTATGTGCTGCTTGAGTTGGTTAGAATGTGGATATGAAGTCCATGGAGTATTCCATGTGATTTGGCTTAGAGAACATTAGTAATGAAGTTATGGCAAATTGTACGGAAATAGACATTACACGTCGAAAATGTATAAAGTCCGGATTAAAGGTCAAAAGTTGTTGTGTGACTTGAAAACGTTGGTTTCCAATGTCAACACGTGAGATAAGGTAATTAAGAGTCGTTGGCGAAAGAATTGTCGCATTTCGACTTATAACGAAGAAAATGAGTATTGAACGGACGAAAACGTTAAACGAAAGCTCAAAAATGAACTTAAAGGTGAATTCCGAGTTAATGAATTCGAAAATATGAAATTCTTATATGAACACGTAAAGGATGTAATTCCTGACTTGTAGGAATTCGAATGGGTCAATTCAGATGTAAAACGAACAAATTAGGAAGCCGGGAGTTTCGTTAAGAAACCAAACTGTTTTAGCCAATGGTGCAGGTTGTCTTAGTGTATGACGCCAAACCACAATGTTATCTATCATACTGCATATGATACCGATTATGGCGGGAGAAAATAAAAAGGTCTGGAGACTTTCATGCACCGCAAATGAGAGTTTATACATGGACTGGACTCGTGCCATGCGGCCAAGTCCGGCAAAACCTCTCTGGAGAGTGGCATGCGCAATGCCACTAGAATGCACAGGATGTCATGTATGCAGTGCCTTGTGATGATGATAGAAAAAGGTTGACCAAGTTAGTGTTTGTTCCATTTGAATAAAGACTTAATGTAAGATATTGAAAGTACTTAATGTACGTTATAAGACTTACCTTAACTCACTTGTAAGGTGTTAATGTAAGAAGATCTAGTAAGGTTTAATAGTAATTAAACGAAGAACACAAAGACGTAATGAGTGAACCGTGAATGACGTTCAACCTTGGTAAATAACCATTAATGAACGAATGTCGGCTAAGGACATAAGAACGTTAATGAAATGTAACGAAGTATAGAAAGTCGAATCGACTTTAATAACGAAGTTAAAACAAGTACGATATAGAAGAGAAAGAAGTTGGTTAGAACCGTAAAGATAGTTTATGTGATAACTAATTACAGTGTGCTATGTGAATGTATCATGTAGATCCTGTAAAGACCTAGAATAGTTGAATTCTAAGTTCGAAGACGCTTAAAGGCAAGTCTTTCTTACCTCTTGTCTGACCTTCGTGTTAGCCAAGTTTGTTACGTGATGCTTGTTATACAATGCATGAATGGTAAAAAGGAATGAGTTGATGCCTGTTTTATTCTGGCTAGACAAGTATTGGAAAGTTGATTGATTTGTTTACAAGTTTATGATATAGAACTGTTAACGCTATCCTATGCCAAGTATTTGGTACGGATGAGAAGGTAAGTTTTTCTATGAACAAACAAAAGTATTTTCATCGATTATTCGATGGGCATGTGAGGTTTCCAAATGTTAATCGTAAATACGTTTAACGTAAGAGTGTTGATCAACATAGAGTACAATAGGCTGATCACCTAGAAGTGCTCGTAAGTAAAGACGGGTGGATGGCCTTAGTGCCGGATATCCTTTTCAAGTATAAAAGCGAAAAAAGTATGTTCATGGTCTATTGACCAGTTCATCATTCCTAAGCTAGTATATATGCTCTAGAATTATTGTAGTACAAGTATTAGTCAAATGATTCAGAATGCTTCATAGATAATTATTCTGATATTGATATAAAGCATGTACTTATTGATGTGATATTCATATGTTTCGTTGTTAAGACTTGCTGAGCTAGTTATGCTCATTCTTGAATGAACCATATGTTTGCAGCTAAAGCCGAACGAACTGAGAGTTCTATGAGAGATAAAGGCAAAGCTAAGATGGACAATTAATCGTCCTGTAATAGACTAGTATATTTGTATGTAATATACTTATGAAGAACAACGAATGTATTCGGTTATGAACTTGGGAAAGGATTTATTACAAATGTAATACAAAGATAGTAATTGCACTCATTTTATTGTTATCTCAATGGAATGATTGTATGGATTGTAGTATCGTGGAGCACCATCTGTCGGGTTGGAAGATACCCGGATTTGGGGGCGTCACAGGTTGGTATCAAAGCATTAGGTTATAAAACTTAAGGGGGGAAGAACCTTAGGCTAATAACCTCGTAGGAAAGGAAGAGTCCGAAGAAAGCTAACTCGAGTCAAATGAGTTAATAAGGTATTGAGGAAACTCGTATTAAAAAGATTTAAAAGATGGAAAGTAACCTAAAATGGATTAAATGTGATTTGTGCTTATATTATTGTGTATTATGTACTAATCAATTTGTTATGTGTTATTATAGATGTCGGTTGATAGCTTGATGTATAGGGATATACATGTGATCGTGAGAGAGTCCGTGAACAAGAGTTGAGACGATACACATGCTATAGCGAGACATACCTTTAGTGATTCTAGAGGAGTCGAGCAGAGAATATTACTCGGAGGAGGATTATTCGGAGGAGACCATGGGGATAACATCATATTTGAATATGATGATTGATGTGGAGGATGACATGGAGGTAACATCGATTAATACGGTGATGCACGCCTAGAGTTTACACCTCTCTGAGACTATGAGGGCAATGTACCTCTCGATTGCTTGGCCAGTAACGTGCAATTGCGCATACAATATGGTGCGACACCGGAAGGGAAGAGATCGATGATCTCTACGGGGTGAAAAGAGTCTGCAGAGTCAGACTATGAGATAGAGCATGATGAGAAAGTGCTCATGACTGACAAGGCCCAGGACTATAAGAACGAGGTCATAGAACTTCGCAAGAAACTGGTTGAAAAAGACCAGAAGATAGCACGAATGTCATATATAAATGACAGTGCGCACGAGGATTTCAAGCTTAAGATAGCTTGTTATTCTATTGAGTCGGGACAGACTCGACATACTATAAGTCGAGATATTGTGTCGATTTTGGCAAACCAGAAGCATGAGAATGCTGTTAAGCAATACTAGGAGTAGTATGATAAATACTTTTGTGTAGTGACGTAAAACCCTCTTTTGTATAATTAAAGGGTAGTCTTTTTGTAAATCCCAATTTTTGTAAAAGTCAATCGTGGGATGTATATGTAATAGCTTTTGGGCTATGTAAAGCAACTTGTAAATAGTTTTGAACTATGAAGAAGCATTTTAATATAAGGAAGTTTTTATTTTAAATGTGCTTTGTTGTGTATGAGTTATTGTCCAATTGTTTGACGACTAATAACGAAGTAAGTAAATAAGTAATAACGAAACTTTATTTATTTAATCAGAAATACCGCCAAGAAGAAGACAACATAACTAAGAGGCGGAATCGCATAATGATAATGAGGGGCCCTAATAACCCAATCTGCAAGAGTTCGTTAATTTATTAACAATTTGCATTTAACCAAGCCGGGGTAGAGCACCCGCGAGACCTAAAGTAGCCCTAACGACTACTTTTAAGGAATTTAAAAGTGTAGGTCCACCAATTTAAAGGACAACGGACCCAATGGAGGCCAGACACATGGGTCGAGGAAATAGAAAGGCGTTTGTTATTACAAATGTATGAGAGCTTGACCTCTTTTAGACCTATATGATGAAGGGGGAGCCAACTCTTGGTGGGAGGCTCACCAGGGTGAAATTTGGAGGAAGAAGCATTACATGGGAGCAGTTTAAGAAGGTATTCTTGAGAACTATTTCCCTACTAGCATCTGAGGAGAATGGAGATTAAGTTCTTAGAACTTAAGCGAGGGGACATGATTGTTCCCCAATCTGCGACAAATTCAATGAATTGGCAAGGTTAGCTCCACACCAAGTGGACACGAAGGAGAGGAAGGCTCGTAGGTTTTAGCGGGGCCTAAAACCACAGCTCTATAGTAGGATATCGGTTTTTCAGAGTGCTTCCTCTGGGACCATTACGGAAAAGGCGATAATAGCGGAAGGTGGTAGCGGGCGTTGACCCGATACCACAAGGATAGGAAGAATAAGAGTAAGGAGAGGGAGGAAATAAAGCGAGAGGTTGCCGGTGGAAGTGTCAATATGCCTAAGAGGAAGAATTTTAACCACAGGAATCTTTGGGGCAAAATAAGGGGATCCTAAATGTAGGATGGAGGCATGTAAGACATGCGGTAAGACTCATCTGGGAGTCTGCCTGAAATGGAAGACTGGTTGTTATAACTATGGGCAGGAGGGTCATATATCTCCCAACTGTCCTAATCCTAAGAAAAGTCGAGGATGTTTTGTTTGTGGGTCAGTAGACCACATGGCAAAAATTGCCCAAGAAAGGGGAGGGTAATAAGGGTTACGGTAGTGGTACTTTGGCCATTCTTGGACCAACACCATCGATGGGTAGACCCTCGGCCCAAACGTTTAATATGACTGTCCAAGATGCGGTTGCATCAGCGGATGTAATGGCGGTATCATTCGGTCAACGAAATAAATGCTTACGTGTTATTTGACTCGGGTGCTACTTGTTCTTTTATAGCATGTGGATTTGCTCAACGATTGGGATTAAATCCTGAAAAGTTAGAAATACCTTTAGACGTTAAGGTAGCAAGCGAGAGAGATAGTTCCCATTGAACATATTCATAGGAATTGTTTAAATGAGATATCAAGGGTAATAGATTATCGGTAGATCTTTTACTGAAATAAGGTTAAGGGAATTCGATGTGATTCTCGGTATGGATTGGTTAATTAACCATAAAGCAATAATAGATTGTCATAGAAAGAGTGTAAACCTAAGGCTTTCTAAGAAACCTGAGGTGGTGTTTTATGGAAATAAATCACCGGGACGTCCTTGTTGTCTAACCATGACACAAGCTAGGAAGATGCTGAAGAAGGGGTGTAAGGGTTATCTGTGTCACGTGGTGGATACCCAGAGAGTGGGAACATCATTGGAATAGATAGCGATGGTTCAAGAATTTGCGGATGTATTTCCGGAGGAGTTACCTGGTATTCCTCCAGATAGGGATGTAGAATTTGTAATTGATTTGTTTTCGGGAACGTCACCAATTTCAAAGGCACCATATAGGATGGCGCCAGTTGAGATGAAAGAGTTAATGGTTTAGTTACAAGAACTATTAGATAGAAAGTACATTCAACCAAGTGTGTCACCGTGGGGAGCATCGGCGTTGTTTGTAAAGAAAAAGGACGGATCGTTACCACTTTGTATCGACTATCAGGAGTTGAACAAGTTAACGATTAAGAATAAATACCCGTTGCTCAGGATCGATGATCTATTTGATCAGTTGAAAGGGGCAAAGTATTTTTCTAAGATAGATTTGTGCACGCAGGTATCATCAATGAAGGTGAGGAAGGAAGATATACCTAAAGATGGCGTTCGAGAACTTCGTTATGGGCATTACGAGTTTTTGGTTATGTCGTTTGGGTTGACAAATCGCGGTACCATTCATGGATATGATGAGCAGAGTGTTCAAATAGTATTTGGACCCGGTTCATTGTAGTGTTCATTGATGATATTCTAGTCTATTCTAAGATGCCGAAGAAGATCATCTTTGAACATCTAAGAATAGTGTTGGAAACCCTACGAAGGAGAAGTTGTATGCGAAATTCACTAAGTGTGAATTTTGGCTCGAAAAAAATGCGATTTCTAGGACATGTTATAGACAAAGATGGCATATCCGTAGATCCAAAAGGTAGAAGCGGTGAATGAGTGGGAACAACCAAAAAATGCCAACCGAGGTTAGGAGTTTTACGGGGTTAGCGGGATACTATAGAAGGTTCATTCGGGACTTTTCTAAATTAGCTACTCCACTGACAAATCTGACAAGGAAGTCGGTGAAGTATGAGTGGACAGAAAAGTGTGAGCATAGTTTTCGAGAACTAAAAAGGAGGTTGAGTGAGGCACATGTATTATCCTTACCGGATGATCACGGAAAATTTGTGGTTTATAGCGATGCTTAGCATAGAGGACTAGGTTGCGTGCTTATGCGGCATGGCAAGGTCATTAAGTGTCGTCGTCCACGTCGATTAAAGGATTATGAGAAGGTCTATCCTACTCATGACCTAGAACTGGCAGCTGTGATGTGTTTGCTTTAAAAATATGGAGACATTATTTATACGGGGAGAAGTGTGTGATATACACGGACCATAAAAGTCTGAAATATATCTTCACACAGAAGGAGTTGAACATGAGGCAGAGAAGGTGGTTAGAATTAATAAAAGATTATGATTATGATATCTTATATCATCAGGGAAAGGCGAATGTAGTAGCGAGCGTTGTTGAGTCGGAAGGGTAGAGAAAAACTATCGATGTTAACGACTCGAAATGAGTTAATAACGAGATGGCGAGGATGGAATTAGAAGTTAAGTTACCAAGGGAAATGAGGGATGTTATTTGCAATAGAAACTCGACCAATGATAGTGGAGCAGGTTAAGGAAGTGCGGTTGAGTACTGGAAAAATGCGAGCAGATGAAGAAGATAATGAAGGATGACGTGAAGACTAAGTATAACCTTGATAAAGAAGGTTTACTTCGTTTTGAGGGGAAGAATTTGGGTTCCAAATAATTACGAGTTGAAGGAAGAGATTATGTGTGAGGCCCATAGTTAAAGGTACTTTCGATACATCCCAGTAGTACTAAGATGTATCAAGACCTTCGTCGAACTTTTGGTGGTAGAACATGAAGAGGAGATTACGAAATATGTTAGTAAGTGCTTAACTTGTCAGAAAGTTAAGGCTGAACACCAAAGATCGAGTGGACTGATACAACCACTGGAGATTCCAGAGTGGAAATGGGAGCATATCACCATGGACTTTGTGGTGGGACTTCCAACGACAAGAAAAGGATACGATGCTATTTGGGTAATAGTGGATCGGTTAACTAAATCTGCTCATTTTCTACCAATAGGAGTTAGGTAGAATTTAGAGTAGTTAGCTAAGCTTTATGTCAAAGAAATCATTTCTAGACATGGAATACCTGTTTTGATTGTGTCCGATCGTGATCCACGATTCACGTCGAACTTTTGGAGGAGTTTGCAAGAGCAAATAGGAACACAGTTGAGATTGATTACGGCGTATCATCCACAGACGGATGGTCAAAGCGAACGGACAATTCAAATGCTAGAAGATATGTTAAGATCTTGCGTTATGGATTTCAAGGGGAGTTGGGATGAACATCTACCGTTGGTAGAATTCGCTTACAACAATAGTTTTCACGCTAGTATAGGCATGCCGCCTTACAAAGCGTTGTATAGACGGAAGTGTAGGACACCACTTTGTTGGGATGAAGTAGGTGAACATCGAATGTTGGGACCTGAGATGGTACAACAAATGGCATACATGGTAAATCTTATAAGAGCTCGATTATTAGCGGCTCAAGATAGACAACGGAAGTATGCAGATCCTCATCGAGAGAAGAGGGAGTTTGAGGTAGGGTCTTATGTCTTTCTAAAAGTATCGCCTTGGAAAGGGAAGATACGTTTTGGAAAGAAAGGGAAGTTAAGTTCGAGGTTTGTAGGACCTTTTGAGATTTTAAGAAGAATAGGAGAGGTAGCTTATGAAGTAGCCTTACCTCCAGAAATGGAAAGAATACACAATGTGTTTCACGTGTCTGTGTTGCGTCCTTATAAACCGAACTATAAGCATGTAATAGAGTATGAGTCTATTCAAGTAGAAAAAGACTTAATGTATGAAGAACTTTCGATTCAGATTATTGATAGGAAGGAACAGGTCTTGAGGAATAAAGTAACACCTTCTGTAAAGGTAATTTGGAGTAACCACGATGCTGAAGAAGCAACGTGGGAGCTCGAAAGTAAAATGAAGGAAAAGTTTCCTCATTTACTTATGTAAGAATAGCGAGATTCTGGGGACAGAATCCTTATAAGGAGGGAAGAATGTAACGCCCGAGAATTTTGAATTTTCAATTAATTAAATTTTTATTTGATTATTTGGATTAAATGAATTTAATTGAGTTATTATGTGAGTAGGATGTTCAAAGGTCGTTCTATGACCTAGAATGTGTGGATTTGGTTAGTATTCTGACTTTGTGCTAGAATTAATTGTTGTGAATGATCAAGACGAGAATGAAGGTTTTCTGAGATTGTTTGCGTAAAAACATTATTCATCCGATGTCGTTCGGAGCTAGGGTTTGAAATTCTGAGAAACACGTAATGTTAGAATATGACGATATTATGGAATATCCAATAATATTTTCGTTATGGCAAACGAAGTTTTCGCCTGCGGACTTAAAACCTAAGGGTTTGCGAAAGAGGTTTTCAAAAGGGAAATAGAATGCGTATATTCGTTTCCATTATTATACGTATGGAATATGAGTATTATACTAGTACGTATACGAGTATGATATGAAGAATAGTACGACGTATAATACGATTATTATATGAATATTATTATCTGAAGAGAATACGTGAATAATACACGTAGAATATGAGTTGTATTATTAGAGTATGAGCTAAGGATTTTATCCAATCCAATTGGACTTGGATTAATAACAAGCCCAATGAATTAAGTATATAAGTCCAAGTCAAGGCAAAATATTAGATTGGTTAAAGCCCAATGTTTATTAATGTCAAGCCCAATCCAAAGAATTAAACCGTGGGTCGAACCAGCGGGTCAAGGGATGGGTAAAACCCATGGGGCAACCCATGGGCAAGGTGGACGGGCCACTTGGTGTGCATGGCAAGTGAATCACTTGGTCACCAAGTATTTTACTTGGTGACAAAGTGGTAATTAAGTAAGGAGGTGGAAAATTGGACATTTTTGCCCTCATTTGGTTTTCTATATATATAAGGCTTAGGTTGGATTTTTTGTTGTTTTAAAAAGCTTGTCCAACATATTTGAGAGAGAAAAAGAGCTAAACTTAAACTATTCTTCTACCTTGAAGCTTTTTCATTAGAAGTGCAACAAGAACACTAAGAGTTCTTAAGGTAATACTCTTCAATTTTAATTCCATCTCTTTTGGTTTTCTTTTATCATGGAGAATCATAAATGGGTAAGGTATGGCTTGTAGGGTGGAATGAGAGTGACTTACCATGGATTCAATCTCTATAAGTCATGACCAAATAGAAATCGTAAGTGTTTACGTAAGTGGAAAACGTAGAAAGTCTTGAACATAAACTTAGTTATAATTGAACATTTTGGAAATCGTTGTAGCTAAGGTATGTGCATCTTGAGTTGGTTAGAATGTGGATATGAAGTCCATGGAGTATTCCATGCGATTTGGCTTAGAGAACATTAGTATTGAAGTTATGGCGAATTGTACGGAAATAGACGTTAAACGTCGAAAACGTATAAAGTCCGGATGTAAGGTCAAAAGTTTCTGTGTGACTTGAAAATGTTGGTTTCCAATGTCAACACGTGAGATAAAGTAATTAAGAGTCGTTGGCGAAAGAATCATCGCATTAGACTTATAACGAAAAAAGCGAGTATTGAGCGGACGAAAAAACGTTAAGCGAACGCTCAAAAATGAACTTAAAGGTGAATTCCGAGTTAACGAATTCGAAAATATGAAATTCTTATATGAACACGTAAAGGATGTAATTCCTGACTTGTAGGAATTTGAATGGGTTAATTCGGATGTAAAACGAACAAATTAGGAAGTTGGGAGTTTTGTTAAGAAACCAAACTATTTTGGCCAACTAATGCGTGCATTGTTTCGTGTGTGTGCAGGCAAAACCACAATGTTATCTGTCATGCTGCATGCGGCCTTGATTATGGTCGGGAGAAAATAAAAAGGTCTGGACACTCGCATGCATGACTGAGAGTTTATACATGGACTCGCATGTGCATGACTCCAAGTCAAGGCAAAACCTCTGGAGAGTGGCGGCATGGCGCTAGAATGCATGAGGATGTCGTCATGTGCACGCCGATAGAAAAAGCTTGACCAAGTTAGTGTTTGTTCCATTTTGAATGAAGACTTAATGTAAGATATTGAAAGTACTTAATGTACGTTATAAGACTTACCTTAACTCACTTATAAGGTGTTAATATAAGAAGATCTAGTAAGGTTTAATAGTAATTAAGCGAAAAAACACAAAGAGTAATAATGAGTGAATAGTAAATGACGTTCAACGTTGGTAATTAACCATTAATGATCGAATGTCGGCTAAGGACGTAAGAACGTTAATGAAACGTAACGAAGTATAGAAAGTCGAATCGACTTTAATAACGAAGTTAAAACAAGTACGATATAGAAGAGAAAGAAGTTGGTTAGAACCGTAAAGATAGTTTATGTGATAACTAATTACAGTGTGCTATGTGAATGTATCATGTAGATCTGTAAAAAGCCGAGAATAGTTGAATTATAAGTTCAAAGACGCTTAAAGGCAAGTCTTTCTTAACTCTTGTCGACCTTCGTGTTAGTCGAGTTTTTACGTGATGCTTGTTATACAATGCATGAATGGTAAAAAGGAAAGAGTTGATGCCTGTTTTATTCTGGCTAGACAAGTATTGAAGGATAGATTGAATTGATTACAAGTCTGTTGATATAGAACTGTTAACGCTATCATATGCCAAGTATTTGGTACGGATGAGAAGGTTAGTTTGTTTATGAACAAACAAAAGTATTTTCATTGATTATTCGATGGGCACGCGAGGTTGCCAAATGTTAAACGTAAATACGTTTAACGTAAGAGTGTTGATCAACATAGAGTACAATAGGCTGATCACCTAGAAGTGCTCGTAAGTAAAGATGGGTGGATGGTCTTAGTGCCGGATATCCTTTTCAAGTATAAAAACGAAAAGAATATGTTCATGATCTATTGACCGGTTCATCATTCCTAAGCTATTATATATGCTCTGGAATTGTTGTAGTAGAAGTATTAGTCAAATGATTCAGAATGCTTTGTAAATAATTGTTCTGATATTGATATAAAGCATGTACTTATTGATGTGATATTCATATGTTTCGTTGTTAAGACTTGCTGAGCTATTTATGCTCATTCTTGCTTGAACCATATGTTTGCAACTAAAGTCGAATGAAGTTAGAGTTCTATGAGAGATAAAGGCAAGGCTAAGATGGACAATTAATCGTCCTGTAATAGACTAGTATATTTGTATGTAATATACTTATGAAGAACAACGAATGTATTCGGTTATGAACCTGGGAAAGGATTTATTACAAATGTAATACAAAGATAGTAATTACACTCATTTTGTTGTTATTTCAATGGAATGATTGTATGAAATGTAGTATCGTGGAGCACCATCTGTCGGGTTGGAAGATACCCGGATTTGGGGGCCACTATTTTTATAGCCTTATAATAATTTTCAAATAATTATTATAATTTATCAAATTTTTCAAACACCGTAATCATTATTTAATGATTTAAATATTAAATAATTCTATTATCATTAATTTTAATTAATATTAAATTATTAATTGAACCATTGCAAAAATATTAAAGTTATTTATAATAACTCAAAGTATTTTTAAAACATTAATATTACCCTTAAATGATTTTAAAAATATTTAAAATCATTTTAAATAATTACCATTAATATTTAAGTATTAATGTATTATTTATCAAAATATTAAAAGTCATTAATTATAACTTAAAATATTTTAATTCATTTATATCCTTTTAAATGATTTTAAATCAATAAAACCATTTTAAAACTATTTATTTAATATAATTATTAAATAAATCTAATATCATTAACATTAAATTATTAATGAAATTTACCCTTAAAATATTGAAAGTTATGTTTTATAACTTAAAATATCTTTAAACACTTTATTTTCATTTAAAATAATTTTTATAATATTAAAATCATTTTAATTTATTTATTTAATATAATTACTAAATAAATCTAATATAATTAATATAAAATAATTAATAAAATTTATCTTAAAATATTAAAAGTTATGTTTTATAAATTAAAATATTATTAAATACCTTATTATCATTTAAAATGATTTTTAATATAATAAAATCATTTTTAATTAATTTATTTAATGCATTTATTAAATAAACTAAATATCAATAATATTCAAATAAATACTAATATTTATGAAAAATATGTCAAATTATTAAAAGTTAATTTTATAACTTAAAAAAATTTAAAATTATTTTTGTAATTTTCATAATTTATTTACTATTTTTAAATGATTTTTAGAAATTAAATTAATTAAAACTAAAAAGTCTGTCGCTAATGCCTTTGGCGACAGTAAGTGTCGCCTTATGTGTTCTTGAGGAACCTAGATCTTCATGTGCAGTTATCAAGTCACTTACTTTGACCGAGCTTAATTCTCTGATTATAGCGTTTCTGGGCAAGATAATGATTAGAGGTTGTAGTAATAATGTAACCCTACAAGATCCAACAACAAACATGATCATAGAACACAAAACTAAGGAGATCTGGACTTGCAAAATAACTGTCAGAGATGTTCATCACGTTTCTGGGCTACCTAGAAAATAAAGTCATGGCCAGTCAACGACCATGGTGGCCTTATATCGTACAATTTGTTCATGGTAAAGGTGGTCTAGACATCGAGCTGTGTAGGTAAACTAACAAAGAACATGATTCAATCACCTGGAATGCCTAGAAATCAACAAGGTAAAAGATCTAAGCCATAGAACTAGCTGTCAGAGATGTTCTTCATTTTCTGGGTTACCCAGAAATGAAGAACAGTTTGTATAGCCATATTTGGGCTTCCACAACTTGAAATCTGAGTACTCTTTTAGTGATCTAATGGGTCCAGTATATAGACAACATGCAAGTAAACAGATCTATTACAAAACATCAATAAAACAACAACACATTAAGCAGATAGGGTCCGGTCAAACCATGTCAGAGATAACATTCATACGTTTTTTGGGTTACCCAGAAAATGGAAATCATGTTTTCCTACCTACTTTGACCAGCCACTAAGATCAACCTGTTTGATGTTTAGGTGATATAAAGGCTTGAAGTTTCAGTCCATATAACATACTACAATACTGATGCAACAACATATACAAAACACATAAAACCTGCAAGATCAGAATCCATACATTTCTTGTCAGGCGTTTCTGGGTAACAATCTGGGTTACCTAGATCAGTTTGGTCATGGCTGGTCATCGGCAATAACTTGTAATCTTCAACAGATCTGACTCTGAATCAAGTTCCAGAGTAAAGTCATTACAACATACTAATCATAAAAACCTTTAAAAAAACAAAACCAGAAACAGTAAGAGATCTATGAGGTCTAACATTCGTTGTCAAACAAGAAAAAATTATTTTTCTAAATTTTGAAAACATCAAATTCGAGCACCTAGATGTTATAGATCTGACATGTACCAACCCAGATCACTTATATAAACTACAAATATCATAATTAAACATTCAAACTTAACTTTTAACACAGCATCAAAGATCATATTTTTAGTTTAGGGTTTAAACCTTACTTTGCTAAATCTTGAATCTGGGCTTCTTGATCAGTTATGGTGATAGTGGGGCTTGGTTTGGGAACTGATATACTACTATATTTCGTAGGTTAGAGAGAGAGGGTCTTGGATGAGTGT
Organism: Panax quinquefolius; assembly: GCA_020205615.1. Classification (NCBI taxonomy): domain Eukaryota; kingdom Viridiplantae; phylum Streptophyta; class Magnoliopsida; order Apiales; family Araliaceae; genus Panax; species Panax quinquefolius. Next base: position 70,148,135 of record CM035164.1, on the reverse strand, counting down.
TGTGATCAAATGAGCAAATATGAGCACTTTTCTCTCTCTTATTCTATATATATATTATGTAGATGCAATGTATTTGGCTGTGAAATGGCTGAGTTGCTGAAGATTGGAGCTTGTGATAATATCTAAAGTTGGTGACTTGTCAATATATGGAAAGATTTGCAAGCAGTCAATTCAAGAATGGGACAAAAAGGGCAATTAGGTCATTTTCCTTGCAATTTTAATGGTATTCCTGTCCATGGCACTTGAATCTAGGGTTTAATCAATAGATTTTAAACCTTAAGGTTTCCCAAATAATTTCTAGGGTTTAAAAAATTAAGTTTAATGTTTAATAAAAATTTAATTAGAACACACTAATTAAAATTAGGGTTTTAATAGAAAATTAGGGTTTTAAATAATTAGGATTTCTTAATATTATTAGGGTTCCCAAATTAACATTACAATTTACTAAAATAATAAATAGGGTTTCTAACTTAGCAATTAGGGTTCCTAATTAGCAAATTAGGATTTCTAATTTAATAATTAGGGTTTATAATAATTAGGGTTTCCCTAATTATCATTAAATTCCATAATACTTAACCTTAATTATAATAACACAGTTACATAACAATCTCGAACTCATAATTGAGTTTCAAAATAGGGTTTATTATAGTAATACAAGGTTCTGTCATTATACACTTTAATTGACCAACCATTATCGGTCTATACAGACAGTATATATTTATAGCACTGAAATATAATTAATATAATATTATTATTCTCATTCATTGCTCAAAATCAAGAATTAGGGGTTGGATTCCATATCTGATTTATCTTCCATATATATTATTAACTAAGTTAAAATAATTAACTTAAATAATCTGAACTAAAATTCATATAATAAAATAGTAATTATAATAATTCTATAATCATTTCATATATTATTTAAATAATATATAAATATATTTTCATGGAAAATAAATACTAAAATCATTCCTACTAAAAAATTAATTACTATTAGAATATACTTTATAATGATCAATAATTCTAAAATACAATTATTTGCAATTATTCATGTAATAAATATATTTTTATTTATCACATAAATACATACGCTTTATCTTATACATATTCCCACCTTTAAAATAATAAAAAAAATTCATACGCAAAATTTCTTATTTAGTTATATAGAAAATATCGGGTTATTACATTCACCCTCCTTTATAAAGATTTCGTCCCCGAAATCACCGTTTTAAAACTTATACATACAAGGGTACATAGCATACACAATCATTACAAATAGATCTCGATCATAATTGATCGAACTAATCTTTAACTATTCATATAAAGCTTGTCTATCTGATTAAACGGAAATTTAATTTCTAATAGAACTCAAATTCCTCCTTCAAAATTTCTTGATAAAATAATTTACTATATATAGGAAAATAAAAGTTATTCTAATAATACCTGGAGTTCCATTCCTAGCTGCCACGGTATACTGTACCGTCATATTGAAAACTCTTGCGGTTGATTCTGTTGGTTTGTTTGTTGAAGTTGGTCCCGTTGTCGCCAATGTCCCACTGCTTTCCCCCGTAGTCATACTCCATGCATCTATTCTCTTTTTTAGACAGTCCTTCACCTTATGCTCCGTTGATCCACACCTGAAACACCCTCTGTTCCTCCTTGGATTGGGGCAGTTGAGAGAGATATGTCCCTCTTGCCCACACTTGTAACACACAAACTTACCCTTAAGACACTCTCCCGAGTGATTCTTTCCGCAATTCCCACAACGCACAACCTGTTTTCTTTCCACCTATTGGCCTATTTCTGGTATTCCCAAAATTATCTCCTTTCCTTTTACAGTCCTACCTCCACTACTCCCTTCTCCAGCGCTAGCTTGATTTGCCTCCCACCAAAAATTTAATTACCTCCCCTTTTATCATATAGGTGACAAAAGTTGTCTTTTGCCCCTCCGCTACCCTAGTTATCACAAATGCTTCTACAGGGTCAGTTGATCATCTAAATCTTAGCGGTTCGATTGCCTTGAAGTCTTTGAAGTTTGCCGATCGATTTTCTAGCTGATTTCCCACGGCTGATAATCCATTCTGCATAGCTTGAGCATCTGTATTCGCCAAATTATGTATTGGGTCTTGTTGTTCTCCAGCTTTGTTCACAGGTTCTTTTGTCCTTTGGTTTCGTTTTTGTCTTGGCGACATTATCTTGATTAATTAAAATCATGTTCATCTAACTAATTTATAGTACTTTACACCATGTAGCATAACACATACTGCTTTAAACATCCGTTATCCCTTTAAGACACAAAAGTCAGGAATCGTTGCCACAACTTAAACAAAAGTTGATAATATTACATTACACAGACATACTTATCATATACGCATCATAGAATCATACATATTAAAGTAACACTAATACTACTTATTTCGTACGCCTTTACTAAGGATCAATTGCTTTGTAATCTATATATTCCTATTATCCTCAATAATCCATTCACACATAACTATACCAAATTCGTCAAACCTACTACAATCATATGAGTTTAAGAACTCGAACTTAACCTTATATTCTCTAACTATACTGTACCTATCAGTTATACTATCATTTCTGGGTCGGGTACTACATTTTCCAGCATAATCACCTCACTAGGGTTGCTTACAAAGTGAGCCTCTATTTCAGTTATTTACTTTGGTATTGTCTCAGTTATGGAGGTTAAATCCTTCTTTATGATTTGAGGGTATCTTAATTCTTTTCTATCTGACATCTACACAAAAACTATCTTGATTAGCACGTAGTATATACACACAACAATTAAAAATTTTATACAAGTTATCTTTTATTTTGTTTAACGATGAATTTATTCAATTTATCTCCTTTTAAACTCTAAATGAGTTATTTATATTTTCAACGTTTTCCTCTTTTCTAAGGTTTAGCCTAAGGTCTATCCTACCTAAGGTTTCTAACCCTAAGCTCTGATACCATAATGTGAAGCCCCCAAATTCAGGTACTTAAAAACCGAACTCGGTGCTTCACGATACCATTTCTATGAGCATAATAATACTAATAATAATAACAATAATATAAATACCAAACTTAATTTACATATATCAGAGTCTAATCCCAGGTACGCGACCTTTAAACATTTATTACATATTAATAATAGATATCATTGTCTTAATAGAGTCTAAACTATAACATAAGTTTATTATGTTTGCATTCCTTTTCCCTTGTTCTGGTCTGAACCTTCTGGTTGAACACGCTTAACTGAAAACATTTAAATTTAAAGCAAGAATGAGCATTTGATTACCCAGCAAGTAATAGTAAACAATAAGTGTTAGTTGAACGAAGTAAATGTTTTCTTTGAATGACACTTCTACAACGAATCAATTATTGTGAAGTAAGCTGAACCAATAATAACAACATATCAATTCTATCTCGGATTTTTAAAACTACGTATTGACTATAAATGGAGAGTAGTCGACAGACTATGAACTTTGTATTCAATTTTCGATAAGGTTTAGCAGAACTTCATCCGTAAACCGTCATAACTTATGGGCGCGAGGGTGATCATCCCAATGTGCCATGTATTGATCAATACTACATACAAGAACGATATTATAGTTCATCTTATCCGCCTTAGGCGCAAAAAAGTTTTCCCATGTTCGGAATGTTCATACTTAGTCGGGAATCCGAACCAAAATAATTTGGTTGAATACAATAAAGTTCTATCATGTTCAACGATATTTCTAAATATGTGTCTAGTTGGGTCAAATAGCTTAGACGGCTTTTAATTAAAGTATACATACCTGAAATCAATAGGTATGTATCAACATGTGATTAAATACAATGATTATCCAAGTGAGGACACTTGTATAACCATATTTAGAAATTAACGAACAGAATAAATATCTGGATTGTACAATAGTATTGTATTGATAAACAATGATCAGATAATTTAAGAACTTGTATGAATACAGAAGATTGGATACATAATGTTAGTTCCCAGTAGGCACAATAAATCTAGAAGGAGGGTTTGAATAGATCCTTTTTATTTCAAATACTTTTCTCTTTTATTTTATATTGCTATTACATTAGCAGATGACAAACATAAGAATCTTTTCAAGCACAGCAGAATAAGTAAAAGATCCCCTTCATTGATATATTTATAATCAAATATACATTGTTCGAAGAGTTAGTTTGATTGTAAGCAGTTAAAACATACATAGCAGTTATTGTAGTTATAGTACACATAATGTAAAAATGACACAAGGGGTTTTAAGTGGTTCAGAGACTCAAGCTCCTAATCCACTCTTCTGCTTTCAACTAGCAAGATTTCCACTAAGGAAGGGCAGCACCCTGAATCACTAAGATTCCTTCAAGGCCAGCAGCCTTGGGACTTCAGTTCACTAAGAACTCTTCAAAGCCAGTAGCCTTGGGACTCCTCTAGTTCCCTAGGAACTTTTCAAGCCCAGTAGGCTTGGAACTTCGTTTAGTCACTCCGGACAAGGACCCCTCAGGCCCTGGCTTCATTTATTCCCTTCGAACAAGGACCCCTCAGGCCCTGGCTTCTGTTGAGTTGTTTGTTTGTTGGAGTTGGTGCTAAGATGCTAAGATGTCTTCATGCTCTGAACATCTTCTACTTAGCAGCTTGGCGTGATCATCCTTGAAGTACAGTTGAGTGTTGAATGATGCTCAGCTTCTTCAGTTACTCAACCACTTTGGATGACCCCTTTATAACTGCCTTGAAGATCGTTCCTCTTGATACACAATGGCTGCACATGATGGGTTTCTAAGATGGTTCTTCTACTAGGTACTTAGAAACTTTCTCATGCTTGCCACCATGATGACATTTGTAATCTCCCTTCTTGATACTTGATATCTTCTCATGATGGACTTGCTAAGATGACTATTAGCTCTTCTCTATGGTACTTAGAGTTTTCCCATGATGGACACCAAGATGACATGATGCTCTTCTTTCTCTCGGCAGTTCAGAACACTCTTCTTCTAGTAGAACTCTCACTTCTACATAGTAGAACTCTCACTTCTACTTCTTCCTTTGCATGTATCTGAGTGTTTTTGTGGATCGTAGAGTGAGCCTTCGGACTCACTATTTCATATGGTTTAGAACAGTCCACCATTCCTCCAAACTCAGCAACTCCTGCCACCTTCGATCTTTGAAGCTCTTCTTGATTTATACTCCTTCCCAATCCTTCCGTTGGAAAGTAGCCGTTGAAGGCTATTCAAATATCTTCACAGATCTTGAGTTGATAGAGGTAGACTGCTGATGTGACATGTCATACTTTATTTGACATTGCAGTCTACTGTTTCACCTACCCCATCAGAGTTGTCACTTTAATGTCTTGGGCAGGTCGAAGACTTTATTTCCTCCTTCTGATTTCTCGATCAGAGGTTGTCCTTTTACATCGATGCTCTCAATAAACTCTTATCCGAATATTACCCTTCAGATTGAACCGTTGCCAATGCTTCAGTCTTCAGCTATTCGAACTCTACAATTCTGATGCATGTCTTCGAGGACCTGATCGTAGTGTCTTATTGAGTGTTGCTCATTGACTGGTAGAGTTAACACTACGATCTTGAAGAGTGTTGATTGAATCTCCAATGTAGAACACCTCTTCCTTCTATTGTGCAGTGCTTCAACACTTCTGTTTGCTTTGACTGTTCTTAGAGACTGATGGCCTAAGTCTTAGCTCTGGTCCCCTCTGAATAGCAAGACACTTCAGATTTGTGGCACGTCCAGCTCGCTTTCTCCTTGTGCTCTCCCATTCACTTATCATCAATGGACTGACCCTACGCTTAATCACTTTAGCCTTGTTCTTCGAGAGACTAACCAAAGATCTCTCGGTTCACTTTCCATCGATTCTTTCTTTGTTTGGCAAACACTACGATCTCGGTTGCTTCCAAGATCATTGTCTCCTGTTCAATTGACAGCTACTGCACTTGCTGACTTTCCTTAGTTAGTTACTGAAGTCTTCTTCTGATCTCCTTGTGGAAGACTTCATCTCGAATGGCTTCACAACTCAATCTTGATGCTGATTGAGTTGGTGCTTCGATCTTCTGTTTAGCTTGTATTTCATTCGTTAAGTGCTCTATGGTTCCCTTCAGGTGGGATGTATCTTTGTAGTGCCAACTAGAGGATTCGTTCTTTTGGATATTCTGGGAGTGCTCATTTATTGAGAATCGTATTTGCTCTATGATTCTGCCTTGGCATTGTGAGCACATCTGTTGAGGTCGTAGTTCTGCACTCTACGATTCAGCTTCGGCTTTGCAGACACTACGATCCTAGATCAGATTTTAACACTCTATGATTCATGCCTTGTGCTTGTTGTTTTTATCTAATCTTGCTCGACAACGATCTCTACATGTAATCAACAGACTCTACGAACTTAGAGTGTGATCTATGATCCTTGACTTGGCTTCGGCATCAGTAGACTCTACGACTCTGAGTGTAGTCTACGTTTCTGACTTGGCTTCGGCAGAGGTTAGGTTGGCTCGTAGGCAGGCTGTCTCTACGATTCTGAACATGACTTCCTCAGCAGACTTTGGTCCTGAGGAAGTTCTACTCGACACACTATGATCCTTCCTCGTCTCTCCTGACAGTCTACGAACTCCGAGATCTACTATCTTGCAGACTACGATTCTGCCTCGACAGCTCTTGAGTTATCCTTGACTCTCCTGGCAGACTACAATTTTTGGTACAGTACTCGATGATCAGACAAGCCTATCTATTACTTCATAAGATCAACATAACATGCTTGATCATTCTATGTTTATAGTCCTTGTACATCATTTCTTTTTAAGGACTTTACAAAGTTGTTTCGCTTATGTAGGATCAACCTAACATACTTGATCAATTCATTCTAAGTCCTTGTACACATGTTTCTATTTTCTATCAAGGGACTTTATAGCTTTTCTTAATGCAAGCATACTTGCATATTCATTCATATATATATCATAATCAAATCATATGTAAATAGGAATATCATTCATATATTTATTCCTGACAATCTCCCCCTATTTGATTATGACAAAAACAATAAGTGTATATGCATGTTATAAATGAATCTTATATACAGTGAGCAGCTATATTTCTAAAATAGATAATCATGAATGTCATTTATAATGATATGGCAATTTATACATTAAGACATTTTACATCCTGGATCCAGAACATACTTAACTAGTTAGAGATGTACCGCTTTGGCTCCATGTATGTTTCCAGAATGTCTGTTGATCAGCTATTCATCTGTTTTGTTTTCTTGCTCTTGCTCCCCCTGGGATGATGGCCTTCTGTCTTTGCTTAGCTCCCCTTCAGTATCTTTCTTAACATGATCCCCCTCAGACTCTGCGATCATTTGATCATCATCTTTTGGCTCCCCCTCAGATGATGACTCTATCTCTTCTTCTGTTATCTTTTTATTTGACTTCTTCTCTCCTATCCTTCTGCTCTTCTTTGAGTGCCTCTTGATCTTCCTCTTTCTATATCTCTTTTTCTCCCCCTTTTTTTCATTAATCATTTGGGAGAGCTGCTCCATGTTGGACATAAGATGCTCTATCAGGTAGGAGGAGTTGGCAACTTCAAACTTGAGTTCCTATTGGCCTAGCTCAAGTTGCACTGAGAAAGACTACTTTAGGCCGTCAATCTTGTCAGAGAGGGCTTGGATCTGCTCTTCATTGGCCTTCTGAACTCGTAGAGCTTCTGCCTTTTGATCATGTATGGCCTTCTGATAGATGTTATCTCTCTCTTGGAGTTTGAGAGATACATCAGCCATAGTAGCTTGAAGTTTGTTCTGAGATGAAATATCTCCTGCTGTTGTCAAATTCTATGACTCTTCATTGACCTGAGATATCTTCTCAATCAGTACATTTGAATTCTTCATTAGTTCCTGCTCCACAAGATTTTGATCATCTGGTTGTGCAGCTTCGGGTTGAGCATCAGATTGAACTCTACGATTTTCATTCTTGGGCAGATTTTTGAAAGCTTGGAGAATCTGAATAATCATCGAGTTCCAATTGCTGGTTGAGGATGAGGGAATGTCAGATAGCAGTGTTTGGACTGTTGGAGGCTTTAAATTTTGAATTTGAGCAGTCTCAGCAGTAGAGTGACCAGACTTTACAATCATCTCCTTGGTCATGTTTCTGCTTCCTTGAGAGTCCACTCTACAATCGTAGGGGATGTAGTGATTTCCAGACTGTCGATAGACTTTGAAGTGGGGCTGGTTTGTGATCATTTTGGTTGCAAACTTCTTCACCCTTGGGAAGTTTTGAGTCACCAGCTCCATGCTTGGAAACTACTTGTAACACCAACTGAAGTAGCTTCTATCTCTTTCAGTGTGGGCCTTTAGCCATGGCATCCATTGGAAGAACCATCTCATTAGAAAGTTGTCAGGATTATAGAGAATGGTCGAGCAGTCTAGCTCCATGTTGTTCTAGTTTTTAGCTATGTCAAAGGTAGTAATTCTTACTACCTTGAGCTGCTCATCTCCATAGTTCACCCACCTTTCTGGTGGAGCTACTGGTAGTTCATTTGAGACTTCCACCACTATTCTTCTGTTGAATCTTACTGGTGAGAGAACTGGATAATCTTCTTGTTCTTCTGCTTCCTGTGTTGCAGAATCAGAATCTTTTTTAATATCTTCTCTCTCGGAGCATGAACCATCTTGATCATTTCCAGCAAAGAATCCTTCTTGCTGCATTTCATTCTCAGAACATTCTTAAGCAAGATCTTCCTCTGATTCATCTTCTTCATTACTGGTCATATCCTCAGCACTTTCTTTCTGTGATACAGACTCATCATCACTTAATTCAATGGGGGCATTTGATTGATCACTTCTCCTTTTGGAGGTAAATTTGGCTTGCAGTCTGTAGCTCTTTCTTCTTCTTGGAGGTTCAGTTTTAGGAGAGTCAGACTCCTCTTCTTCTTCAGACTTGGAAGCCTCTGGTTCATTAGAAGAACTTCCTTCAGGTTCAACAAGGGCAAGGGCAGTCCCTTCTTCTGTAAACTCATCACCCTTTGAGTCATTTTGAGGGCTTTCAGAATTGGAAGGGGCTTGTTCTTCTTCTTTAGAATCAGCTTCATTTGACCCATTATCTGGGCTTGTTGGGTCAGTTGCATTTGGGGATGTAGTTGGTTCATCTTGAATCTCTTCTTCATCATCATCAAAGTGAATGTTATGAGGATTAGCCACAGGGCTTGAGAATTCCTCTTCATCAGCAGATGCTGAATTTTCATTCATTAATCCAGCTTCACCTTCACTCTTTGGATTTGGTCTGCATGAGGACCTTGACCTTTACATCCGTCTCTTTTCTTCTCTTGACTTCTCGTCCTTCTCTTCATCAGATGTACTATTTTTGGAAGCTGAGGCTGGTTTGTTTTCCACCTTACCTTTCTTGCTGAATGGGCCTTGAAGTAGCCTGTTACTTCTCCTCTTTATTGTTTCAGCAGTTAGGCCCTTTTCTTTTCATCTTTATCTTTGGTGGAGACTCTTCTTGATGGGGTGCAGGCTTTCTTCACATCACCACTTTCTTTCACACCCCCGGATTTCTTTCCTGGTGGTGTGATTTCTGCTGGTACAGAGTCATCAGACTCAGAGTTTTCTACCTCTTCTGCCTTCCTCTTCTTTGTAGAGGTCTTGCTCCTGTTTGCAGTAGTCAGCCTTCTGTTCTCCTTGGTGTTCTTCTTCCAATTCACAAATAATTGTGGAGACATCACTTTGTGAACATTCAAAGGCTCTCCCTCATCATCCTTGATCTTCCCTCCTAGCTTCTTCTTCATCACAATACTCAGCAATCTTCCATGAAACACCTTAGTCAGGGGTTTTTCGGTGGATTTCTTCATCTCAGCTTTTTCTACCCACTTGGAGATTTGATCGAACAAGATAGCTCCAAAGTTGATTTGTTTCTTTAGAACTATTGCTGACATTATCTTCAACTGTTGGTCCAGCACCGTGTCATGTGCAATGTCCTTGCACAGTATGCATTTTCCAACTATTTCAGCAAGGAACTCGTATTCCTCTGGAAACTCCTTTTTCTTCATGTCTCTCAGACTAGGGTTTCTTTGGTACCCCATGATCTCCTTTGCTTGTTCTGTATCAACATCATCAAGGCTCTTCAGTCCTTGGCTAGGAAAACCTAGGCATTGATTTAGGTCAAAGGATTTCAGCTTTAGAGACTGACCTTTGACCTTGGTAGAAAGGGTTCCTGAGTTTATGCAAGCATTTGAGTAGAATTCCTTCACCAGGTTAATATACACTCGAGTGCTAGCCTCAAGGAAATCTGAGAATCCGGCCTTTCACAAGTTTGAGAATGTCTATGAACTTTTTTTCAGATTTGTCAAACGACTTGGTTCCGAGCTGAATGCCAGTGATGACTCGCCAGTTTTCCATTTGAGCAGTTCGAAGAATGTGGGTATTTGATTTAGAGAGGTTTATGAGAGATGGCTGATTGTGATTTGATAAAGCTCTGGAGTGTTAATCTGTTCTGGCTCTTAAGAGGATTTTAGGGTTTGAAAATGGGAGCGAGAAAGGTTCGATAGCTTTTGATAACTGTCTGTAGATTTGAAATTGTCTTTATGATAGTTCCTTCTAACTCTGCATAACCAGTGATGTGCCAACCGACCATTAGTTGAACGATGCCCAGTAATGAGCTGTAACTCCCCATAACTTTTCAGTTAGATATTTTCTTTCAGAAGAGTAGACGTTTAAACAACGTGGCTTTGACCGTTGACCTTTTGATTTGTAGAGTAACATAGTAAGGCGGTTGTGGACTCTACATTTTCCTTTGTTGACTCAACGATCAACTTTTGAGAGATGCTGCAGTGGATAGCTTTGACTTTTATCCTCACTTTGATGCAGCATATCTCACTCACTGATGTATTCGAACTTATCTCCTTATTTTGAATGGTTGAGCAATTATCTCATTTTCCAAGCTCCTTGTGAACTGGAGTACCCTTTGGTAGGACTACGATCGTCAAGTTGTCTTCTATGATCACTGAGGATGAACTGCGATCGTGGAGTTCTCTTCAACCTCGACTCTATGATCGTTGACTGACTTGGTCCTTGAGATGAATTTGATCAAGCAATTCTTCTGGGTTAAGGTAGCTCGGGAAAGACCAACCTCTTAGAGTGAGCTAAGGGTCAGGTTTGTCCCTGAGGCGCTTTCTAGATGAAATACTTTGGAAGTGATTTGCAATGATATCTCATTTGACCTTTTCTGGTGGGGAGGTCCTCTACCAACTTTGGACACTTGCATTTGCTGTAATCGTGGTGTCCTCCTGCTTCTACACTGCGATCAGATGTTTGATCATAGGCACTCCACGATTTTGAGTTGGGTGGCTGTCAGGTTATCAGTATTATGTTTCGAGACGTTCCTACTGACTATGGATCTTCATTTGGTTCATCAGCCACAAAGTTTTAGGACTCTGTAGCTGGTATATTTCTTTATAGTATAACTCAGTGTTGTTGTTTCTCAACAAATCACTGCTCCCCATGGTTAATGCTGTTTTCCCAGCAGTGATTCCCTTTTCCACATATGTATTAGAAGGCAGCCTTACAAATCTCATTTTGACTGGAATCACCATTATCACTTAGATCTCCCTGTTTGTAGGCATGGATATTTTTTAGGACTTATGACTCTACGATCATTTGATAGCACTACGAACGTAGTCTTTTTTGATAGTCTTGTGTTTGTGAGGTTCTGCTTTCGTAATCAATTCCTCTTGACTGATGCTGAGTGATCCTCTGTTGTGAGCTCCCTTCAGGATTCTTCTCATATAGCATGCCTTTCTTGATTTGAGCATATATAACCCTTTTCATCTTTTGTTGCATGGCCTGCTCCCATATACAAATTTGCAGCCATGTGAACTTCACTCAGGTTAGTTCAATGGGTCTTCAAGGACAAGCTTGGACATATAGGAATTTTATCAGAATTACTTCTGAACAATCCTTAGCCTTCTGCTGGTTGAGTCTTCTTGACTGAAGTCTTCTACTTCAGCATTCCTTAGTGTGGTCACTTTAATGTTTTGGGCAGGTCGAAGACTTTATTTCCTCCTTCTGATTTCTCGACCAGAGGTTATCCTTTTGCATCGATGCTCTCAATAAGATCTTGTCCAAATATTACCCTTCAGATTGAACCGTTGTCAATGCTTCAGTCTTCAGCTATTCGAACTCTATGATTCTGATGCATGTCTTCGAGGACCTGATCGTAGTGTCTTGTTGAGTGTTTCTCATTGACTGGTAGAGTTAACACTGCGATCTTGAAGAGTGTTGATTGGATCTCCAATGTAGAACACCTCTTCCTTCTATTGTGTAGTGTTTCAACACTTCTGTTTGCTTCGACTGTTCTCAGAGACTGATGGCCTAACTCCTTGCTCTGGTCCCCTCTGAATAGCAAGACACTTCAGATTTATGGCGCGTCCAGCTCGCTTTCTCCTTGTGATCTCCTGTTCACTTATCATCAATGGACAGCTACGATCTCGGTTGCTTCCAAGATCATTGTCTCCTGTTCACTTGACAGCTACTGCACTTACTAACTTTCCTTAGTCTGTTACTGAAGTCTTCTTATGATCTCCTTGTGGAAGTCTTCATCTCGAATGGCTTCACAACTCAATCTTGATGCTGATTGGGTTGGTGTTTAGATCTTCTGTTTAGCTTGTATGCCACTCGTTGAGTGCTCTCTAGTTCCCTTCAGGTGGGATGTATCTTTGTAGTGCCGACCAGAGGCTTCGTTCTTTTGGATATTCTGCGAGTGCTCATTTGTTGAGAATCATATTTGCTCTACGATTCTGCCTTGGCATTGTGAGCACATCTGTTGAGGTCATAGTTCTGCACTCTACAATTCAGCTTCAGCTTTGCAGACCCTACGATCCTAGATCAGATCTTGACACTCTACGATTCCTGCATTGTGCTTGTTGTCTTTATCTGATCTTGCTCGACTATGATCTCTGCATGTAATCAAGAGACTCTCTACGAACTCGAGTGTGATCTACGATCCTTGACTTGGCTTCTAATCGATGAGACTCTCTACGACTCGAGTGTAGTCTACGTTTCGACTTGGCTTGGCGGAGAGGTTCTATCGGCTACCAGAGGGCAATTTGTCTCTCGATTACGAACACGACTTCCTCAAAGCAGACTTTGGTCCCGGGGAAGTTCTACTCGACACACTACGATCCTTTCTCGTCTCTCCTGGCAGTCTATGAACTCAGAGATCTACTATCTTGCATACTACGATTCTGCCTCGACAGTTCTCGAGTTATCCTTGACTCTTCTGGCAGACTACGATTTCTGGTGCAGTGCTCGACGATCAGACAAGCCTATCTATTACATCATAAGATCAACCTAACATGCTTGATCTTTCTATGTTTATAGTCCTTGTACATCATTTCTTTTTAAGGACTTTACAAAGCTGTTTTGCTTATGTAGGATCAACTTAACATACTTGATCAATTCATTCTAAGTCCTTGTACACATGTTTCTATTTTCTATCAATGGACTTTACAGCTTTTCTTAATGCAAGCATACTTGCATATTCATTCATATATATATCATAATCAAATCATATATAAATAGGAATATCATTCATATGTTTATTCCTGACACATAATCAATAACAATAGAGTTAATAATTTGGCACAAAGATAATATAATTCTAAAACCTTTTTACTCATGTCCATTGCATAAAGTAAATGCAAAGGTAGGATACTTGTCTGGTTTGCTGCTTACAGTTACGCAACTTAGTTTTATCTTATATATCGAGACCTATCATTAATAAGATCATTCTATTGATTAGAAATCCATATCATAACACATAGTACTGCTAATTGCAGTCAGCACGTATCCTAATCACATTGTCACATAAGTTTAACAGTCATTGGATCACAAACAAACACGTATCTAGTCAAATTATCTAAGTCCAGATCCATTTATGAAACATGTCGGTGTACCGACGACTTTATCGGGTAACTATCGAGTCTAAAACTCTATTCTGTAGTTCAATATTCATTTAGATAATTTAAATATCTGTCATATTATTTTTTATAGCCTTATAATAATTTTTAAATAATTATTATAATTTATCATGATTTTTCAAACACTGTAATCATTATTAAATGATTCAAATATTAAATAATTATATTATCATTAATATTTAATTAATATTAAATTATTAATGAAACCATTGCTAAAATATTAAAGTTATTTATAATAACTCAATGTATTTTTAAAACAATAATATTACCCTTAAATGATTTTTAAAATATTTAAAATCATTTTGACTAATTACCATTAATATTTAAGTATTAATGTACTATTTATCAAAATATTAAAAGTCATTAATTATAACTTAAAATATTTTTAATTCATTTATATCCTTTTTAAATGATTTTGAAATCAATAAAACTATTTTAAAACTATTTATTTAATATAATTATTAAATAAATCTAATATCATTAACATTAAATTATTAATAAAATTTTCCCTTAAAATATTGAAAGTTAAGTTTTATAACTTAAAATATCTTTAAACACTTTATTTTTATTTAAAATGATTTTTATAATTTTAAAATTATTTTTAATTAATTTATTTAATATAATTACTAAATAAATCTAATATCATTAATATAAAATAATTAATGAAATTTATCTTAAAATATTAAAAGTTATGTTTTATAACTTAAAATATTATTGAATACCTTATTATCATTTAAAATGATTTTAATATAATAAAATCATTTTTAATTAATTTATTTAATGTATTTATTAAATAAACTAAATATCAATAATATTCAAATAAATACTAATATTTATGAAAAATATGTCAAATAATTAAAAGTTAAATTTTATAACTTAAAAAAATTTAAAATTATTTTTGTAATTTTCAGAATTTATTTACTATTTTTAAATGATTTTTAGAAATTAAATTAATTAAAACTAAAAAGTATGTCGGTAATGCCTTTGGCGACAGTAAGTGTCGCCTTAGGTGTTCTTGAGGAACCTAGATCTTCATGTGCAGTTATCGAGTCACCTACTTTGACCGAGCTTAATTCGCTGATTATAGCGTTTCTGGGCAAGATAATGATTAGAGGTTGTAGTAATAATGTAACCCTACAAGATTCAACAACAAACATGATCATACAACACAAAACTAAGGAGATCTGGACTTGCAAAATAACTGTCAGAGATGTTCATCACGTTTATGGGTTGCCCAGAAAATAAAGTCATGGCCGGTTAACGACCTTGGTGGCCTTATATCGTGCAATCTGTTCATGGTAAAGGTGGTCTAGACGTCGGGCTGTGTAGGTAAACTAACAGAGAACATGATTCAATCACCTAGAACACCTAGAAATCAACAAGGTAAAAGATCTAAGCCATAGAACTAGCTGTCAGAGATGTTCTTCATTTTCTGGGTTACCCAGAAATGAAGAACAGTTCATATAGCCATATTTGGGCTTCCACAACTTGAAATCTGAGTACTGTTTTAGTGATCTAATGGGTCCAGTATGTAGACAACATGCAAGTAAACAGATCTATTACAAAACATCAATAAAACAACAACACATCAAGCAGATAGGGTCCGATAAAACCATGTAAGAGATAACATTCATACGTTTTCTGGGTTACCCAGAAAACGGAAATCATGTTTTCCTACCTACTTTGACCAGCCACTAAGATCAACCTGTTTGATGTTTAGGTGATATAAAAGCTTGAAGTTTCGGTCCATATAACATACTACAATACTGATGCAACAACATATACAAAACACATAAAACCTGCAAGATCAGAGTCCATACATTTCTTGTTAGGCATTCTAGGTAACAATCTGGGTTACCCAGATCAGTTTGGTCATGGCTGGTCAACGGCCTTTGACCACCAATAACTTGTAATCTACAACAGATCTGACTCTGTATCAAGTTCTAGAGTAAAGTCCTTAAAAAACATACTACACATAAAAACCTTTAAACAAACAAAACCAGAAACAGTAAGAGATTTATAAGGTCTAAAATTCGTTGTCAGACAACAAAAAATTATTTTTCCAGATTTTGAAAAACATCAAATTCGAGCACCTAGATGTTATAGATCTGACATGTACCAACCCAGATCACTTATATAAACTACAAACAACATAATTAAACATTCAAACTTAACTTTTAACACAACATCAAAGTTCATATTTTTAGTTTATGGTTTAAACCTTACTTTGCTAAATCTTGAATCTAGGCTTCTTGATCTGTTATGGTGATATTGGGGCTTGGTTTGGGAACTGATATACTACTATATTTCGTAGATTAGAGATAGAGGGGGGGGTCTTGGATGAGTGTTGTGATCAAATGAGCAAATATGAGCACTTTTCTCTCTCCTATTCTATATATATTATGTAGATGCAATGTATTTGGCTGGGAAATGGCTGAGTTGCAGAAGATTTGAGCATGTGATAATATCTAAAGTTGGTGACTTGCCAATATATGGCAAGATTTGCAGGCAACCAATTCAAGAATGGGACAAAAAGGGTAATTAGGTCATTTTCCTTGTAATTTTAATGGTATTCTTATCCATGGTACTTGAATCTAGGGTTTAATCAATAGATTTTAAACCTTAAGGTTTCCTAAATAATTTCTAGGGTTTAAAAAATTAAGTTTAAATTTTAATAAGAACACACTAATTAAAATTAGGGTTTTTAATAGAAAATTATGGTTTTAAATAATTAGGGTTTCTTAATATTATTAGGGTTCCCAAATTAACATTACAATTTACTAAAATAATAACTAGGGTTTTTAACTTAGCAATTAGGGTTCCTAATTAGCAAATTAGGGTTTTTAATTTAATAATTAGGGTTTCCCTAATTATCATTAAATTCCATGATACTTAACCTTAATTATAGGCATGCATGCACAATGTGTCAGTGGCTGGCCTAATCTGCCTGGGCCCTGTCAGAGCCTTGGCTTTGACTAGGCCAGTGCCAGTAGCTTGACTTTGGCCTCTAGGCCAGGCCGAGCCAGAGCCTTGTCGTTGTTGAGGCCTGCTTTGGCTAGGCGAGCCGAGGCGCACCCAGGCCAGGTCAAGCCCAAACCCAAGGCCAGGCCAGGCCCAGACCCAAGGCCAGGCCAGGCCCAGACTCAAGGCCAGGCCCAAAGCCTTGGCTGGTATGGTCCCTTTTTTAAATGTTACATATTAAATATTAAATATATAAATAATAAAATTTAAATTAATAAATTTTGTAAAATATTAATATTGTAGATTACTTAAATACTGTAGATTACACTTTTATTTTTTGAATATAAAGTTAGTTTTGATTTTATTTTCTTATAAATGACGTACTTAGGATCTATTGGACATATATTTTGTAAAGTTTAAACACATATATATCTTTTCATTTATGATCATTAAACTCTTACATGGTTATATCACAAGTATTAATTCCGATTAATTTTCTAATTACTTTATGGAATTTTATTTAAATTAATACAACAAAATACCTAAAAATAACTAAAATCATAAATCCCCCAAGAATTTAGCATATCCAAATTAATGAAGAACTTGAGTATTTACAAGAAACTACCTTATTATTAATATTTAATATTAAAAATTAGTTTATTGATGTATTAATTAATGTTAATATTTAACATTAAAGTAACAAAGAATATTAATAAAATTTTATTTTTAAATATTAGTACTTTAGTATTTACAATAAATTAACTTAGTATTAATATTTAATTGACTAACTAACTTATTATTAATATTAAATATACTAACTAGTTATATTCATTGAAGATGTATATTTATTAAATGTATCAACAAGAAATCAAGAATGAATAATTAAAATTTTAAATTTTATTGATGTATTAATTAAAATTAATGTATTATAATTTATAAATTACAATAATGAATAAGTAAAAATTTATACTTTATTGATGAATAATTATAAATTTAATGTTCAGAAATTATAAATAATTGGATAAAAAATCATATAAGGTCTCAGGCCAAGCCAGATCCCAAGGCCAGGCCAGGCCAAATTTTTATCTAAAAAAGCGGCATTTTCAAGCCTTCCAGGCCGAAGCTTGACCAGGCAGCCTTAACCCAGGTGGGACTTTGACCAGTGTCGGCCCGAGCTGCACGAAGGCCATGCCGCATGCCGCATGCCTTTTGTGCATCCCTACTTAATTATAATAACACAGTTACATAACAATCTCAAACTCATAATTGAGTTTCAAAATAGGGTTTATTATAGTAATATAAGGTTCTGTCATTATACACTTTAATTAACGCAAAATTATACGCAAAATTTCTTATTTATTTATATAGAAAATATCAGGTTATTACATCAGCCAATCTGTCATCATCACGGATCCAGGAACCATATCCCCCATAAACTGAGTGGCGCGGGTCTGGGCTCCAATGGTACGACGGGACCACCAGCGATGGAATGTATCCTGAGTATGTGAACCCTCTGACAAGGTATATCCGTCCATACCCATCAATGGGATGTCATCGACGGGGGACTACAACACAGGCCAAAACACCTGGAAGGAGGTAAGATCGGTACACGAATCTCTCATGTGGTGCTCCTAATAGCACGCTCTCCTAAATAGAGCTCTCATCCTCCATCTGTGAAGAGGGGAATCCTACGGGTGGATATCACGTGCTCGACACCAGTCGGGAATCCATCCTCAAATCCAATGGTCAAATGTTCCCCCGAATAGGGAACCCAAGTGATGACATCAGATGTCAACAACTCCAACTATAGTCGACAATGGGTGAAACCCTCCGCTACAGGAACCTCCGCCAAAATGGAGTGATGCCATCGTCATCCTCGTGGATAGGTATCTAAACCTAACACACTCACAGGACGCAAACATGGAAGCCTCTCATAGGCCCAAAACTGCCAACAGAAAGGTAAAACATCTGCTGTCAGTGAACACTCTTAAACCTGTACATGGGAAATCAAAAGAGAACTACTCACCAGCAGAAACAAGTAAAATCCTAGCCAAGCCTCGGTCAAGCCCTGCGAACGCATGCGCATTCCCCTGAGGAAATAGGCAAAAGTGTAGGAACCCCAATCATACTCTCCAATACGGTCCACCTCCCGCGTGGCACTGATCAAAGTGAATGACACCGTAGAAGAATTATCTGCTATGAAATAACCCCTGATGATAACTAGGAACAATTGCTGAAGAATGTGATCCCTGACTCTCATATCATCAGGCATGGGCTCACTCAACAGCCCATTCATAGCATCTACGCTCAAAGGACACGTACGGATGGTCCTGCCCTTGAGTGCCTCAGCTGGAACTCCCAACAAGGATCTAACGACGGTCCTGCCCTTGAGTGCCTCAAACTGCTAAGATTATCAAACTAATTCGGATAAGATTGGTAGCTGCTCAAGACAGATAGAAGAAATATGCCGATCAACACAGACAATATCGTGCATTCGACATAGGAAATTACGTGTTCTTAAAAGTTTCTCCTTGGAAAGAGAAAATTCGTTTCGGTAAAAAATTAAAACTAAGCCCGAGGTTTATTGGACCCTTCGAAGTGCTACGAAGAGTAGGAGAAGTGGCTTATGAGGTAGCTCTACCTCCAGAGTTGGAAAACATTCATAATGTTTTTCATGTTTCGCTGTTACGACCGTATAAACCCGATTACAAGTACGTGATTGAGTACGAACCATTGCAGTTTGATAAAAACTTGTCCTATGAAGAGATTTCTATCCAGATAGTTGGCAGGAAAGAACAGGTGCTCAGGAATAAAGTGATACCTTCCGTGAAAGTAATATGGAGGAACCACAATGCTAAAGAAGCTACGTGGGAACTCGAAGATAAAATGATGAAAGATTATCCTAAGTTATTTGTTTAATCTGTGTCTTCGATTCTGGGGATAGAATCTTTGTAAGTGGGGAAGAATGTGACGAATGATTTGTTTGAGTTGTGATTCTGGGGACAGAATCCTTGTAAGGAGGGAAGGATGTAACAATCCAGAATTTTAATTGTAATTTTAAATATTTATTGAATTATATAAATATTTAATGGATGTGTTTATTGTTGAATAAATATTTGTTTAAATTGATTTGATTTGATTTGGTTAATTATTTATGAAATAAATAATTAAGGAGTTAAGGAAATTAATTATTATGAGATAACATTTTAAATATTTATTGAATTATATAAATATTTAATGGATGTGTTTATTGTTGAATAAATATTTGTTTAAATTGATTTGATTTGATTTGGTTAATTATTTGTTAAATAAATAATTAAGGAGTTAAGGAAATTATTTATTATGAGATAACATTCTAATTTAAATTAATAAATTAAGTTAGAGAGTTTATAATGATTAAATGAATTATTATAATGATATTTTAATTTGATGTGTTAATTTATTAAATAGAATTATAATTATAATTTTGTTGTATTGATTTATGTGGTAAATCTATTCAATAAATTATTATTAGAATTAATTAAATTAAGTGTGACCATAAACTATGTTATAAATGGTCTATTAAAATAAATTAAAGGAGTTTAATTTAGTTTTGCCAAACACGGCTTAGATATATTAAGTCTTTAATTTTAAAGAGTTTTGCCAAACGGAGCCTTATGGCTTTTGGATTTTTGAATTTTGAATTATAATAATATAAATAAAATAAATAAAATATAAATAATATATATTAAATTATGGTAACTGATAATTTAATAAGGACAATTAGTAGCAACGGTTTTAGACGTTTATAAATCGTGTGTTGGTTTTGTTTAATTTACGTATAGTGTATCTGGTTTAAACCTAAGCCTAAGAAGAGAGTTACAGAGAAAAGGAAAGAAGGTTTTCAGAGAGAATTTGAGAGAGACTAGAGAGAGATTGAGAGAAAGTTCTGAGTTTTCAAGCGCTTCTCAGTGGTTAGCAAGGAGTTTCAAAGCAAGAAAATGTATTCTTCCAACACTTTAATATTATATACATGATGTTCTATGTTCACGAGTTTTTATACTTGCTGTGAATTCAAAATTTCTATAATTGTTGTTATACAACTGAACTATGGTGATTATATGGGTTTGTGATGTTAGAACTAGTGTTTAGACAAGAATTATTATGTTAATTATGTTTAAAAGAAAGAGAAACTATTTTTCAGTGTATGTTCATATACATGGCTTATGACAGTAAAAATTCGGTGGTTAAATTGTATACGAATTTGTGAAATTGAACCGGAATATGTTAATTTGTTAGGAAATAAAAAGAACGTAGTTCAAAGGAATCAATTTGGGGTATAATTGTGAAATTACAGTTAGTTTTGTCAGATAATCTCAAGCATGGAGTTTTGGTTTTTTAAATATGGCTTCAAAGATTTAATCTTTCTAAAATTGTTGTTTAGTTGTGTTAAATTAGTATATGTATGCTTGGTAACGTTTATGTGTAAATTATGTAAGTTATACATGATAAATTGGTGTTAGAAATTTAGACACAGCAACAAAGTTAGCTTTGTTCTGTTGTTCGTGTTCGATTCTGTAACTTCGGCGCCCTAGCACCAAAATCAGTGCCCCATCCCCGAAGCTCGTGCTGCAGCGCCAGATCATGTGTCGTGATTCGCACCGCTGCTCCAACGTCATAATATATAATATATACCACATACAAGATAAATCGTATGCCTTAACGCCTGCTAGCGATAGGGTCAAGAATGAGTTTTCTTTTACACAGAGTCTATAATTGTTTGGTATAATGCAATATTATATCTGTTAAAATATAATTTTGTTATTGTGGTATTATAGTGCTATGAATGAGCATGTTATTAATACCTAAGAGTGTTATTATTATTTTCTTAATGTACCTTGATTATATGGTTAAACATCAAACCATACATGAAATAGATACTTATTATTGGTAGTGGCTAATTGTGTCCTAATGACATGTGTATAGGATATTGTAAGACGCCAACTTTTATGAATAAAGATGAATTTTCTATAAATATCATTTTTGAATATTATGGAGTGAATTTGATATAATGTTATAGTTGTAGGTAATATTTATAAATTTTGCAAAATAAGCAAGTGGTTATAAAATATTCGTTTGGTCGGGGAATATTCTTTTTGTTTGAAAATATTCGTGCGACGACACAATCATTGGTGTACCCCACAACAGAATTATTGTCAGAGTTAGAAAACATCAAAATTATCTTTTTATAAAAATAACGGCGAAAGTTTTACCGTTAACTGTTGAAATACCCGGTGGTAAAAGTACAGTAATACGTGTGGTTATATAGTAGCACACGGTATTATACAGTATCTTGGATTATTGATGCTTACGTAAGAAGTCACTACTCAATAATGGTTACAGTAATTATTGTTCTATATTTTACTTTATTGATTCAATAATTGCTACGTTGATATTTTATATTATTGATTCAATAATTATCATTGCACAGTATTTCAAATTATCAAATCAATAATTCATATTATTTGAATAATATTATTATTTGCATTATTGACAATGTCTAGAAAATTTTGTCGAGGAAAGGGGTTTGGTTACCAAATTGTGCGCCAATAGAGAGAAATCCTTATCGGAAAGCCCCCTCTTTCCTGGGAACGACCTGGTTGTCGATATTGTAATTTTGTAATATTATTTGTGAATAATTAATTCTTGATATATGTGATAAGAAAATATTTATTCTATGTGGATTTAAATTGAGGAATTTTTAACATGTGACATTTGTTGAAAGTTAATATTTTATCTTTTCCGATAAAATAATTTATTCAAATATATTATTATAATATTACATTATAGTAGTGTGATGTGATTATATAATAGTACTTTTTTTATAATTTGAATGGTAACATTATTATAGTAAATTCATGGTATAAAAGTAAAAGGAGGTGGAAGAGAACAAATTGAATTTAAATTCCTATGATGCAAGCGATGATGTCATCGGACGATGAGGTAAGTAATGATGTAATATGATCGATGATGTCAGCAATGATGTCATAAATTATGGAAAAAGACTATTTTACCCTTACTCTACCAAGCCTATAAATAGAAGCTCATTTCTTTATTATTTTTCACCAATTCATTCAAGCTATAGAGAGAGAAAGTATAGAGAGAATAAGAATAAAAGAAGAAGAGTATTATGTTACTACACTATTGCATTATCTAAATCTTCTACTAAGGTAAGGGGTATTATTTCTTTCGTATTCATGAAAAGAGTTATTTTCTTTCAATACTCGTAAGGATTGTTATTCCATTCTTTATTATTATGTTGGAATAACCTGTCTGTGCGGTTTATCGCATGCCTGGTGAATTCTGTTGTTATTCCATTCTTTATTATTCTGTTGGAATATCATGTCTATGCGGATTACGCATGACCTGATTCCATTCTTTATTATTCTGTTAGAATATCATGTATGTGCGGGTTACGCATGACCTGGTTCCATTCTTTATTATTCTATTGGAATAACCTATATTTGCGGATTACGCACGCCTGGTGAATTCTTCTGTTATTCCATTCTTTATTATTCTGTTGGAATGACCTATCTATGTGGATTACCGCATGCATGGTGAATGATCTTTCGTATTCATTCCTTATTAAATCGTGGAAATGATCTGTCTACGTGGATTACCGCATGGCGGGCAAAAATCCATTTGCGGTTTCATATATTCTATTATACTCAGTTGGTTAAAGTTTTGGCTTCTATACTCCATGAAATTAGTGGAATATCCTTGATATTTGCGCTTCATCTAGTATCTTTTCATGGAAATATTCTTCTGAACATTCTTGAATTTTACTCCACAAAACAGTATCATGTTGACAATTTGGACATTATTGATTTCTGGATAAATTAAATTATAAATCTTTAAAAATTTATCCTTGAACTTGTTTTATTGAATTCTTATATCATTGTCATCATCCTCATGTTTATAATATGTTGAAAGTCATCTATGGCTTGTAGTGCATAGATGGACTTGGTATGATTATGACCAGGGATTATTCGGTATAATCATGACTGTAATGTTACAAATGATGTGGTAAAAGTCCTCATTGGCCGTAGTGCATTGATGGATAGTTGTTGGCATAATCATGACCATTGATGAATACACGAATATCCTTGGCCCGTAGTGCATGGATAAGTTGTGGTCGTGACACTAATGAATATCATTGGCCGTAGTACAGGGATGATGTGGTTTATTTATTAAGCTGAGTCTCAGCGATAAAAGTGATGAAAAACCTTTTAAATCATAGAAGATAGTAGATTTTATTCTCTACTTGACTCTTCTAATAGATTGTTTGTTCCGCTAGAGCTAAACTTGATGGTTGTTATATTTTATCAGTTTAACACTGTTGAAGGCTAACGATAAATTATTCTGCATTATTTTAGTCATAATATTTCTTACTGGGCTAGTTGAGCTCACCCTTTCTTTCACTGTTCTCTTTAGGAAATGAGAATATTGTTGGGACGAGTCGGGGACCGGATTGACGATCCAGATGGTTGTTTTAGTAGTCCTCACTATTCTATTAAATAGTGTGATAATAAATGTAATGAGGACTCCATTGAGAGTGGATATTGTATAGATTACAATATTCTTATTAAAACTCTTAGATTATGTTTTGTCGTATTTTACACAACTGTTGTATAATTAAGTTGTATTTGAATTGTGTACCATGTATTTGGCGACTCAAGATGGGTGATGTATACCTATTTTTGGGAGCGTCACAGTTGGTATCAAAGATTAGGGATATGAACCCTGGCTGAGATGTGAGACAAGAACTAGGAGGGGAGAGACGGGAAATTCCTTCGCTAGTATGACCTACCTAAGTTTAATTGGTATTTAATTGGTCGGTCAGAGTATAAGGATAATATGTTGCATGTCATTTAACCCTTGTTTTGTGGCAGTATTTGTAAATGACATCTGAGAATATTGAGAATAGTAATGGAGCACAGGAGACCGTTGAGTCACCACAGATTAATACTCAGGATAATGTGCAACAGGAAGACAATAATCCTCAGGTAAACAACAATGATCAAATGATGAACGATGGAATGTTCAGAGGCTTTATGCAATTCATGCAACAACAGGCGAGAGTGGCTCCTGTCCATAATATAGGTGGAAACACTGGAAACTCTCGGACGGTCTCCGCTAAATAGTTCAAGGAGCTGGGACCATCGGAGTTTATTGGAGAGCCAAAACCACATAAAGCGGAAACGTGGATAAAGCAGATCACCAAGATATTTGATGTCTTGGGATTCTCCGAGGAGCAAAAGGTTCCCTTTGCTACCTCTATGTTGCGAGGAGAGGCAGATTACTGGTGGGAATCAGTAAAACGTACTTAACCTGCCACACTGATGATGTCTTTCGAGAAGTTCCATGAACTATTCAACGACAAGTACTTTCCCAAAAGTATTTCACATGAAAGAGGTAGAGTTCATCAAGTTGGAACAGAACAATATGACTGTGTCGCAGTACAAAGCTAAGTTTGCCAAATTGTCCTGGTTTGCGTCTCACTTGGTTGATAATGAGGAGAGAATGACGCGGATGTTTCTAAGAGGTTTGAAACCCGAGATACGTCAATATCTAATTTCTCATAAACTGTGTTTGTATTTAGATGTTGTAAATTGGGTTCAGTTATTGGAGCGCAATAACAAGTTAACCCAACCAAGAGAAGGCAGCCGAAAAAATGATAATACTAGTGGTAGCAGTCATCGAAGCGGTGACAACAAACGTGGAGGGAATCAACAAGCCAGAAATGGTAACCACTTCGGTGGTAATCATGGCCAAGACAATAAGAATGGACATTTCAAAAAGAGGAGATTCAACAATGATGGAAAGACGTCAGCATCATCACCCGTTGTTAAGGAAGGAGAACGAACACCTATCATACGCTTCAAATGCGGAGGGGAGGGACATATCAGTCCAAACTGTGCGTAGCAGTCCAAAACGTGTTACAATTATGGAAGAGAAGGTCACCTAGCTCAATTTTGTCATTCAGGGAAGGCAAGTCCAGCTAGGATGGAGGCACCAAAGGCCATCCCAGAAAAGTCAAAACCAGTAGTTCAAGGAAGAGCATTTGTTGTGACCTCCCAGAAAGCAAGAAACCCGAACGAGGTCATCACGGGTAAGCTTATCATAAACTCTAGCGAAGTCTATACCTTATTTGATACTGGTTCTACCCATTCTTTTATTTCTCCTACTTGCGCTCAACGTTTAAATTTGATTCCGGAGAAATTAGACTTTGACTTATCTTTGGAAACTCCGTTGGGAGAAACTTTCATTACATCCACTATTTATAAGTCTTGTTTGGTTCAAATCGGTACCCTCACATTACCTGCCGATCTTATTTCATTGAAAATACTTGCATTTGACATAATTCTAGGGATTGATTAGTTAACTACTCATCATAAAAAATTGATTATTTTCGTAAGGTTATTAGCTTTCATATTCATAACAAACCTATTATGCGAATTCAAGCAACCAAACCATTAAAATCAATCACTGTCATCTCAAGCCATAAAGCTATTCGTTTATTAAAAAACGGATGTCAAACTTTCTTAGCTCATGTCACAGATTTAAACAAAAATACGTCAGCTTTGAATGATATTTCTATTGTTAATAAATTTCCTGACGTATTCCCTGAAGAACTTCCCGGCCTACCCCCAGAGCGTGAAATTAAATTTTTTTTTCGACCTTGAACCCGGTACAAAACCTATTTCCAAAGCCCTATATCGAATGGCTCCTATTGAACTTCAGGAGTTAAAGACCCAACTGCTGGAGTTGTTAGACATCGGTTTCATTCGTCCTAGTACGTCTCCTTGGTGTGCTCCTGTTCTATTCGTTAAAAAGAAAGATAGGAGTATGCGAATTTATATTTATTATCGGGAGTTGAACTATGTCACTGTCAAAAATACATACCCGTTGCCTCGCATTGATGACCTGTTTGACCAGTTGCAAGGCGCTAAATTATTTTCAAAGATCGATCTTCATTCCGGATATCATCAGTTAAAGATTAGAACCGATGGCATTCCAAAGACGGCTTTCAGAACTCGGTACGGGGATTATGAATTCCTAGTCATGTCTTTTGGATTAACTAATGCTCCAGCTGCCTTCACGGATATGATGAACCGTGTATTCAAGGAATATTTGGATCACTTTGTGGTCGTCTTTATTGATGACATTCTCGTATATTCCAAAAGCCGTGAAAATCATGAGCAACACGTGAGGCTGATACTCCAAAAGCTTCGTGAAAACAAGCTTTATGCCAACTTAAAGAAATGCGAGTTCTGGCTTTAGAAAGTTGCATTCCTTGGGCACGTAATATCAAATCATGAAATATCTGTTGACCCGGCGAAGATTGAAGTAATTCAAAGCTGGGAGCAACCTAAGTCAGTGACCGAAATACATAGCTTTCTCGGCTTAGCTAGTTATTATCGGAGATTCGTAGAAGGGTTTTCTTGAATCGCTACTCCATTAACTCAGCTAACTCGAAAAGATATAAAATTCGATTGGAGCGAGGAATGTGAGAAGAGTTTTCAAGAACTCAAGAGGACCTGTTCTTACAACACCATCTGGCTCGGAGGGATTTGTCATCTACAGTGATGCTTCGGGCAAAGGGTTAGGATGTGTTCTCATGCAACATGGAAAAGTCATAGCCTATGCCTCTCGGCAACTCAAAGAATATGAGAGGAATTATCCTACTCATGATCTAGAGTTGGCAGCTGTTGTCTTCGCACTTAAAATTTGGAGGCATTACTTGTATGGGGAGAAAGTGGAGATCTTTACGGATCATAAAAGCCCCAAATATTTCTTCACCCAAAAGGAACTCGACATGCGGCAATGACGTTGGCTTGAACTGTTGAAAGATTATGATCATACCATTCAATACCATCCCGGTAAAGTTTAACGTAGTAGTGATTTATTGAGTGAAGATCATATGCGGGTACGAGTGCAATATTGTCAACACAAAGGCCCATTTTGTATGACTTACAAAGGATGGAGATAGAGTTAAAGACTCCAGGGACCCATGTGATGATGGCGAATATACGAGTACAACCGACTTTAATCGATAAAGTTAAACCTGCTCAAGCTACAGACCTGGAGCTGATGCGTATGAGGAAGAAAGTGCAAGAAGGTGCTATGTCGGAAGTAAGAATCGATGAAGAAGGAATACTTCGAGTCACTTCAGACTTTGTGTTCCTAACAACCCTGATTTAAAGTATAAAATCATGATGGAGGCGCACAACACACCGTTTGTAATCCATCTTGGGAGTACCAAAATATATCATGATCTTCGATATACATTTTGGTGGAGCAATATGAAGAGAGAGATCGCGGAGTTTATCTCAAGGTGTCTAACTTGTCAACGAGTCAAGGCGGAACATCAAGTACCAAAAGGTCCATTGCAACCACTTGAGATTCCAGAATGGAAGTGGGAGCACATTACCATGGATTTCAAGTTCTGGGGTCTTCCCAAGGTTTCTCAAGGCATAGATGCGATTTGGGTCATTGTTGATAGATTGACCAAGTCGGCTCATTTCTTACCTATACGAGAAACTTATACACTTGAATGTCTTTCTCGTATGTACAAAAACGAGATTGTAAGATTTCATGGTATGCCAGTATCCACAGTTTCTGATCAAGACCCAAGATTCACTTCACGATTTTGGGTTAGTTTGCAGAAAGTTATGGGCACGAATTTATGATTTAGCTCGGCATATCATCCTCAGACGGATGGGCAGACGGAGAGGACTATTCAAACTCTTGAAGATCTATTAAGACTCTGTGTCCTTGACTTCAAGGGAATTGGGACAGGTTCTTACCATTGGTGGAGTTTTCCTACAACAATAGTTATCAAGCAAGTATTGGCATGGCTCCATTCGAGGCGTTGTATGGAAGAAAGTGTCGTTCTCCAGTATGCTGGGATGAGGTGGGTGAAGCAACATTATTGGGACCAGAGTTGGTACGTATGACTACGGAAAATATTCAAACGATCCGACAACGTATAAAAACCTCACAAGATTGACAAAAAAGTTATGCTGATCTTCATCGAAAGGACGTGGAATTCGATATTTGAAATCATGTGTTGTTACGTGTTGCTCCATGGAAAGGAGTTACAAGATTTGGAAAGAGAGGAAAGCTCAATCCTCGATTCATTGGCCCATTTTTAATTCTCGATCGAGTAGGATCTATTGTGACGCCCCCAAAATTAGGTATACATCACCCATCTTGAGTCTCCAGATACATGGTACAGAATTCAAATACAACTGTCGTGTATAATACGACAAAACATAAACTGTAAGTTTGAATACAAATATTATCTACTAGAGAGTATACAAACTCAAAAGGAGTCCTCATTACAATTATTATCACACTATTTCACAGAATAGTGAGGACTACTAAAGCACCATCTAGGACCATCACTCCGTTCCCCAACTCGTCCTAGCTATATTCTCATTTCCTGAAGAGAACAGTGAAAAAAAGGGTGAGCTCCACTAGCCCAGTAGGAAATATTATGACTAAGATAATGCAGAATAAATTATCATTATCCTTAAATGAAGGTTAAACCGATACAATATAACAAACATCAAGTTTAACTCAAGTAAGAACAAGCAATCCATTAAAAGAGTCAAGTAGAGAATAACATCTAATATCTTTTATGATTTAAAAGGTTTTTCATCACTTTTATCATTGGACTCTCGACAATAAATAATCCACATCATCGAATCACCCCTCGCATCACTACGGCCAAGGATATTCTTTAGTATCACGACCACAAATTATACATGCACTACGGCTAAAGATAATCATGTTTTCATCAACGGTCCTGATCATGCCATAAAACAATTCATCTTTTCACCCTTGGTCGAAGAGAATCCATAGCCATAATCATACCAAAAACTATCCATCAATGCACTACGGGCCAATGAGGACTTTTTCCACATCATTTGTAACATTACGGTCATGATTACACCGAATAATCCCTGGTCATAATCATACCAAGTCCATCTATGCACTATAGGCCACAGATGACTTTCAACAAAATATAAGCATGAGGATGATGACAATGATATAAGAATTCAATAAAAACAAGTTCAAGAATTAATTTATACAGGAACTAATAACGTCCAAATTTTCAACATGATACTGCTTTGTAGAGTAAAATTCAAGAATGCTCAGAAGAATATTTCCATGAAAAGATACTGGATGAAGCGCAAATATCAAGGATATTCCACTAATTTCATGGAGTATAGAAGTCAAAACTTTAACCAACTGAGTATAATAGAATATATGAAA
Source organism: Panax quinquefolius (assembly GCA_020205615.1). Classification (NCBI taxonomy): domain Eukaryota; kingdom Viridiplantae; phylum Streptophyta; class Magnoliopsida; order Apiales; family Araliaceae; genus Panax; species Panax quinquefolius. The sequence continues at coordinate 70,117,879 of CM035164.1, read as the reverse complement.
CTGCAAATGGATCTTCACCAGCCATGCAGTAATTCCACATATACAGATCATTTCCACAATTTAATAAAGAATGAATACAAAGGATCATTTACCATGCATGTGGTAATTCACATAGACTGGTTATTCCAACAGAATAATAAAGAATGGAATAATGTAGGATTCACCGTGACGTAAGTAGATCGCATGCATGTGTTATTCCCAATGTAATAATAAATAATGGAACCAGTCCCAGAAATGCACGCATGTGATATCCGGATGTAATAATAAATAATGGAACCAAATCCCATAAATAAATGCACGATGTGATATTCAAATGAAATAATAAATAATGGAACCAGTCCGGTGTAAATGCACGTACACGATATTCTCGATGTAATAATAAATAATGGAACCGGTCCCATGAACGCATGCATGTGATATTCCGAAAGAATAATAAAGAATGGAATATTAGAAGAATTTCACCATGTATGCGGTACTTCGCATAAACAGGTTAATCCAACAGAATAATAACAGAAGTTTTCTTCACAAATAAGAAAGAAAGAATACCCCTTACGAGTACAACAAATAATATCCCCTACCTTTGAAAGAAAAGCATTCTGACTGGTAGGGCGAGGATATACTCGAAGAAAACTTATACTACGCTCAAAGCTTTCTTAAACTCTAAAGAAATACGCTCAAGATTATAGAAGAAGAACTCTCTCTATAGTTTCTCTCTCTAGATTTTCAGTGAATTCGTAAGAAATAATGAATGAATGAGCTTCTATTTATAGAAGAATGGACTACATAGTAACTAATTCATGAACGGTCCAGATTGATTTACTTTTAATCGGACGGTCCATATTTAAAACAAAATCTTTTAAATAAAATATAATATATTTTATTTATAATCTAATAAAATGAAAAACTTTATAAAAGATTTTACTATGCAAAACACTATGCAGTACTTATGCAAAACACTATGCATAATAAAATATAATATATTCTAATTATTATCTAATAAAACAGATAACTTTATAAAAGTATTCTGTTTTATATAAAAAGATTTTACTATGCAAAACACTATGCAGGCACTATGCAACACTATGCATAATAAAATATAATATATTCTATTTATAGAATAACTTTATAAAAGTATTCTATTTTATATAAAAAAAATTACTATGCAAAACACTATGCAGACATTATGCAACACTATGCATAATAGAATATAATATATTCTATTTATAGAATAACTTTATAACGAAAGATTACTGCTTTATTACATTAATAATACCAATAAAACAAAACAGAGTGACTTATCACGTAAGCATCAATAATCAATACCGTGCTACTATGCAACCCACGCCAGACATCAGTGATTTTTTAACACCGGTGTTTTAACAGTTAACGGTAAAACTTCCGCCGTTATTTTCATAAAGTATTTTTATCATTTTCTTAATCCAACAATAATTCCGTTGTGGGGTCCACCAATGATTGTGTCGTTGTACGAATATTTCCCAACAAAAAGAATATTCCCTGCCCAATCAAATATTATACAACAACTTCCATACTTTTCAAAATTTATAAATACTACCCACAACTATAACATTATATCAAATCCACACCATAATATTTAAAAAAATTATTTCGAGAAAATTAAATATTTATTCATAAAATCTGGGGTCTCACAATCTCCCCTCCTTATGGAATTTCGCCCTCGAAATTTACGTACATACTTGGTATGTTGAACAGGTGAGGATACTTCGACTTCATTTCAAATTCTAACTCTTGAGGTATAACCTTTGAGCGTCGAATATGATCCTTCTTATCCAAGATGTTAACACGTATCTCCTCATACGTTAAATCTTCTACTATCTCGTCCGGTTCTAAATTAATATTGTGGTTCGGGTCGTCCACATATTTACGTAACATCGATATGTTAAAAACGTTATGAACACGCGACATACTTGGCGGTAAAACGAGTCTATAGGCCACAGTTTCTACTCGATCGAGGATTTTAAATGGGTCAATTAAATCGAGGGTTGAGATTTCATCTCTTCGTTGATTCTTGCTTCTAGAATAACGCCCTCTTGAACCTTCTTCTTCACATTCATCAGCTCTTAGTATGTAGCTTGAGCAGCTTTAACTTTATCAATTAAAGTCGATTCTACTCGTATATCCGTTATCTTCACGTGGGTTCGTGGATTCGCATTTATAATCGCATACAATCTTCTACTCAACGCGTCAGCTACCATATTCGCACTTCCACGATGATATTGCATGGTACGATCGTAATCTTCAACAGCTCGAGCCAACGTCTTTGGCACATTATACGTTCATTTTAGTTGAAGAAATATTTGAGGATTTTAGAAATGGGTTTTGTACTGGGGTCAATACAAAATTTGATTTCACGCTCTAGGGGTAGGTTAAGAAGTCTTCAAGAATACGTCAGGAAATTTATTAACAATAGAAATATCATTCAAAACTATGACCCTCATCCAAGACTTGGATAGTACGACACATTGATACCTATCAACTTTCCATCGTCATTCACGACGTCGCCTACAGAAAATCTGGCTTCGGTGCATTACACACAAGGAAGTCAACAACGAAAGGACTGGGGCTCTTTACTTATGGCTCTATATGACAATGATTGACTTTAGTGGCTTGGTTGCATGAATTCGCATAACAGGTTGGTTAGGAATATGAAAGCTAACAACCTTACGAAAAACATGATGGGTAGTTAACCAATCGATTCCTAAAATCGCATCAAAGGGAAGTATTTTCAAAGAGATAAGATTGGCACGTAACGTGAAAGTGTCAATTTGAATTAAACAAGATTTATAAATATTGGAGGTAACGAAGGTTTCTACTATCGAAGTTTCAACCAATAAGTCAAAGTCTAATTTCTTTGAACTCAAATTTAAACGTTGAGCGCAAGCAAGAGAGATAAAAGAATGGGTAGAACCGATATCTAATAAGGTATAGACTTCTCAAGAATTTAGAATTAACTAACCCGTGCTAACTTCGTTCGGGTCACTCGTTTTTTTTTTAGAAGTCACGAAAAACGCTCTTCTTGAAACCATCGACTTTGTTTTGTCCGTATCCACCTTTGGTACCACCGTCCCAGCTGGACTTGACTTCACTATACGACAAAATCGATCTAAATGACCTTCTCTTCTTGAAATTTCCACTTCTATTATCTTGGCCATGATTACCACCGAAGTGGTTACCATTCTTAGCATGATAATTTCCCCCATGATGGTTATCATTGTTACGATGGCCGGTGTGCCACCTAATTATTATGATTATTATCGTGTTGTTGGTCGTTACCCTTTGGTTGAGCTGACACAACGGTCTCATGTGCTTCATTGCTTATCTCAGCATTTTCATATGCCATTTTCAAACACTGTCACAAAACAAGGGTTAATTGACATACCACATAATACCCCTATATTCTGACCGACCAATTAAATAACAAAAAAACTTAGGTAGGTCATACTAACGAAGGAATTCCCCGTCTCTCCCCTCCTAGTTCTAGTCTCACATCTTAACCAGGGATCATATCCCTAAGCTTTAATACCAACTGTGACGCCCCCAAAATTAGGTATACATCACCCATCTTGAGTCGCCAGATACATGGTGCATGTAATTCAAATACAACCGTAGTATATACAATACGACAAAACATAAACTATGAGTTTGAATACAAATATTGTCTACTAGAGAGTATACAAACTCAAAAGGAGTCCTCATTACAATTAATATCACACTATTTAATGAATAGTGAGGACTACTAATGCACCATCTAGGACCATCACTCCGCTCCCTCGACTAGTCCCAAATTTATATTCTCATTTCACGAAGAGAATAAAGTGAAAGAAAGGGTGAGCTCAACTAGCCCAATAAGAAATATTATGACTAAGATAATGCGAGAATAAATTATCATTAGCCTTAAATGATGTTAAACGATACAATATAACAAACATCAAGTTTAATCTGCGGTGAACAAGCAATTCATTAAAAGAGTCAAGTAGAGAATAAAATCTACTATCTTTTATAATTTAAAAGTTTTTTCATCACTTTTATCATTGGGACTCGACTTAATAAATAATCCATATCATCGAATCACCCCGCACACTACTGACCAAGGATATTCTTTAAATATCACGACCACGAATTATACATGCACTACGGCTAAAAATAATCATGTTTTCATCAACGGTCCTGATCATGCCATAAAATAATTCATCTTTGCACCCTTGGCTGAAGAGAATCCATAGCGATAATCATACCAAAAACTATCCATCAATGCATTACGGGCCAATGAGGACTTTTTCCACATCATTTGTAACATTACGGTCATGATTACACCGAATAATCCTTGGTCATAAGCATATCAAGTACATCTATGCATGAGGATGATGACAATGATATAAGAATTCAATAAAACAAGTTCAAGAATTAATTTATCCAGGAACTAATAACGTCCAAATTGTCAACATGATACTGCTTTGTAGAGTAAAATTCAAGAATGCTCGTAAGAATATTTCCATGAAAGATACTAGATGAAGCGCAAATATCAAGGATATTCCACTAATTTCATGGAGTATAGAAGTCAAAACTTTAACCAACCGAGTATAATAGAATATATGAAACGCAAATGGATCTTCACCACGCCATGCGGTAATTCCAATGATATCTGAGATCATTTCCATAATTTAATAAGGAATGAATACAAAGGATCATTCACCATGCATGTGGTAATCCACATGTATGTGTTATTCCAATGAGAATAATAAATAATGGAATAATGTAAGGATTCACCATGCGTGCGATAGATCGCATAAAAAAAAGGTTATTCCCAATGTAATAATAAATAATGGAACCGGTCCCACGTAAACGCAAAGATGCGGGATATCCGACATAATAATAAATAATGGAACCAGTCCAGTTAATAAACGCATGACATGTGATATTCCGGCGAATAATAAATAATGGAACTAGGTCCTCACGTAAATGCATAGAATGAGATATTCCGAATTAATAATAATAATAAATAATGGAACCAGTCCAACGTAAATGCACGAATGGGATATTCCAATGTAATAATAAAGAACGGAATATTAGAAGAATTTCACCATGTATGCATTGATTATTCCAACAAACAAAAGTTATTCCACCAGAATAATAACAGATGTTCTCTTCACGAATAAGAAAGAAAGAATACCCCTTACGAATACAACAAATAATATCCCCTACCTTTGAAAGACAAGTATTCCGACTGGTAGGGCGAGGATATACTCGAAGAAAACTTGTACTACGCTCAAACCTTTCTTAAACTCTAAAGAAATACGCTCAAGATTATAGAAGAAGAACTCTCTCTATAGTTTCTCTCTCTAGAGTTTCAGTGAATTCGTAAGAAATAATGAATGAATGAGCTTCTATTTATAGAATAATGGACTTCATAGTAACTAATTCATGAACGGTCCAGATTGATTTACTTTTAATCGGACGATCCATATTTAAAGCAAAATCTTTTAAATAAAATATAATATATTCTATTTATAATCTAATAAAATGAATAACTTTATAAAAGATTTTACTATGCAAAATACTATCGCAGCACTATATCAAACAATATGCATAATAAAATATAATATATTCTAATTATTATCTAATAAAAACAGATAACTTTATAAAAGTATTCTGCTTTATATAAAAAAGATTTACTATGCAAAACACTATCGCGTAACTATGCAATACTATGCATAATAAAATATAATATATTCAATTTATACAATAACTTTATAAAAGTATTACGTTTTATATAAAAAGATTTACTATGCAAAATACTATGCATAATAGAATATAATATATTCTATTTATAGAATAACTTTATAAAAGTATTCTATTTTATTACATTAATAATACCAATAAAACAAAACTGAGTGACTTATCACGTAAGCATCAATAATCAATACCATGTGCTACTATGAAACCACGCGTATTACTATACTTTTAACACCGGGTGTTTCAACAGTTAACGGTAAAATTTCCGTCGTTATTTTCATAAAGTATTTTTGTCATTTTCTCAATCCGACAATAATTCTGTTGTGGGGTCCACCAATGATTGTGTCGTCACACGAATATTTCCCGACAAAAAGAATATTCCCCGCCCAATCGAATATTATGCAACAACTTGCATACTTTTCAAAATTTATAAATACTACCCACAACTATAACATTATATCAAATCCACACCATAATATTTAAAAAAATTATTTCGAGAAAATTAAATATTTATTCATAAAATCTGGGGTCTCACAACTGTGGCTTATAGACTCGCTGTACCGCCAAATATATCTCGTGTTCATAACGTTTTTCACATATCCATGTTACGTAAATATGTGAAAGACCTGAACCACATTATTGAGTTAGAACCGAACGAAATAGCGGAAGATTTAACATATGAAGAGTTTCCTGTTAAAATCTTGGATAAGAAGGAGCATATTTTACGCTCCAAGGTTATACCTCAAGTCAAAGTTTTGTGGAGAAATCATGATGTTGAGGAAATGACCTAGGAGTTAGAATCTGAAATGAAATCAAGGTATCCTTACCTCTTCGACATACCAAGTACGTACCCTAATTTTGAGGGCAAAATTTCATAAGAAGGGGAAGTTGTAAGACCCCAACTTTTATGAATAAAGATGAATTTTCTATAAATATCATTTTTGAATATTATGGAGTGAATTTGATAGAATGTTATAGTTGTGGGTAATATTTATAAATTTTGCAAAATAAGCAAGTGGTTATAAAATATTCGTTTGGTCAGGGAATATTCTTTTTGTTTGGGAATATTCGTACGACAACACAATCATTGGTGGACCCCACAACAAAATTATTGTCAGAGTTAGAAAACGAAAAAATTATCTTTTTATAAAAATAACGGTGAAAGTTTTACCATTAACTGTTGAAATACTCGGTGGTAAAAGTACAGTAATACGCGTGGTTGCATAGTAGCACACGGTATTATACAGTATCTTGGATTATTGATGCTTACGTAAGACGTCACTACTCAATAATGGTTACAGTAATTACTGTCCTATATTTTACATTATTGATTCAATAATTGCTACGTTGATATTTTATATTATTGATTCAATAATTGTCATTGCACAGTATTTCAAATTATCAAATCAATAATTCATATTATTTGAATAATATTATTATTTGCATTATTGATAATGTCTAGAAAGTTCTGTCGAGAAAAGGGGTTTGGTCACCTAATTTAAGCCATGATAGGAGAAATCCTTATCGAAAGCCCCTCTTTCACAGGAACGACACAGTTGTCGATATTTTAATTTTGTAATATTATTTGTGAATAATTAATTATTGATATATGTGATAAGAAAATATTTATTCAATGTGTATTTAAATTGAGGAATTTTTAACATTTGGCATTTGTTGAAAGTTGGTATTTTATCTTTTCCGATAAAATAATTTATTCAAATATATTATTATAATATTACATTATAGTAGTATGATGTGATTATATAATAGTACGTTTTTTTATAATTTGAATGGTAACATTATTATAGTAAATTCATGGTATAAAAGTAAAAGGAGGTGGAAGAGAACAAATTGAATTTGAATTCCTATGATGCAAGCGATGATGTCATCGGACGATGAGGTAAGTAATGATGTAATATGATCGATGATGTCATAAATTATGGCAAAAAGACTATTTTACCCTTACTCTGCCAAGCCTATAAATAGAAGCTCATTTCTTTATTATTTTTCACCAATTCATTCAAGCTATAGAGAGAGAAAGTATAGAGAGAATAAGAATAAAAGAAGAAGAGTATTATGTTACTACACTATTGCATTATCTAAATCTCCTACTAAGGTAAGGGGTATTATTTCTTTCATATTCATAAATAAAGTTATTTTCTTTCAATACTCGTAAGGGTTTTTATTCCATTCTTTATTATTCTGTTGGAATAACCTGTCTGTGCGGTCTATCGCATGCCTGGTGAATTCTATTGTTATTCCATTCTTTATTATTCTGTTTGAATATCCTGTCTGTGAGGATTACGCATGACCTGGTTCCATTCTTTATTATTCTATTGGAATATCCTGTCTGTGCGGGTTACGCATGACTTGGTTCCATTCTTTATTATTCTATTGGAATAACATGTCTATGCGGATTACGCACGCCTGGTGAATTCTTCTGTTATTCCATTCTTTATTATTCTGTTGGAATAACCTGTCTATGTGGATTACCGCATGCATGGTGAATGATCCTTCGTATTCATTCCTTATTAAATCGTGGAAATGATCTGTCTACGTGGATTACCGCATGGCGAGCAAAAATCCATTTGTGGTTTCATATATTCTATTATACTCAGTTGGTTAAAGTTTTGGCTTCTATACTCCATGAAATTAGTGGAGTATCCTTGATATTTGCGCTTCATCTAGCATCTTTTCATGGAAATATTCTTTTGAGCATTCTTGAATTTTACTCCACAAAACAGTATCATGTTGACAATTTGGACGTTATTGATTTTTGGATAAATTAAATATCATTGAACTTGTTTTATTGAATTCTTATATCATTGTCATCATCCTCATGTTTATAATATGTTGAAAGTCATTTATGGCCTGTAGTGCATAGATGGACTTGGTATGATTATGACCAAAGATTATTCGGTATAATCATGACCGTAATGTTACAAATGATGTGGTAAAAGTCCTCATTAGCCGTAGTGCATTGATGGACTGTTGTTGGCATGATCATGACCATTGATGAATACACGAATATCCTTGGCCCGTAGTGCATGGATAAGTTGTGGTCGTGACACTAATGAATTTCCTTGGCCGTAGTGCAGGGATGATGTGGTTTATTTATTAAGCTGAGTCTCAGCGATAAAAGTGATGAAAAACCTTTTAAATCATAGAAGATGGTAGATTTTATTCTTTACTTGACTCTTCTAATGGATTGCTTTTTCCGCTGCAGTTAAACTTGATGGTTGTTATATTTTATCAATTTAACACTGTTGAAGGCTAACGATAAATTATTCTGCATTATCTTAGTCATAATATTTCTTACTGGGCTAGTTGAGCTCACCCTTTCTTTCACTGTTCTCTTCAGGAAATGAGAATATAGCTGGGACGAGTCGAGGAACGGATTGACGGTCCAGATGGTTGTTTTAGTAGTCCTCACTATTCTATAAATTAGTGTGATAATAAATATAATGAGGACTCCATTGAGTGTGGATATTATCTAGATGACAATATTCTTATTAAAACTCTTAGATTATGTTTTGTCGTATTTTACACTGCTGTTGTATAATTAAGTTGTATTTGAATTTTGTACCATGTATTTGGCGACTCAAGATGGGTGATGTATACCTATTTTTGGGGGCGTCACAAATATTGTGAATCAAATTATTACGGTTTAGCCTGCACGCAAGGTAAGTTTCTAAACCTTATCTTTTGATATTGAACAAGTTATTTTTGTCTTTAACTTGTTACTTTGTATGCAAGTTTACTTACCCTATCTCGATTATATTGAGCAAGTTATTCTTGTTTTAACTTGTTTCGTTGAGCAAGTTTTTTAACTCTACACTTTCGTTGAGCTGGCTCTATTGTTACATTGTGCAAGTTCCCTAAACTTTATTCTAACAATTAAGCAATTTTCTTGTATCTAGTTTGTTATGATTATGCAAGTTTTCTAAACCTTATCTTTTGATATTGAACAGGTTATTCTTGTCTTTAACTTGTTATTTAGCATACAAGTTTATATATTCTGATATACTAATGTTGAACAAGTTTTATCGTTCAATTTACTATTTGTTATGCATGCTCAGTATTAAATTTTAAATAACCTTAGCTTAATATTGTTCAAGCAAGGTATATTATGTTATTCAAATGCTTATGATTTTAGATTATTCCTAAAGCATGACCTTAGTATATAATGTTGATTCACTTATGATTTATTTTATAGCATAATGTGATTACCTTTTTATTCAACTAATCTTTAGTTGATGACCGTTGAATTCCAAATTACCTTGAAACGTATCCAAGCCAAACTTAATTTGTTAAGGACTTGTATTCTAAATGGTGAGATGAACAACCCTATTATTAGGGGATAATTTACGCATAGTGTTGAAATGTTTGTACACAATACATTGTACAAAGGGTTGGTCCCCCTAAGTACGAGGAGTTCCTATAGTCTTATGACTGTTAAAGTTTAAGTTGAAAGATTACTTATAACTATGGACATAGTTCGTGGTCTTATGACCCTCAGATGAATGATTCAGAATTTTGATTATCATTGATAGAACCTATTGTTCAGTTCTATTGAGCCTATTATTTGGCAATTGATGTAAAGTTTTATTCATTATTATTTCAAGTGAGCCTTGTTTGCTCACTCTTGCTTATATACACATTACAAATAAAGTTGAGAAGGTCGATGTACCTAGCACCAGTAAAGAGAAAGGAAAGATGAACAAGTATTGAAGACTTGTAATCTTGTTGACATTTTGTTGTCAGACTTTATTTTTTATTAATGTAATGAAGTTATTTAATTTTCCGCATATGAATGTTTGTATTTAAAGGTTAGATAACCTGGGAGATTTTTATTAATGTAATCCTTTAATGGGAAGGTTTATTATCTTATTTTATTATGATTGAGTAGTTAGACATGAATGTTATTATCAAGTGAACACCAAATCTTGAGGTAATGAAGTACCCGGATTTGGGGGTGTCACACAACCCAAATGACATCACCAAAAACTCGTAATGTCTGTAACGAGTCCTAAATGATGTCTTAGGTACATCCTCATTCCTAACCTTCAACTGATGATACCCCGTTCGCAAATCTATCTTAGAAAAATACTTTGCCCCTTTCAACTGATCAAAGATATCATTGAACCTGGGCAATGGGTATTTATTCTTTATTGTTAACTTGTTCAACTCTCGGTAGTCGATACAAAGTCTTAACGATCCGTCTTTTTTCTTTACAAACAATACAGGTGCTCCCCATGGTGAAACACTCAGTTGAATGTACTTTCTATCCAATAGTTCTTATAACTGAACCATCAACTCCTTCATCTCCACGGGCGCTATACGGTACAGTGCCCTTGAAACTGGTGCCGCTCTTGGCACAATATCTATTACGAATTCGGTCTCCCTATCCGGTGGATGAACCAATAATTCACTTGGAAATACATTTGCGAATTCTTTAACTATAGGTATTTGTTCCATTGTTGCTCCCACTATCTGGGTATTAACTGAAAGTAGTATGCACACAAGCCAATCATGTTTGATGATAAAGCATATACTTTGTAACAATCTTATTCATTTATCAATAAAAAGTATTAATTTATTAAAGGCTTTTAATTATCTACATGATGCTGTTTTATAATATGTGATAAACCCATAGTTTTAAGCAATTCTTTTAGAATAATGATTATGATCATTCTAATGAGATCTAAATTCTTAGAAAGCTTAAAATTAAAATAGTTCCCAATCGTTGGATTACTAAATTGGGGATTAGTGAATCCGGATAGATTGGTACATACGTTGCTTGCTCATTGGATGAGGATGATTGATCTCATGATCATTTGTGTGGAGACACTAAAGCAAGTATGTAGGTGCTTATTAGAGAATAAGTTCACTTTGACGTGGCTCGCTAAGGAATACCTAATGGAGTTTTACTTGCACGTCAATAGGAATTCAGAAAGTGATAGTAGTCTGAAGTGATCCTTGGACTTGAGATCATCATAGTATCTTGTGTATGATGAGTTATACTTTGACTTATTTCTTAAGACCCTTAGGGTATATCAAAGGGTATGCTTGGGTATAATAAGTTGTACATGGAGATAATGTATGATCAATAAAGAATCTATCACTTATTAAAAGAAGAGAATGTCCTATGTGATTCGATAAATGACAACCCAAAGAGTCCTTGGCGGCGGCGTAATGAAATTAGAAAGGAGTTTCTAATTTGCATTATTTGAGTTGTGCATTTAAGGATCGAAATACATATAATTAAATAAAATAAGACTTGACAAAGAATTCCATGTCTTATATTTAATTGGGACATTGTATGGTGGAAGGATTGAATTGTACGGTAAATTATTTACTCAAAGGTTCTTTTATGATTAATGTTGAAATCTATATTATCCGAAAAGTCGTTGATCGCTGGGAGAGCTTATCCTATTGTAGAATAAATATTATTTATTTAAATAAATTAATTGTTTAATTTATTTATTTAAATAAGATTAGAATTGTTCTAATTGATTTATTCACAACCGGATTAATATGGAGAACCTAAAGGGTCACACCATAAAAGGAAGAATAATTATTTAAGAAGTTAATGGCATAATCGTAATAATATAGTTATGTATATTTAATTTAATCTATGGTGATAGAATAAATTAAATAGCTTAATATTTATTATTTAATATTTTAGAAATATTAAATATAAATTAATAAAAGGAGTCTTATTAATATTATTACAATTATTATTATTTTAATTTCTAAAGAGTTTAGGAATTAATTTAATATAAGTACTCTCATTTATTCCTAATAGGATTAGGAGGTTAAATTAATTAAAAGAGTTTAATTAATTATCCCTAATAAGATAAGGGAGCTTAATTAATTAAAGGATTTTAATTAATTAAAAAAAACCCTCAATTCCTTAATTGTTAAGGAGGGTTGCCCACATCTAAAAATAAGAGGAGTCTTATTATGGGTGGATGGGGTTGTTGATTTTTAACAACAGACGCAATTCCAATAGTTGGGAGAGTACGCTTTTTCTATAGAGATAGAAAAACTAGGGTTTAGCCAACCACCCATCTTCTTGAATCCTTCTTCTTCCTTGGTGGATCACCTCTAGAGGCCAAACACTTGGGTGGCTAACGTTGATCAAAGGAAGGAACAAAACCCGGTGGATTCGAGTTGAACGCGAAAAGGATTGGAGGTGAACTTGTACCTGAGGAAGCTCGGATCTTCAAGGGTATGTTTCTTATTCATCTTTTCGTTTAATTAATAATTGTGCATAAAGGGTGATCTGGGTATATGGTTTGTAAAATTTTTAAACTCTGATTTTTACACGTTTCCGCACTTTTTATGCAATTTGATTGCGTTCATGAATATTACAAACCTAACAGTGGTATCAGAGTCAAACCTTTATGCGAATTATTAATTGTTTTAATTTGATACATATATTGATATGTGTTTAGAACAATTTAATTGGGCATAATTTATTGTATAAAATTTATTAAAAAAATATATATATATAATAAAATCGTGAATTTTTTTTTTTCGCTGTATCCGTTTTCAAAAGGTTAAGGGATTTACCTAGCAGGTTCTGGAAAATGAAAACTTTTTTTTTGTATAGTAATCATATATGATTATTTTATTTTCTAAGAGTTGCCAGTAGTCTTGTTTATTAAGTTAATTTGCAAGTTAGTCAGATTGCGTGGCCACGTGCTTAAATAAGGAGATACATGTATTGATTTCTTCTTAAAAACGTGTTGTTGGCTTTTATTCCGGATCCTGCACATTTAAAAAAAAAAAATTAGGATCAACCTCTTTTAACTAACGTGATTCACGGATTCGGATAAATATTATATATATATATATACGGTTATTATATATATATATATATATATATATATATATATATATTCTGATTATTATATATATATATATATATATATATATATATAATCGTATTATTTTATAATTAAAATAAAATGTTTATTTTAATCATAAAATAAAAGTTTATTTTAATATTAAAATAAAAGAGTTTATTTTAATTTTAAAATTAAATTTAATGTTAACTAATTAGAGTTGGAATTTGATTCCATGATAACTAATTGGAGTTGAAATTGTATTCCATCTTTCCTTAAATAAAGGAGTTTATTTAGATATGAAATTAGATTTCATATTATTCAAAATAAAAGAGTTTATTTGTGAATTGGAAAGAGAATCCTATTTTTCTTAAATAAAGGAGTTTATTTAGATATGGAATAAGATTTCATATTATTCAAAATAAAGGAGTTTATTTGTGAATAGGAAATAGAATCCGTGTTTCCTTTAATAAAGGAGTTTTTTTTTTACATGGAATTGGATTCCATAATTAATTAAAATAAAGGAGTTAATTTTAATTAAAGATTTTGATTAAAATAAAATAGTTTATTTTATTCAAAATTGGATAAATTAAAATAAAATAGTTTTATTTTGATTTAAATTTGGATTAAAATAAAGGAGTTTATTTTGATTCAAAATTAGATTTTATACTAACTAAATTTGCCCATTAAATGATATCAATATATATATATTGAATGCTTATTATTCATCAAATGAATGTTATGTATTGATGCATATGGTGATGTGTATGATAATAAATGGGATTGATTATGGACTATTGACCAATGTGATTGGATTTTATTTTAGTTGGATGCATGAATGTATGGGTTTTATTAAATGGGGTCTCACTGCGTTGCCTCGTCTTCTTTAATTTTTCTTAATGTAAATTCTATCTCCTCCTATGTACTTCCCTCGATCGCGATCAAGGTTTCTATTTATTTTAAATAATTTTGTAATAGGAATAGTTAGAATTAATTTTGAAGAATTGGAAATCAAGGGACAAGGAGCGTGTGAAGACCAGTTTGTAATGGAACCCGGGTTTAAATGTAATAGTTATATTTAAATATTAATTTTTTCACCCCTAGGGTTTGACCTTTTGGTTCACTTGGTGGCTCTAGTGAACCAAACTAGAATAAAAGTCCATAATCAATCCGGGTAGAATATAGTATTCTATATGTGCATGCTTATACTATATATATATTATATTATGCAAACATGCTTCGCATGTTAATTAATATGACGCGTATTTTATATATATGTGTGCATGCGTGCTAAACAAGATGAGACAAATTAATAACAAACCCCTCAATTTTTTTTTATATTAAGTCCTAAGCGTTCAAAGATATTTGGAATATCGAACGTCGCCTTCTAGCATGATAAAATTAATAGAGTATTAAATATTTAATATAAGTTTGTTGTGTCACCACAAGGCAAGTATTAAGTATTTAAGATGTTAATTTATCACATTTGATGCTTATAAAGAAAATTGAACAATATTGTTTTGTTGTGTCACCACAAGGATGATATTTTTCTTTTTTGAATATATGGAGTGCTAGGTTGGACTTAACTTGGATAATTTTGATTCGGATGTGCCACCACTTGATCAAAATAATCTAAGAGGCAAAAATACAAGGAGTTGCATAGTTGATGTAATTGACAAAAGTTGTCTACCTATTTATTTATATATAGTTTGTTGTGTCACCACAAGGCTATATACATTTGAAATGGGATCCTTATTCTCACTAGCAAATCTTTAATTAGATTTTGCCGAACTATATAAGTGAGGTAATATAGTTTGAAGAAAATAGTGGGAGATACCAATTTAAAACAAGACCTAATTTATTTTGGTAATTAATAAAAGAATGTATGTTAAAATGTTGTTAATTACAAATTCATTTACGAAATTTTACAATGTCTAAAATTACTATCATCATGCGAAGCATATTAGATGTTAAATTAACTGCACCAAATTAAACGGATTGGTTAAGGAATTTGAGAATAGTTCTCATAGTGAAAAGCTATCTTATGTCCTTAATACGCCTATCCTCGCAATGGTTGCGAGATAATGCCTCGAGGAAGAGATTGCTACTTTTAGAAAGTGGCAAGATGATGCACAATTAGCTCAATGCATCATGCTCGCATCCATGAGTAACGAGCTTTTGCTTGACGGCGATGAAACTATGGATGCCCTACTATATTCCCGCACATCAAGTAGTTGATGGTGAGGAAAGTAGGGACCGATAGATATCGAGATATCTAAGGAGCTCTTCCGATCTAGAATGACTAATGACACTACAGTACAGACAAAAGTCCTTAACATAATCAATTTGATTGATCAATTAGGACAATGGGTTTTGTCATGGATGGAGAGTTGAGCCAAGATTTGATCTTGCCCTTACTCCCGGACTCCTTTCACAATTGTTGTGAATTTTTCATATGAACAAGCTAGATATCAGCCTCGCTGATTTGCTTAACATGTTGAAAAATGTTGAGAGTCACTTTCCAACCAAGAAAGACCAAGTCTTACTAGTAGGGGCCAAAGGATCTTCTGAAAAGAAGAACGATTCAAAGAAGGTAAATAATAAAGGCATAAACAAAGGATAATAAGAACAAAACTGATACGGATAGCAAAGGAGCTTGCTTCCACTGCAATAAGCCTGGACACTGGAAAGAAACTGCGAGAAGTATCTTGCAGAGGCTAACCAAAGAAGCTTAGTGAAGTTTCAGTTATAAATACAAATTTGTTCATGATTTAAAATAAAATTTTCTTTAAGTCAAGGTTCTACTTGGGTATTGGATACCGACTTTGGTTATCATAAATATAGATTTATGAAGGGACCAAGCAGAAGTAAAAAGCTAAACAAATATAAGTAATCCTATGTGTGGGAAATGAAGCAAAGGTTGCTGCATTAGCCATAGAAACTTATAGTTTAGCATTGCCTACGGGCAAATCTATTAAGTCAATAAGTTGTTATTGTATTCCAGTTCTCGTTGGAAACATTATTTTCATTTTGTTGTTGGACAATGAAATTTGATATTATAATTAAGAACAATTGTTGTTCTATTTATAATAATAATGTTTTGTAAAGAACTGAAATATTACTTAATAAATTTTGTATACTTGACTTACGTGAAAAATATATTTTGCAAATTGAACAAACTAGTATAAGAAAAGGAGATGATCATTCAAAGAGTTGAATGTGTGTATTTGCTGAAATACAAGTGTGAATTATTTGAAAGGTTCAAAGAATTCAGAAGTGAAACAAATTTGCAAAGTATTAGGATTCTTTGATCGGATCAAGGAAGGAATACTTGTGCAATAAGTTTCTAGATCATCTCAAATAGTTTTCTCATAATGGACGCCTCTCGATACATAATAATTGATTGATGTATCTGAAAGGAAAAATTGTACCTATATGAACATGGTGCGATCCATAATTATTTTACCGCCATTCCAGTATCCTTCTGGGATAATGTCCTAGAAATGGCTGCATATCTACGAAAATGGTAACCTCAAAATCCGGCCCCAAGACTCCATAAAAGTTATGGACAGGGAGGATTCCTAATCTTAAGTATGTTAAGATAAGGGGTTGTCCAACTTATGTGAAAAGGTTTCAAAGGATAAGCTTGGGACAAGATTTGACAAGTATAGATTTGTGGGACATCCTAAAGTAAGTTTAGGTTATATGTTCTATAATCATACTAAAAAAAGGTGTTTGTTGCGAAACACGCTACCTTCTAATATAAAGGTGTTTATCATTAAAGGGGCTAGTAGGAGGATAATAGATCTTGAAGAGTTCAAGAACCACAAAATACTATAAGTCAAATAAGAGGAACCTGTAGATGGACCTATTATACCACAACTGAATCATAATTCTGGAATAGTACCGAAGATACCTGGGAGGTATGGATTCATCATAGATGATGATGATGAGGTACGCATCATAGAAGATGATGATCTAGTTACATACGATGAGGTAAGTGTTGTAGACACTCAGAGAAATGGATTGAAGCAAGTTTCTCAAATATGGAACATTCGTTTTGATGAGGCAATCAAAAGAGTTTGATTTTATCAAAAATAAGAATGAACCTAGTGTGTACAAAAGGGTCAGTGGGAGCATCGTGACATTCCTAATACTATATGTTGATATACTACGGATAAAGAATGACATACCAATGCTACAATCAGTAAAGATAAAGTTGTCTAAACATTCCTCCATGAATGATTTGGAAGAGTATCTTAATTGGGGATATAAATCTATATAGATAGATTTAAGAGAATGCTTGAATTAACCCAAGGAACGTATATTCATTTGATGCTAAAGTCGTTTAGCATGGCAAACTCCAAGAGATGTCTCATGTCGATGAGCTATGGAGTGTATCTCTCTTAATAGTCCCCAAAGACTCCTGAAAAGAGATGTCGCATGAGTGACAATCATGTATGCAATGAAATATACGAGACCTGATGTTGATCAGTCATATTATGGAGAAGTTCACTATGAGTCAGTGAAAAACATCTTAAAGTGCTTAACCGACACTAAGGATGTGATCATATTCATGGTGGGTCTAAATTAAAACTAGAGGGCTTAACAGACTTAAGTTTTTCAGACAGACCAAGATGACAGAAAAAATCTACTTTAAGGTAAAGCGTTATCTTGAACAATTAGTGCGGTGAATTGAAAGGTTCCAAACAAAGAAAGAGTTCTTTGGTTTAGTGATAAAGACAAAGTAAATAACTATAAATGAAGCTGCAAGTTGATTGTTTGGATTAAAAGTTCATTACAGAACAAGGAATAGTTCCTAAGTCTCATCTTGGATCTAAACATGTGTTGTGGCACTTTCATTTGATTATTAGAATCATTGAAAGATGGGAAATCACTATAGAGATAGTGGACTCTCATGAACAACATTACATATCCATTAACTAAAGCTTATCCAACAGCAGGATAATCGTCACTTAGAGAAGAAGAATATGAGATACCATGAAGATTGGCTTTAGTGCAAGTGGGAGATTGAAAGTAGTATGCACACAAGCCAATCATGTTTGATGATAAAGCATATACTTTGTAACAATCTTATTCATTTATTAATAAAAAGTATTAATTTATTAAAGGCTTTTAATTATCTACATGATGCTGTTTTATAATATGTGATAAACCCATAGTTTTAAGCAATGCTTTTAGAATAATGATGATGATCATTCTAATGAGATCTAAATTCTTAGAAAGCTTAAAACTAAAATAGTTCCCAATCGTTGGATTACTAAATTGGGGATTAGTGAATCCGGATAGATTGGTACATACGTTGCTTGCTTTCATTGGATGAGGATGATTGATCTCATGATCATTTGTGTGGAGACACTAAAGCAAGTATGTAGGTGCTTATTAGAGAATAAGTTCATTTGAACATGGCTCGCTAAGGAATACCTAATGGAGTTTTACTTGCTGTCAATAGGAATTCTCAGTAGTGATAGTAGTACAAGTGATCCTTGGACTTGAGATAATCATAGTATCTTGTGTATGATGAGTTATACTTTGACTTATTCCTTAAGACCCTTAGGGTATATCAAAGGGTATGCTTGGGTATAATAAGTTGTACATGGAGATAATGTATGATCAATAAAGAATCTACCACTTCTATTAAAAGAAGAGAAATGTCCTATGTGATTCGATAAATGACAACCCAAAGAGTCCTTGGCGGGCGAATGAAATTAGAAAGGAGTTTCTAATTTGCATTATTTGGAGTTGTGCATTTAAGGATCGAAATACATATAATTAAATAAAATAAGACTTGACAGTAATTCCATGTCTTATATTTAATTGGGACATTGTATGGTGGAAGGATTGAATTATGTTTGTAACTATTTACTCAAAGGTTCTTTTATGATTAATGTTGAAATCTATATTATCTGGAAAGTTGTTGATCGCTAGGGAGGCTTATCCCTATTGTAGAATAAATATTATTTATTTAAATAAATTAATTGTTTAATTTATTTATTTAAATAAGATTAGAATTGTTCTAATTGATTTATTCACAACCTATTAATATGGAGAACCTAAAGGGTCACACCATAAAAGGAAGAATAATTATTTAAGAAGTTAATGGCATAATCGTAATAATATGTTATGTATATTTAATTTAATCTATGGTGATAGAATAAATTAAATAGCTTAATATTTATTATTTAATATTTTAGAAATATTAAATATAAATTAATAAGAGGAGTCTTATTAATATTATTACAATTATTATTATTTTAATTTCTAAAAGAGTTTAGGAATTAATTTAATATAAGTACTCTCATTTATTCCTAATAGGATTAGGAGGTTAAATTAATTAAAAGAGTTTAATTAATTATCCCTAATAAGATAAGGGAGCTTAATTAATTAAAGGATTTTAATTAATTAAAAAAAAAACCCAATTCCTTAATTGTTAAGGAGGGTTGCCCACATCTAAAAATAAGAGGAGTCTTATTATGGGTGGATGGGGTTGTTGATTTTTAACAACAGACGCAATTCCAATAGTTGGGAGAGTACGCTTTTTCTATAGAGATAGAAAAACTAGGGTTTAGCCAACCACCCATCTTCTTGAATCCTTCTTCTTCCTTGGTGGATCACCTCTAGAGGCCAAACACTTGGGTGGCTAACGTTGATCAAAGGAAGGAACAAAACCCGGTGGATTCGAGTAGAACGCGAAAAGGATTGGAGTTGAACTTGTACTTGAGGAAGCTCGGATCTTCAAGGGTATGTTTCTTATTCATCTTTTCGTCTAATTAATAATTGTGAATAAAGGGTGATCTGGGTATATGGTTTGTAAAATTTTTAAACTCTGATTTTTACACGTTTCCGCACTTTTTATGCAATTTGATTGCGTTCATGAATATTACAAACCTAACATTAACAACATGACACAAATAACCTATACATCCCTTCCTCAATATTTTCCTAGTTTGTATCATAGTAAGACAACACGAACGTCCCGACGACTTATTACTGTAAAACACTACATGAGGTTGTCTCAACGTTCTAATGTTTACACATTTCTTTTTACAATCTATAATTGCACCATGGTTACACAACCAATCCATTTCGAGAATTACATCGAATTCTCCCAACTTTGTCGGTATCAAATCTACCGATAATTTATAACCTCGTATTTCTACACAACAATGCCTATAAATATTTTCAACAGGAATTATTTCTTCATTCGCTACCTTGATATTCAAAGGTACAAGCAATCTTTCGGGAAGTAATTCTAATCGTCTAGCAAAATCACATGCTATGAAAGAACAAGTAGCACCCGAATTAAACAACACATAAGCATTTATATCGTTGATCGGGATAATACCTGCAACTACATCCCCCGATTCAACTGCATCCTGGACCATCATGTTAAAGGTGCGGGCCATCGGCCTACCCGTCTGAGCTGGACCACCATTAGCTAACTTATAGCTATTTGTGTCCTTATTCCCATCCATCCCCTTCTTTGGGCAGTTCTTCGCCATGTGGTCAGTTGATCCACATACGAAGCATCAATGGTTCTTTTTCGGACTTGGAGAGTTAGGTGAAATGTGCCCCTCCTGTTCACAGTTGTAACATACTTCCTTTCATTTGAGACAGACTCATAAGTGAGTCTTCCCACAGTTCTTGCATGCCTCCATCCTCTTCTTAGGATCTCCTTGCTTTACTCCAGTATTCCCAGAGTTACCCTTCCTCTTCTGGCTATTGCCACTTCCACTGGCTCCCTCGATTTTCACTCCCCCATCTACCTTATTCTTATTCTTATTCTTCTTCTCCCTGTGGTACTGGCTTAGAGCCTCATTACCACCTTCGGCAATTATTGCCTTCTCAAGAATGGTCCCAAAAGAATTACTTTGGAACACTGATATCTGGCTATAGAGCCAGGGTTTCAAGCCCTGCTCAAATCTTCTCGCCTTTTTCACCTCCGTGTCCACCTGATGTGGAGCAAACCTCGCCAATTCATTGAACTTGGCAGCATATTGAGAAACTGTCATTTCCCCTTATTTCAGTTCTAGGAACCGTATCTTTATCCTCCCCTGCATACCCGTGGGAAAGTAGTTCTCGAAGAAAATCTCCTTGAACCAAGTCCACGTTAGGTTTTCTATACCAGCCCTAGCCTGGTTCGCCTCCCACCAGAAGTTGGCCTCTCCTTTCATCATATAGGTAGCAAAAGCAACCTTTTGCCCCTCTTCGACATTTGCAATAACAACTGCCTTCTCTATTTCTTTCACCCAATTTTGGGCTTCTATGGGGTCCGTAGTTCCTTTGAACTCCGGCGGACCTATGCTTTTAAAATTATTAAACGTAGTAGCCCGTACTACCGCAGAATTTACAGGTATATTCGCCCCATTCCTATTAAAAGCAGCCGTTAATAAATTAACGAATTCTTGCATTAGATTAACCGGTCCTCCTTCTGGTTGATTCGCGTTCGCTTCTTGATTTTGTTGTCTTCTTCTTGGCGGCATTTTTCTGTTAAAAATAAATAACACGTCATTATTACTTTCTTCTCGTTAATTAGTTATTATTCATTATTAAATAATAACTTCAAACTCATTGCACAACATGTTCCATAAAAGGCTTATATTTATTTGCTTTCTTGTAGTATAATACTACATCATTCGTCATTACACAGTCTTAGCTGATTACATTACTTTCCCTCAATTACTTTCCAAAAATTGGGATTTATAAAAGACTACCCTTTAATATACAAAAGAGGGTTTTACGTCACTACTAGATACAACATATGTACATATCTAACTCTATTCTAGCTACTAACTAGGTTACATTTGCCTTATAGAATTCTCATAGTCCGCATTGGCAAGATTGGCTATTATATCTCGGTTGATAGTATGCCGAGTCTTCCCTTCCTCTATTGGATACTCAGCCACTTATCGCTGAAAATCCCCATGAGAACTCCTATGTATATAGGACATTCTGCTTATCTTCTGTTTCTTGGACTTTAGCTCGTGTTTTAGCTCATGGACATTGTCCTTTGCCAAAACTCTCTCGTCGTGCTCTTCCTCCCACATTGTCTTAATGTTTTTCTTGTCCTCCAAGATATCATGGACCTCCTCCTTCAACTCCCTTACCTCCTTCCCCAACTGGATATTTCTATCCAATATTGTCATAAACAATGCCTTCATTGACTCCCCCGGAGTCATCTCTTCTGTAGGTGCTACGGTGTTAAATGACACCACCTCCACCTCCTCTTCTGACATGCCATCAAACAAGAACATTAATTCCAAGTTCTCTGAGTCTTCTGACTCAACCACCATCACTTCTGGCACCTCAGATACAGGGTTCGGTAAGATCTCTACTTGATTCACCGACTCCTCACTTACGACATGTATATCCCTATACATTACGTTATCTCTTGACATCTACAACAAAAAAAATTAGTTTGATTAGTACACATCATTAGCATAGTAAAAACACATATCACATTTAATGCATTTTTAGGGTTAACTTCATCTTTTACTTCTTTAACTTTTCTTAAGGTTATGACTTAAGGTTCTTTTCACCCCTTAAGTTTTATAACCTACTGTTTTGATACCAACTTATGACACCCTCAAATCCGGGTATCTTCCAACCTAACAGATGGTGCTACACGGTGCTACAGTTCACACATACATTCAATTGAAATACCTCAAAAGAGTGAATATGTGTTCTATATATTCCAAAACAATATTACCATTCCCAGGTTCTTTATAACCATTACATGTGTTCTTGTCATAATATCAAATAATTACAACATTCATACTATACTATTACAAAAACAATCTATTTGTCTACCTTAGCCTTTCCTTTATCTTTACCGGATCCTTTAGTCCGTTCAATCTTAGCTGCATTCATATGGTTCAAGCAAGAGTGAGCATAACTAGCTCAGCAAGTGTGATAATTTCATTTAAACAAGAGGTTTGAATCATATGAATCGTATATCTTCTATAACTAAATCAATAGTTATGAAGTAATACAGATAATTAAAAATAGCACTTCTCTTTTTTTTAAAACGTTTAAGAATACACAACATAAGTTAAACATAAATTTTGATTCAAGACCTTGAGCATTTCATTCCTTCTTTGAAAAGGACAACCCGGCACCAAGTCAGTAAGTCCAGCATATCTTACGAGCACGTCTTGGTGATCAGCCTATAGTACTCTATGTTGTACAACACTACTTCTTTAAACGTATCTACGTTTAAGTTTTGGCAACCTCATGTGTCTGTCGTTTAACGACAAAACATTTGTTTATTCATACTCAGTCTTTCTTTGAAATCAATACCAAAATAGTTTGGCAAAAGATAGCAACATTTATAATATTTTGAGAGATTATAAGGAAATCCACAAAACACTTTAAGTCTAGCCAAAGGAATTGGCTTCGACTTCATTATACATCAATTCATGCATAAGATACATGAATTACAAAGCTTGTCCAGAAGAACTTTAGACAAGGGTTAGAACACTTGCCTTCGGCATCTTCTACAGTAAATCTACTTTTCCTTTGAGTCTTTAAGATTCTACAATACATGATCACATAACGTACCACATTAGGTCATAAACAATCATATATGGTCACTAATTTATCTTACCCTTCTTCTCAATCTAATCATTCCTTAGATTGGTTAATATCCATTACGGTTATCGTCTTACTTTGTATTTACATTCGAGTAATCTTCGTTAACCTTTAGTTATTAACTTAAGGTTATAAGCATCCTTTAATGAGTTTACTTTAAGTTAATTAAAGTTGTAATCAACTTCTACATGTATTATATTCATTTTTATCCTTCACAGTCCCTTCTCTAGTCTTTGGTGTTGCTATACTAGCTTTCTATATAGATCTTCTTGTTGCGTACCCTTGACAAGATATCCATGCCCGGCCTTTGCAAATATTTCTCCTCCTTTGTTAATGGTCGCGTTGCGGCACCACTTCCCAATGTCTGATTGTAAGACCCCGAATTTTATGAAATGAAAGTATTCAATTTTTATAATTATTATTCTATTTAGTAAATGGTTAAATTGAGAAAGGGTTAAAGTTAAGGGTGACATGTAAAAATTTTACAAAGTAAGCAAGTTGATATAAAATGTTCGTTATGTCGGGGAATATTCATTTCAACAGGGAATATTCGTACGATGGCATAATCATTGGTGGACCCCACAACGGAAGTATTGTTGCAGTTAGAAAACGACAGAAATATCTTTTTATAAAAATAACAATGAAAGTTTCTGGTTAAACCGTTGAACTACCCGTAGTAAAAATGCAGTCTGGCGTGGTTGCATAGTAGCACACGGTATTGATTATTGATGCTTACGTGAGAAGTCACTCAATTATACTTAATTATTGCTACAGTAATTGCTGCATAATATCTCTCATTTTATTGATTCAATTATTGTCATAGTATCATCTGCATAATATTTTATATTATTCAATCAATAATTGAGACGATAAAGTTATTCATATTATTATTTGCAACAATTAATAGTTATATTTGGTGAATCAAATAGGGTGAGGCGAACCCAACTTTGGAAGGGTGTTTTGCCACTATCATACGAGATGTCTAATGACATACGACTTCGTGTTATCATAAGACAGGGTTGTGCACATCCACTTGCTGAGTATATCTACGAGCACTACCTATATAATCTTGGAGTTTGGTTGATGTATAATTCTCAATTGGAGACAATGGAGATAATTATATGTCAAGAGAAGACTCACCATTGGAAAGAACATGATAGTAATCTGCTCGTTTTTCTTTGGGGACTATTGGGTCAACCAAGGATAATTCTTGAGTCATATGATATCTATCATAACTTATATGTGACGCCCCCAAAATTAGGTATACATCACCCATCTTGGGTCGACACTTACATGGTATGTAATTTAAAAACAACTTATTAACATAACTGCTGTAGGTACAATATACGACATAAACGTGAGTTTAAATACAAATATATCGCCTACTAGATATTATACAAACTCAAATAAAAAGTCCTCATTACAGCTTATTATCACACTATTTTACGAATAGTGAGGACTACTAATGCTATCTTCAGACCATCACTCGCTTCCCAGACTCGTCCCCAAATATATTATCATTTCAAGAAGAACAACGAAAGAAAAGAAAGGGTGAGCTCAACTAGCCCGAAGAAGAAATATTATGACTAAGATAATGCGTAATAAATTATCAATAGTCTTCAATAATGTTAAACCGATAAAATACAATAGACAACCAGTTTAATCTGCAGCTTAATATGCAATCCATTAAAAGAGTCAAGTAGAAAATAAAGTCTACTATCTTTTAGGTTTTAAAGGTTTTTCATCATCTTTGTTTATAGTTTGAGACTCGACTTTAATAAATATTTCACATCATCGAATCACCCTCGCACTACTACCAAGGATATTCTTTAGTATCACGACCACAATTATTCATGCACTACGGGCCAAGAATATTTGTGTATTCATTAATGGTCATGATCATGCCAACAATCGTCCATCAATGCACTACTACTTGCTCGAGGATTTTTATCACATCATTTGTAACATTACTACCATGATTACAATTGAATAGTCTCTGGTCATAATCATACCAAGTCCATCTATGCACTACAAGCCACGTATGACTTTCAAAAAAATATAAACATGAGGATGATGACAATGATATAAGAATTCAATAAAACAAGTTCAAGAATTATTTTATCCGTGAATTATTAACGCCCACATTGTCAACATGATATCTTTTTTTGTAGAGTAAAATTCAAGAATGATCGTAAGAATATTTTCATGAAAAGATATCGGATGAAACGCAAATATCAAGGATATTCTACTAATTTCATGGAGTATAGAAGTCAAAGTTTTAACCAACCGAGTATAATAAAGAATGGAATAACAAAAGAAATCACCATGCATGCGATAGACCGCACAAACAAAAGTTATTCCAATGTAATAATAAATAACGGAACCGTGTCGTGAAATTTACAAGCGGATGTTCCAACGAATAATAAAGATGGAACCGGATCCGGTGTAAAACACACGATAGGATATTCCAATGAATAATAAAGATTTTAACCAGTCCTGTGTAAAACACACGCATGTGATGTTCCAACAGAATAATAATAAAGATTTTAACCAGTCCTGTGTAAAACACATGCGAGCATGTGATGTTCCAACAGAATAATAATAAAGATTTTAACCAGTCCTGTAAAACACACACAGACATGTGATGTTCCAATGTAATAATAGAAGAATGTCACCAAGTATAGGGTAAACCACTTATACAAAGTTATTCCAATGTAATAATAAGCAATGGAATAACAACAGCTTCTTCATGAATAAGAAAGTAACAACACCCCTTACATTTGGTAGGAGATTGAATACTGCAAGAAGTAGTAACAAAATACTCTTCTTCTTTCTCTCTTATTCTCTCTATACTTTCTCTCTCTATAGCTTGAATGAATTCGTGAAAAAAAATGAAGCCCTAGGCCTCTATTTATAGAAGATTTCTAGCTTAGCACCTGCCGTGTGAAAAGGCAAGTGGCTTGACGACTGGTTTGACGCCTGTAATGTGAAACGACAAGTGGTTCGACGCCTGTAATGTGAAACGACAAGTGGTTCGACGTCTGGTAAAGGTAATTACTATTAACGAAGGTAAATACTATCGACGAAGGTAAATACTATTCACAAGGGTAATTACTATCGACGAAGGTAATTACTATCGACGAAGGTAAATACTATTCACAAGGGTAATTACTATTGACGAAGGTAATTACTATCGACGAAAGGTAAATACTATACACAAGGTAATTACTATTGACGAAGGTAATTACTATTGACGAAGGTAAATACTATTCACAAGGGTAATTACTATTGACGAAGAGACTCTTAGATGATGACAAATGAGCCCCCCATAAAATAATCAAACTTACCACAAATCATTTTTTTCATCAACACATATTTAATCTTTCAACAATTATTAATCATTTATAACTTGTCGTCTCAATTATTGATTTAATACTATAACATATTATACGAGATGATATCGTGACAATAATTGAATCAATAATATAAGAGATATGATGCAAAGAATTCTTGAGCAATAATTGAGCATAGTGAGTGACTTCTCACGTAAGCATCAATAATCAATACCGTGTGCTACTATGCAACTACGCCAGACATCGTATTTCTTTTTACCACCTAGTAGTTCAACAGCTTTTAAACGGTAACACCTCCGTAGTTATTTTTATAAAATATTTTTGTCGTTTTCTCAATCCGACAATAATTTCATTATGGGGTCCACCAATGATTGAGCCATTGTATTTAATATTCCCTAACAAAAAGAATATTCCCCGACCAAACGAATATTTTATAACAACTTGCATACTTTGCAAAATTTATAAATATTACCCACAACTATAACATTATATCAAATTTATTCCATAATATTCAAAAATAATATTTATAGAAAAATTCATCTTTATTTATAAAAGCTGGGGTCTTACAACCTCCCTTTCTTATGAAATTTCGCCCTCGAAATTAGGGTACGTACCTGGTATGTCGAAGAGGTAAGGATACCTTGATTTCATTTCAGATTCTAACTCCCAAGTCATTTCCTCAACATCGTGGTTCCTCCACAAAACTTTGACTTGAGGTATAACCTTGGAGCGTAGAATATGTTCCTTCTTATCCAAAATTTGAACAGGAACCTCTTCATACGTCAAATCTTCCGCTATTTCGTCTGGTTCTAACTCAATAATATGGTTCGGGTCTTTCACATATTTACGTAACATAGATATGTGAAAAACGTTATGAACACGAGACATATTTGGCGGTAAAGCGAGTCTATAGGCCACAGTTCCTACTCGATCGAGGATTAAAATGGACCGATGAATCGAGGGTTAAGTTTTCCTCTCTTTCCATATCTTGTAACTCCTTTCCATGGAGCAACTCTTAACAACACATGATCTCCTATATCGAATTCCACGCCCTTTCGATGAAGATCAAGATAACTCTTTTGTCGATTTTGTGAGGTTTTTATACGTTGTTTCGGATCGTTTGAATCTTTTTCGTAGTCATACGTACCAACTCCGGTCCCAACAACGTTGCTTCACCCACCTCATCCCAAAGATAATCGAGAACGACACTTTCTTCCATACAACGCTTGAATGGAGCCATGCCAATACTTGCTTGATAAGCTGTTGTTGTAGGAAAACTCCACCAATGGTAAGAACTTGTCCCAACTCCCCATGAAATCAAGGACACGAGTCTTAATAGATCTTCAAGAGTTTGAATAGTCCTCTCCGATTGTCCGTCTGTCTCGAGGATGATATGCCGAGCTAAATCGTAAGTCTGCGTGCCATAGCTTTTTGCAAACTAACCCAAAATCGTGAAGTGAATCTTGGGTCTCGATCGAAACTATGGATACCGCATACCATGCGATCTTACAATCTCGTTTATGTACATACGAGCAAGACGCTTCAAGTGTATAAGTTTCTCGTATCGGTAAGAAATGAGCGACTTGGTCAACCTATCAACAATGACCCAAATCGCATCAATGCCTTGAGAAACCTTAGGAAGACCGAACGAAATCCATGGTAATGTGCTCCCACTTCCATTCGGAATTTCAAGTGGTTGCAATGGACCTTTTGGTACTTGATGCTCCGCTTTAACTCGTTGACAAGTTAGACACCTTGAGATAAACAAATATATCTCTCTCTTCATATTGCTCCACCAAAATGTATGACGAATATCATGATACATTTTGGTACTCCCGTGATGGATTGCAAATGGTGTGTTGTGTGCCTCCATCATGATATTATACTTTAAATCGTGGTCGTTAGGAACACAAAGTCCGGAGTTGACTCAAGTATTCCTTCTTCATCGATTCTTGCTTCCTAGATAGCACCTTCTTGCACTTTCTTCCTCATATGCATCGGCTCCAGTGTCCGCTTGAGCAAATTTTAACTTTATCAATTAAAGTCGGTTCTACTCAGTATACTCGCTATCATCACATGCGTCCCCTCGAGTCTTTAATTCTATCTCCATCCTTTGCAAGTCACACAAAATGGGCCTTTATATTGACAATATCG
This sequence comes from Panax quinquefolius, assembly GCA_020205615.1. NCBI lineage: Eukaryota > Viridiplantae > Streptophyta > Magnoliopsida > Apiales > Araliaceae > Panax > Panax quinquefolius. Next base: position 70,088,136 of record CM035164.1, on the reverse strand, counting down.
CACTTTTCGTATTTGCATATGATTTTCTACTCAATGCGCCGGCTACCACGCTCGCTTTTCCGGGATGGTATTGGATGGTATGATCATAATCTTTCAACAATTCAAGCCAACGTCGTTGTCATATGTTGAGTTCCTTTTGAGTGAAGAAATATTTGAGGCTTTTATGATCCGTAAGATCTCCACTTTCTCCCCATACAAGTAATGCCTCCAAATTTTAAGTGCAAAGACAACAGCTGCCAACTCTAGATCATGAGTAGGATAATTCCTCTCATATTCTTTGAGTTGTCGTGAGGCATAGGCTATTACTTTTCCATGTTGCATGAGAACACATCCCAACCCTTTGCCCGAAGCATCACCAGAGATGACAAATCCCTCCGAGCCGATGGTATTGTCGAACAGTCTTTGAAATAAGTCTCCTCTTGAGTTCTTGAAAACTCTTCTCACATTCTTCGCTCCAACCGAACTTTGTATCTTTCCGAGTCAGCTGAGTCAATGGAATAGCGATTCGAGAAAATCCTTCCACGAATCTCCGATAATAACCAAATAAACCGAGAAAGCTACGTGACTTCGGTCATCGATTTAGGTTGTTCCCGACTTTGAATAGCTTCAATCTTTCTTTGGGTCAATGATATTCCATGACTTGATACCACGTGCCCAAGGAATGCTACTTCTTCAAGCCGTAACTCGCATTTCTTCAACTTGGCATAAAGCTTATATTCACGAAGCTTTTGGAGTGTCGACCTCAAGTGTTGCTCATGATCTTCACGGCTTTTGGAATAAATAAGGATGTCATCAATAAAGACGACCACAAAGTGATCTAAATATTCCTTGAATACTTTGCGGTTCATCATATCCATGAAGGCGGCGGGAGCATTAGTCAATCCAAAGGACATGACTAGGAATTCATAATGCCCGCATCGAGTTCGAAAGCCGTCTTTGGAATGTCAATGTTCTCTAATCTTCAATTGGTGATATCCTAACGAAGATCAATCTTTGAAAAGAATTTGGCTCCTTGCAACCGGTCAAACAGTCATCAATACGTGGCAATGGATACCTATTTTTTGATGGTGACGTGATTCAACTCCCGATAATCAATACAAAGTCGCATACTCCCATCTTTCTTCTTCACGAATAGAACAGAGCACCCCAAGGAGAAGTACTAGGACGAATAAAGCCAATGTCTAACAATTCCTGCAGTTGGGTCTTTAACTCCTCGAAGTTCAATAGAGCCATTCGATATGGGGCTTTGGAAATAGGTTTTGTACCGGTTCAAGGTCGATACAAAATTCAATTTCACGCCTGGGGTAGGCCAGAAGTTCTTCGAATACGTCAGAAATTTATTAACAATAGGAATATCGCTTAAAACCGACGTATTTTTATTTAAATCGTGATATGAGCTAAGAAAGCTTGACATCCGCTTTTCAATAAACGAATAGCTTTATGGCTTGAGATGACCGTGATTGATTTTAATGGTTTGGTCGTTTGAATTCGCATAATAGGTTGATTAGGAATATGAAAGCTAACAACCTTACGAAAAAACAATCAATTTTTGCATGATAAGTAGTTAACCAATCAATCCTTTAGAATCACGTCAAATGCAAGTATTTTTAATGAAATAAGATCGACGGTAATGTGAGGGTACCGATTTGAACCAAACAAGACTTATAAACAAAGGATGTAATGAAGGTTTCTCCCAACGGAGTTTCCACAGATAAGTCAAAGTCTAATTTCTCTGAGTCAAATTTAATCGATGAGCGCAAGTAGGAGAAATAAAAGAATGGGTAGAACCGTATCAAATAAAGTATAGACTTCATTAGAGTTTATGATAAGCTTACCCGTGATGACCTCATTCGGATTCTTGCTCTTTGGGAGGTCACAACAAATGCTCTCCCTCAGACTACACTAGCTTTTGAATTTTCTCGATGGCCTTTGGTGCCTCCATCCTAGCTGAATTTGTCTTCGTGAAACGACAAAATCGAGCTAAGTGACCTTCTCTTCCACAATTATAACATGCTTTGACTACATGACGCATTTTGGATCGATGTGTCCCTCTCCGCATTTGAAGCATATGATAGGTGGTCTTTCTCCTTCCTTAACAATGGGTGCTTTGGTCGACGCGTCTTTCCATCATTGTTGAATCTCCTTTTCTTGAAATGTCCATTCTTATTGTTTTGGCCTCGATTACCACCGGTGGTGACTATATCCGCCCGTTGATTCCTTCCACGCTTGTTGTCACCGCCTCGATGACTATTCTCATTGGTATTATAATTTTGCTTACCGCTCTCTTTTAGTTAAGTTGACTCATTATCGCGCTCCACTAATCGAGCCCTATTTACAACATCCGAATACAAACACGCTTTTATGAGAAATAAGATGTTGACGTATCTCCCGCTTCAAACCTCTTAAAAACATTCGCGCCATTCTCTTCATTATCCACCAAGTGGGACGCAAACCGTGATAACTCCGCAAATTTTGCCTTGTATTGCGACACTGGCCATATTGTTTTGTTCCAACTTGATAAACTCCACCTCCTTCATGTGGCGAATACTTTCGTGAAAGTATTTGTCGTTGAACAAATGACTCCCGAACTTCTCCCAAGATATCTTCAAGACAAATTGGTTGAGTACGTTTTACTGATTCCCACCAAGAATCCGCCTCTCCGCAACATAAAAAGGCGTGAAGGGAACCTTTTGCTCCTCGAGCATCCCAAGACATCAAATATCTTGGTAATCTGCTTTATCCATGCTTCCGCCGTAAGTGGTTTTGGCTCTCCTTAAACTCCGGTGGTCCCAGCTCCTTAAATTGTTTAGTGGTGACCGCCCGAGAGTTTTTCGTGTTTCCACCTACGTTTTGGACAGGAGTCGCTCTCGCCTGCTGTTGCATAAATTGCATAAAGCCTCTGAACATTTGATCATTCGTCATTTGGTCAGTGTTGTTGTTTGCATGAGGATTGTCGCCTTCCTGATGCACATTATCCTGATTATTGATATGTGGTGAATCAACAATCGCCTGCGCTCCATTGCTATTCTCAACATTCTCAGATGTCATTTTCAGATACTGCCACAAAACAAAAAGGTTAATTGACATGTAACAAATTATCCCTATCTTCTGACCAACCAATAAAATATCACATAAACTTAGGTAGGTCATACTAGCGAAGGTATTCCCCGTCTCTCCCCTCCTAGTACTATTCTCACATCTTAGCCAGGGATCATATCCCTAAGCTCTGATACCAACTGTGACGCCCCCAAAATTAGGTATACATCACCCATCTTGGGTCGACACTTACATGGTACAGAATTTAAAAACAACTTATTAACATAACTGTCGTGTACAATACGACATAAACTGTGAGTTTAAATACAAATATCGTCTACTAGATATTATACAAACTCAAATAAAAAGTCCTCATTACGCTTATTATCACACTATTTTACGTAATAGTGAGGACTACTAATGCTATCTTCAGACCATCACTCGCTTCCCACTCGTCCCAAATATATTATCATTTCACAAGAGAACAAAGGAAAGAAAGGGTGAGCTCAACTAGCCCAAGAAGAAATATTATGACTAAGATAATGCGTAATAAATTATCAATAGTCTTCAATAATGTTAAACCGATAAAATACAATAGACAACCAGCTTTAATCTGCAGCTGAATATGCAATCCATTAAAAGAGTCAAGTAGAAAATAAAGTCTACTATCTTTTAGGTTTTAAAAGGTTTTTCATCATCATTTATATAGTGAGACTCACTTTTAATAAATATTTCACATCATCGAATCACCCCGCACTACTACCAAGGATATTCTTTAGTATCACGACCACAATTATTCATGCACTACGGGCCAAGAATATTTGTGTATTCATTAATGGTCATGATCATGCCAACAATCGTCCATCAATGCACTACTACCATCGAGGATTTTTATCACATCATTTGTAACATTACTACCATGATTACAATCGGTCAGTCTCTCGTCATAATCATACCAAGTCCATCTATGCACTACAAAAGCCACGTATTGACTTTCAAAAAAAATATAAACATGAGGATGACGACAATGATATAAGAATTCAATAAAACAAGTTCAAGAATTATTTTATCCAGAATTATTAACGCCCACATTGTCAACATGATACTGTTTTGTAGAGTAAAATTCAAGAATGATCAGAAGAATATTTTCATGAAAAGATACTGGATGAAACGCAAATATCAAGGATATTCTACTAATTTCATGGAGTATAGAAGTCAAAGTTTTAACCAACTGAGTATAATAAAGAATGGAATAACAAAAGAAATCACCATGCATGCGATAGACCGCATGATGTGTTATTCCAACAGTAATAATAAATAACGGAACCAGTCGTGAAATTCACCGATGTGATGTTCCAATGTAATAATAAAGATGGAACCAGATCCTATAAAAACACACGAGATAGGATATTCCAACGAGAATAATAAAGATTTTAACCGTGTCCTGTAAAACACACGCATGTGATGTTCCAATGTAATAATAAAGATTTTAAACCAGTGTCCTGTAAAACACACGCATGTGATGTTCCAACAGTATAATAATAAAGACGAACCCAGTCCGGTGTAAAACACACGCATGTGATGTTCCAATGTAATAATAGAAGAATGTCACCAAGTATAGGGTAAACCACTTATACAAAGTTATTCCAATGTATAATAAGCAATGGAATAACAACAGCCTCTCTTCATGAATAAGAAAGAATAACACCCCTTACATTTGGTAGGAGATTGAATACTGTAGCAGTGTAGTAACAAAATACTCTTCTTCTTTCTCTCTTATTCTCTCTATACTTTCTCTCTCTATAGCTTGAATGAATTCGTGAAAAATAATGAAGCCCTAGGCCTCTATTTATAGAAGATTTCTAGCTTAGCACCTGCCGTGTGAAAAGGCAAGTGGCTCGACGAATCGGTTTGATGCACGTGAATGTGAAACGACAAGTGGTTCGACGCTTTGTAATGTGAAACGACAAGTGGTTCGACGTCTCCGGTAAAGGTAATTACTATTAACGAAGGTAAATACTATCGACGAAGGTAAATACTATTCACAAGGGTAATTACTATCGACGAAGGTAATTACTATCGATTTAAGGTAAATACTATTCACAAGGGTAATTACTATCGACGAAGGTAATTACTATCGACGAAGGTAAATACTATACACAAGGGTAATTACTATCGACGAAGGTAATTACTATCGACGAAGGTAAATACTATTCACAAGGGGTAATTACTATCGATGAAGAGACTCTTAGATGATGACAAATGAGCCCCCATAAAATAATCAAACTTACCACAAATCATTTTTTTTTTCATCAACACATATTTAATCTTTCAACAATTATTAATCATTTATAACTTGTCGTCTCAATTATTGATTTAATACTATAACATATTATACGAGATGATAATCTGTGACAATAATTGAATCAATAATATAAGAGATATGATGCAAAGAATTATCAGAATAGCAATAATTGAGCATAGTGAGTGACTTCTCACGTAAGCATCAATAATCAATACCGCAGTGTACTACGCAACTACGCGCCAGACATCGCATTTTTTTTACCAATTGTAGTTCAACAGCTTTTTTATCGGTAACACCTCCATAGATTATTTTTATAAAATATTTTTGTCGCTTTCTCAATCCGACAATAATTACGCTAGGGGGTCCACCAATGATTGAGCCATTGTATTTAATATTCCCTAACAAAAGAATATTCCCCACCAAACGAATATTTTATAACAACTTGCATACTTTGCAAAATTTATAAATATTACCCACAACTATAACATTATATCAAATTTATTCCATAATATTCAAAAATAGTATTTATAGAAAAATTCATCTTTATTTATAAAAGCTGGGGTCTTACATTATATGCATAGCCTTCCATGTACGAAGGTTTCCTTGAGCATTTTCCAAAGATTTTAATTTCTAAAAGAATTATTGATTGTACTTTTATGTAAAGTACCATTGTAAGGTGTTGTGGTCGAGGCACCATGAGAGTTATATATATTTGTATTAAAATTCATAGTTTATGTGTTGTTGTACTCTGCACGACAGTTGAACAGTTGTATAAATGAAGTTTGTATTTGATTTATGTAGTGTGATATCTGGCGACTCAGAATGGGTCATGTGGACCTATTTTGGGGGCGTCACAAATGGTATCAGAGCTTAGGGATATGGTCTCTGGCGGAGATCCGGGAGTAGAACTTGGAGGGGAGAGATGAGTAATATACTTCACTAATGTGTGACTTATCTAAGCTGAATTGTTTACTTGATAAGCAGACAAATTGTGATATGTCAATTAACCTTTGTTTTGAAGATATATTTTAGAATAATATCTGAAAAATAGGAGATGAGCAATGGGGAAATCGTGATATAAAGGAAATAACCGGGAAGATACAATCCGAAAAGAAAGCAAGGTATTCTAATCTCTTCGAACTACCAGGTATGTAAATTTTGAGGGCGAAATTTCATAAGGAGGGGAGATTGTAAGACCCCGAATTTTATGAAATGAAAGTATTCAATTTTTATAATTATAATTCTATTTAGTAAATGGTTAAATTAATAAAGGGTTAAAGTTAAGTGTGACATTTGAAAATTTTACAAAGTAAGAAAGTTGATATAAAATATTCGTTGTGTTTGTGGAATATTCGATTGGCTCGGGAATATTCATTTTAACGGTGTAACATTCAATGCGATTTACATAATCATCAAAGTGGATCCCATTAACGGAAGTATTATCGTAGTTAGAAAAACTACGTAAATATCTTTTATAAAAATAACTACGAAAGTTTTACCAATAATGTAAGACCCCAAATTTTTATAAATAAAGATGAATTTTTCTATAAATATTATTTTTGAATATTATGGAATAAATTTGATATAATGTTATAGTTGTGGGTAATATTTATAAATTTTGCAAAGTATGCAAGTTGTTATAAAATATTCGTTTGGTGGGAATATTCTTTTTGTTAGGAATATTCGCATAATGGCTCAATCATTGGTGGACCCCACAATGTAATTATTGCTCTGATTGAGAAAACGACAAAAATATTTTATAAAAATAACTACGAGGTGTTACTGTTAAAACCGTTGAACTACCCGGTGGTAAAAGTACAATAATACGCGTAGTTGCATAGTAGACACTCAGATTGATTATTGATGCTTACGTGAGAAGTCACTCAAATATACTCAATTATTGCTACAAGAATTGCACGATCATATCTCTTATATTATTGATTCAATTATTGTCACAAAGATCATCCGTATATAATATGTTATAGTATTAAATCAATAATTGAGACGACAAGTTATAAATGATTAATAATTGTTGAAAGATTAAATATGTGTTGATGAAAAAAAAAATGATTTGTGGTAAGTTTGATTATTTTATGGGGGGGCTCATTTGTCATCATCTAAGAGTCTCTTCACAATAGTAATTACCCTTGTGAATAGTATTTACCTTCGCCAATAGTATTTACCTTCGTTAATAGTAATTACCTTTACCGTATCGTCCGAACCACTTGTCGCTTCACATTACAAAAAGGCCGAACCACTTGTCGCTTCACATTACAAAGGCCAAACCATTGTCCAGCCACTTGCTTTTCACACGACAAAAAGTGCTAGAAATCTTCTATAAATAGAGGCCTAGGGCTTCATTATTTTTCACTTAATTCATTCAAGCTATAGAGAGAGAAAGTATAGAGAGAATAAGAGAGAAAGAAGAAGAGTATTTTGTTACTACACCGCCGCAGATTCAATCTCCTACCAAATGTAAGGGGTGTTATTCTTTCTTATTCATGAAGAGAACTGTTGTTATTCCATCGCTTATTATTCTGCTGAATAACTCGTATAAGTGGTTTACCCTATACTTGGTGACATTCTTCTATTATTCTCGCTTGGAACATCCTCGTCACTGTTTTTACACCCACCGGTTCCGCTTTTTTATTATTATTCTGCTGAACATCCTCGTCTCATGTGTTTTACACCTGACCGGTTCCGCTTTATTATTATTCTCGCTGAACATCCTCGCTCAGTGTTTTACACCTTGACCGGTTCCGCCTTTTTATTATTCTTTGCTGAATATCCTATCCGTGTGTTTTACACCTGGATCCGGTTCCATCTTTATTATTCTGTTGAACATCCCGCTTGTGAATTTCACCGACCGTTTCGTTATTTATTATTATGTTGGAATAACTCGTCTGCGCGCTTATCGCATGCATGGTGATTTCTTTTGTTATTCCATTCTTTATTATACTCAAATTGGTTAAAACTTTTACTTCTATACTCCATGAAATTAGTAGAATATCCTCGATATTTCAAGCTTCATCCAAAGATCTTTTCATGAAAATATTCTTCCGATCATTCTTGAATTTTACTCTACAAAACAAAGATCATGTTGACAATTTGACGTTAATAATTCCTGGATAAAATAATTCTTGAACTTGTTTTATTATCAATTCTTATATCATTGTCATCATCCTCATGTTTATATTTTTTTTTAAAGTCATCTCGTGGCCCAGTAGTGCATAGATGGACTTGGTATGATTATAACCAGAGACTATTCTTGTAATCACGACCGTAATGTTACAAATGATGTGATAAAAATCCTCGCGTTAGGTCAGAGTGCATCGATGGACAAATTGTTGGCATGATCATGACCATTAATGAATACACAAATATTCTCGCCCGTAGTGCATGAATAATTGTGGTCGTGATACTAAAGAATATCATCGTCAGAAAAGTGTGGGGTGATTCGATGATGTGAAATATTTATTAAAGTCGAGTCTCACCTATAAACAAAGATGAAAAACCTTTTAAAACCTAAAAGATAGTAGACTTTTATTTTCTACTTGACTCTTTTAATGGATCAGATATTCCGCGCAGCTTAAACCGTCATCTCATTGTATTTTATCGCTTAACATTATCAAGACTATTGATAATTTATTCGCATTATCTTAGTCATAATATTTCATCGGGCTAGTTGAGCTCACCCTTTCTTTCACCGTTTCTTCGTGAAATGATAATATAGTGGTACGCAGCCTGGGAAACGAGTGATGGTCCTCAAGATAAGATTAGTAGTCCTCACTATTCTCAGAAAATAGTGTGATAATAATCAGAATGAGGACTTTTTATTTGAGTTTGTATAATATCTAGTAGATTTATATTTGTATTTAAACTCACAGCTTTATGTCAGATTGTATACCTACGCTTATGTTAATAAGTTGTTTTTAAATTCAGCACCATGTAAGTGTCGCACCCAAGATGGGTGATGTATACCTAATTTTGGGGGCGCCACAACTGGTATCGTAGCTTAGGGATATGATCCTCGCTAAGATGTGAGAATAGTACTAGGAGGGAGAGACGGGAAATACCTTCGCTAGTATGACCTACCTAAGTTTATGTGATATTTTATCGGTTGGTCGTAAGATAGGGATAATTTGTTACACGTCAATTAACCTTTTGTTTTGTGGCAAGATTCTAAAATGACATCCGAGAATGTTGAGAATAGCAATGGAGCGCAGCGATCGTTGATTCACCACATATCAATAATCGTGATAATGTGCATCGTGAGGCGACAATCCTCATGCAAACAACAACACCGACTAAATGACGAATGATCAAATGTTCGTGAGGCTTTTATGCAATTTATGCAACAAAGAAAGCAGAGCGACTCTCGCCCAAAACGTAGGTGGAAACACGAAAAACTCTCAAGCGGTCACCGCTAAACAATTTAAGGAGCCGGGACCACCGGAGTTTAAGGGAGAGCCAAAACCACTTCAAGCTAAGCATGGATAAAGCAGATTACCAAGATATTTGATGTCTTGGGATGCTCCGAGGAGCAAAAAAGGTTCCTTCACGCCTTTTATGTTGCATGCGAGAGGCGGATTACCGTGGGAATCGGTAGAAACGTACTCAACCAAATTGCATCAAGATATCTTGGGAGAAGTTCCAGAGTCGCTCAACGACAAATACTTTCCCGAAAGTATTCGCCATACGAAGGAGGTGGAGTTTATCAAGTTGAACAAAAAATATGACCGTGTCGCAATACAAGGCAAAATTTATGAGTTATCACTTGGCCACATATCCCCACTTGGTGGATAATGAAGAGAGAATGGCGCGAATGTTTTTAAGAGGTTTGAAGTCGAGATACGCCAACATCTTATTTCTCATAAACCGTGGTTTGTATTCGATGTTGTAAATAGGGCTCGCTTAGTGGAGCGCGATAATGAGTCAACGCAACTAAAAGAGAGCAAATTCAAGAAAATTATAATACCAAATGAGAATAGTCATCGAGGCGGTGACAACAAGCGTGGAAGGAATCAACAAAGCCGATATAGTCACCACTTCGGTGGTAATCGTACAAAACAATAAGAATGGACATTTCAAGAAAAGGAGATTCAACAATGATGGAAAGACGCCAAAGACCAAAGACCCATTGTTAAGGAAGGAGAAAGACCACCTATCATATGCTTCAAATGCGAGGAGAGGGACACATCACCAAAATCACACATGCCGCCCAAAGCATGTTATAATTGTGGAAGAGAAGGTCACTTAGCTCGATTTTGTCGCCATCAAGACAAATTCAACAGGATGGAGGCACCAAAGGCCATCCCGTAAAATTCAAAACCAGAAGGTGTAAGGGAGAGCATTTGTCAGTGACCTCCCAAAGAGCAAGGAATCCGAATGAGGTCATCACGTAAGCTTATCATAAACTCTAATGAAGTCTATACTTTATTTGATACCTGGTTCTACCCATTCTTTTATTTCTCCTACTTGCGCCATCGATTAAATTTGACCGAGAAATTAGACTTCGACTTATCTCGTGGAAACTCCGCTGGGAGAAACCTTCATTACATCCACTCGCTTATAAGTCTTGTTTGGTTCAAATCGGTACTTCACATTACCCGTCGATCTTATTTCATTAAAAATACTTGATTTGACGTGATTCTAGGGATCGATTGTTAACTACTTATCATGCAAAATTGATTGTTTTCGTAAGGTTGTTAGCTTTCATATTCCTAATCAACCTATTATGCTAATTCAAACGACCAAACCATTAAAATCAATCACGGCCATCTCAAGCCATAAAGCTATTCGCTTATTGAAAAACTGGATGTCAAGCTTTCTTAGCTCATGTCACGATTTAAATAAAAATACGCCGCTTTTAAACGATATTCCTATTGTTAATAAATTTCCGACGATTCCCTCAAGAACTTCCCGCCTACCCCCCGTAGCGTGAAATTGAATTTTGTATCGACCTTTGAACCCTAAGACAAAACCTATTTCCAAAGCCCCATATCGAATGGCTCCTATTCAACTTCGTGAGTTAAAGACCCAACCGCAGGAATTGTTAGACATCGGGCTTTATTCGTCCTAGTACTTCTCCTCGGGGTGCTCCTGCTTCTATTCGTGAAGAAGAAAGATGGGAGTATGCGACTTTGTATTGATTATCTGGAGTCAATCACGCCACCATCAAAAATAGGTATCCATTGCCACGTATTGATGACCTGCTTGACCAACAGCAAGGAGCCAAATTCTTTCAAAGATCGATCTTCGCTCCGGATATCACCAATTGAAGATTAGAACCACGACATTCCAAAGACGGCTTTCGTAACTCCTAAGACGGCATTATGAATTCCTAGTCATGTCCTTTGATCGACTAATGCTCCCGCCGCCTTCATGGATATGATGAACCGAGTATTCAAGGAATATTTAGATCACTTTGTGGTCGCCTTTATCATGGCATCCTTATTTATTCCAAAAGCCGTGAAGATCATGAGCAACACTTGAGGTCGACACTCCAAAAGCTTCGTGAATATAAGCTTTATGCCAAGTTGAAGAAATGCGAGTTCGTCAAGAAGTAGCATTCCTTGGGCACGTGGTATCAAGTCATGGAATATCTGCTGACCCAAAGAAAGATCAAAGCTATTCAAAGCCGGGAACAACCTAAATCAAGGATCAAGTACGTAGCTTTCTTGCTTAGTGGTTATTATCTGAGATTCGTGGAAGGATTTTCTCGAATTGCTATTCCATCGACTCAAATTGACTCGTAAAGATACAAAGTTCTATTGGAGCGAAGAATGTGAGAAGAGTTTTCAAGAACTCAAGAGGAGACTTATTTCAAAGACTGCTCGACAATACCATCTAGCTCTGAGGGGGATTTGTCATCTACAAAGATGCTTCGTGCAAAGGGTCGGGATGTGTTCTCATGCAACATGGAAAAGTAATAGCCTATGCCTCATGACAACTCAAAGAATATGAGAGGAATTATCCTACTCATGATCTAGAGTTGGCAAATGCCGTTGTCTTTGCACTTAAAATTTGGAGGCATTACTTGTATGGGGAGAAAGTGGAGATCTTTACGGATCATAAAAGCCTCAAATATTTCTTCACTCAAAAGGAACTCAACATGCGACAACGACGCTGGGCTTGAATCATTGAAAGATTATGATCATACCATCCAATACCATCCTCGAAAAAGCGAACGTGGTAGCCGACGATTGAGTAGAAAATCATATGCAAGTACGAAAAGCGATATTGTCAACGCAAAGGCCCATTTTGTGTGACTTGCAAAGGATGGAGATAGAATTAAAGACTCTGTGACGCATGTGATGATAGCGAGTATACGAGTAGAACCGACTTTAATTGATAAAGTTAAAGTCGCTTCAAGCTACGCACTGGAGCCGATGCGATGAGGAAGAAAGTGCAAGAAGGTGCTACGCCGAAGCAAGAATCGATGAAGAAGGAATACTTCGAGTCAACTCCGCACTTTGTGTTCCTAACGACCGATTTTAAAGTATAATATCATGATGGAGGCACACAACACACCATTTGCAATCCATCTCGGGAGTACCAAAATGTATCATGATATTCGCTATACATTTTGGTGGAGCAATATGAAGAGAGAGATAGCTACTGCTTATCTCAAGGTGTCTAACTTGTCAACGAAGTTAAAGCGAGCATCAAGTACCAAAAGGTCCATCAGAACCACTTGAAATTCCGTAATGGAAGTGGAGCACATTACCATGGATTTCAAGCACGGCCTTCCTAAGGTTTCTCAAGGCATCATGCGATTTGGGTCATTGTTGATAGTCGACCAAGTCCGCTTCATTTCTTACCGATACGAGAAACTTATACACTTCGAACGCCTTGCTCAGATGTGACATAAACGAGATTGTAAGATCGCATGGTATGCCTAAGATCCATAGTTTCGATCGAGACCCAAGATTCACTTCACGATTTTGGGTTAGTTTGCAAAAAGCTATGGGCACAGACTTCACGATTTAGCTCGACATATCATCCTCGCATTTGACGGACAATCGGAGAGGACTATTCAAACTCTCAAGATCTATTAAGACTCGTGGTCCTTGATTTCATGGGGAGTTGGGACAAGTTCTTACCATCGGTGGAGTTTTCCTACAACAACAGCTTATCAAGCAAGTATCGCATGGCTCCATTCAAGCGCCAGATGGAAGAAAGTGTCGCTTCCAAAGATGCCGGGATGAGGTGGGTGAAGCAACGTTGTTGGGATCGGAGTTGGTACGTATGACTGACTACTTAAAAGATTCAAACGATCCGACAACGTATAAAACCTCACAAAATCGACAAAAGAGTTATGTGCCGATCTTCATCGAAAGGACGGGAATTCGATATAGAGATCATGTGTTGTTAAGAGTCGCTCCATGGAAAGGAGTTACAAGATTTGGAAAGAGAGGAAAACTTAACCCTCGATTCATCTGGCCCATTTTAATCCTCGATCGAGTAGGAACTGTGGCCTATAGACTCGCTTTTACCGCCAAATATGTCTCGTGTTCATAACGCTTTTCACATATCTATGTTACGTAAATATGTGAAAGACCCGAACCATATTATCGAAAGTTAGAACCCATCATTTAAATAGCGGAAGATTTGACGATGAAGAGGTTCCTGCTCAAATTTTGATAAGAAGGAACATATTCTACGCCCAAGGTTATACCTCAAGTCAAAGTTTTGTGGAGGAACCACGATGTTGAGTAAATGACTGGGAGTTAGAATCAAATGAAATCAAGGTATCCTTACCTCTTCGACATACCAGTATCGCACTCTAATTTCGAGGGCTAAATTTCATAAGAAGGGGAGGTCAGAAGACCCCAAATTTTATAAATAAAGATGAATTTTTCTATAAATATTATTTTTGAATATTATGGAATAAATTTGATATAATGTTATAGTTGTGGGTAATATTTATAAATTTTGCAAAGTATGCAAGTTGTTATAAAATATTCGCTTTGCCTGGGAATATTCTTTTGTTAGGAATATTCGCATAATGGCTCAATCATTGGTGGACCCCACAATGTAATTATTGTTTGATCGAGAAAACGACAAAAATATTTTATAAAAATAACTACGAGGTGTTACCGTTAAAACTGCTTGAACTACCCGGTGGTAAAGTACAAAAGAATACGCCAGAGTCGTGATAAGAGTAGCACCAGATTGATTATCGATGCTTACGTGAGAAGTCACTCAATATGCTCAATTATTGCTACAAGAATTGCGTGATCATATCTCTTATATTATTGATTCAATTATTGTCACAAAGATCATCCGTGATAATATGTTATAGTATTAAATCAATAATTGAGACGACAAGTTATAAATGATTAATAATTGTTGAAAGATTAAATATGTGTTGATGAAAAAAAATGATTTGTGGTAAGTTTGATTATTTTATGGGGGCTCATTTGTCATCATCATCTAAGAGTCTCTTCACAAATAGTAATTACCCCCTTGTGAATAGTATTTACCTTCATCAATAGTATTTACCTTCGTTAATAGTAATTACCTTTACCAGACGTCAACCACTTGTCGTTTCACATTACAAAAGCGCCGAACCACTTGTCGCTTTCACATTACAAAAGGCCAAACCAAATCAAGCCACTCGCCTTTTCACATCTAAGAAAAGTGCTAAGCTAGAAATCTTCTATAAATAGAGGCCTAGGGCTTCATTATTTTCACTTAATTCATTCAAGCTATAGAGAGAGAAAGTATAGAGAGAATAAGAGAGAAAGAAGAAGAGTATTTTGTTACTACACCGGCCGCAAAGATTCAATCTCCTACCAAATGTAAGGGGTGTTATTCTTTCTTATTCATGAAGAGAATTGTTGTTATTCCATCGCTTATTATTCTCGCTGAATAACCTCGTATAAGTGGTTTACCCTATACTTGGTGACATTCTTCTATTATTCTCGCTGGAACATCCTCGTCTCGTGTGTTTTACACCTAACCGGTTCCGCCTTTATTATTATTCTCGCTTGAACATCCTGCTCATGTGTTTTACACCGACCGGTTCCGCTTTTTATTATTCTTCGCTGGAACATCCTCGCTCGTGTGTTTTACACCGGACCGGTTCCGCTTTTTATTATTCTCGCTGAATATCCTATCCGTGTGTTTTTACACCGGACCGGTTCCATCTTTATTATTCTCGTTGGAACATCCCGCTTGCGGTGAATTTCACCGACCGTTCCGTTATTTATTATTCTGCTGAATAACTCGTTCTGCATGCGCTTCTATCGCATGCATGGTGATTTCTTTTGTTATTCCATTCTTTATTATACTCAACAAGTTAAAACTTTGACTTCTATACTCCATGAAATTAGTAGAATATCCTCGATATTTGCGTTTCATCCAAAGATCTTTTCATGAAAATATTCTTCCGATCATTCTTGAATTTTACTCTACAAAACAAAGATCATGTCGATAATTTGACGTTAATAATTCCCGGATAAAATAATTCTTGAACTTGTTTTATCAATTCTTATATCATTGTCATCATCCTCATGTTTATATTTTTTGAAAGTCATCTCGTGGCCCTGTAGTGCATGATGGACTTGGTATGATTATGACTGAGACTATTCGGTGTAATCATTAACCGTAATGTTACAAATGATGTGATAAAAATCCTCATTGGTCAGAAGTGCATCGATGGACAAATTGTTGGCATGATCATGACCATTAATGAATACACAAATATTCTCGCCCGTAGTGCATGAATAATTGTGGTCGTGATACTAAAGAATATCCTTGGTCGAAAAGTGCGGGGTGATTCGATGATGTGAAATATTTATTAAAGTCGAGTCTCAAATATAAACAAAGATGATGAAAAACCTTTTAAAACCTAAAAGATAGTAGACTTTATTTTCTACTTGACTCTTTTAATGGATCGTATATTCACCATAGCTTAAACCGGTTGTCTATTGTATTTTATTAGTTTAACATTATCAAGACTATTGATAATTTATTCTCGCATTATCTTAGTCATAATATTTCTTCTTGGGCTAGTTGAGCTCACCCTTTCTTTCACCGTTTTTTCTTCAGAAATGATAATATAGCCGGACGAGCCTGGGAAACGAGTGATGGTCCCAAGATAGATTAGTAGTCCTCACTATTCTTCAGTAAAATAGTGTGATAATAATCAGTAATGAGGACTTTTTATTTGAGTTTGTATAATATCTAGTAGATTTATATTTGTATTTAAACTCACGCTTTATGTCGTATTGTATACCCTACGCTTATGTTAATAAGTTATTTTAAATTACGCATCATGTAAGTGTCGACCCAAGATGGGTGATGTATACCTAATTTTGGGGGCGCCACAGCTTAAACCGTTGAACTACCCTAGTAAAAAGTACGAAAGTCTACGCGTGGTTGCATAAGAGTACACTGCAGTGATTGATTATTGATGCTTACGTGAGAAGTCACTCAAGTTATACTTAATTATTGCTACAATAATTGCACGCATAATATCTTTCATTTTATGGATTCAATTATTGTCATAGTATCATCTGCATAATATTTTATATTATTCAATCAATAACCGAGAAGACAAAGTTATTCATATTATTATTTGCAATATCGACAATGTCTAGAAAGTTCATCAAATAGAGGTTTGGTCACCTAATTGCGCCATGATAGGGAGAAATCCTTATCTAAAGCCCCTCTTCCTGGGAATGATCTCGTTTGTTAAATATTGTGAGTTATAATATTAATGATGAATAAGTTTGTGTTAATTAAAGATGAAATTGATAGTTCCATTATGTTGGGATTATTAGTGTTGGTGGAAATCGACATTTATTTCGATAATAATTGATGTCTGGAGGTTATATTGACCAATCGGGTAATTAATCGGATAAATGAGCAATTAATTGCTATTAATTCACATGCTTATAACTATTTGTTCACATGTGTGTACTATTGAGTCACATGCATGTACTATTAGGGGAGGTGGTGTAAGATTGATAATACTTGTATGACTAAATTAAAAATGGAGGTATAGATGAAGGTACTATACTGTAAATTTTTTTTTTCACATGTATAGAACTATTGAGTCACATGATTGTACTATTGATTCACATGATATACTATTAGGGGAGGTGGTGCAAGTTTGATAATACTTGCAGGACTAAATTAAAAATGAAGGAAAAGATGAAGGTATTATACAATAATATTTCGAGCTCCAAAACGTGCAATTATCGAAAATATATTTTCCTATAAATAGAAGCTCATTCTTCCTTCATTCTCATCAATTCACTAAGACTCACAAGAGCAATTATAGAGAGAGAAACTACAGAGAGAGAAGCTATAGAGAGAAAGAAGAAGAGAAGTCTGCTACTTCACTTTTCTAGTATCAAATCTTCTTGTGACGCCCCCAAAATAGGTATACATCACCTATTCTGAGTTGTCAATACATGGTACAGAAACAACTACAACTTTATTATTACAACAGTAAAACTGTGAGTTTGAATACAAATATTATCTTCTAGACAATATCTATACTCAAATAAATCCTCATCACATTTATTGATACATTATTTTACAAAAATGGTGAGGACTACTAAACAATCCTTTCTAAAACCTTCATTCCATACCCCAGGCTACTGCACTCGCTATATTCTCGCCTCTCGAGAAGAAAAATGGAACAAAAAGGAAAAGGGTGAGCTCAACTAGCCCAAGAAAGAATATTATGACTAAGATAATATACAACAAATTACCGTTAGTCTTCAACAGGAAAAAATCTAATAGAATACAATAGACAACAAATTTTAAATCAATATTCGCAGCGGAAATAATAATTCATTAGAAGAGTTAAGTAGAGAATGCAAACTACTATCTTCTATGTATGAATTTAAAAGTTCATCGCTCATCTTTTATCCCAAAGAACATCAATCAATATACATCCGAATCAAATATTCATCTTTGCACTACAGCCAAAGATATTCATCAGTTGGTCATGTTCATCTAAACACCTGTTCATCTTTGCACTACAGGCCAAAGATATTCTTCAGAAATCATTCATCTTTGCACTACAGGCCAAAGATATTCAATAATATCATCATTTAAGACTAAGGATGATGAAAAATATTTTTTTAAAGAAACGAATTCAGTGAAACAAAATGACAAGGATTAAGGATTAAGGATTCGTACTTTGTTTTATCCATGTTCAAAAATACCTCAAAAATAATCATAGTGGTGTAAAATTCAAGAATGATCAAAACATGGATACAATCAAAGCTAGTATCCGTATAGAGATATTTTGGACAAAAAGAAGAAATTTTATTTTTCGGTGAATAGTGCCGTATTACGTGAATAGTGCCGTATACGTGAATAGTAACTCGACACCAAAAGATAGAAATTTCACAAAAAACATCTTCACGCTTCATTAATAAGTACTCATGAATAAGAACTCGTGAATAGTAACTCCTCATGAATAGTAACTCGTCGTGAATAAGAACTCATGAATAGTAACCCCCATACATGAAAAAAGTTCCAAATTTGATAAAAAGTTCCAACCAATATTTCAGCATAATGATATTGAAGAAATAATATCATTTGAGAAGAAAATAACATCCCTTACCTCGAAAGATTAGTACTTCTAGTTGGAATACCGGTATATAGTCTCAAGGAACTTGCACCGTCAAAACAATACTCAAAGTATACTCACAAGAATACGCTCACTATATCGAGAGAGAAATAGAGAAAACTTCAGCTTTGTGTATTTTTCAATTCTAACCTAAGCACCCTATTTATAGAAAAATGCTTAGAACACCAAAGCGTAAAATTGAATATAATATTAATATATTTTTCACATTTTCTTTAGCCCACCTTAGACAACTGATCTCAGCCCATTTGAATCACATGTGAGGCCAACTTAGTTGCAAAAAACGTTTTTCTCAAAATAATTAACTAAAACTCCCAAAAATTAATTATTTCTAACTTCTAACTTCAATAATTCATAATAAATAGCCCTTTCATCGTAAAAATTCAATCTCGCATTTATTTATAGGAAATTCAATTCTCTACAACTTTGCGTAAGAAAGTTTTTCCAAATTCCAAATAGAAATTAACCGAAATCCACAAACCAAGCGATTTTACAAAAAGCTATAATCAAATTTCTACCAATAATTGTGTCCACCAACACACAAAACATGTGTTAAACATTTAATGCCACAAAAATACTCTTCCTCCTCATATACTCATATATCCCACATTCATTGTAAAATATCATCGTTAATATATTATTAAAATAATATATTTAAATGAATTATTTTATCGTAAAAGATAAAATATTAATTTTCAACAATTGTCACATTAAAAATTTTCTCCATCTATATCCTCATAAAATCAATATTTTCCTCATCATATAAATCAATAATTAATTATTCATAAATAATATTACGTAATCACATTATCGACAACCGTGCGCTCCCAAGATAGAGGGGCTTTCCAATAAGAATTTCTTCTCACTTGCCGCAATTAGGTGACCAAACCTCTCCTTAGATGTAACTTTCTAGACTTTTGCCAATAATGTTATCTAATAATATTATTCAGATAATATGAATTATTGCTTCGATAATGAAAAATACTGTAAATGACAATTATCAAAACAACAAAGAATATAAAATATCAATGCAAAGAATTATTAACTCAATAAAATAATCGAATAAAGAATTATCGTAACCATTATCGAGTAGTGCTTTCTTTCACGTAAGAATCAATAATTGGTGCAATACCGCAGTACATCGTGTTTTTAACCACCGGTATTTTAACAAAGATAATCTGTGAATAACCACGCCTGCTATTTTTAAACAACTTATATTTGTCGCTTTCTTCATCCAATCGCTTCACATGGGGCCCACATATCGTCATGCTACCGCATTCATTTAATATTCCCCGACAAAGACGATTTAATATTCTCCCCGACAACAATGAATATTTTATAACCACTTGCTTATTTTGAAATATTTATGATTTTTACCCTAACTATCCACATTAATCAAATCAACCCTTACTATTTCAAAATAATAAATAGAGAAAATTAAATTTCATTAATAATAAGTTGGGGTCTTACAACCTCCCTCCTTATGAAATTTCGTCCTCGAAATTGACGTGACGACTGTGTGTTTCAAAAGGTGAGGATACCTCGCTTTCATTTTCGCTTCCAATTCCCGTCATTTTTCCTCTATAGCATGATTCCTCCACAAAACTTTAACTTGTGGTATGACCTTTCATGCTGTAGGACATGCTCCTTCCTATCCAAGATCTTGACAGTACCTCCTCATACATTAAGTCTTCTGGCTATCTCGTCCTGCTCTAACTCTATAACGTGGTTCGGTCTTTCACATATTTACTTAAGTACGATATGTGAAACACATTATGAACACGAGACATACTTTGAGGTAACGCGAGTCTATAGGCTACATTTCCTACTCGATCAAGAATTTGAAATGGACCAATAAATCTTGGATTGAGCTTTCCTCTCTCCCAAATCTTGTAACTCCTTCCATGGAGCAACTCAACAATAATACATGATCCCCACACTAAATTCCACGTCCTTTCGATGAAGATCCGCATAACTCTTTTGTCGATCTTGTGCCGCTTTGTATACGCTGTCGAATCATTTGGATCTTTTCCGTAGTCATATCGCATTCAACTCGGGTCCCAACAAAGTTGCTTCACCCACCTCGTCCCAACATACTAGAGAGAGCGACACTTTCGCCCATATAATGCTTCAAATGGAGCCACACCTATACTACTGCCTCGATAATCAAGTTGTTGTAGGAGAATTCCACCAATGGTAAATACTTATCCCAACCGCCTTGAAGTCTAGGACACGTAGTCTTAATAAATCTTCAAGAGTTTGAATAGTCCTTTCTCGATTGTCCGTCTGCTTGAGGATGGTATGCGAAATCAATCGTAGATCCGCGCTCCATAGCTTTTTGCAAGCTAACCCAAAATCTTGAAGTGAATCTTGGGTCACGATCCAAACTATGGATACAGGGCATGCCATGCAACCTCACAATCTCATTCACGTATATACTAGCAAGACGCTCAAGTGAATAAGTCTCCGTGACGGCAAGAAATGAGCAGACTTGGTTAATCTATCAACAATAACCCAAATAGCATTAATGCCTCGAGAAACCGTAGGAAGACCCGTGAACGAAATCCATGGTAATGTGTTCCCACTTCCATTTCGTAATCTCAAGCGGTTGCAACGGACCCTTAGGTACCGGATGCTCCGCCTTTACACGCTGACAAGTTAAACACATCGAGATAAACTTTGCAATCTCTCTCTTCATATTGTTCCACCAAAATGTATGTCAAGATCACGATACATTTTAGTACTTCCAGATGGATTGCAAATGGTGTATTGTGTGCCTCCATCATAATCTTGTACTTCAAATCTAGTCGTTAGGAACACAAAGTCTAGAGTGGACTCAAGTATTCCTTCTTCATCAATTCTCGCTCCTAATAGCTCCTTCTTGTACTTTCTTCTTCATACGACATCACCCGGCCTGCGGGGCTTGAGCAACCTTAACTTTTTTATTAAAGTTGGCTCTACGCGATATACTGACATCATCGCACTCATTCCTGCATATGATCTTCTACTCAACGCGTCCGCCACCACGCTCGCTTTTCCGTGATGGTATCAATAGTGTGGTCGTAGTCTTTCAATAGCTCGAGCCAATGTCACCGCCGCATGTTGAGTTCTTTTTTGAGTGAAGAAAAATATTTAAGGCTTTTATGGTCCGAATATATCTCCACTTTCTCCCCATATAGATAGTGCCTCCATATCTTTAGCGCTGAAAAACGATCGCCGCTAACTCTAGATCATGAGTAGGATAATTCCTCTCATACTCTTTAAGTTGTCATGAGGCATAAAGCATGACTTTCCCACGCTTGCATGAGAACACATCCTAACCCTTTGCACGAAGCATCGTCAGAGATAACAAATCCATCCGAACCAGATGGTATTGTTAGAAAAAGTCAAATAAGTCTCCTCTTAAGCTCTTGGAAACTCATCTCGCATTCTTCACTCCAAACGAATTTTGTATCCTTCCGAGTTAGCTGAGTTAATGGAGTAGCGATTCGAGAAAACCCTTCCACGAATCTCCGATAATAACCAAATTTAAGCCCAAAAAGCTACGTACTTCACCAATCGACTTTCTATTGTTCCCAACTTCAGATTGCTTCAATCTTCACGGATCAACAGATACTCCATGTTTCGACACCACGCGCCCAAGGAATGCTACTTCCTCGCCGTAACTCGCATTTTCTTCAATTTGGCATATAGTTTGTTTTCACGAAGCCTTTGGAGTACCAAATTTCAAATGGTGCTCATGATCTTCACGACTTTTGAATATATAAGGATGTCATCAATAAAGACAACAACGAATCGATCCAAATATTCCTTGAATACTCGGCTCATCATATCCATGAAAGTCAGCAGAGCATTAGTCAATCCGAAAGACATGACTAAGAATTCATAATGCCCATACCGAAGTTCTCAAGGCGCTTTGAATATCCTCGCCTAATCTTCAAATTGATGATATCCGAATCTAAGATCGATTTTGAAAAGAATTGTGCCTCTCAGAATCGGGTCAAACAAGTCATCAATACGAGTAGAGGATACCTATTCTTGATGGTGACATGGTTCAATTCCCCGATAGTCAATACAAAGTCGCATACTCCCCGCTCTTCTTCTTTACAAATAAAACAGAGCACCCCAAGGAGATGTACTAGGATTTATGAAACCGATGTCCAACAATTCCTCGTAGTTGGACCTTTAACTCCTCAAGTTCAATAGAGCCATTCGATATGGGGTTTTAGAAATGGGCTTTGTACCAGTGTTCAAGATCAATAAAGAATTCAACTTCACGCTCGGGGTAGACCGGAAGTTCTTCAGAAATACGTCGGAAAGTCAATAACAACAGAATATTATTCAAATTTGACGTGTCTTTATTCAAATCCATAACATGGGCTAAGAAAGCTTGACATCCGCTTTTTCAATAAACGAATAGCTTTATGATTAGATATGACGTTGATTGATTTTAATGGTTTAGTTGCTTGAATTGCATAACAAAGTTGGTTAGAATATGAAAACTAACAACCTTACGAAAAATAATCAATTTTGGCATGATGAGTAGTTAACCAATCAATCCCTAAAATCACATCAAAAGCAAGTATCTTTAAAGAGATAAGGTCAATGTGTAAGGTAATGGTGCCAACTTGAATCAAACAAGATTTATAAACAAAGGATGTGATGAAAGTTTCTCCTAACTGAGTTTCCACAGATAGGTCAAAGTCTAATTTCTCCTGAGTCAAGTTTAAACGCTGAGCACAAGCAGAGAGATAAAATGAATGGGTAAAGACCCCAGATCAAGTAAGGTATAAACTTCGCAAGAATTTATAAATAGTTTACCCGTGATCACCTCGCTTGGGTTCCTCGATTTTTGACCAAATACAACAAACGCTTTTCCTAATCGCTGACTTTGACTTTTCCGGGACAAATTTTTGAGTCACCATCCCCTCACCGAACTAGGTTTCGCTACCGTATAATCTCGAGCGATATGTCCTTCCTTTCCACAATTATAGCATACCTTGAATCTGTTGTGGACAGCTTTGACCGATATGTCCCTCTTTCCTCGCATTTATAGATATGACCGGTGGTCGTTTCCTCCCTTAGAATCGATTTGTCACGCAGACTTGCCGCCTTCATATGGTCGTTGTTAAATCTCCTCTTTTTAAAATCTCCTCCCGACTCGCTTCTTCTATTTTCATGGCCATGATTACCACCAGAGTGGTTACCATTTTGTCCATCTGCTTTTCTCCGCCGGTTATCATTATTCTGCTGATCGCTATCTCTCGTACAATCCTCGTCAGGGTCCCTCAACACCGTACTCAAGTATCTCGCCTAATAATTGAGCCCTCGCTTACAACATCCTAATAGAGAAAGTTTATGAGAAATGAGATATCGACGATGCTTCGGGTTTCAAACCTATAAGAAACATCCGCAGGCCATACGCTCCTCATTCTCCACCAAATGAGGTGCAAACTCGATAACTCGCAAACTTTGCCTCGCATCGAGACACCATCATGTTATTTTGCTCTAATCTGATGAACTCCACTTCCTTCATACGACGAACACTTTAAGGAAAGTATTTGTCATTAAATAGTTTCAAACGCTTCCCAAGACATGCCGAAAAGGGTTTGGATGGGTACGCTTCACGCACATCTCACCAAGAGAGTCCGCCTCGCCACTTTAACATAAGGTGGCGAATGGAACCTTCGTTCTCAAGTGCATCCCAAGACATCGAATATCTTGGTAATTTGTTTGACCCATGTTTCCGCCATGATCGGATCCGCTTTCTCTTAAATTCGTGGGTCCCAACTCTTTGAACTCGCTTGTCTTTGTGACAACCCGTGAATTGCTATCATTTCCTCCTCAGATTTTAAACACGAGTCTCCCTCGTCGATTTTGCATGAACCGTAAAAAGCTTCTAAACATCCCTCGCTCATCATCTCGCTTTCAGTGGTGTTGTTCACAGGGAGGAACATTGCCACTGTCAGACGCTCTCCTCGTTGGTGAGTATAAAAAGCTCTCCACTGGCCTCATTTCCATTGTTAATATTCTCAATCGACATTCTCAAATACTATCATAAAACAAGGGTTAATTAAGGAAATCAATATATCACATAATATCCTTATATACTTGACAAACTAAAAAATAAGCTTAGGTAGGACACACTAGTGAAGGATTTACTCGCCTCCCTCCTAGTTCTATTCCCCATCTCCGCCAGAGATCATATCCCTAAGCTCGATACTAACCATGACGCCCAAAATAGGTATACATCACCTATTCGAGTTGTCAATACATGGTATGTAAACAACTACAACTTTATTATTACAACAAGAAACTGTGAGTTTGAATACAAATATTATCTTCTGACAATATCTATACTCAAATAAATCCTCATCACATTTATTGATACATTATTTTACAAAAATGGTGAGGACTACTAAACAATCCTTTCTAAAACCTTCATTCCATACCCCCGACTTGCATTCGCTATATTCTCGCCTCTTGAGAAGAAAAATGGAACAAAAGGAAAAGGGTGAGCTCAACTAGCCCAAGAAAGAATAATATGACTAAGATAATATACAACAAATTACCGTTAGTCTTCAACAGGAAAAATCTAATAGAATACAATAGACAACAAATTTTAAATCAATATTCGCAATGAAATAATAATTCATTAGAAGAGTTAAGTAGAGAATTCAAACTACTATCTTCTATGTATGAATTTAAAAGTTCATCGCTCATCTTTTATCCCCGTAACATCAATCAATATACATCTAGAATCAAATATTCATCTTTGCACTACAGTGCCAAAGATATTCATCACTTAGTCATGTTCATCTAAACACTGCTCATCTTTGCACTCACGTACCCAAAGATATTCTTCAGAAATCATTCATCTTTGCACTACAGTGCCAAAGATATTCAATAATATCATCATTTAAGACCGAGGATGATGAAAATATTTTTTTAAAGAAACGAATTCAAAGAAACAAAATGACAAGGATTAAGGATTAAGGATTCGTACTTTGTTTTATCCATGTTCAAAAATACCTCAAAAATAATCGTAGTGGTGTAAAATTCAAGAATGATCAAAACATGGATACAATCAAAGCTAGTATCCGTAATAGATATTTTGGACAAAAAGAAGAAATTTTATTTTTCTATGAATAGTCCCAGATAATGCGTGAATAGTGCCGATATACGTGAATAAGTAACTCCAACACCAAAAGATAGAAATTCCACAAAAAAAACATCTTCACGCTTCATGAATAGTACTCGTGAATAAGAATCGTGAATAATAGTAATTCATGAATAGTAACTCGTGAATAAGTAACTCATGAATAATAAACCCGACATGAAAAAGTTCCAAATTTGATAAAAAGTTCCAACCAATATTTCAGCATAATGACATTGAAGAAATAATATCATTTGAGAAGAAAATAACATCCCTTACCTCGAAAGATTAGTACTTCTAAATGAATAATTTAGTATAAGGTCAAGGAACTTGCACCGTCAAACAATACTCAAAGTATACTCACAAGAATACGCTCAATATATCGAGAGAGAAATAGAGAGAAACTTCAGTTTCTGGTGTATTTTTCAATTCTAACCTAAGCACCCTATTTATAGGAAAATGCTTAGAACACCAAAGCAGAAAATTGAATATAATATTAATATATTTTTTATATTTTCTTTAGCCCACCTTAGACAACTGATCTCAGCCCATTTGAATCACATGTGAGGCCAACTTAGTGGCAAAAAACGTTTTTCTCAAAATAATTAACTAAAACTCCCAAAATTAATTATTTCTAACTTCTAACTTCAATAATTCATAATAAATAGCCCTTTCATCGAAAATTCAATCTCGCAATTATTTATAGGAAATTCAATTCTCTACAACTTTGCGAAAGAAAGTTTTTCCAAATTCCAAATAGAAATTGACCAAAAATCCACAAACCAAGCGATTTTACTCGGGCTATAATCAAATTTCTATTAATAATTGTGTCCACCAACACACAAAACATGTGTTAAACATTTAATGCCACAAAAATACTCTTCCTCCTCATATACTCATATATCCCACATTCATTGTAAAAATATCATCGTTAATATATTATTAAAATAATATATTTAAATGAATTATTTTATCGTAAAAAGATAAAATATTAATTTTCAACAATTGTCACATTAAAATTTTCTCCATCTATATCCTCATAAAATCAATATTTTCCTCATCATATAAATCAATAATTAATTATTCATAAATAATATTACAGAATCACATTATTGACAACCAGTGCGCCTCCTGATAGGGGCTTTCAATAAGAATTTCTTCATCAAGCGCAATTAGGTGACCAAACCTCCTCCTGTATGTAACTTTCTAGACTTTGCCAATAATGTTATCTAATAATATTATTCGATAATATGAATTATTGCTCGATAATGAAAAATACCGTAAATGACAATTATCAAACAACAAAGAATATAAAATATCAATGCAAAGAATTATTAACTCAATAAAATATCGAATAAAGAATTACATCGTAACCATTATCGAGTAGTGCCTTCTTCACGTAAGAATCAATAATTGGTGCAATACCGCAAAGCATCTTGTGTTTTAACCACCGAGTATTTTAACAAAAGATTAATTGTGAATAACCACGCCAAGTTATTTTTAAACAACTTATATTTATTGTTTTCTTCATCCAATCGCTTTTCATGGGGCCCACACATGGTCATACTACGTCAGCATTTAATATTCCCCAACGATGCAGACGTATATTCTCCGACAACAATGAATATTTTATAACCACTTGCTAATTTTGAAATATTTGCGTATTTTACCCCTAACTATCCACATTAATCAAATCAACCCTTACTATTTCAAAATAATAAATAGAGAAAATTAAATTTCATTAATAATAAGTTGGGGTCTTACACTTCTTCTGAGATAAGAGGTATTATTTATTTCATATTCTGAAGAGAAATTATTTTTCGTATTCATATGAATATTATTTTCGTTTAATTTTCGTAAAGGGTATTATTTCTTTCGTATTCATGAAGAGAGTTATTTTCTTTCAATACTGTAAGGGTTGTTATTCCATTCTTTATTATTCTATTGAATAACTCGCTCACGCGACTCACCGTATGCATTGTGAAATTCTTCTCATTATTCCATTCTTTATTATTCTCATTGGAATAACTCGCCTATGCGACTACCTCATGCATGGTGAATAACCCTTCAGATTCATTCTTTATTAAATTGTGGAAATGATCTGCTTACGTGGATTACTGCATACGGGTGTGAAAATCCATTCATAGCCAGATATATTCTATTATACTCGTATGAGATATCATTTCTTTTGTACTTGTCATGAAATATTGTTTTCTTTTGTATTTTCCTTTTATGAGTACTATTTATGGAGTAATATTTATGAGTTACTATTTATGGGTTACTATTCACCCAGTTACTATTCACTTGAATATTATTCACTCGGGTATTCGGGACACTTTTCGTGCCGGAGTACTATTCACGAGTTATTATTCACGGGTTACTATTCACTAGGTTATTATTTACTAGAATATTATTCACTCGGGTATTTGGGGCACTTTTCATGCCGGGGTACTATTCACGAAGTACTATTCTCGAAGTACTATTCACAAGGTACTATTCACGGAGAACTATTCACCCGAAAAATATATTTCTTTTCTGTCCAAATTATTTTTGATACATGAATATTATTCTTGAATTTTACTCCACAAAGCAAAGATCATGTTGATAATTTTAGATATTTTTAAACTCGGATAAATTTAAAGTCTTTAATATTTATCCTTAACTTCGTTTGATTAATGATTATATCATTGTCATCATCTTCACGCTTATATTGTGATGAAAGTCATCTTTGGCTTACGCAAGATAGATGAACTATTGATTGGTATGATTATGACCGTGGATCATTCTGTATAATAATCATGACTGTAATGTTGCAAATGATGTGGTAAAAGTCCTCATTGGCTCGTAGTGCATTGATGGACAGTTTTTGGTATGATCATGACCATGGGTTCTCTTCGGCCAAGGGTGCAAAGATGAATTGTTTTATGGCGTGATCAGGACCATTGATGAAAACTCGATTATCCTTGACCCATATTGCATGGATAATTCGTGGTTGTGATACTAATGAATATTATTAGCCTGTAGTGCATGGATAATTCGGTGATGTAGATTATTTATTGTGCTGAGTCTCAGCGATAAAATATTGATAATAAACTTTTAATTCGTAGAAGATAGTAGATATCATGCTCTACTTGACTCTTCTAAAATACAGTTGCATGTCTTTGGCCTGTAGTGCAAGGATGAACTGTTAATGAATATCTGTGGCCCGTAATGTAAAGATGAATTTATTAGTATGATTATGAACAGGAACTGTGATTTGGTATAACCATGATCTTTGATGTTTCAGGTAAAGACAGGTGATGAAAATTATCTCCGTCCTGGGTGCGAAGAGGAATTTAGAACCACAATTATGATTATGAGTTATTCACATGATTGTGGACATGAATTGTTAATTGATGTTACAGGGATAAAACGTTGTTGGTGGACTTTTAACATAGAGAAGATAATAGACTTTATGGTCTATTTGACTCTTCTAATGGATTGTTCGTTACGCTGCAACTATGGTTGAAATTTTTTATCATCTACCATATGTTCTAAATCTCTGATTTATTACTGACGAAGGGTATTGATAATTTAATTATCTTTAGTCATGATATTTTTTACTGGGCTAGTTGTGCTCACCCTTTTGCTTCATAATTCCTTTCAAGAAATAAGAGTGTAGCTGGGTCGAGAGGAGGTAACATGGGATTAGAACGGTGGTCTATAGCTGTTGAGGTTCTCCTTAAACAGTATGAAAATAATTTTATTGAGAACTTTAGATAAGTGTGTTGTATTTTTATACAACAATTAATAGTTATATTTGGTGAATCGAATAGGGTGAGGCGAACCCAACTTTGGAAGAGTGTTTTGCCACTATCATACGAGATGTCTAATGACATACGACTTCGTGTTATCATAAGACAGGGTTATGCATATCCACTTGCTGAGTATATCTACGAGCACTACCTATATAATCTTGGAGTTTGGTTGATGTATAATTCTCAATTGGAGACAATGGAGATAATTATATGTCAAGAGAAGACTCGCCATTGGAAAGAACATGATAGTAATCTGCTCGTTTTTCTTTGGGGACTATTGGGTCAACCAAGGATAATTCTTGAGTCATATGATATCTATCATAACTTAGATGCATAGCCTCCCATGTACGAAGGTTTCCTTGAGCATTTTCCAAAGATTTTAATTTCTAAAATAATTATTGATTGTACTTTTATGTAAAGTACCATTGTAAGGTGTTGTGGTCGAGGCACCATGAGAGTTACATATATTTGTATTAAAATTCATAGCTTATGTGTTGTTGTACTCTGCACGACAATTGAACAGTTGTATAAATGAAGTTTGTATTTGATTTATGTAGTGTGATATCTGGCGACTCAGAATGGGTCGTGTGGACCTATTTTGGGGGCGTCACAAATGGTATCAGAGCTTAGGGATATGGTCTCTGGCGAAGATCCGGGAGTAGAATGTGGAGGGGAGAGATGAGTAATATACTTCGCTAATGTGTGACTTATCTAAGCTGAATTGTTTACTTGATAAGCTGACAAATTGTGATATGTCAATTAACCTTTGTTTTGAAGATATATTTTAGAATGATATCTGAAAAATAGGAGATGAGAAATGGGGAAATCGTGATATAAAGGAAATAACCGGGAAGGTACAATCCGAAAAGAAAGCAAGGTATTCTAATCTCTTCGAACTACCAGGTACGTAAATTTTGAGGGCGAAATTTCATAAGGAGGGGAGATTGTAAGACCCCGAATTTTATGAAATGAAAGTATTCAATTTTTATAATTATTATTTTATTTATTAAATGGTTAAATTAATAAAGGGTTACAGTTAAGTGTGACATTTGAAAATTTTACAAAGTAAGAAAGTTGATATAAAATATTCGTTGTGTCGGGGAATATTCGATTGGTCGGGGAATATTCATTTTAACAGGTAATATTCGTACGACGACATAATCATTGGTGGATCCCACAACGGAAGTATTGTCGTAGTTAGAAAAAATATGTAAATATCTTTTATAAAAATAACGATGAAAGTTTTACCGTTAAACCGTTGAACTACCCTTAGTAAAAGTACAAGAATACGCTGTGGTTGCATAGTAGCACCAGTATTGATTATTGATGCTTACGTGAGAAGTCACTCAGTTATACTTAATTATTGCTACAGTAATTGCTGCATAATATCTTTCATTTTATGGATTCAATTATTGTCATAGTATCATCTGCATAATATTTTATATTATTCAATCAATAACTGAGACGATAAAGTTATTCATATTATTATTTGTAATATTGACAATGTCTAGAAAGTTCTGTCAAGGAGAGGTTTGGTCACCTAATTGCGCGCCAATAGGGAGAAATCCTTATCGAAAAGCCCCCTCTTTCCTGGGAATGATCTGGTTGTTAAATATTATGAGTTATAATATTAATGATGAATAAGTTTGTGTTGATTAAAGATGAAATTGATAGTTCCATTATGTTGGGATTATTAGTGTTGGTGGAAATCGACATTTATTTCGATAATAATTGATGTCTAGAGGTTATATTGACCAATCGGGTAATTAATCGGATAAATGAGCAATTAATTGCTATTAATTCACATGCTTATAACTATTTGTTCACATGTGTGTACTATTGAGTCACATGCATGTACTATTAGGGGAGGTGGTGTAAGATTGATAATACTTGCATCACTAAATTAAAAATAGAGGTATAGATGAAGGTACTATATTGTAATTATTTTTTTCACATGTATAGAACTATTGAGTCACGTGATTGTACTATTGATTCACATGATATACTATTAGGTGAGGTGGTGCAAGTTTGATAATACTTGCAGGACTAAATTAAAAATGAAGGAAAAGATGAAGGTATTATATTATAATATTTCGAGCCCCAAAACGTGCAATTATCGAAACTATATTTTCCTATAAATAGAAGCTCATTCTTCCTTCATTCTCACCAATTCACTAAGACTCACAAGAGCAATTGTAGAGAGAGAAACTATAGAGAGAAAGAAGAAAACAAGTCTGCTACTTCACTATTCTAGTATCCAGTCTTCTTCTGAGGTAAGGGGTATTATTTATTTCATATTCTGAAGAGAAATTATTTTTTTAGATTCGTATATGAATATTATTTTCGTTTAATATTCGTAAAGGGTATTATTTCTTTCGTATTCATGAAGAGAGTTATTTTCTTTCAATACTCGTAAGGGTTGTTATTCCATTCTTTATTATTCTATTGGAATAACCTGTTTATGCGGACTACCGTATGCATGGTGAAATTCTTCTGTTATTCCATTCTTTATTATTCTGTTGGAATAACTTGTTTACGCGGACTATCGCATGCATGGTGAATAACCCTTCGTATTCATTCTTTATTAAATTATGGAAATGATCTGTCTACGTGGATTACCACACTGGCGTTTAAAATCCATTTGCATAGCCAGATATTCTATTATACTATACATTTAGATATCATTTCTTTTGTACTCGTCATGGAATCTTGTTTTCTTTTGTATTTTCCTTTTATGAGTACTATTCATGGAGTAATATTCATGAGTTACTATTTACGGGTTACTATTCACTCAGGTATTCGGGACACTTTTTGTGCCGAAGTACTATTCATGAGTTACTATTCACGGGTTACTATTCACCCGGTTATTATTTACTAGAATATTATTCACTCGGGTATTTGGGGCACTTTTTATGCCGGGGTACTATTCACGAGGTATTATTCCTGAAGTACTATTCACAAGATACTATTCACAGAGTACTATTCACCTAAAAAATATATTTCTTTTCTATCCAAATTATTTTTGATACATGAATATTATTCTTGAATTTTACTCCACAAAGTAGTTCATGTTGACAATCTAAATATTTTTAAACTCTGGATAAATTTAAAGTCTTTAATATTTATCCTTGATTTCGTTTGATTAATGCTTATATCATTGTCATCATCCTCATGCTTATATTGTGATGAAATTCATCTTTGGCTTACGTGCATAGATGAACTATTGATTGGTATGATTATGACCAGGGATCATTCGGTATAATCATGACCGTAATGTTGCAAATGATGTGGTAAATGTCCTCATTGGCCCGTAGTGTATTGATGGACAGTTTTTGGTATAATCATGACCATGGGTTCTCTTTGGCCAAGGGTGCAAAGATAAATTGTTTTATGGCGTGATCATGACCATTGATGAAAACACGATTATCCTTGACCCGTATTGCATGGATAATTCGTGGTTGTGATACTAATAAATAT
This sequence comes from Panax quinquefolius, assembly GCA_020205615.1. Taxonomy (NCBI): domain Eukaryota; kingdom Viridiplantae; phylum Streptophyta; class Magnoliopsida; order Apiales; family Araliaceae; genus Panax; species Panax quinquefolius. The sequence goes on along the minus strand of CM035164.1, from coordinate 70,054,747 downwards.
CATTGGCATGTAGTGCATGGATAATTCGGTGATGTGGATTATTTATTGTGTTGAGTCTCAGCGATAAAATATTGATAATAAACTTTTAATTCGAAGAAGATAGAGTAGATATCATACTCTACTTTACTCTTCTAAAATACAGTTGCATGTCTTTGGCCTGTAGTGTAAGGATGAACTGTTAATGAATATCTTTGGCCCGTAGTGTAAAGATGAATTTATTAGTATGATTATGAACAGGAACTATGATTTGGTATAACCATGATCTTTGATGTTTCAGGTAAAGACAGGTGATGAAAATTATCTTCGTCCTGGGTGCGAAGAGGAATTTAGAACCACAATTATGATTATGAGTTATTCATATGATTGTGGACAGGAATTGTTGATTGATGTTACAGGGATAAAACATTGTAGGTGGACTTTTAACATACAGAAGATAATAGACTTTATGGTCTATTTGACTCTTCTAATGGATTGCTCATTCCGCTACAACTATGGTTGAAAAGTTTGATCATCTACCATATGTTCTAAATCTCTGATTTATTACTGACGAAGGCTATTGATAATTTAATTATCTTTAGTCATGATATTTTTTACTGGGCTAGTTGTGCTCACCATTTTGCTTCACAATTCCTTTCAGGAAATGAGAGTGTAGCTGGGACTAGTCGGGAACGGAGTGACGGTCCAGATGTTTGCATTAGTAGTCCTCACTATTCAGTGAAATAGTGTGATAATAATTATAATAAGGACTTTATTTGAGTTTGGATACTCTCTACGAGACATTATCTGTGTTGAAACTCTCAGCTACGTTTTGTCGTACTGTATAAAAGAAGTTTGTATTTTGACTGGCTACCGTGGCGCTTCGGCTTTACTCCTTTGGTCATAGCGCAGCAACTGCCATTTTGAGCCTCCTCGAGATAAATTTCATAGTTCTTTTCTTCTGTAAATTTTTCGAGCTCATTACTTATTCATTCTAAGTCCGAATTGGCTCGTTCAAAAGCCGTTAGCTCACAAATCACGTGTACTACATTTTCATTAAAAAATCTTACATTTTCGAATCCGTTTACACGAAATTCACCTATTAAGTTCTTTATTGAGCGTTCGTTAAACGTTCGTGAACGTTCAAAGCTCGTTTCTTCGTTCTAAGTCAGAATTTGACCATTTTCGAGTCCGTAACTCTAAAATGCAAACTTAGACTATGCCCCATCGAAAACCAATGTTTTTGAGTTAAACGGTGACTTTGACTTTCATTCCGAGAATTTCAAGATTTCGATGATTATCGTCTAATCTCGTAAATTTTGCCATAACTTCGTTACTTGAGATTTTTACACCATTCAAAATCAATTCATTCCATATATCTAACATCCTAACCAAACATATTTCAACCAATCTTATACATGATGGTTTTCAATTTGTCAATCAAAAATAAAATAATAATTCTTCAATGTTCTTCATTAGTTCATAACTTTTATGATTATGATTCTCTTACAACATGGATTATTAAAGTTTAAGTCCATTAATAACCAGCCTTATCACTTCTTATCATACATGCTCCACCAATCATCACTTCTCTATCAAACTACAATTGAAGATAGGAAGATTAATGGTCTAGAGGTTCATTACATTTGATAATCAAGCTTCCTTTCTTCTTCTTTCTTCTTGGATTAGCAAGATACTTCTCACTTTTCTCATAATATACTTATACTAAGTTTTTGGTGGAAAATGAACAAGGCACAAAATGAACCACCAAGCTCTTCTATTTATAGAAATTACAATGTGAGGGCATAATAGTAAAGATGTCATCCCACCTCCTTTCTTCCACCTCCTTACTATTCATTCCTTGGGTAACATAACTCTTATCACTTGTTTACTCACCAAGTGGCCAGCCATAACTCACTAATGGGGAGCCCATGTGGGTTGCCCCATGGGTTTTGCTAACCCGGTTATCCATCGATTCAATCCACTGGTCCGGTTCTTAGTTTGGGCTTTAGGTTCAATTACTTTGGGCCTAACGTTGGGCTTGCATTAAAAATCTTTGGGCCTTAACAAGTTTACACTTGGGCTTGCACAATTCCTACACAAATCCTACAAGTCCATTATAATTGGCTTAATGCTTATAACGTATAATTCTCGTATTCTTCTCGTATACTAATTCGTATAATCTTTCGTCACACACGTTATATTACCCTTCATATATACTTGTACGATACTTTATATCATACTCGTATTCATTGCTTCGTATAATATTTCTTTATTATACGATCATCATTTATTCAATCTTTACTTTTCTTAACATTCTCAAACTTAGTACGCAGGCGAAAAATTGCATTTGTCATAACTAAATTATTATTACATAATACATCCTCCCTTATTATTCTATCATTATGTATTTCTCAGAAGTTCAAAAATAATTCCCGAGCAGAAATTGGTGAATAGTATTTTTTGGAAAATTTCTCGGAAAGCTTTTATTTTCGTCTTGGAAATTCAAACACTTTAATTCTACCACGTAGCCAGGATACTACGACATTACGCTATATTTAGTTTACAGAACAACCTTCATCTTGCTTACTCAATATAATAACATATATTATAATTTTATTCATTATTTAATAAAATAAAATTATTTTACAAATAATCTGATTTTCTCGGTCATTACAATAATGATGTATGTTTGGGAGAAGATGGAATCGTGATGTACGGAATTCGAGTGTGAAGATAGACCGGATTTCGGGGCGTTACAGAGTGGTATCAGAGCTGATAGGTTATAAATCTTAGGTATGAGTACCTAAGACTATAATCGTAGAGAGAATGGTAAGAAAATCGTTGTGTTAAACGATTAAGGAAGAAGATCACTACGCGATCATATTGAATCATAATAACAGATGTTCTGTTAAACGATGGATGATTTATAGCTAATGTTATAAGTGAATGGTACTATAAATTAGCATGGGAAGAAGAACTCAGATTGAGTTGTAAAGGATAGTATACGAATTAAAGAAAATTCGTATCAAGTAAAGAGGAAGTAAGAAGTTCTAAGATTTTGATTGAGGACTCATGTGATAGCTGAGTTATATGAACCTTTGTTATGGGCAAAGGTTTGTGCTTTGGTGTAACAACCGCTTAGCTTATTACAGTGATAATCATTGGAATAGTATGTCGCGCTATCAATATGTATATGAAGATAAGGTGAATCTTTCCTCATGTATATACTTGATATGTAGAGAATGATAAGATAGGTGCAAGTTCTTGAAACTCATACTTATGAAAAGTTTGTGACTCATAGTTATATGCTATGTTTCTAAGACCTAAACATATGGATAGTCCTTGATTTGTTCTTGGATTACATATTGCGAAGATAAGTTCTTAAACACATATGGTTGTGGAAAGTTCCTAAACACATAAAGTGTGATAAGTTGATGGACTATACTAGGGTATAGGAATGTTTAGACTGAAAACAAATATTTTCAGTATGTTTAGCATTGGAGGTGCTAGAGAAGGTTAAGTATTATCGCAAGTAAAAAAATGAAGGAAGATGGAGAAATAGGATATTCCAAGTCATCTAGCTATGCTAGATTTTGAAGTTTATTGAAATCGTGCTTATATGTGTGTTTTGAAAAGGAAAGAATTGGTTCAACTTTTGAAACCAATGGATTTTAAAAGAACTATTCTTGGTATGTCTATGCTAATTGTTTCGGCTAGACAGAAATTGATTTGAAATATCAAAATGAATTTTATATCATCAATGCATTTGATGCAAAGATGGTAAAAGGATGGAGTTATTAATGCAATTGAACCTGGTGTTGGATGTGATCTTATGATCAACAACCCGCTATGGTATAATGTATAATGATGAAGTTATAAACTGACGAAATCCTCAACGTACTGTGAAAAGAACAGTTTCATGACATCATAAAATGTTTTGATGTATTGTGAAAAAATTTAAAGAAGTAGTCGATGTCAATTGATTTGACTAGACGAATGTTTCAAGTTGATGTCGAATTTATTGGTATGGTCTAAGCTATTTGATTTGGCTGAGACAAATGGTATGTCATGTTTAAAAGAAAATCGAGCTTTCTTTGAAGAAGTTATGCCAAGTCAATTTTTTTTTGGTGCGGAATCTAATGATTAAGTCTGAGGTGAACATACCCCAAAATGGGGTTATACGATGGATTGATCGCCTACGTATGGAAGAGGTAGTTTACCTTCTTGGTGATTGTAAACTGACAATGATAGAAGGGTTTACGGTGAAATGTTGTTAAACCTAGTAAGAGTTCATGGTCGATTTGACCCCTCAGCAAAAGTATGAAATGTTTTAAAAGAATTCTTATATTCCTCGTTATTCATTCTACTTCATAATTCTTGATACGTTATGAAGGTAAGGGAATGTTTGAAAGATTAGAACTTCTTTGAAGAGAAGTTGAGAAGAAGAGTAAGCTAAAATTTCGAGGACGAAATTCTGTGAAGAAGGGGTGAATGTGAGGACCCGTGTATAGGTGTGGTTTTAAGAAATTCCGAGGATGGAATTTTTATAAGGGGGGAAGAATGTGATAACCCGGAAAATTGAATTGTCCATAATATAAGTTTAAAGAATTAGTTATTAATAAAATGAATTTTTATTAATAATTGTATGTGCTATGTGTTTATTAATCGTTCTATAGACTAGGATGATTATAATACGGGTGGATTCTGGCTATGAGCTAGACTAAACGAATAAGAATTTTCAAGAAGAAAATAAAAAATTTATGGGAATAAAAATATTTTTGAGGAAAAAGATGAAATATACACTATTCACCTAAAGAAACCTAAAGGTTAGGGTTTGAATAACCTAAGCCTTTCCGAGAGTTCAGTATGTCAAAATGACATTTCGTCGAAAGATTTGACGATAATATATCGTGAAAAGTTATGTAAGTCGATAAACGTTTTTCTCGAAAAACGTGCATAAATCGGACAAAATAAAAATGACAAAAAGTACTATTATGTACTTTTCATTCGTTTAACTATGTTAGGGGAAAACGTGAAGGAAAACGCTTATCATCAAAAAGTGTTTTTCAGTTTTTCAGAGTTCTGAAGAATGCGTAAAAGTTAAACTGTAGAGGAAAGATGAAATATCCAAAAATATTTGGATTCCGAGAATCGCAATTTTTTAAACTGTCGGACGAATTTTATAAGACGGAAGCACAAAGCTTCCAAGGGAAGCTTCGTGAATAGTAAGGAGGTGAAGAAAGGAGGTGGAAATAGTAACTTAGAGGCAAAATGACTAAAATGCCCCTAGCCTTGGTTTTCTATATAAGAGAGCCTAAAGCTCATTTGTTGGTGATTTTGAAAATCACCAACACTTGAGAGAGAGAGAGAGAGAGAGAGAGAGAGAGAGAGAGAGAGAAGTCGGATGAGATGAGAAAGGAAGAGGAAAATCTAGCCCGAGTGCAAACTTTGTTCAACGGAGGAAGATTAAAGAAGAAAGGTAATCCAAAACCTAACTTTTAAATAAATTTTCTTTAAGTTTTCTATGTTAAAACATAGCTTAATGAGAATAAGAATTAATAGATGTTAAGAATGATTTCATATGGTTGAAATCATGAGAAAATGAAGAAATAAGAATTAGAAGTTTATTTTATAAATTTCTTAAAGGAGTATAAGTTTCGTAATGAATTTGAACGATCCGAATGAATCATATGAATGATTCGGTGAAATTAGTAAGGAATGGTGTTTTATAATATCAAATTCCAAGAAAAAGTGAAATCGTAATCAAAGTATGGATTAAAAATGAAGAATGAACGAAGAACGCGAAGAACACGAAGAACGTTGTTGATGGACAAATTTAAAACCATCGTAGTATAACTTGTTGTTGATGGGCAAGTTTTAAACCATCATGTATAAGTTAGTTGCTTATTGCTTGGTTAGGAAAGATAGAAACGTTCATGGAGAACGGATTAAACTTAGCTATAACAAAGTTATGGTGAAAATTTTATAGAAGACAAACGAGAAGTAGAAAGTATGTAAATGAACCTGAATGTGTAGGGTTTCATAAGAATGTAAGAGAACATAGAAAACGTGAGTCATGGACTTAAGAACAAACGAGTTCCGAGTTTGGATGACTGAATTACGAACGAAGAACGTTAATAACGTAAAATGAATGAGTAATGAAATTTAAGCCAATTGAATGGCATGTTAACAGATTCATAATGAATTTCTATCCAGGGGAAGTTGAAGTACATAATGAGAGTAAGAGAATGGCTTTGGAACGACCTCGTTCCGAGTTATAACAAATAAGTTATGAGATCGTGAAGTAAGCATCTCAAACATTTTCCATGACCTAGAAAATTTTTCAAAGTTTTAGGCTTTGGCGCCACAGCGGCCGCTTAAGCCTTGGGGCCGGTGCGGCAAGTGCCAACCCGAAACCAAGCACTACTAAGTAAAATGGCTGCAGCGAGGAGAGAGAGAAGGAACCGTGCCGCAGTGCGGCAGCAGAACAAAACCCAGTGATAAGCTATTAATTGCTCAACTCCTGGGGGAAGTGTAAGGAAAGATAATGAACGTGTAGTTCACGTAATGTAACACTTAAACAAGTGATTTAAACCTTTAGTAAAGGTTGAATGGAAGGATTGAATGGAATTAAAAGATAAAGAAGGTAAGAATATAAGCGCAACGCAGTTGCGATGAACGATCAATCTTAGCATACAACGAACCGTATGGCTTCGACATTAAGAAAGAATAATGAATGTGGGATTCATGTAATGGATAACGAATGAAAGTGATTAAAACCTCGGGTACAGGTTGAACGAGAGACTAAGAGATGAACAATGTGAACGCTGAATACGTAAACGATCCTCGTGAATCGTATTCGCGTCGGGCAAACATTCTAAGTATACATTGGTTGTATGACTTAGACGTTGACAAAAGTAGTAAGTAAGATATGAATTATCAAGAAAATCGTTAAGAACGGTACAAGATTAAGGAAATTCCGAATGTGAGTCGGATATAGAATATTAGAATGAGGTGTAAGCGTTAAACACTTTAGCCGACGTAAGGTTGAGTGTACGCGAATATTAAATGGGTAGAACCTACACTCCCTGTATGGTTTGACCGTAAGATAATGCAGACTAATGATTAAACCTGTGAATGGTGAAGAAACTGAATTAATGATAATAACGTATAACGTTAAGAAGTCGAGTTAGTAATGATAACTTGGAGGGCATTCCAAGTCGAATGAACCGGATGTTAGAAGATATGAATAAGGTAATGTAAAATGCTTAACGCTATGAACGCATAGTATTGACATTGAATGATCGTTCTGAGTATACAAAAGACTGTATGACTTAGACGATAAAGAATGAATTTTAAGGTATGGCATTTAGTTGCCAGAAAGCCATAAGGATAAGGAAGCAACTTAACGAACATTATAGTTTTAATGGTTCAGATAAGTTAAGCTAAGTTTAGGTTGTGGTACAATCGTAATCTTTGATGGTTGACATATGGGAGCTGGGATAAACAATTCCTTCAGAGAGCAGAGGTATATACGAAACTGGCAACCGATCTAACTCACTGTGAAAGACAGTGTAGATGAGACGGGTACTTATTTGTTGGTTGTTTGTGAAAAACCACTCAGAGTACCATATGGACTATTAGTATAGACGCGATGTGTATTGAGTCCTATAAGAGTTATAAGAAGAAGATAAGAATGTAAATCATCAAAGATGATGATCGTGTGAGTAAGACATCTCCATATGTCATGAAGCCGTAAACCGATAAAGAAAGTAGGTCGCGTAAACTTAGATTTCAAGAACGCGAACCCTAAGAAGTAAAGTTAAGTAAACCAATGCGTAAGTCAAGTATATAACTAATTGGTGTATGTGTTATTTCCTTATGTGTTATATAGGAATTGGAATGAGCAGTTTAGCGTAAATTGTAAGCTGTAGCTGTGCGTAAGGCAAGTTTCCTAACTTCATTCATATTTTAAATGAATGCTAGTTTCTTAAACTTTCTTAGATGTTGAACATGAGAAGTTTTACTTATGTGCAAATGTGCGATATTTGTACAATGTGGTAGAATGTATGAGGCCTTGTGCCACAAGTTGAACACTTCAATGTTTCTATGAGATGAACTGTTCCGTGATTGAACTGTTCAATACGAGAATGTTCTGTTTATACATGAACCGTTATTGTTAAGTCTGTGCTAATGATTCTAGCCAGACAGGATGTGTATGGGAAAAGGTAGAAGAATGAAAGTATTTCAAAGAGTATGTGACTAATGTTTTAAGATGATAGAAATCAGAGATTATTCCTATTATTCAAGCTGCTTTATAACCTTTGTTCGGTTATTGAAGTCTTAAAAAAATGTTTAAATTCTTGAAGTTGTTTATTCAACTGCTATGACTTGCAGAGAAATTGAATGCTCACACTTGCTTTAAATAAAAATATTTTTAGCGGATGATGTTAGAAAGAACTTAAGGAACCCGTAAAGATCAAGCTGACTGGTATCCAGGCGAAGTGTCATTCAGTATGTGAATGGGCGTAAAGATCAAGCCAAGACTTGTAATGTAGAATAGTTAAGTTAAACTGTAGATTAGTTTAATGAACTGTTATGTATCCTTGGTTGCGGATGAAAGTCACTCTTGTACGATGTAAAGAATAATGTAATTATCATTATTTGTAATGAACAAGGTTATAAGGTAATAGAACCTGGGATTTGAGAATGTATGTTATTATATTTAACTATATAATGATGTATGTTTGGGAGAAGATGGAATCGTGACGTACGTAATTCGGGTGTGAAGATAGACCGGATTTCGGAGCGTTACACTTAGGGTTTTATGTCCTCAGGCGAAAACTTTATTTGTCATAACTGAAATATTGTTGGATATTCCATCTCGTATTAGAATTCTATCATTACGCGTTTTTCAGAAATTCAAAAATAATTTCCGAGCAGAAATGGATGAATAGTGATTTTTCAGAAATTTCTCGAAAAATTTGTATTTTCGTCTTGGAAATTCAAATCATTTAATTCTAGCACACATCCAGAATTCTAACCACATTCGCACATTCTAAGTCATAGAATAACCTTTAAATAGCTAACTCACTTAAATAAATATATAATTTCATTTAATTCAAATAATCAAATAAAATTTAATTCACATAATAATCCGATTTTTTTCTCAGGCGTTGTAAACGTCAAGTTTAAAGAACGCATAAGGCAAGTATTATAACTCCAATAAATTTTTGGATATTGAATGTTATGAGGTGTTTAAGTCAAATTCGTACAATATTTCCATGATTGTATGAATTCCATACTTATGCAAACTTTTTGTATTTGTATAAGTGTTCAAGCTTTGCTATAACACGTGAATTGTTTAAGATATCAAGTTCTGATATGCATGAATTGTTTAAGAGATGTCAATGCCAATTTTATCAGTTAGACACATGATAAAACACTTTATTAATTTGAATATAATCCTCTAAAATGTTATTGGGATTAAGTAAAGCTTCCAAACCAAATTGTTTTGATGCGGATTCAGAAGTATGTTTGAGAACAAACAACCCTAATATTGGGGAATTTTATCAGTATTGCCGACATACTCTGTCGGGTGACAGAATGAACGCAAAATCATTCGTTCACCAAGTAGTATTGATCAATACAGGGTACAAAAGACTAATCACCCAACGTGCCCATAAGCTATGATGGTTTACCGCGAAATAGATGTTCAAACGCTTTTTAAATGAAAAAAATGAAAGGTTTATGTCTTATGACCGCTCAGTGAAAGTTAGTATATCGTTTCAAAAATGGTTTTGAATAAGAAAGAAGTAATATTTCTCGTTAATCGAGACTTTTTAACAACTTTTGTTCAGTTGTTGAATGTTTAGAAGTATGAAAACATGATTCTTGATTTTGTTGTTTATATGCAACTGTTAAACTTGTTGGGCATGTAAATGCTCATTCTTGCTTTGAATTAAATGTTTTCAGCAAAACCCGAGCGTGTTGAAAGTTTTGGTAAGGACAAGGGAAAAAGAAAGATGAACAAATAGAAGATATGGGACCTATCTGTAATAGGTAGGAGTGTTGTAATAATAAATATGTTAATGATCATGTTTTGAAGATTTAAAGGTCATAGAACTTGGGAATATAATAATGTTTGTAATAGTTAGTAACTACCATCATATTAGCATGATAATGTAGATGTATGAATGTGGATGTTTACTACCGTGTATCACCATATCAAGAGTTTTAAAGGTACTCGAATTTGAGGGTATCACATTGGTACAACCATTTAAATCTTTACCAACTAGCAACTCCAAAACCTCGTCGACATAAGTCGATTTTTCCAAAATCACCCTCAAAATCATAATCTCTCAAACGAGGAAAAATCCAAGCGTCGTCAGAACGATTGGTGTAATTTAATTATGTATTGAAGTTAATTTATTTATATTCATATTTATATATAAATATGATGTAACTCAAATCAATTTAAAGTAAAGGAGTTTTATAAAATATGATTAATGCAAATTTATTTTATTATAAAATAATAATGTTATTATCATTACTTACTACTAATTAATTTTTATTATAAAAATACATATTTAAAATAATACATGCCTTGCACGAGAATTAGACTAATAGTTATTAAACATTATTTTTTACTTTTAATTTAAAATTTAAGAGCACTACCGTACAAACAACTATGTTTGGATTGGGCTTTATGTTCGGCCCAAATGAGTATATCTAACATCTTTGTTATGGATACCAATTATTATTAGCCTATTCTTATGAGAATCTTAGCCACCGAAACAACTGAAACTAAAGAAGCTTTGTCGTTTAAATCAAATCACTCCCTAACATTTGACGTGTGTAATGTGTTTAGTCTGCTCGAATTTACAATCCTCACTTTTTTTCCAACAGTCAATTCAATCTATTTCTCTCGCTCACACAGACACAACTTAAACGGTGGTAATGAGTCCGATTCATTTTGTCGTTTTCTATTCTCTTAAAAGAACTTAAACGGTGGGAAATGAGTCCGTTTCATTTTGTGGTCTTCTATTCTCTTAAAATAGACTAAATAGCATATCTAACCCTCCTATTTGTCATAATTTTGTTAAACTGTTCCTAAACATATTTTTTAGCACAACTATTTTTCAATGATGCATTAGTTGTGCAAAGTATTCCTTTTCTATTTTTGGTAAATTTCCGTTAGTCAAACAAAATGTTTTCCGTTAGTCAAATGTTTCTTTTGGTCAAAGTTTCCCCAAACTTTTATCATTCTTGATTTAATAAATTAAATTAGGAATTTGTGCAATAAATAACATAAATGTCAAAAAATAACAAATATTTATTTTATCAAGAAAATAAATCCATACACTTTTCTCTAATTAAATTTCTCAAATATTAAAATTTTCTTAATATACATTCAAACATAAATTTTTCTAATATAAAAATAAAATTTTAATACCCATAAAAAGTGTAAAGTAACACAAAATTTTACGCACAACTTTATTATAAATTAAAATCTCCTTCAATTTTTGATTAATTAGGACTTGATCTTAATAGCGCCTAAATCTGTAATGAAAAAGCAATGACATTCGTCACCTAATAGGTGGATTTTGTTTATTGTGGGCATACATGTATTGCATGTAATTATGTAATCAAAATTTGTGCATGCTCCAATAGAAATTAAAGCTTTTCATATAGATTCAATATTAACAAATGCTAGACCATGGATTAATAAACTCAACAAACTCTAAAACAGGTCCCCAAATATCCAATGAAGTTATAATCCCCTAATAAGGGCCAACATAAACAGATGCTAAGAAAACTGAACGGTGTAATCTGGACGCAAAATCATACATTTAACACTAGAATCCTTGTAAGCAAATAATCAGGTAGCAAAAATCTAAAACACATTTTTTGAAATCTCCTTCAATTTTAAAATCTTACCAAACAAATTTTTTTTGATTAAATTTTTGAGTAAACATAATAAACATAATTTTTAATACTTTTTATATGAATTATAAGATTCGTTCTATAACAAGTATTTTCTAAGTTTGTTTTACGTAAATTTTAATATTTGGAAAAAATATAATTTTTTTGTGTTAATTTGCACTTTTTATGGTCATTAAAATTTTACTTTTAAATTATAAAAATTGTGTTTGAATGTATATTACGGAAATTTTAACATTTGAGAAATTTAATTAGCAAGAAGTGTATGAATTTTTAAAATGAATATTTGTTATTTTTAACATTTATGTTATTTATTGCACAACTTCATAATTTAATTACTTAGATCAAGTTAAATAAAAATGATAAAAGTTTGGAGAATATTTGACCAAAAAGAAATATTTGACTAACTGAAAACATCTTGTTTGACTAAAGGAAATTGACCAAAAATAAAAAGGAAACACTTATGTACAACTAATGCATCATTAAGGAATAATTGTGCTAAAAAAAAGTTTAAAGAACAGAGCAAAAACATAACAAATGAGTATAAGAGTTAGATATTTAGTCTTACGATAAAAACTTTGTATTTCACCAAACCCTTGATAATGTGTCCCTTTTGAAAATAGGAAATAGAACAGAACAAACGAAGAACAGTTTCGGCTTATAGAAGGAGAAAGAGCAAAGGGAGATAGTAATAGAGAGATTATATTTAGGGTTATTTTGATCTATTGGGAAAATATGGAGCGTTATGAAACTGTAAAAGATATTGGGTCTGGTAACTTTGGGGTAGCCAAACTTGTTGTAGACAAGTGGACAAGAGAGTTCTTTGCTGTCAAGTTCATTGAGAGAGGCAAAAAGGTATCACCCCAAATTGAATTTTGGATGTCTTTATTCTATCTGGGCACACCATATTTTGGATTTTTTTTTAAATTTTTTTATTTTGAATTCTTGTTTTTGCTAATTTGTGATCTTCTTCTCTATTTGTAGATTGATGAGCTTGTGCGCAGGGAAATTATGAATCACAGATCACTGAATCATCCCAATATAGTTAGGTTCAAAGAGGTTTGTTTTGATTTTTTATCATTGCTAACCAGAAAGTCTTGTTTTTCTTAAATTTTTTATAAGTCTTGTTTTTTTAGTGGGTACTCTATCCAGGAGATGCAAATGCTCCACCACTTAAATTTAGAAGTTTTGTAGTACTTTTAGGGAAATTTAATTCTCTTCCTTATTTTCTTAATATCATTATTTGCATATATGTGTGTTAGAGCCTTAGAGGTAAATATACGAGTTAGATTGGATGTTTATATATCTGAATATTGGGTTAGATTAAGGTGGTGATTGATTGAATGTTAATGCATCTTAACAGCCCATCTTTTATTTGCTAAGAAGCATGAAGTTGTTTGGTAAAAAAAAATTCTCTATGAATGCATCTAAATAGTTAATCTAGAAAATTAAATGTAAACTATTCAGAGGGTTCTCTGACCAAAATTGACTATTTTTTGGAAAAAAATTAACCTCTTCAATATTACAAAATTCCTTTTGTATCCCTTAAATTTTTGCAGAAAATAGTCAAAATTGGTACTTTTTGTGCTATGATTTGAGAGTAAATTACAAATTGAATTAACATTAAAATCACTTACAACATATGAAAGCGCAGAGATTTCTGGTTGTGACGTCCCCAAATCCGGGTTACCTAACTCCCGAGTTTGGTGCTCACGATCCACAATATAAATAACATCTAACTACCCATTTATTTATGAATAAAAATACACAGTTCATTAACTGATATTGTTAATACATTGTCCCAGGTTATCTAACCATAACTTTACAAACATACCCCTTAGATATACAAAAAGGGTTTTCAAATACAACATATATAATATTGTTCATTATACCACTCCAACAAAACACCTTTGCCCTTGTTCTTCTCAGCCCCGCCGTCCACTTCGTTCCTAGCTGAAATATTTAATTTAACAAGGGTGAGCAACAAATTTGCCCCGCAAGTTAAGACATACAAGAAATGTATAATAATTAAGAATAACAGACTATCTATTTTGATAGAATGACACCAAAGTTCGGAGAACTTTGAAATAGTTGAACAAATCTTTAATCACTAAGAAGTCTTCTCGCATTCTATGCAACACAATAATCTGATAATGAAAGAGTACAACGCTTTCAAAGTTTCTACGATATTCTAATGAATTATCAAGAATCAATTCTACGCAATAACAAAGTGGAATGTTTTTTCAGATTTATGCTGAGCGATCCATTGGATCTTGAACTTCTCTTCTCGAGTAACTATCAAAGATTTGACTTTGATATACCCAGGTGTATAAGATAACCATATAGATTAAATTATACCCCTCAGCAAGTACTTAGAGCGGTCAACTCTTTGTACCTTATATTATGCATAATACTTGCACGCGCGCAACGGCCGAATATACGACCAAAATGTTCCCTTTATATAAAAAGTTGTTCTTCTCAGTCTTGTAACCAGAATTCGAATCACAACAACGAAGTACAATGATTTCAACACCTATTCTCTTTCTCGATTTTTCTAATTAGGGTTTTAAAATAGAAAATTAAGACTTCTAAATTATAATTAGGGTTTCCTAATTATATTAAAGTTTACTAATCATAATAGGGCTTTCTAATTAGGATTAGTGTTTCCTAATTAGGGTTTAGGGTTACCGAATTTAAAATTAGGGTTTCTCGGTATTCGATTAGGGTTCCTAACTATGCGTTAGGATTTCTCAATCCGAGATTTGGGTCTCTAATCCTTCATTAGGGTCTACTAATTTTATACCTTATCCGATCAATCATTGATCATTAATTCTATATAGTACAAACACGTACTCATCTATACAATTATTATAATTGTATTTTCTATCGAAACCCTATCTGTAACTAGGGTTACGGTTTCTAATTTCTGTTAAGCACAACTCTACTCTTATTTCTCAGTCAGTACACAAATTGACTACATCTCTAGACTCATATCACAGATACTCAGCACACTATTGATAGTCAATATCAATATTAAATATAAAAAATTATTCGTAAAATTCGAATTATTCGAAATCCCGAGTTATCACATTCTCCCCTCTTTATAAGGATTCCGTCCTCGGAATCACCGCTTTCTTATTCTCTACAATCTTTTAAAGTTGTATCATCAATTCATTTTTATTAACACAACTGTGACTTGGATTTATAAAAGAAAACAATTCACAGCAATATCTATCTAATATTTCTTGCATAATTTAATTAGTAAGCGAAATAGTTACCTGTCGCCACCTCATGGGCAGCTACTGCATCTTGCACCGTCATGTTGAATGTACGGGCTGTTGGTCTTCCTCGTTGTGCAGGTTCTCTAATCGCTAGGGTTCCGCTACCGGGTCCCTTGTTGACACTTCCCTTCTCCACATTCCTCTTCGGACAGTTCCGAACCAGATGATATGTTGATCCACATGCATAACAACCTTGTATTTTCTTCGGACTGGGGCAATTGGGCGACATGTGTCCCTCTTGTCCACAGTTATAACAAACTCCCTTCCTCTTTAAACAGATTCCAGAATGATTCTTCCCACAACTCGCACATGGCTCGCACATTATTCAGATGTCTAAACTGTTCAGATTTTAACATTCAGTTTTATCAAACACAACCTAAGACTTGCATACATTTGATAATTGGAAATACCAAACAATTGGTCCTTGAAAATTAAATTTAAGGTCTTCATTTCACGGAGTGAAAGCAAGTCGGTCTTTGTTTGGAACATGGAAAATTCGAGGGAAAAGATCTAAAATTTTATTAGAATATTTTTATTCATATTTTTCACTATATTTTAACATTGTTCCTTATTTGAATTTTTTAAAATATAGATGGTTAGATTTATCTTTGTTGACATAATTTTTTTCTTCCTTTTTTACATTTAATTTTGTTTCTTTTTCCTTTCTTTTCCTCCCCGTTTCTTAGTTCCAAACACAACCTTTGTCTCATAATGGGGAACAGGTTGTTGAGTGATTAATTAGTAAAATATGATGCAGAATGCTTTGCTAGTAGTAATTTGTTGAGATATATGGGATTAATTTGGTTTCAGTGTATCTTTTAAGATCACTTCAGTCAGGTACCTTGTGAGCTTTTCACTTCTATTGATTGCTACTTAAAGTAAATATTTAGTAGGAAACATTGTAAAATTGTCTTAATGAAGCATTACATGTTTCCAAATAATTTTGTAATTTTATTACTAAAGAAGGGAGGGAATACCAAAGGTGGTTGTGTTTTTCATTCAATATCTTAAAGTGTTTTGTTTACAATATTTTTAGGTATTGCTAACACCTACTCATCTGGCAATAGTCATGGAGTATGCTGCGGGAGGAGAACTTTATGAGAGGATATGCAATACAGGGAGATTTATTGAGGATGAGGTAAGCACACAAGTATGAGTTGTTTTTACGTGCAGAGGTTGTAATGGGGGACGGGGTTTTTAAGACGAAGATAATTCTCACACAACACAATTCTTCTCAAATCTCAATTTATTCTTGTAGTTCATTGTCAATAAAAATAATAGAGTGCATCCCTATTTGTAATATTTCTAAACAACTTTCCTAACCCAAATTATATTCTATAGGATAACTGCCAATATTATAGATAAAGTAAATTAATAATTAAATACAACTTCTAGATTTTTCTTTTATTTCCATGGGATTCTAAAGCCTTTCATATTGGTCCAACAAAGTTTCATGGGCTCGTCTTGCAAGTTGCATCGGTTGCTTAAGTGTGTCCTTGGAATGAAAGCCAACAAAATTGTATAGTCAGTGTGGCATCTGAAAATTGAAAATATTTAATCCAATGTACATTAAATTGCAATGCTAAAATTGTATTATTGCGTACATTAGTTACAAAAATTCTAGAATTTGATTTCAAGTACATCATCCATCATATTAGATTTCCAATTTTCCATTATGTTTGCCTTGCAATTTGGCTTTCTGCTACAATACCACACTAAATCTTTTTTTAAGTTTACTCTTTAGTTGACTGACTGTTAGGCCACGACGTTCGGAAAGGGGTCGTAGGCTAAATCCCAAATACTTGGGATCAGCTGGGATGTGAAGAGCATGATTGGGTCATGGCAGTTAGGAGTTTTACATCCATTTCATTTCCGTTAGTTATGTTCTGTTTCTGCTTGTGCTGTTATACGTGGGGTGTAGTTTATTTATGTGCTCTGTTTTACGTGGGTAGTAGTCCAGTTATTAGCCAATAGTCTCCTTTTATTTCGGTACGTGGCTTGTCTATTTGTACCTGGCTTTGCTTATTTAAGCAGCTGAAGTTTATCAATTAGAGGGAAGTAATCATTTCATGCAAATTGTGGTACACGTCTCACCCGAAAGAGAAGACAAATTATCTTAGCATTGTATTCTTTGTGTTTGGGACCTATTAATTGGTATCAGAGCCAGGTTATCTATGGGAACCAATAAAGAGCGTATTGAACAATTGGAAGCTGGAATTGGTGGAGTGCAAGATGGGTTACACAGGTTAGAGCTTGGCATAGGCGACATGCTTCATCATATGGAAGAAACGCTCAACCGCCTCTTTGAAGTCTTGCTCTCAAAAGAGGAGAAACCCAACCTCGCCAACCATCAACGAGAAGGCAATGACGGAGGACGACTGGTGGTATCTTCCAAAACAACAAAGCTTGAATTTCCTCAATTTTCGGGGGATGATCCGACGGAGTGGTTCAATCGTGTGAACCAATTTTTTGAGTTCCAGAATACTCCTGAAGCCCAAAAAGTCTCTTTGGCCGCCTATCACTTGGAAGGAGAGGCCAACCAATGGTGGCAGTGGATCCGTAGGATGTTTGAAGACGAAGGACGAGCTCTCATATGGGAAAATTTTGAAGATGAACTTTCGGCTCGCTTTGGGCCTTCAGAGTGCGAAGATTTTGATGAAGCTCTTTCGAGGATAAGGCGGGTTGGTTCTTTGCGGGATTACCAACGGGAATTCGAGCGCTTGGGCAATTGAGTACGAGGATGGACGCAAAAAGCACTTGTAGGAACTTTTATGGATGGCTTAAAGTCGGACATCTCGGATGGTATACGGATGTTTAAGCCACATACATTAAAAGATGCCATCAGTTTAGCAAAAATGAAGGATTATCAACTTGCTAGACATAAGAGGTATGTAAGGCCTACACCAGAAACGCGACCTCCCCTTGCTCTTTCCCCCACTAATGGAGCAGCACTACCCGACCCTGTCGTCCCTGTGCGACGACTTACTTGGGAAGAAATGTAACGTAGACGAGCCCAAAACTTATGTTTCAATTGTAATGACCGTTTTACTGCAGGACACATGTTAAGGGCCACAGATACTCATGTTGGAGGGTTACGAGGATAACGACAACCAGTTATGTGACATTGTCACCGAAGAACAGCTAGCAACAGAGAATCACGAAGGGCCTCCTGAACCAGAAATTACACTGCATGCACTAACGGGATGGACCGCGCCCAAAACCATGCGGATCGCTGCCAAAATCGGTGCCCACGACGTCATTGTATTAATCGATAGCGGATCGACTCACAACTTTATCAATGAGCGTATGGCCAATCTGTTGCTTCTACCGGTGGTGCCTATGGAAACCTTCACGGTCCGGGTTGCTAATGGAGAAAATCTCAGATGCCAAGCGAGGTTTGAGGGAGTGCTAATCAATTTGCAAGGTACCCTTTTCTCCTTAACCCTTTATTCCTTACCTTTCACAGGGTTGGACGTAGTTTTGGCAATCCAAATGGCTTGGGCTACTTGGCTACGTGGTGTGTGATTGGAGGCAGTTAACTATGAAATTCATATGGGAAAACCAGACCAAGAGGTTGGTAGGCACGGGCAAAATATCCAAGCAGCATCAATCGAAGAGTACTAAAAAAATTCGTCATAGCCATACTCCGTTCGCTTTATGCTTACAGGTTGCCCACACGGAACAGCAGGAGAAATATTCATCCAAGCATGCGAGAGATATTGCAGGAATTCTCAAATTTATTCACAGAGCACTCATGCTTACCACCAACACGGGAGATTGACCACGACATTACCCTTAAGGAAGGAACCGAACCGATTAATGTACGGCCTTACTGGTATGCGCATTATCAAAAGAACGAGATCGAGAAGCAGGTCCAAAATACGCTGCAATCCTGGCTTGTGCGACCCAGCACTAGCCCCTTCTCGTCACCTGTATTGTTGGTAAAAAAGAAAGACGGGAATTGGCGTTTTTGCACAAATTATCGCGCGCTTAACGCCGCAACCATTAAAGATTGATTTCCAATCCCAACCGTGGATGATATGTTGGACGAAGTGCTTCTTATTTTACCAAGTTTGACCTAAGAGCGGGGTACCATCAAGTACGAGTTAAACCAGGTGATATCCATAAAACTGCTTTCCGAACACGTAATGGTCATTACAAATACTTAGTGATGCCATTCGGCTTATGTGATGCACCTTCAACATTCCAAGCTATCATGAACTCCATCTTTCGACATCATCTTCAAAAATTCATATTAGTTTTATTTGATGATATTTTGATTTATAGTCGGGATTGGGATCAACATTTAATGCATGCAAGGCAGACTCTCAAAATATTGAGGCAGCACAAATTCTTTGTTAAGGCTAGCAAATGTGCGTTTGGGCAACAAGAGTTGGAGTACTTGGGGCACATCATTACTAGTCAAGGCGTGAAAGTGGATGAAAATAAAATTGCTGCTATGGTAGCCTGGTCTCGACCTACTAATATTTCAGAACTACGTGGGTTTTTAGGTTTGACAGGTTATTACCGGAAGTTCGTTAAAGATTATGGCATTAAAGCTCGACCTCTCACCAATCTTCTCACAAAAGGTGCAATTCGGATGGCATGAAGAAACTGAATCTGCAGTCCAAGCTCTCAAACATGCCATGACGACCACACCTATATTAGTCATGCCAAACTTCAACGATGATTTCACTATTGAAACTGTTGCATCCGGGGAAGGAATTGGAGCAGTCCTGTCTCAACAAGGCAAACCAGTGGCATACATGAGTTGAGCCCTCGGAGTGACCAAGAAATCCTGGTCAACGTATGCTAAGGAGATGTTGGCTATCGTGGAAGCCATACGTACCTGGCAGCCTTACCTTTAAGGCAAAAAATTATATATTCAGACCGATCAACGTAGTCTCAAATATTTTCTAGAGCAACGAATAACAACTCCGGAACAACAAAAATGGATTTGTGAAGCTCTTGGGCTACGATTACGAAATTAAATACAGGTCGGGGCATGAGAACTCTGCAGCTGATGCTCACTCTCGAAAACATGGCAATCCCATTCTTCACCATATTTTTGTTCCGCAGGTTTGCTTATGGGAGGAAATAAAAAAAGCTGCAGAGGAAGACCAGTACATTCAATTGAAGGTTTGTGTGGCCTTCGAACAACCTGGAGGATCATATACATGGCGCCAAGGGCTATTACTATACAAGGGAAGGGTCATTGTTCCAAACGATGTCACCTTAAGAGCCAAACTGTTACACGAAATGCATAACACCAAGGTGAGGGGTCATTCGGGTGTCCTACGTACGTTCAAGAAATTGGGTCAGCAGTTTTATTGGCCTGGAATGCATAGATCAGTGCACGATTACATCAAAGGATGCGAGGTATGCCAGAAAAAAAAAGCCGAGACCTTAGCTCCAGCTGGGCTTCTTCGACCGCTACCAATTCTGTGCCAAGTATGGGATGACATCACCTTAGACTTCATTGAGGGCTTACCAGTTTCGCAGGGGATGGACACCATCATGGTGGTTGTCGACAAACTTATTAAGTCCGCTCATTTCCTTAATTTAAGTCATCCTTTTACTGCAAAAACTGTAGCTGAGAAATTTGTGGAAGGCATCATCAAGCTTCACGGCATGCCCAAATCAATTATTAGTGATCGGGACCCAATCTTCATCAATAATTTCTGGAAAGAATTTTTCATGATGTCAGGCACCAAACTACAACTCAGTTCCGCATACCACCAGTAGACGGATGGCCAGACGGAAGTCATCAATCGCAGCGTCGAACAATATCTTCGGTTTTTTGTTTATCAGTGGCCACGGAAATGGAGCTGCTATTTACCTTGGGCGGAATATTAGTATAATACGACATACCATATTTTGACAGGGATGACCCCTTTTCAGGCATTGTATGGAAGATTGCCACCCCCCATTCCGATGTACACGGAGGGACTTTCACAGGTACATGAAGTAGATCAGCAACTCATAAACCGAGATGAATTGCTACGACAACTGAAGGCCAACTTAGCAAACTCGGTGAACAGAATGAAGCAGATGACAGATAAGAAAAGAAGGGATGTTTCGTTCAATGTCGGCGAATGGGTACTTTTGAAACTGCACCAATTCCGCCAACAAACGGTCTTCACAAGAGTCCATCAGAATCTAGCTAGCCGTTTTTATGGACCCTACCAGATTCTAAAGAAGATCGGGCATGTCGCATATAAGTTACAATTACTGGAAGGGGCGCGCATTCACCCGGTGTTTCATGTGTCACTTCAAGGATACCAAACCAACGGGAACAATGCTGAAACGCCACAGGCCGAGTTACCACCATTCACCAATCAAGCAAGGCACCCAGCTAGTCGAAGAAAGCTTAGTGCAATGGAAGCACCTTCCAGCCAAGGAGGCAACATGGGAGCCAACAAAGAAGTTACGGGAGATGTTTCCCAATTTGGACCTTGAGGACAAGGATCCACTTGATGGGGGGAGGTATTGTTAGGCCACGACGTTCGGAAAGGGGCCGTAGGCCAAATCCCATATACTTGGGATCAGTTGGGATGTGAAGAGCATGATTGGGTCATGGCAGTTAGGAGTCTTACATCCATTTCATTTCCGTTAGTTATGTTCTGTTTCTGCTTGTGCTGTTATACGTGGGGTGTAGTTTATTTACGTGCTCTGTTTTACGTGGGTAGTCCAGTTATTAGCCAATAGTCTCCTTTTATTTCGGTATGTGGCTTGTCTATTTGCACCTGCCTTTGCTTATTTAAGCAGCTGAAGTTTATCAATTAGAGGGAAGTAATCATGCAAATTGTGGTACACTTCTCACCCGAAGAGAAGACAAATTATCTTAGCATTGTATTCTCTGTGTTTGGGACCTATTACTGACTGAATCACCCATCCAAATAAAAACCAGGGCAAGACAATTTTGGAGATTTCTTTATACTGATGGTTCCTTATATGTTGTGAATTATGCTGATGGTTCCTTATATTTTGTAAAGGTCCATACGGTTCCAAATTATTAATGCTGATCCAAAATTATCCTTATACGGTTTCCACTTGGTTATTTACCAAAGAAACTTCAACTGCCAGGGTGACCGAAAACCAATGAAGCCCAAGCTTTATCTTGCTCTGAGAAAAGAAATTTGTTATTTGAAAATCAAGGTCTTTTTTTGTTTTATTCGGAATCATCGCAGTAGGTATTGTTATCTTTATATCCAATTGATGTGGAAATTTATTACGTCTACCTCTCTGTACTCTCTTAATTTGGATCAGGCAAGGTTTTTCTTTCAACAACTGATATCAGGAGTTAGCTACTGTCATTCAATGGTAGGAGTTGAATCCTTTGTTTTCCTTATCAGCCGTATGTTTAGCAGTTTTAGTTTTTGAAGATCCATGATTTGTAATGTATTACAGGAAATATGCCATAGAGATCTTAAACTGGAAAATACTCTGTTAGATGGAAGCCCAGCACCTCGTGTCAAAATATGTGATTTTGGGTACTCCAAGGTACAGAATTATAAATTCCTCTGGATGATCCGTAAATTGTTTTCAGAATGTTCTGATTATATTTTTCTTTTTTCTCCATCTTTCTTTTGGTGGGATGGGGCAATATTCCAGTCATCAATATTTCATTCTCAACCAAAGTCAACAGTAGGAACGCCGGCTTATGTTGCGCCAGAAGTCCTCATTAGAAAAGAATATGATGGGAAGGTGATAGTTTGTTTTACAGTTAATCCCCTGTGATTCACTAAATTTTGCTTAAACCCCTGTACGCTCTATCTAATCCTCAAGATTATAGCTTTCAGATGTTTGGTCTTGTGGGGTAACTTTATATGTGATGCTTGTTGGGGCTTATCCTTTTGAGGATCCAAGTGATCCGAAAAACTTCAGAAAGACAATTGAGGTGAGTAATAAGAAAAACTCATATTGCAATACAAATTGAATTCCCTATTGTTTGAACTTTCTATTGGGAGCTGTGAACCTTTGTTTAATATATATATATATATATATATATATATATATATATTATTGGTTTGTGACAGCGAATACTTAATGTTCGGTACTTGATTCCAAACAACGTTCAAATTTCCATGGAATGTAGGCATCTTCTGTCTAGAATATTTGTTGCGAGCCCTGAAAAGGTGAAACTTCTTTCCTTATCTTGTATAATCTCAATTAATTTGTGTTTGCACATGTATTAGTTGAATTAAGATGAGTTGATCTATGGTTTTCCCTTTGCAGAGAATAACAATTTCAGAAATAAAAAAGCATCCATGGTTCTTGAAAAACTTGCCTATGGAATTGATGGAAGGAGGAAGCTATCAAATAAATGATGTAAATAACCCAACCCAAAGCACTGAAGATATATTGTCAATAATACAGGAGGCAATGACACCTTTTGAGGCCCCTAAAGGTAGAGAATTTTCATTTGGAGGTAGTATGGACTTCGAGTATATGGATGATGCAGATGTTGAAGACATAGAAACAAGTGGCGAATTTGTGGGCCCTATGTGAAAGTGCCACTTAATGGACTCTCCAGAGGTATATTTCTCCGCTAACAACTTCTTACAAGAGAATCCCATGAAAGAAATATTCTCAAGGCTGGGCGGACATTAATGGCTGGACGGAGGAATACTAAAAAATCTTGATCGATATCGTGAGATCCTCTGTCTATATGTTTTATGTACATGTTTATGTTTTGGATGCATTACATTTCCCTCCTATAAACAAAATGATTGAGTAAAGTAACTAACGGGATTACAAAATATGAAACGTAGTTTCTGACTTAGTCTAGATTTAGTATTCATGTCCTATTATTCATGTTTTTGCTATGTTACATGTACTCGAATGGAGTTTAACACGGTATTTGAAGAGGTCATCGTAGGTACACCTTAATTTTGTTAATTTTTTACACACAAAATGAACTAGTTCCCGTCCGAGTATTGAGTATCAAACATGGGTACTGTACAATCTGTTTTTGAGTTTTGGGACTAAAAAGAAAAGACTGAAAAACTAAATTTATAATGAAAAAGGAAATAACAAAAAACGTGCATGTTTTCTTTCATATTGTTATTGAGTTCATAAAAAAAGAGAAGAAAACTTGAGTTTCACATTTAAATTATTAAGTTATTCTTATATTAGTGTTATGTTTATAATTTAGAGGATATAATAGGAATTGTAAAAGATGATCTTATGTTATTTAATTTTTATTCAAAGAAAAAGTTAGGTAATAAAAGTGGTCAAGTTTTTTGTCCGTTTCTTTTCTTTTTTGGTTCATTGAAAAAACTAGATAACAAAGTAATTGGACATAAAACAAAAGTTTTCCGTCCATTTATCTCTTTTTATATCCATTCTAACACTTTCTAAGTTTTGGACAGAAAAGAAAAGAATATAAAATTTGTATATTTTCTTTAATCTTGTTACTGAGTTTATAAAGGAAAAAAAATAGAAAACTTAAGTTTCAAATTTAATTACCAAGTTATTCTTATATTAATTATTTCATAATCTATATGGTATTATAAAATTTGATCTTATCTTATTTAGTTTTTTGTCCAAATATGTCCATTTTTTAACGAAAAAGTTTGGCAAGAAAAGTGATTAAATTTTTTGTCCATTTCTTTGCTTTTCCTTTCATTAAAAAATTTAATAACAAAGAAATTGGAATTTTTTTTTAAATTTTTTGTCCATTTCTTTCTTTTATATCTATTTTAAAACTCAGTAACAAATTGTTAAACTCAGCAACAAATTATTAGGGCAAACTAAAATTTTGTGTAACATAGGTTATTTATGTGTTTGTTTAACTAGTTATATCTCAAGCGACTTTCATGTGTGTTTTTAAAAAGTATTGCTTTATGTTTTATGCTGCAATAATATGGAGGCTAGCAGAGAAAAACAAATTGCAATTATATAGTACTGAGTATGGTAATGCATATTTATTAATGGTAAAGTCAAAATTTGTCCGCGCATAAAATTACCAAACAAAGAGCGAGGAACTTACACAGGAAACGAACTAGCTCACTGAGAAGCTTGACGATTGGGGTCGTTGAAGTATAACTCTGGAGTGAGAGTAAGTACACGTGATGTCTTCAAATTCGGGTACCTCCAAACTCTAAATATGGTATTACACGGTGCTGCAACATACACATTCATACAATTATATATCTAATTGACATTAATGTAATTACTATATTATTACATCATATCCAACATTCTCCCAGGTTTTTATAACTATTACATTACTGTATTCTCATAATATTATTCATTACAAAAATAATTGTGACGCCCCCAAATTCAGACCACACTTGTCCCAAATTTGGTTGTCACGTACTAACTCTAATAATAAATTAACATCTCACATAGCGGAATAATAGAATACATTACATTGTCATAATATAATTATTCTCGTCCCAAGGGTTCGTAACTTAAACATCTCTTACATATCTTAAGCATAATTAAACATATTTAGATATAACTAGTACATATCACATCTTATGTCATTACAGGAATACAATAATCTCCAATAAACATAAACTATTACGTAGTCATGCCCTTGCCCTTGCCCTTGCCCTTGCCCTTATCAATGCCCTTATGTCATTACAGGAATACAATAATCTCCAATAAACATCTTAAGGGCCGCCTTGCTCTGCCTTAATTGAAATATTTTTAGGGAAGCAAAAATGAGCAATAAATTTGCCCAGCAACTAATATAACAAAAAGGAAAATCAATATGTTTTAAATTTCTCAAGGGTATATCAATAATGATAGTTCAAGATTGCAAGAAGTATCGATGATTATCAACAATAGTTGCTATGGACAGAAATATCAATAATATTCAAGGATTTATCAATTCAAGATTTCAAAGTAATGAATACTGAGCAGTTACTAAGGACTATGAACTTCTCCTAGAATTAACAATGATAGTACTGACAATTCTATAAAACGAGTACACCAGGTGATCAGCCTAAAGTACCCTATGTCAATGCATTACATTTAATCTTTCTCAAGTGCGTACGTCGGTTTCCCGACAATATATATAATTCCCCTACCAAGAGGGTTGTTCAACTCAGCTATAAGAGTCCACACCAAGTTAATTTGGTTTGGATAGCTTTTGATCAACTATCAATAGTCTAGCCGAATCAATGGCTTAGACAGTTTCTGTAAGACCCCGAATTTTATGAAATAAAAGTATTCAATTTTTCTTATTATTACTATTCAGTAAATGGTTAAATTGATAAAAGTTAAAGTTAAGGGTGATATATGAAATTTTTTCTCAAAATACGCAAGTGGTTATAAAATATTCATTGTTGTCAGGGAATATTCGTTTGGTTGTGGAATATTCTTTCTATCGGGGAATATTCGTACGACGGCGCAACCATTTATGGGCCCCATAACAAAATAACCGTCGGATGAAGAAAACGACAAATTTGAGTTTTTATAAATAACGGCGTAGTTGTTACCGTTAACACTGTTGGAATACCCGGTGGGTAAAGTAAAGTGATACGCTATTGTTGCACAAGAAGCACTGCAGTTGATTGCACATTATTTTTGAATTATTGATTCTTACGTAAGAAGGCGAGACTCAATAATTGTTACAGATAATTATTGCTTCAATATTTTATTTTATTGATTCAATAATTGCTTGCGTTGATATTTTATATTATTGTTGTTTCAATAATTGTCACTTCACAGTATCTCCATTATCAGATCAATAATTCATATTATTTGAATAATATTATTAGATAGCATTATTGGTAATGTCTAGAAAGTTCTGTCAAGGAGAGGTTTGGTCACCTAATTACGCGCCAATAAGGAGAAATCCTTTTTGGAAAGCCCCCTCTTTCATGGGAACTGTCTGATTGTCATTATTGTGATTCTGTAATATTATTTGTGAATAATTAATTATTGAGTTATATGATAAGAAAATATTTATTTGATGCGGATATAAATGATGGATTTATTTATGTGGTTATAAATGAAGGAATTAATGTTGAGGTATTTTATCAGTATTTTATCGGATTGGAGGTATTAAAAGATCAAATCAGTGTTCTTACAGCTTTATTGTGTGAGTTATAATTTTTAATCTGACCGTTGGATCGTTGTGATTTTTGGATATGTTATACATATATAAGTTGAGTATATGTTCACAAATTTTGAATCGTTAAAAATGAACGTATGATTTGTTATGAATTTTAAGAGGTGACTGGTTCATAAATTGTTGAAGTATCCGAATTTATCATTTTGGTGGAAAATTCTAGAATTAGTGGGCCCCACTTTTGGTTGGTGAGAAATGTGCTGAAATTTTTATTCAAATGTGGCGGGTGGGAATAGTAGCAGGTAAAGCCATCAGGTTGCAGGTCAAGTCTGCTTCTGTGTGCTAACATTTTCCTATAAATAGAGGGCTAAGTTAGAATTAAAAATCACACCAGAATTCATAAGTTTTCTCTATTTTTCTCTCTAGATTACCGAGTGTATTTTGTGAGTATTTAGATACTTGGTGAGTTGCTATTCATCAGTGCAAGTTTCCTTCAGCGTCATATCCGATATCCAAATCTAAGTGCTTTTTTGAGGGTAAGGGATAGTAAGGGATTTTAAGGGTTGTTATATTTTTCATGTTTCGTAACTTTTCAGACCTTCAAAAATTTTGGAAAAATTTGAAATGATAATTTGATGAGTTTTATTGATTGTGTCCAAAAATGACGATTTTTGGATGTATATATTAAGAGTTATGAATTTTATGAGAAAAGACTATTTTAAAAGTAACCGCTTATAACTCCTTGTGGTTAACTCCAAAATTGATGAAATTTTTATTGGGAGTACATCAATATAATATCAGTGTACTCTGTGAATTTTGGAATTTTTGGATAAAAGTACAATTTATGATAAATGTCTGAATATTCGGCGATTTTGGCCATATGAAAAATAGTAAATGAATTTTAAAAATTTTTAGAAAAATATATGTTCAATATGGGACTATATTCTGCTAAATCCCAGAAAAGAAATATTTTTGGAGCTGATTCGGTATTTTTCATGAAAATGGACTAGTTATGAATAAATGAATTAAATATGTTATGTGAAGGAAGGAAATTGGAAAATAGGATTTTATGACTTGAGAATCCTATATGAGCTATATGCAGATTTTTGATGAGGGTTTTGGTTATTGGTGATGAAATCTTATGAGTTTGGCATTTTAGAATGATTAAATGCATTATTTAGTAAAGTGTAAACAATTAAAATAAATTGTTTATAAGTTTAAGAAATGTTATTCTTTCAATATCATTATACCGAAATATTGGTATAGATTTTATTGTGGAATTTCTACCTTTTTGAGTCGGGGTTACTATTCATGAGTTACTATTTACGAGTTACTATTCACGAGTTACTATTCACGACAAAGTTGGTTTCTTTTTCTGACCAAATTATTGTTGATTTATGAATATTGCTCTCGAGATTAAGTGCAGTTGTTGATCATATTATTTTTATTATCATATATAACATTTTTATAACCCTGATGTTGAAATTCTCTTTCACTTGAGTATAAAGATGGGTAGATTATTGGTATGATCATGACTAGGGTTCTCTTTGGCCAAGAGGTGAAAAAGTTGAATTGTGATCGGTATGATCACGACCATTGAATTTATAATTGAATATCTTTAGCTTAAGTGCAAAGGTGAAATAATCAACATGGTTATAAATATTGTTTATATAAATTCTGAAATGATTATATATTTCTTTAAGATATGAATATCTTTGGCCTGTAGTGCAAAGATGACCTGTTGTTGAATATCTTTGGCCTGTAGTGCAAAGATGAATTATTGATGAATATCTTTGGCCCGTAGTGCAAAGATGACCTGTTGTTGAATATCTTTGGCATGTAGTGCAAAGATGAACTGTTAATAAATATCTTTGGCCCGTAGTGCAAAGATGAATTTATTAGTATGATTATGAACAGGAACTGTGATTTGGTATAACTGTGATCTTTGATGTTTCAGGTAAAGACATGTGATGAAAATTATCTTCGTTCTGGATGAGGAATTTAGAATCACAATTCTGATTATGAGTTAATCATATGATTGTGAACCAGAATTGTTGATTGATGTTACAGGGATAAAATATTGTTGGTAGATTTTTAACATGGAGAAGATAATAGACTTTATGGTCTATTTGACTCTTCTAATGGATTGCTCGTTCCGCTGCAACTATGGTTGAAAAGTTTTATCATCTACCATATGTTCTAAATCTCTGATTTATTACTGATGAAGGCTATTGATAATTTAATTATCTTTAGTCATGATATTCTTTACTGGGCTAGTTGTGCTCACCCTTTTGCTTCACAATTCCTTTCGTGTAATAAGAGTGTAGTCGGGTCGAAGCCGGGGTAATGAGGGAATAGAATCGGTGGTCATCATTTGGTAGTTATATTTGGTGAATCAAATAGGGTGAGACGAACCCAACATTGGAAGGGTGTTTTGCCACTATCATACAAGATGTCTAACGACATACAACCTCGTGTCATCATAAAACAAGGTTGTGCACATCCACTTGCTGAGTATATTTACGAGCACTACCTATATAATCTGGGTGTTCGTTTGAAGTATAATTCTCAATTAGAGACAGTGGAGATAATGATATGTCAAGAGAAGACTCACCATTGGGAAGAATATGATAGTAATCTTCTCATTTTTCTTTGGGGTCTATTGGGTCAACCAAGGATAATTCTGTGGCCATATGATATCTATCATAACCTAGAAGCATGGCCTCCCATGTACGAAGGTTTCCTTGAGCACTTCCCAAAGATTCTAATTTCTAAAACAGTTTTTGACTTTACCTTTATGTAAGGTGTCAATGCGACGTGCTATCCAAGGTTGGGACATGAGTCACAGTTGGTATATATTTGTATCAAAACTCACAGCATTTATGTTGTTGTATTTTGCACGACAATTATTGTAATAAAGTTGTAGTTGTTTTCTGTACCATGTATTTGGCGACTCAGAATGGGTTGGATGGAATGGACCTATTTTGGGGTCGTCACAGTTTCTTTCACAATATATATATGAACAATTATCGTTCGAATCAAAGTTTGAAATTTCATTACGAAGTATTATTTCCTCAAAGTTCTACTTGTACGATCAATAATTGCACAAGTTCAAATAATGCTCAATAAAGAGTAAGGTTCGAATACTTGCCTCAAGCGTAGTTTACCAAAGTAAAGGTTAATATCAGTCCAATGCCCTACGATATCCTATTCATGTATAATCACATTAGTTATACAAGTTCAACATGTACACCTACTATCTTAAATTACTATCATCAACAAGTGTAATTTATCAATGCTAACATATATTACTAGTCTTCTAGTCGCATAAATCTTATACGTATGTCATCACATGAAAATTAGTTTCTAACACACTATGTCATAGTTGAAATCACAATTTGACTTTAAAGTTGTAAACACTAATTCATTATAGGATCCTTTCAATAACATGCTTATTAACACATGAATACTATACTGGACAGGTTTTACAGATTAGAGTAACCATATAAGCATGCATTAGTTCTCAATTTATTAACAGAACTCAGACCTCACTGCAGGATGGGGCGGCCGCGCTGGATTTGAACTAAGGAGTGGCGCGGCCGCGCTGCTCCTTGATCAAACCATAACTGCTAGATAATAGCTTGGCCATACATGCGCACATATAAACAATTATAATCACATTTGCAGAGTTATGTCTATGAATATGTTTGGCCTCCCCTATGGCCATTCCAAGACTCTCTTAATACTATGGTTTTGTTTTTAGAAAAATCTCTATTAACAAAGCAAAATGACCACTTTTTTACAAAGTATCCATGACTAACCATTATATCACATAATGAGGTTAATAACCTTTAAATATACATGCTCGAGTTGTCTTGCCCATGTATTTCAATTCAACATAGTTTTTATCTCTTTAGAAATCTTTCGAAACTATGCTTGACTAGTTCACAACATATATATTTAATTAGATGGATGCACATATCAATCATATCTAGATGCATAAAGCGTCTTATCATGATGGTCCATAGGTTCAGAATACTTATAGGGTATTCCCCCAACAAAGTTGGGTTTCAACTTCAACATTTTTATTAAAAATCTCATGTTAAACCAATATGCATGCAAAACAAGTCCACTAGTTTAAGTCATGCTTTCATGTTCATAGACATATGAAACCAATTTATAATAGCATGTTTTCGAGTTCAAAACTTGGTGTACACATAGTTCATTTACACATAGCTAGAAAGATCAGAATTTAAAGGCATGTTATTCATCATGCTTTGTTTTTCAATACTTCGAGTTTTCCTTTAGAAAAGTCCTTTAAAGCCAAGCTATCAAAACTTATCATACATGAAGCAAATATATGCCTCATGTTTGACTTCTTTACATACATATCTAAGTTATTTGCACATGTTCATAAGGTCAGAACGTATATTACTCCATATATACAATTTCTAGTTTTCCAATCTTTAAGCCTTCTTTGAATATCCAAATTAAAACAAACCTATCATGGCTTACTATATACATAAGAGCCTTAGTCCACATGTTAAGGTTATTTATATGCATATTCTTACTGACATAGCATGCTCAGAATGACACAAGACCACAAAGCAAAGGTGCATGTGATCGGGCAACCGCGGCGATACGATGATGCCATATATATATATATATGGCGCGGTACGCGCCCACTTCGAAAGGTAATAAAGAAATGAAGGCTCTGTTTCTACAGAGCTTCATCACAACCAATGTTAAACTTGTATCCAGACAAACTACAAAGTTCATAGACTTGCAAACAAACTCAGACAACACAATGTCATGCTATTATATATCAATTAACAGAGAATTCTTGAAAACTATAAGAATTTGACAAACTCAAAATGAAGAACACAAGAACAGACTTTATACCTTTTTGAAGCTTAAATGAATTCCTCACTGCACTAATTTTACACCCTCAAAGCTCAGCAATTCTCACTCTCAGTTTACTCTCATCAGATAATTTTTTTCAAGCAACTAAAAATTGAGAAAGAGGGGCTATATATAGAGAACTTGTTGTCCAAGCATTGTTCTTACACCATGGTTTGATTCACATGAAAATGGAAGAGAACAATGGGTAGAAGTGTAATAACCCGATATTTTTTATATAAATAAATAAGAAATTTTGCATATTAATTTTTTTATTTTAAAGATGAGAATATGTGTCAAGTAATGTGTATGTATATATGTGATTAATAAAATTATTTATTTCATGAATAATTTCAAACAATTTTATTTTAGAATTATTGATCATTATAAAGTATATTCCTATATAGTAATTAATTTTTTAAGTAGAAATGTTTTTATTAATTATTTTCCATGAAAACATGATTTTATATTATTTAAATAATATATGAAATGATTATTAGAATTATAATAATAAATATTTTATTATATGAATTTGTTCGAATATTTAAGTTAATTATTTTAACTTAATTAAAGATAAACCAGATATGGAATCCAAACCCTAAATTTGGGTATTGATCAAGGATGAAAATAATAATATAATATTAATTATATTTTAATTTTTCGATCTTATAAATATGTAATTGTAAATGCGTAGACTAATAATAATGGGCCAAATATGGTAAATTATGTCATAACCCTCATATTGTGTTATTAAACTCTAATTGTTAAACTTCGGTTATGAGTTCTCGAGACCGTAGTAATTATGTTATATGAATTTTCTTGTATTATATAATTTACGTAATTAGGAGAAACCCAATTATTTATTTGAAAACCCTAATTTGCTAATTAGGAACCCTAATTATAAATTTTAGAAACCCTAATTATTATTTTTGTGAATTATAATGATAATTAGGAAACCCTAATTGT
This sequence comes from Panax quinquefolius, assembly GCA_020205615.1. Taxonomy (NCBI): domain Eukaryota; kingdom Viridiplantae; phylum Streptophyta; class Magnoliopsida; order Apiales; family Araliaceae; genus Panax; species Panax quinquefolius. The sequence continues at coordinate 70,021,651 of CM035164.1, read as the reverse complement.
TAATTTGGGAACCCTAATAGTATTAAGGAACCCTAATTTAAAAACCCTAATTTCCTATTAAAAACCCTAATTTTAAATTAGTGTGTTTAATTAAAATTTTATTACACTTTAATTTTAATCTTTCAAACCCTAGTAATTATTTGGAAAACTTTAAAATATAAAATCTAGTGATTAAACCCTAGATTCAAGCACCTTGGACAAGAATACCCTTGAGATTAAAAAGGAAATTACAAAAATGCCCTTTTGTCCCATTCTTGAATTATTTGTTAGACAATATCTAGCAAGATCTGGCCACCCACCCTAGTCTACCTATCTATGCACCTAGAAGCTACAATTCTCAGCCATCATTAGCAAACAAGTTCATTGCATCAATCCAATTGCTAGATCAAGAAAGAGAAAGTCTTATATTTGCTCATTTGTGCAACCCACTCTTAGCCATTCTCTCTCAAGCTCAAACCCACGAAATTATAGTGTTAGTTCAGTCCCCAATCAAGCCCCACGAACACCAACATCAAATCAGAAGCATAGAATCAAGAATTTGTTCACAAAGAGGTAAGAACCCTAGAAGAAATCTGACCTTGATCAAAGTGTTAGATGTTAGTTTTTTTGTGTTAAACATGTAATATGTAGTATATAATAATGATCTGGGTTGCTCGATGTTAGATCCATAACATCTAGAGGCTCGGATTTAGCATTTTTCAAAATCTGGAAAAAACTTATTTTGTGTCTGACAACCAAAAGTCAGAGGCCGTAGATCTCTCTCTGTTTATTATTTGATGTGTTTTATGTTTTGGAGTTATAGTATGCTATGAGATCTTTGATCTGAAACTGGAAGCTAGCCCAGATCATGAACATGTTAAAACTTATAGCTGGTCAAACCTGTTAGGTTTGTAATATTCATAACGCAATCAAATTGCATAAAAAGTGCGGAAGCGTGGTAAAATCAGAGTTTAAAATTTACAAACCATATACCCGGATCATCCTTTATGTATAATTATTAATTAAACGAAAAGATAAAGAATAAATCATACCCTTGAAGATCGAGCTTCCTCAGGTACAAGTTCACCTCCAAATCCTTTCGCGTTCAATCTTGAATCCACCGGGTTTGGTTCCTTCCTTTGATCAACGTTAGCCACCCAAGTATATGGCCTCTAGAGGTGATCCACCAAGGAAGAATAAAATTCAAGAAGATGGGTGTTATTGGCTCAAACCCTAGTTTTTCCTATCTCTATAGAAAAAACATACTCCCAACAACTTGGAATTATTACGTACTTTGTTAAAGTCAACAACCCATACCACCCATAATAAGACTCCTCTTATTTATAGATGTGGGCAACCCATCTTAATAATTAAGGAATTGGGTTTTATTTAATTAATTAAATTCTTTTAATTAATTAAGCTCCCTAATCTTATTAGGGATAATTAATTAAACTCCTTTAACTAATTTTCCTTCCTAATCCAATTAGGAATAAATGAGAGTACTTATATTAAATTAATTCCTAAACTCTTTAGAAATTAAAATAATAATAATTGTAATAATATTAATAAGACTCCTCTTATTAATTTATATTTAATATTTCTAAAATATTAAATAATAAATATTAAGCTATTTAATTTATTCTATCACCATAGATTAAATTAAATATACTTAACATATATTATTACGATTATGCCATTAACTTCTTAAATAATTATTCTTCCTTTTATGGTGTGACCCTTTAGGTTCTCCATATTAAACCTGGTTGAATAAATCAATTAGAACAATTCTAATCTTATTTAAATAAATAAATTAAATAATTAATTTATTTAAATAAATAATATTTATTCTCTGAATAGGGATAAGCCTCCCCTAACGATCAACGACTTTCCGTATAATATAGATTTCAACATTAATCATAAAAGAACCTTTGAGTAAATAGTTACCGTACAATTCAATCCTTCCACCATACAATGTCCCAATTAAATATAAGACATGGAATTATCATCAAGTCTTATTTTATTTAATTATATGTATTTCGATCCTTAAATGCACAACTCCAAATAATGCAAATTAGAAACTCCTTTCTAATTTCATTCTGCCTTGGCCAAGGACTACTGGGTTGTCATTTATCGAATCACATAGGACATTTCTCTTCTTTTATTAGAAGTGGTAGATTCTTTATTGATCATACATTATCTCCATGTACAACTTGTTATACCCAAGCATACCCTTTGATATACCCTAAGGGTCTTAAGGAATAAGTCAAAGTATAACTCATCATACACAAGATACTATGATGATCTCAAGTCCAAGGATCACTTGTACTACTATCACTACAGAATTCCTATTGACAGCAAATAAAACTCCATTAGGTATTCCTTAGCGAGCCACGTTCAAATGAACTTATTCTCCAATAAGCACCTACATACTTGCTTTAGTGTCTCCACACGGATGATCATGAGATCAATCATCCTCATCCAATGAGCAAGCAACGATGTACCAATCTATCCGGATTCACTAATCCCCAATTTAGTAATCCAATGATTGGGAACTATTTTAGTTTTAAGCTTTCTAAGAATTTAGATCTCATTAGAATGATCATCATCATTATTCTAAAAGCATTGCTTAAAACTATGGGTTTATCACATATTATAAAACAAAGATCATGTAGATAATTAAAAGCCTTTAATAAATTAATACTTTTTATTAATAAATGAATAAGATTGTTACAAAGTATATGCTTTATCATCAAACATGATTGGCTTGTGTGCATACTACTTTCAATCTCCCACTTGCACTAAAGCCAATCGTCATGGTATCTTATACTCTTCTTCTCTGCAAGTGACGATTATCCTGGCCATTGGATAAGCTTTAGTTAATGGATATGTAATGTTGTTCATGAGAGTCCACTATCTCTATAGTGATTTCCCATCTTTCAATGATTCTAATAATCAATTGAAAGTGCCACAACACATGTTTAGATCCAAGATGAGACTTAGGAACTATTCCTAGTTACAGAATGAACTTTTAATCCAAACAATCAACTTGCAGCCTTCATTTATAGCTATATACTTTGTCTTTATCACTAAACCAAGAACTCTTTTTTGTTTGGAACCTTTCCAATTCACTGCACCTCTGTTCAAGATAACGCTTTACCTTAAAGTGGATTTTTTCTGTCATCTTGGTCTGTCTGAAAAGCTTGAGTCTGTTAAGCCCTCTAGTTTTAATTCAGACCCACCATGTATGCTCACATCCTTAGTGACGGTTAAGCACTTTAAGATGTTTTTCACTGACTCATAGTGAACTTCTCCAGAATATGACTGATCAACATCAGGTCTCGTACATTTCATTGCATACATGATTGTCACTCATGCGATCTCTCTTCTTTGGAGTCTATGGGGACTATTAAGAGAGATACACTCAATAGCTCATCGACATGAGACATCTCTTGGAGTTTTCCATGCTAAACGACTTTAGCATCAAATGAATATACGTTCCTTGGGTTAAGTTGAGCATCCTCTTAAATCTATCTATATAGATTTATATCCCCAATTAAGATACTCTTCCAAATCATTCATGAAGGAATGTTTAGACAACTTTATTTTTACTGATTGTAGCATTAGTATGTCATTCCTTATCCGTAGTATATCAACATATAATATTAGGAATGTCACGGCGCTCCCACTGTCCCTTTTGTACACACTAGAACTCTTTCATCATCGTATGTAACTGGATCATCATCTTCTATGATGTGTACCTCATCATCATCATCTATGATGAATCCATACCTCCTAGGTATCTTCGGTACTATTCCAGATTTACGATTCGGTTGTGGTACAATAGGTCTATCTATAGGTTCCTCTTATTTGACTTATAGTGTTTTGTGGTTCTTGAACTCTTCAAGATCTATTATCCTCCCACTAGTCCTTCAATGATAAACACCTTTATCTTAGAAGGAAGCGTGTTTCGTAACAAACACCTTTTGCTAAGTAGGATTATAGAACATATACCCTAAACTTACTTTAGGATGTCCCACAAATTTGTACTTGTCAAATCTTGTCCCAAGCTTATTCTTTGAAACCTTTTCACATAAGTTGGACAACCCTTTATCTTAACATGCTTAAGATTAGGAATCCTCCCTGTCCATAACTTTTATAGAATCTTGGGGCCGGATTTTGAGGTTACCATTTTCGTAGATATGCAGCCATTTCTAGGACATTATCCCAGAAGGATACTGGAATGTCGGTAAAATCATTATGGACCGTACCATGTCCAACAAGGTATGATTTTTCCTTTCAGATACATCAATCAATTATTGCGTATCTGGAGGCGTCCATTGTGAGAAAACCATTTGAGATGATCTAAAAACTTATTGCACAAATATTTATTCCTTGATCTAATCAATGAATCTTAATACTTTGCCAATTTGTTTCACTTCAAATTCTTTGAACCTTTCAAATAATTCACACTTGTATTTCAACAAATACATACATTCAACTCTTTGAATGATCATCTCTTTTTCTTATACTAGTTTGTTCAATTTACAAAATAATTTTTCATGTAAGTCAAGTATACAAAATTTATTAAGTAATATTCCAGTTCTATACAAAACATTATTATTATAAATAGAACAACAATTGTTCTTAATTATAATACCAAAGTTTTCATTGTCCAACAATAAAATAGAAATAATGTTTTCAACGAGAACTAAAATACAATAACAACTTATTGACTTAATAGATTTGCCCGTAGGCAGTGCTAAACTATAAGTTTCTATGGCTAATGTTGCAACCTTTGCTTCATTTCCCACACATAGGATCACTTATACTTGTTTAGCTTTCTACTTCTGTTTGGTCCCTTCATAAATCTATATTTATGATAACCAAAGTCGGTATCCAATACCCAAGTAGAACCTTGACTTAAAGAAAAAATTTATTTCAATCATGAACAAAAACTGTATTGTAACCGAAACTTCACTAAGCTTCTTTGGTTAGCCTCTGCAAGATGCTTCTCGCAGTTTCTTTCCAGTGTCCAGGCTTATAGCAGTGGAAGCAAACTCCTTTGCTATTCGTATCAGTTTTGTTCTTATTATCCTTTGTTTTTGCCTTTCTATTTACCTTCTTTGAATCTTTCTTCTTTTCAGAAGATCCTTTGGCCCCTACCAGTAAGACTTTATCTTTCTTGGTTGGAAAGTGACTCTCAACATTTTTCAACATGTTAAGCAAATCAATGAGGGGTCGATATCTAGCTTGTTCATATGAAAAATTCACAACAATTGTGAAAGGAGTCCGGGAGTGAGGGCAAGATCAAATCTTGCTCAACTCTCCATCCATGACAAAACCAGTTGTCCTAATTGATCAATCAAATTGATTATGTTAAGAACTTTTTTCTGCATCTTTGTAGTGCCATTGGCCATTCTAGATCTAAGAGCTCCTTAGATATCTCGATATCTATCGGTCCTACTTTCCTCACCATCAACTACTTGATGTGCGGAATATAGTAGAAGTATCCATAGTTTCAGTCGACGCTCAAGCTTGTTACTCATGGATACGAGCATGATGCATTGAGCCAATCAGGCATCATCTTGCCACTTTCTAAAAGTAGCAATCTCTTCCTCAAAGGCATTGTGCGCAACCATTGCGAGGATAGGCGATTAAGGACATAAGATAGCTTTTCACCTATGAGAACTATTCTCAAATTCCTTAACCAATCCGCTTAATTTGATTACCGATTAATTTAGCATCTAATATGCTTCGCAGAGGATAGTAATTTTAGACATTGTAAAATTTCAGTAAATGAATTTGTAATTAACAACATTTTAACATACATTCTTTTATTAATTACCAAAATAAATTAGGTCTTGTTTTAAATTGGTATCTCCCACTATTTTCTTCAAACTATATTACCTCACTTATATAGTTCGGCAAAAAATCTAATTAAAGATTTGCTAGTGAGAATAAGGATCCCATTTCAAATGTATATAGCCTTGTGGTGACACAACAAGCTATATATAAATAAATAGGTAGACAACTTTTGTCAATTACATCAACTATGTAACTCCTTGATTTTGCCTCTCGATTATTTTGATCAAGTGGTGGCACATCCGAATCAAAATTATCCAAGTTAAGTCCCACCTAGCACTCCATATATTCAAAAAAGAAAAATATCATCCTTGTGGTGACACAACAAAACAATATTGTTCAATTTTCTTTATAAGCATCAAATGTGATAAATTAACATCTTAAATACTTAATACTTGCCTTGTGGTGACACAACAAACTCATATTAAATATTTAATACTCTATTAATTTTATCATGCTTAGAAGGCTTACGCTCGATATTCCAAATATCTTTGAACGCTTAGGACTTAATATAAAAATTGAGGGGTTTGTTATTAATTTGTCTCATCTTGTTTAGCGCAAGCATGCATATATATATATAAAATACGCTATATTAATAAACATGCTAAGCATGTTTGCATAATATATAATATATATAGTATAAGCATGCACATATAGAATACTATATTCTACCCGGATTGATTATGGACTTTTATTCTAGTTTGGTTCACTAGAGCCACCAAGTGAACCAAAAGGTCAAACCCTAGGGGTGCAAGAAATAATATTTAAATATAACTATTACATTTAAACCCGGGCTCCATTACAAATGGGTCTTCAAGCGCTTCTTGTCCCTTGATCTCTAATTCTTCAAAATTAATTCTAAATATTCCTATTACAAAACTATTTTAAAATAAATAGAAACCTTGATCAGCAGTCAAGGGGAAGTACATAGGAGGGAGATAGAATTTACATTCAGAAAAATTAGAGAAGACGAGGTACGTCAGTGATCCCATTTAATAAAACCCATACATTCATGCATCCAACTAAAATAAAATCCAATCGCATTGGTCAATAGTCCATAATCAATCCCATTTATTATCATACACATCACCATATGCATCAATAAATAACATTCATCTCATGAATAATAAACATTTAATATATATATTGATATCATTTAATGGGCAAATTTAGTTAGTATAAAATCTAATTTTTGAATCAAAATAAACTCCTTTATTTAAATTCAAATTTAAATCAAAATAAAACTATTTTATTTTAATTTATCCTATTTTGAATAAAATAAACTATTTTATTATAATCAAAATCTTTAATCAAAATAAACTCCTTTATTTTAATTAATTATGGAATCCAATTCCATGTAATAAAAATAAAAAATCTTTAATTAAAATAAACTCTTTTATTTTAATTAATTATGGAATCCAATTCCATGTATAAAAAAAAAAATATTAAAGGAAACACTTGATATTCTTTCCTATTCACAAATAAACTCCTTTATTTTGAATAATATGAAATCTTATTCCATATTTAAATAAACTCCTTTATTTAAGGAAACACGGATTTTCTTTCCTATTCACAAATAAACTCTTTTATTTTGAATAATATGAAATCTTATTTCATATATAAATAAACTCCTTTATTTAAGGAAATATGGAATCCAATTTCAACTCCAATTAGTTAGCATGGAATCCAATTCCAACTCTAATTAGTTAGCATGAAATTCTAATTTTAGAATTAAAATAAACTCTTTTATTTTAATATTTAAAATAAACCTTTTATTTTAAAATTAAAATAAATATTATTTTAATTATAAAATTATTAAGAATATATATATATATAGTATATATATATATAACTATTATATATATATATATAATATAATAACCAAAATATATATATATATATATTATATAAAACGTGTCCAGAAAAAAAAATTGGCGTAAAATTATTTCGGATTTAAAATGTCGAATATGTTGTCAGTGCGCCTTGAAAAAACCGTATGGTAAGTCGGTTGTTGGTTATTCAAGTCCTACACGGAAATTAAAAAAAAAACGTGACCTTGTTTTCACCGAATGTTGCTACGTGGACATAAAAACCGGCAGCTTTCTTTCGCTTTTTCTTATTATTCGCTTTCAATTTCCGCAAGCGGCTTCATCAATCTCCTTTGATAATCCCGCCAAATTGAAACATCCTTTAGTGCATGTCCGATTTTTGTGCAATCATTATCGATAATAATTTTTTTTTTTTTTTTTATTTAATAAATTTTATATAATTAAATTATGCCCAATTAAATTGTTCTAAACACATATCAATATACATATTAAATTTGAACAATTAATAATTCAGATAAAGGTTTGGCTCGATACCAATCGTTAGGTTTGTAATATTCATAACGCAATCAAATCAAATTGCATAAAAAGTGCTAAGCGTGGTAAAATCGAGTTTAAAATTTACAAACCATATACCTTGATCATCCTTTATGCATAATTATTAATTAAACGAAAAGATAAAGAATAAATCATACCCTTGAAGATCGAGCTTCCTCGTGTACAAGTTCACCTCCAAATCCTTTCGCGTTTCAATCTTGAATCCACCGGGTTTGGTTCCTTCCTTTGATCAACGTTAGCCACCCAAGTGTATGGCCTCTAGAGGTGATCCACCAAGGAAGAATAAAATTCAAGAAGATGGGTGTTATTGGCTCAAACCCTAGTTTTTCCTATCTCTATAGAAAAAACATACTCCCAACAACTTGAAATTATTACGTACTTTGTTAAAGTCAACATACCCTTTGATATACCCTAAGGGTCTTAAGGAATAAGTCAAAGTATAACTCATCATACACAAGATACTATGATGATCTCAAGTCCAAGGATCACTTGTACTACTATCACTACAAGAATTCCTATTGACAGGCAAATAAAACTCCATTAGGTATTCCTTAGCGAGCCACGTTCAGTGAACTTATTCTCCAATAAGCACCTACATACTTGCTTTAGTGTCTCCACACGTATGATCACGAGATCAATCATCCTCATCCAATGAGCAAGTTAACGTATGTACCAATCTATCCCATTCACTAATCCCCAATTTAGTAATCCAATGATTGGGAACTATTTTAGTTTTAAGCTTTCTAAGAATTTAGATCTCATTAGAATGATCATCATCATTATTCTAAAAGCATTGCTTAAAACTATGGGTTTATCACATATTATAAAACAGCATCATGTAGATAATTAAAAGCCTTTAATAAATTAATACTTTTTATTAATAAATGAATAAGATTGTTACAAAGTATATGCTTTATCATCAAACATGATTGGCTTGTGTGCATACTACTTTCAAAACCTAGTTGACCGAGCATGACTTTACAAATCTGGAAAACCCAGATCGTGCCCAGACAGGGCCTGACAACTTTTTCAAGCGACTAGATCTGCCAGTGTGTTGTTGTTCTGAGTCTGTTATTGTAACTAAGTTGTAGCTTGTTATGGGTACTATGAATAAATGCTTATAGATCCCTTAAATCACTAATATGTTGAACACCGTGGAAGGTCAAACTAGCATGCTTGCTCACAAAATCTGTTTCTGGAAATTTCAGAAAGCTCAAGAACATATCTTCTGACATGGTTTGACCGACATACATCTACTTTCTTTGTTGATGTTATATGTGTTTTATTCATTAGATCTATAGTATTACATGTTATCTACAACCTGGAATCAATAGATCACATAGAGCAAACACACAACACGAGATATAAGGATCCAAAGTAAGATATTGATTTGTTCTTCATTTCGAAAACCCGTAAATGAAGAAATGACTTTTAGCTACTTAATTTGTGAGCCCCAACGCATTTTCATTAATTATTGTTAGACTTTACCATGGCTTGAAACATGTTCTATGATGGTTTGCCTAGATAGACCGACGAGCAGAAAACTTGTAACATGAACAGATTGTCAGATTTAAGGCCAAAAAGGGCGCTGACCGGCACCACGACTATAATTTTCAGCAAATTTTGAATATGATGAACATGCCTAATGCCTAGTTCAAGGCTTAATATATTTTGATTGTGATGAAGTATGACCGGATATTTGTTGTTTCATGCAAAGGTTACATTAACACTACAAGATCTCACCATTAGGTAGCCCGAAACATTTCGAGATAAGAATTGGACTTTGGCCAAACAGTAATACCTCGACCATCGATTTGTCGGTGTTCTTGAGCCAAGAACACCTAACATGATTAGATAAGTGTCGCTATAGCCTATAGCGACGCTATAATTAGTTTTGTTTTATAAATTACGAAAAATACATAAAAATAGAAATAAATTCCTAAAATTATAAAACCGGTTTAAAAATTATTTTAAGTTATAAAATTAACTTTTAATAATTTGACATATTTTTCTTAAATATTAATATTTATTTGGATATTATTGGTATTTAAATTATTTAATAAATGCATTAAATAAATTAATTAAAAATGATTTTATGGTATTAAAAATCATTTTAAATAATAATAAAGTATTTAATAATATTTTAAGTTATTAAACATAACTTTTAATATTTTAAGATAAGTTTCATTAATTATTAAATATTAATGATATTAGATTTATTTAGTAATTATATTAAATAAATTAATTAAAAAATGATTTTAATATTATAAAATTATTTTAAATAAAATAAACTGTTTAAAAATATTTGAAGTTATAAAATATAACTTTTGATATTTAAAGGTAAATTGCATTAATAATTTAATATTAATGATATTATGTTTATTTAATAAGTATATTAAATAAATAGTTTAAAAATGGTTTTATTGATTTAAAAATCATTTAAAAAGGAAATAAATGAATTAAAAATATTCTAAGTTATAATAAATGACTTTTTATATTTTGATAAATAATAAATTAATATTCTAATATTAATGGAAATTATTTGAAAATGATTTTAAATATTTTAAAAATCATTTAAGGTAATATTAATACTTTAAAAATATTTTGAGTTATTATAAATAACTTTAATATTTTGGCAAGAGTTTCATTAATAGTTTAATATTAATTAAATATTAATGATAATAGAATTAGTTAAATATTTAAATCATTTAATAATGATTTCAATGTTTGAAAATTCATGATAAAGTATGATAATTATTTAAAAATTATTATAAGGCTAGGAAAAATAATATGACTGATATTTAAAATATCTAAACGAATATTGAACTACACGATAGAGTCTTAGACTCGATATTTACCCGATAAAATCGCTTGCAGACAATCAAATATTTCAAAAATTGATCCGACTTAGATAAATCGACTAGATATGTGTTTGTTAGTGAATCAATAATTGTTAGAGATATGTGACGGCGTGATTAGGTTATGTCTTGTGATCGAATGAGCGTTGTTTTGTGTTACGATATATTATTCTAATCAAACGAATGATCTTATTACTGATAGGTCGCTGTATAAAAGATTAATCTAAGTTGTGTTATTGTAAGCAGCAGCTCAGTCAAGTATCTAAACCTTATGCACTACTTTTATTTCGTGCAAACAGGTATATCATGATATGCAAGTTTCCTAAACTTACTCCAATTATTATTGAGCAAGTATCTGATCTATTATTTACATTGTGCAAGTATCCTACCTTTGCATTTCCTTTATGTAATGGACATGAGTAAGAAAGTTTCAGAATTATATTATTATTGTGCCAGATTATTAACTCTATTATTATTCATTATGTATCCAATCTTTGTATTCATACAAGTTCTTACATTATCCGATCATTGTATTATTGTATAATTCGGATATTTATTCTGCTCACATCTTCAGATATAGGGTTGCACAAGTGTCCCCACTTGGATAACCATTGATTTAATCATATGTTGATACATACTTATTGATTTCAAGTATGTATACGTTGACTTAAAAGCCGCCTAAGCTATTTGATTCAAATAGACATAAAAATATTGTTGAACAAGATAGAACGTTATTGTATCCAACTGGATTATTTTTGGTTCGGATTCCCAACTAAGTATGAACATCCCAAATAGGGGAAAACTTTTGTGCACCTAAGGTGGATAGAGTGAACGATAATATCGTTCGCATGTAGTATTGATCAATACAGGCACATTAAGCGATCACCTCGTGTCCGTAAGTTATGACGGTTTCATGGATGAAGTTCTCTAAACCCTAGCAAAAAATAAAAAATAATGTTCATAGTCCGTCGAATCGATCTCTAGTTATAGTCTGTACGTAGTTTCAAAGATTACATATGGAAGTGATATGTTGTTATTATTGGTTCAAATTTTACTTCACAACCGTTGATTCGTTGTAGAAGTGTCTTTCAAAGAAAACATTTAATTCTTTCAGCTAATATATATTGTTGTTATTACTTGCTGGGCAATCCAATGCTCATTCTTACTTTAAATTTAAATGTTTTCAGTTAAGTATGATCAACCAAAAGGTTCAAGCAAGAACAAGGGGAAAGGAAAGCTGTTCGAATGAGATTTATATTATGTTGTGTAATAGTTATAGTTTATTAAGGCAATGATACTTATTATCTATGATGTAATGAATGTTTAAAGGTCTCATACCTGGGAGTAAACTTTGATGCATATGTAATTTAAGTTTAAATTTTATATTATTGTTATTATTATTAGTATTATTCAGCTTATAGAAATGGTATCGTGAAGCACCGAGTTCGGGTTTCAAGTACCCGGATTTGGGGGCGTCACAGGTTGGTATCAAAGCTTTAGGGTTAGAAATCTTAGGTGGGATCGACCTTAGGCTATAACCTTAGAACAGAGGGAAACGTTAAAAATACAAGTAACTCATATAGAGTTTAAAAGGAGATGAATTAAATAAATTCATCGTTAAACAAAATTAAAGATAACTTATATAAAATTATTAATTGCTGTATGTATATACTATATGTTAATCAAGATAGTTAGTGTGTAGATGTTATGTGAGATAAGGATTAGCATACCCTCAGGTCGTAAAGAAGGAGTCAACCTCCATAACCGAGCCAATATCAAAGCCAATAGCTGAAATAGAGGCTCACATTGAAAGCTACCTCAATGAGGTGATTATACAGGAAAGTGTAGTACCGGACCCAGAAATGATAGTATGACTGATAGGTAGAGTATAGTTACAGGATAAAAGATCAAGCTCGAGTTCTTAAACTCATATTCTTGTGGTGAGTTCTTAAACTCATAAGGTGTGGAAGGTTTGACGAACTAAGTATAGTTATGTGAGAATGGATTATTGAGGATAATAGAAATATATAGAATGCTAAGTAATTGATCCTTAGTGAAGGCGTATGAAAAGAGTAGTGTTAGTGTTATTTGAATATGTATGATTCTATGATGAGTATACGATAAGTATGTCTGTGTAAAGTAGTATTCTCAACTTTTGTATAAGTTGTGGCAACGATTCCTGACTTTTATGTCACAAAGGGGATAACAGATGTTTAAAGCATTATGTGCTATGCTATGAAAAGTACGATGAATTAGTTAGATGAACATGATCTTATTTAATCAGATAATGCCGCCAAGATGAAAACGAAACTAAAAGGCAGAAGAACTTGTCAACAAAGCTGGAAGACAACTAAACCCAACTCAAAACTTGGCGAATATGGACGTTCAAGCTATGCAGAACGGAATACCAGCCTCGGGAAATCAACCAAGTAATCGATCAGCAAACGTCAAAGACTTCAAAGGAATCGAACAGCTAGGATTTAGAGGATCAACTGACCCTGTAGAGATGTTTGTGACAGCTAGAGTAACGGATGGGCAAAAGACAGCTTTTGTCACCTATACGATGAAAGGGGAGACGAATTTTTGGTGGGAAGCAAATCAAGCTAGAGCCGGAGAAGAAAATAGTGGCGATAGAAGACCGAAAAAGAAAAGGAGATAATTTCGAAATACCGTAAGTATGCCAGAGGTGGAAAGAAACAAGTTAAGCAGCAGTTGTGGGAATTGTGGAAAGAATCACTCGTGGGAGTGTCTTAAGGGTAAGTTTGTGTGTGTTACAGTGTGGGCGGGGAGGGACATATCTCTCCCAACTGCCCCAATCCAAGGATGAACAGAGGTGTTTCAAGTGTGGATCAACGGAGCATAAGGTGAAAGACCGTCCAAAAAAGGGAGGGATACAGAAGCACGAGTAAAGGAAAAGGCAATGGGACTCTAATGACAACAACTAAACCTACTTCAACAAACAAACCAATGTAATCAACCGCAAGAGTTTTCAATATGACGGTCCAAAGATACTTGTGGCAAATTTGAGAATGCAACTCCGTATTATTCAGATAACTTGTATATTTTGATATATATGATTTTCCAATATATAATAAATTATTTTATAAAAATATTTTGAAGAAGGAATTTGAGTTCTCTTAGCAATCGAACTTCTGTTTAATCAGATAGACAAGCTTTATATTGAATAGTTAGATATAGGTTCGATCAAATCTGATCGAGATCTATTTGAAATGATTATGTATGTTATGTACCCTTGTAAGTATGAGTTTTTACAACGGTGATTCCGGGGACGGAATCCTTATAAGGGAGGGTGAATGTAATAACCCGATATTTTCTATATAAATAAATAAGAAATTTTGTATATTAATTTTTTTATTTTAAAGATGAGAATATGTGTCAAGTAATGTGTATGTATATATGTGATTAATAAAATTATTTATTTCATGAATAATTTCAAACAATTTTATTTTAGAATTATTGATCATTATAAAGTATATTCCTATAGTAATTAATTTTTTTAAGTAGTAGAAATGTTTTTATTAATTATTTTCCATGAAAACATGATTTTATATTATTTAAATAATATATGAAATGATTATTAGAATTATAATAATAAATATTTTATTATATGAATTTGTTCGTAATATTTAAGTTAATTATTTTAACTTAATTAAAGATAAACCAGAATAAATCGATATGAAATCCAAACCCTAAATTTGGGTATTGATCAAGGGATGAGAATAATAATATAATATTAATTATATTTTAATTTTTCAATTATAAATATATACTTTGTAAAATGTGAGACCGATAATGGTTATTCCAAATATGGTAAATTATGTCATAACCCCTCATATCGTATTATTAAACCCTAATTGTTAAACTTCGGTTATGAGTTCGAGACTGTAGTAAGTAATTGTGTTATATGAATTTTATCAGTATTATATATAATTTACGTAATTAGGAGAAACCCTAATTATTTATTTGAAAACCCTAATTTGCTAATTAGGAACCCTAATTGCAAATTTTAGAAACCCTAATTATTATATTTGTGAATTATAATGATAATTAGGAAACCCTAATTGTTAATTTGGGAACCCTAATAGTATTAAGGAACCCTAATTTAAAAACCTAATTTCCTATTAAAAACCCTAATTTTAAATTAGTGTGTTTAATTAAAATTTTATTACACTTTAATTTTAATCTTTTAAACCCTAGTAGTTATTTGGGAAACTTTAAAATATAAAATCTAGTGATTAAACCCTAGATTCAAGCACCTTGGACAAGAATACCCTTGAGATTAAAAAGGAAATTACAAAAATGCCCTTTTGTCCCATTCTTGAATTATTGGTTAGACAATATCTAGCAAGATCTCGCCACCACCCTAGTCTACTACTATCTATGCACCTAGAAGCTACAATTCTCATTCATCATTAGCATACAAGTTCATCAGATCAATCCAATTGCTAGATCAAGAAAGAGAAAGTCTCATATTTGCTCATTTGTGCAACCCACTCTTAGCCATTCTCTCTCAAGCTCAAACCCACGAAATTATAGTGTTAGTTCAGTCCCCAATCAAGCCCCACGAACACCAACATCAAATCAGAAGCATAGAATCAAGAATTTGTTCACAAAGAGGTAAGAACCCTAGAAGAAATCTGACCTTGATCAAAGTGTTAGATGTTAGTTTTTTTTGTGTTAAACATGTAATATGTAGTATATAATGATGATCTGGGTTGCTCGATGTTAGATCCATAACATCTAGAGGCTCGGATTTAACATTTTTCAAAATCTGGAAAAAACTTATTTTGTGTCTGACAACCAAAAGTCAGAGGCTGTAGATCTCTCTCTGTTTATTATTTGATGTGTTTTATGTTTTGGAGTTGTAGTATGCTATGAGATCTTTGATCTGAAACTGGAAGCTGGCCCAGATCATGAACATGTTAAAACTTATAGCTGGTCAAACCTAGTTGACCGAGCATGACTTTACAAATCTGGAAAACCCAGATCGTGCCCAGACAGGGCCTGATAACTTTTCCAAGCGACTAGATCTGCCAGTGTGTTGTTGTTTTGATTCTGTTATTGTAACTAAGTTGTAGCTTGTTATGGGTACTATGAATAAATGCTTGTAGATCCCTTAAATCACCAATATATTGAACACAGTGGAAGGTCAAACTAGCCTGCTTGTTCACAAAATCTGTTTCTGGAAATTCCAGAAAGCTCAAGAACATGTCTTCTGACATGGTTTGACCGGCTTAAATCTACTTTCTTTGTTGATGTTATATGTGTTTTATTTATTAGATCTATAGTATTACATGTTATCTACAACCTGGAATCAATAGATCACATAGAGCAAACACACAACGCGAGATATAAGGATCCAAAGTAGCATACTCGATCTGTTCTTCATTTCTGGAAAACCCAGAAATGAAGAACAGACTTTGACACGAATTTGTGAGCCCCAACGCGTTTTCATTAATTATTGTTAGACTTTACCATGGCTTGGAACATGTTCTATGATGGTTTGCCTAGATAGCCCGACGAGCAGAAAACTTGTAACATGAATAGATTGTCAGATTTAAGGCCAAAAAGGGCGTTGACCGGCCATGACTATAATTTTTAGGGTGACTGAATATGATGAACACGCTTTAACAACTGCCTAGTTCAAGGCTTAATATATTTTGATTGTGATGAAGTATGACCTGGATATTTGTTGTTTCATGCAGTGTTACATTAACACTACAAGATCTGACCATTAGGTAGCCCAGAAATATTTCGAGATAAGAATTAGACTTTGTCCAAACAGACAGGCACCTCGACCATCGACTTGTCGTTGTTCTTGAGGCCAAGAACACCTAACATGATGAGATAAGTGTCGCTATAGCCTATAAATGACGCTATAATTATTTTTGTTTTATAAATTCGAAAAATACATTAAAAATAGAAATAAATTCCTAAAAATTATAAAATCAGCTTTTAAAAATTATTTTAAGTTATAAAATTAACTTTTAATAATTTGACATATTTTTCTTAAATATTAATATTTATTTGGATATTATTGGTATTTAAATTATTTAATAAATGCATTAAATAAATTAATTAAAAATGATTTTATGGTATTAAAAATCATTTTAAATAATAATAAAGTATTTAATAATATTTTAAGTTATAAAACATAACTTTTAATATTTTAAGATAAGTTTCATTAATTATTAAATATTAATGATATTAGATTTATTTAGTAATTATATTAAATAAATTAATTAAAAATGATTTTAATATTATAAAAATCATTTTAAATGAAAATAAATAGTTTAAAAATATTTTAAGTTATAAAATATAACTTTTGATATTTAAAGGTAAATTGCATTAATAATTTAATATTAATGATATTACGTTTATTTAATAAGTATATTAAATAAATAGTTTAAAAATGGTTTTATTGATTTAAAAATCATTTAAAAGGAAATAAATGAATTAAAAATATTTTAAGTTATAATAATGACTTTTTATATTTTGATAAATAATAAATTAATATTCTAATATTAATGGTAATTATTTAAAATGATTTTAAATGTTTTAAAAATCATTTAAGGGTAATATTAATACTTTAAAAATATTTTGAAGTTATTATAAATAACTTTAATATTTTAGCAATAGTTTCATTAATAGTTTAATATTAATTAAATATTAATGATAATAGAATTAGTTAAATATTTAAATCATTTAATAATGATTTCAGTGTTTGAAAATTCATGATAAAGTATAATAATTATTTAAAAATTATTATAAGGCAATGAAAAATAATATGATTGATATTTAAAATATCTAAACGAATATTGAACTACACGATAGAGTCTTAGACTCGATATTTACCCGATAAAACCGTCGGTACACCGAAATATTTCAGAAATTGATTTGGACTTAGATAAATTGACTAGATATGTGTTTGTTAGTGAATCAATAATTATTAGATATATGTGACGAAGTGATTAGGTTATGTGCTGACTGCAATAGACAGTGTTTTGTGTTACGATATATTATTCTAATCGAATGAATGATCTTATTACTAATAGGTCGCTGTATAAAAGATTAATCTAAGTTGTGTTATTGTAAGCAACAGCTCAGGCAAGTATCTAAACCTTATGCACTACTTTTACTTCGTTCAAATAGGTATATCATGTTATGCAAGTTTCCTAAACTTACTCCAATTATTATTGAGCAAGTATCTGATCTATTATTTACATTGTGCAAGTATCCTACCTTTGCATTTCCTTTATGCAATGGACATGAGTAAGAAAGTTTCAGAATTATATTATTATTGTGCTAGATTATTAACTCTATTATTATTCATTATGTATCCAATCTTTGTATTCATACAAGTTCTTACATTATCCGATCATTGTATTATTGTATAATTCAGATATTTATTCTGTTCATTAATTCGTATATAGGGTTAGACAAGTGTCCCCACTTGGATAACCATTGTATTTAATCATATGTTGATACATACTTATTGATTTCAAGTATGTATACGTTGACTTAAAAGCCGTCTAAGCTATTTGATTTAGCTAGACATAAAAATATTGTTGAACAAGATAGAACGTTATTGTATCCAACCAGATTGTTTTGGTTCGGATTCTCGACTAAGTATGAACATCCCGAATATGGGAAAACTTTTGTGCACCTAAGGTGGATAGAGTGAACGATAATATCGTTCTTGCATGTAGTATTGATCAATACAGGGCACATTGGGCAGATCACCCTCGTGTCCGTAAGTTATGACGGTTTGCGGATGAAGTTCTGCTAAACCCTAGCGAAAATGAAAAATAATGTTCATAGTCTGTCGAATGATCTCCAGTTATAGTCTATACGTAGTTTCAAAGATTACATATGGAAGTGATATGTTGTTATTATTGGTTCAGCTTACTTCACAACTGTTGATTCGTTGTCGAAGTGTGTTTCAAAGAAAACATTTAATTCTTTCAGCTAATATATATTGTTGTTATTACTTATTTGGGCAATCCAATGCTCATTCTTGCTTTAAATTTAAATGTTTTCGCTTAAGTATGATCAACCGTAAGGTTGAAAAAACAAAGGGAAAGGAAAGTTGTTCAATGAGATTTATATTATGTTGTGTAATAGTTATAGTTTATTAAGACAATGATATTTATTATCTATGATGTAATGAATGTTTAAAGGTCTCAGTACTGGGGAGTAAACTTTGATGCATATGTAATTTAAGTTTAAATTTTATATTATTGTTATTATTATTAGTATTATTTAGCTTATAGAAATGGTATCGTGAAGCACCGAGTTTGGGTTTTAAGTACCCGGATTTGGGGACGTCACAAGAAGGGAGTTGGCCAACTGACCATTTCATAGCCATCATCACTGCTAATGCTATGAAGCTGGAGTTTTACGCAATGAAGAAGATAGGCTACTGTGCATCACTGTTTGGGACTCTTAATATGGGACACATACTTTTAAATCCCAGCAATGTGTTTATAATGTTTAGTTTGTTCTCTTATACTCCAAAAATAAAATTTTAATGTGTTAATGCTACTACATAATGGAAGGTTAGGGATTATTTATGTATCCACATCATAAAATCCATGTACATTAGTCCAGTCTAATTAATATTTATAACATGTATGGACTCAATTTAATTGGTCATTAATAATTTAATATCTCCTTATAACTCTATTATTTCAATTAGACTCACTTATTGAATAATCTGAAATCCTTTGATATAGTACATCTTTAATGTTCCCATACATACTTATTGTCACATATGCAATTATTTATGTAACTTATAATTCTTTTCACTTTATTATATAGTTTCTATATATAATATAGTACCATAAGGTGTCATACTACACATTCTTTTTAATGTAGTTACTAGACATTACTACATACCTTGCACACATCAATTAAATAGATAATACACACTCTAATTATGTAATTTACTTGCTCATCAATTAATTATTAATATGATATTAATTAATTCTTCACTCCTTAATTTAATCATCTCTTAATTAAATCAATTCCCTAAATCTCCATTCTCATGCCACACAAGGCATTTTCATAATTCTTATCACAAACCACATTCTTATAAATTCAATTTAACTGAGTTTAATTATTCATTTCACAGCACATCAATATTAATATTCAAATAAATATTCATTCTCTTTTTTTATCAAAATAAAATTTATTCATGAAATTCTCGGTTCTTACATCCCCCCCCTTATAAAAATTCTGTCCTCAGAATTGGTACAAGGTTGCACGAATAAATAGGGATAATCCCTTCACATTTTATCTTCTAATTCCCACGTGGCCTCCTCTGCGTCGTGGTTTTGCCAAAGTACTTTTACAGAAGATATACTTTTATTCCTTAATGTATGTTCTTTCCTATCTAATATTTGGACATGAATTTCTTCATATGCTAGATTCTTTTCTACTTGAATGGGCTCGTACGAAATCACGTGTTTGTAGTCAGGATTATATGGACGCAACACAAAGATGTGAAACACGTTATGGATGTGCTCCAACTCAGGTGGTAATGCAACTTTGTACTCCACTTCGCCCATTCGCTTCAGTATCTCGAATGGTCCTATGAAGCTCAGACTCAATTTTCACTTCTTGCCAAATCGTATTTTTCCTTTCTAGGGAGATACTTTTAAGAAAACGTGACTTCCGACTTCAAAGTCGCGGTCCTAACGATGAAAATCAGCATACTTCTTCTGGCGATCTTGTGTAGTTACTAGTCGAGTTCTTATCAATGTCACCACATCTGCGGTTTGTTAAACAAATTTCAGCCCTAGAAACTTTCTCTCTCCAACTTCATCCCAACACAACGGTGTTCTACACTTCCTCCCGTAAAGAGATTCGTACGCTGGCATGCCTATATTCGCATGGTAACTATTGTTATAAGCCAATTCCACTAAGGGTAGGTGATCATCCCAACGTCCTTTAAAGTCCATCACGCAAGTTCTAAGCATGTCCTCTAGCGTTTGTATCATTCACTCACTTTGCCCGTCTGTCTGCGGATGATAAGCGGTACTTAACCTCAATTGTGTTCCCATCCTTTCTTGCATGCTTTTCCAGAATTTTGACGTGAAGCGCAGATCTCGGTCAGACACAATCGATATCGGCACTCCATGTCGTGAAACAATTTCCTTTACGTACATATTCGCTAACTGATTCAAACTATATTTGATCTTGATCAGTAGAAAATGAGCCGTCTTCGTTAGTCGATCTACTATAACCCAAATGGCGTCAAAACCTTTCTGCGTGACTGGAAGTCCTATCACAAAATCCATCGTAATATGCTCTCATTTCCACTTTGATATTTCCAATGGTTGGAGTAGACTACTCGGCCTTTGGTGCTCGGCTTTGACCCGTTAACACGTAAGATAACTACTAACGCACTCTGCGATTTCTAGTTTCAGACTGGGCCACCAAAAATGTTGCCTCAAATCCCGGTTCATCTTCGTGCCTCCTGGATGAACAAAATATGTCGTGTTATATGCCTCATGCAAAATTTCTTCCCTCAACTCGGTTACTGATGGTACCCACACTCTCTCTTCGAATCTCACAATACTGTCTCTATCTATCTTAATTTTTTCTTCCTTATTTTCCATGATCCTCTTCCTAATTTTCTCGCATTCTTCATCATTTTCTTGGGATTCCTTTATTCTGTCCAACAAGGTCGGACGAGCTTCGACTGCAAATAGTCTCCCTTCAGACCTCTCTGGCCCCTTCACTTCTATTTCCATCTTCTCCATATCCTTTATTAACTCCTCCTGAGTTGTCAATTTAAATAACTTTTCCCTTCCTTCCCTACTCAACGCGTCGACCACAACGTTCGCTTTTCCCTGGTGATAAAGAATGTCACAATCATAATCCTTGATCAATTCTAACCACCTCCTCTGACACATGTTCAACTCCTTTTGTGTGAAGATATATTTTAGACTCTTGTGGTCCGTGTATATGTCACATTTTTCTCCGTACAAATAGTGTCTCCAAATTTTCAATGCAAAAACTACTGTTGCTAACTCTAAATCATGAGTATGGTATCATTTTTCGTAATCATTCAATTGTCGTGAAGCATACGTAATAACTTTGCCATGTTGCATTAGCACACAACCTAGTCCTTTATGCGATGCATCACTATACACCACGAATCCTCCCGTATCATCTGGTAGTGATAATATAGGTGCCTCACTAAATCTCTTTTTCAGCTCCTGAAAACTCTCCTCACACTTGTCTGTCAATACGAACTTCACCGTCTTCCTCATTAGATTTGTCAACGGGGTGGCTATCTTAGAAAAATCCTAGATAAATCGTCAATAGTACCCAGCTAACCCTAAGAAACTTCTTACCTCAGTTGGCGTCTTCGGTTGCTCCCAATCACTCATTACTTCTACTTTCGCAGGATCTACTGAAATTCCATCCTTATCCACCACGTGTCCTAAGAATTGAACTTTCTCCATCCAGAATTCACACTTAGAAAATTCCGCATACAACTTCTCTTTTTGTCGATGAAAACTACTATGAATTTATCTAAGAATGGCTTGAAGACTCGGTTCATCAAGTCCATAAATGCTGCCGGAGCATTCGTCAACCCGAATGACATTACCAAAAATTCAAAATGTTCATAACGTGTTTGAAACGCCCTCTTTGATATATCTTCTTCCCGCACCTTCAATTGGTGATAACTCTTTCATAAATCTATCTTCGAGAAACACTTGTCTCCCTTCAGTTGGTCAAAAATGTCGTCTATCCTTGGTAACAGATATCTATTCTTAATTGTCACTCTATTTAATTCCCGATAATCGATACAGAGCCTCATCGATCCATCCTTCTTCTTTACAAACAACACTGGTGCTCCCCAAGGAGACACACTCGGTCGTATGTAACCCTTATCCAGCAACTCTTGTAATTGTATCACCAATTCCTTTATTTCTACTGGCGCCATACGATATGGAGCTTTCAAAATCGGTGTCGTTCCTGGTGCTAAGTCTATTACAAATTTGATTTCTCTGTCTGGCGGACGACCAGGAAGATCGTTCGGAAATACATCTTAAAATTCTCTCACTACCGGTATGTCTTTAATTTCTACTCCCTTATTTTAAGTGTCAACAATTTACGCTAAGTAACCTACACATCCTTTTCTTATAAATTTCTCGGCTTGCATCATCGTTAGACAACATGATTTCTTAAGCGATGAGCTACCATAAAACACCACCTTAGACTTATTTAGAGTCTGAAGGTTCACACTTTTATTCTGACAGTCAATTATCGCAGCATGGTTATACAACCCATCCATTCTTACTATTACGTCAAACTCTCCCAATCTTATCGGAATTAAGTCTATGCTTAGTTCATGATTTCTAATATTTACACGACAATTTCGGTAAATATACTCTGCAGGGATTGCTTACTTATTTGCAACTTCTATGTTTAAAGATTCTCCTAATCGTTCTCGAGGTAAATTAAGTCGACTAGCAAATTCCTCGGATACAAAAGAACAGGTGGCACCCGAATCAAACAATATATAGGCATTTATATCATTGATCGGGATTATACCTGACACAACGTCCTTCACAGCTACGGCATCCTGGATAGTCATATTAAATGTTCTGGCAGTTGGACAGTTGGATAACATTTATATCATTAGTCTTTGATTAGATGGTCCGCCGAACCACAAGCGAAACACCCTTTGATCTTCTTCAGCTTTGGGCAGTTTGGAAAAATATGCCCCTCTCGGCCACAGTTGTAACATATATTGCGCCCTTTCCAACACTCACCCTGGTGATACCTCCCATACTTTGGGCATCCTTCCATCTTCTTCTTAAACTCTCCTCGAAACTTCCCCACTTAATTATTGAGATTCTTGTTGTTGTTGTTCTCCCACTTCCTCTTTCCTAAATTGTTACCTCCACTATTGCGTATTCCCCGACTATCTCCTACTGCGCTCTTACCCTCCTTCTCTTTGTTATACAGACTTAAAGCTTCACTTCCTCCCTCTGCAATAATAGATTTTTCCAGCAATGTCGTAAAAGAATCTATCTGAAGAATCGACACTTTGTTAAATAACCAAGGCTTCAGTCCTTGCTCAAAATGCCTAGCTTTCCTCTCTTCATCTATAACCTGGTGTTCAGCAAATCGGGCTAGTTCATTGAACTTAGCCGCATATTGTGCCACCGTCATATCTCCTTGCTTAAGTTCTAAGAACTTTACCTCCATCTTATTTTTCATGCTCTTTGGGAAATAATTCTCAAAGAACAGAGTCTTAAATCTCTCCCAAGTGACTATCCCTTCTCCCGCTCTCTGCTGATTCGCCTCTCATCACGTAGGTTGCAAAAGTCATCTTCTGGTCTTCACCCACACGAGCGATGGTGAACGCCTTCTCCATCTCTTTGATCCATGCCTGAGCTACGATCGGGTCGGGCGTTCCTACAAATTCTGGTGGTCCTACACTTTTAAAATCTTTAAAGTTTATGACTAGAGCTGCTTGGGGAATGATTGGTACTGGTTCATTTCTTCCCCTAAGAGCTTCTCCTAACAAATCTACAAGCCTCTATATTGAATCTATTGGTCCTCTCTCATCATTAACCGACTCTTCTAGCACAATTATTCTACGTTTGGGCGGCATGTTTCTGCATCATAAAATTTTTATTTTATTATCTAATTATATTACTTAGACATTTCTCAAATAAATATAATTTTATAACACGTTTCTGAAATAATATCATTTATATTCATATGCCAAATCGTTACAACTACATGATCCTCTCTAGCATACTACTATAAATGATAACACGTATCCCCCTATTATCACAAAAGACGGGGACAACATTATCATACTACCCCTCTAATATTTCAAAAGTTTGGGGTTTACAATTATCTCACATCTTATACAAAAGACAGATATTTCAACAACAGATTAAACAACACATAAATAAAACACTAAAACTACTAAGCTTCTTCCTTTAGACTTAATCTAACATCCCCCGCTCCACGGCGCTCTGGTATTCCTTCTGAGTAATGCGCACCACCATATCTTGGCTTATGGTATGCCGGGTCTGTCATTGCTCATCCGGGTAGTGATTTACCCCATCAATCAATCTTTCCATGGCCGTGCGTAGAGTATAGCCCATCTTGTTCATTTTCCTTCTCTTGCACTGCACCTCATCCTCTAGATCATTTGCCATATCATTGGCTTCCTCTCACTTCTCCTCAAAGTGAATCCTATCCATCACCTCCATCTCTAACTGAGTATAGAGAGCCTCCTTCTCCGTCCTCTTGCTCAACACTCTCTGCTCCATTTCTTCTAACTTCCCCGCCAACTCTACATTCCTAGCCATTGATCGGTGAAACAAAGTCCCCATCTGGATCCCTGCCTCCCTACGGTGAGCAATCTCCACCTCCATCTCCTGCATCATTAATTTCCTCTGATGGTCCTCGTCCCTCAGTTTTTGGAACTTAGACTCGCTCTCCCTAGCCTCAGCCTCTAGCTCCTCCACTCTACATCCCAATTCCAAAATCTGCTCCTCATATTTTCCCAACATCCGATCCTCGAAGGTAGCCTCGTTGTTGTCCTCCATAGGTTCAGGCTCCTCCTCCATAGGCTCCTCCTCTGGATTAGACTCCTCAGGTAAAGGCTCCATCTTCTCCTCTTCATCAATAGGGGCCACTACTTGTAACGCCCCGAAATCTGGTCTATTTTCTCACCTGGATTCCGTACGTCACGATCCCCTCTCCTTCCAAACATACATCATTATATAGTTAAATATAACAACGTACATTCTCAAATCCCAGGTTCTAATACCTTATAACCTTACTCATTACAAATAATGATAATTACATTATTCTTTACATCTTACAAGAGTGACTTTTATCTGCCACCAAGGATACATAACCGTTCATTAAACTATTCTATAGTTTAATTACATTATTCTACATTATAATTATTGGCTTGATCTTCATGCACATTCATACCTTGAATGTCACTTCTTCTGGATACCGGTCAGCTTGATCTTTACGGGATCCTTAAGTTCTTTCTAACATCGTTCGTTGAAAATATTTTTATTTAAAGCAAGTGTGAGCATTCAATTGCCCAACAAGTCATAGCAGTTGAACAAACAACTTCAATAATTTCAACATTTTTTTAAGACTTCAATAACCGAACAAAGGCTATGAAGCAACTTGAACAATAGGAATAATCATGATTCCTATCATTTTAAAACATTCATCACATGCTCTTTACACTACTTTCATTCTTCTATCTTTTCCCATGCATATATCCTGTTTGGCTAGAATCATTAGCACAAACTTAACAATAACGGTTCATGTATAAATAGAACATACTCGTATTGAATAGTTCAATCACAGAACAGTTCATCTCAAAGAAACACCGAAGTGTTCAAATTGTGGCACAAGGACTCATACATACTACCACCTTGTACAAATATCACACATTTGTACATAGACAAGACTTCTCAAGTTCAACATCTGAGAAGTTTAAGAAACCAGCATTCATGTACTATGAATGAAGTTAGGAAACTTGCCTTACGCACAGCTACAACTTACACTGAACTGCTCATTCCCAACCCTATATAGCACATAATGAAATAATACATACACCAATTAGTCATATACTAGACTTACGCATTGGTTTACTTAACTTTACTTCTTAAGGTTCGCATTCTTGTAATCTAAGCTTATGCGACTAACTTCCTTTACTACCGGTTTATGGCTTCATGACATACGGAGATGTCTTAACTCAAAATGTTCATCATCTTTGATGATTTTCCTTCTTATCTTCTTCTTATAACTTCCCTAGGACTCAGCACACATCACTTCTCTGCTAGTAGTCCATATGGTACTCTGAGTGGTTTCCCACAAACAACCAACAAACAAGTTCCCATCTCATCTACAGTGTCCATAACAGTGAGTTAGATCGGTTGCCAGTTTCGTATATACCTTCGCTCTCTAAAGGAAATGTTTAGCCCAGCTCCCATATGTTAACTATCAAAGGTTACGATTGAACCACAACCTATCGTATCTTAACTTATCTGAACTATTAAACTATACTGTTCGTTAAGTCAACTTTTTATTCCTTATGGCTTTCTGACAACTAAATGTCATACCTCAGGATTCATTCTTTATCGTATAAGTCATACAGTCTTTTATATACTCAGAACGATCATTCAACGTCAATACTATGTGGTCATAGCGTTAAACATTTTACATTACCTTATTCTTATCTTACAACGTCCAGTTCACTCGACTTCTTTACGTTATCCGTACTTGTCTTTAATTCAACTTCTTCACCGTTCACGGGTTTAATCATCGGTCTTCATTACCTTACGGTCAAACCATACACGGGGTGTAGGTTTTACCCGTTTAATATTCGCGTACACTCAACCCTCATGTCAGTTAAAGTGTTTAACGTTTACCTTTCATTCTAACATTCTTTATCCGACTTACATTCGACTTTCATTACTCTTATTACTGTTCGCTATGGCTTACTTGATAAATCATATCTTACTTACTACCTTCGTCAACGTTTAAGTCATACAATCATTGTACACTTAGAACGTTCGTCCGACGCAAATACGATTCATGAGAATCATTTACGTATTCAACGTTTACGTTGTTCGTCTCTAAATCTCTCATTCAACCTTTACTCAAGGTTTTAATCACTTTCCATCATTATCCACCCCATGAACCCCATCTTCATTATTCTTTCTTAATGTCAAAGCCATACGATTCGTTGTATGCTAAGACCGATCGTTTATCGCAACTGAATTGCATTCACATCGTCTATACGCTTTACACATAACTCCCATTATGACATCATAACATCAAAATGTTATACATATTCCTCGTCACTCAACGTCTAAGGAATCACCATCATAGCAATCCCACACGTTCGATTCATTGCGACTACGGTCCTTGGACATCGGTTCCGTAGCCCGTATTTACATTCTTTATCTTTTAATCTCGTTTAATCTTTCCGTTCAACCTTTACTAAATATTTAAAATACTTGATTAAGTGTTACATTAGGTGAACTACATGTTCATAATTCTTTCTTGCATCCCCGAAATTGAAAGCAATAAAATCTCTCATTTACGGGCATTGCCTAATCTGCGGTCTTTGCTTGGCCTTGGGTCCTTCCCTTTCCTTCAAGATCGCGACGCCACTCGTGATGGTGATGGCCCGAGATCACTTATTGCTTGTGTACCGCCTCTCAAGGCACGGTGATCTGCATGCCAGGCGTCAAGCACAAAACCTAGAAAATTTTTCTAAGTCTTGAATCAAGTTTGAGACGCGTACCTTCAAATCCCTTAACTTCTTTATTATAACTCGGAACGAGGTCGTTCCAAAGCCATTCTCTTCCTTAACTTACGTACTTCAATACCCCTCAGACAGAACTTTGTTCTGAATCCGTTAATATGCCATTCGACTGGCTTAATCCTTGTCCTTCGTTCGTTTTACATTTTTTTACGTTCTTCGTTTGTTCGATCGTTATTCAGTCATTCGAACTCAAAAATCATTCATTCTTGAGTCCAAGACTCACGTTTTCTACATTCCCATACTTTCTTATGAAACCCTACACGTTCGGGTTCATTCTAACTTTCTAATTCTCATTGGTCTTTACAAAATTTTTGCCTTAACTTCGTTATAACTAAGTTTAATATGTTCTTCATGAACGTTTCTACCGTTCCTAACCACGCAATAAGCATCTAACTTATACGCGATGGTTTTAAACTTGTTCATTAACAACAATTATCCTACGATGGTTTTAAATTTGTCCATCAACAACGTTCTTCGTGTTCTTCGTTCGTTCTTCATTTTTAATCGATATTTTGGATTACGATTTCACTTTTTCTTGGAATTTGATGTTATAGAACACCATTCCTTACTTATTTCACCTACTCATTCATATAATCCACTCAGATCATTCTAATTCGTTACGAATCTTACACTTTCTTAAGAAATTTATAAAATAACTTTAAATTCGCATTTCTTCTATTCTCAATGATTTCAACCATATGAAATCATTCCTAACATCATCTACTTCTTATTCTCATTAAGTTATGTTTTAAACATATAGTACTTAAAGAGAAATTAAATTCGACTAGGTTTTAGGTTACCTCTCTTCTTTATTTTTATTCTGCTAGACAAAGCCGGCGATTCGCAAGCTTTTCTATTTCATGATCACCTTCGATTCGAGCATTCATACTCATTTTCTTCCTTCTCCATCTTATTCAAGCTCTCAAGCTCTCTCTCTCTCTCACTCTCATGTTATAGGATTTTCAAAATCCCATTTAAATGAAATAAGCTTCCTATTTATAGAAAACTAAGGTTAGGGGCAATTTGGTCATCTTCTCCCCACCTCCTTACTATTCATGGGTTAGACACCAAGTAACCACTTTACTTAGTGGCCAAGTGGCCGGCTCACAAGCTCCATGGGTCTCCCCGTGGGTTGCCCCATGGGTTAATACCCATCTGGTGACCCATCGGTTCGATCCGCAGTTTATTTTCCTGGTTTGGGCCTTAACCTTAATTCTTATTGGGCCTATCTTGGGATTGATTTCACAAAGCGTTGGGCTTGACATAATCCAAGTCCAATTGGATTATACAAAGTCCATGAACTCAAAGTCCATTAAGACTAATCGTATTCTACGCATTCTATTCTAGTATTCTCTTCATATATAGTTCGTATAATATTCGTATTATACGTCATAATAATCTTCGTACTATACTCGTATAATAACTAGTATCATACTCGTATT
The DNA here is from genome assembly GCA_020205615.1 of Panax quinquefolius. Taxonomy (NCBI): domain Eukaryota; kingdom Viridiplantae; phylum Streptophyta; class Magnoliopsida; order Apiales; family Araliaceae; genus Panax; species Panax quinquefolius. Next base: position 69,991,758 of record CM035164.1, on the reverse strand, counting down.
TCTCACGCATAATAATCCTAATTATTATACGTAATCATTAAATTCTCGGAACTCAATTTTTTTAACCCTTAGATTTTAAGTCCGCAGGCGATAACTTCGTTTTTGCCATAACTGAAATATTATTGAATATTCCATTACGTCTTACAATTCTATCATTATGCGTTTCTCGGAAATTCAAACTAAATCTCTGAGCAGAACGGATAAATAGTGCCTATTTCGTCTTTTTCCCCAGAAATATTTTTGTTCCCGGAAAATTTTTATTTTCATCTTAAAAATTCTTACCCGGTCAGTCTAGCTCGTAGCCAGAATCCTCCCGACTTATAATCATCCTAAGTTTTAAAACGATTAATAAACACATATCACATAATATTATTAATAAAAATTCATTTTATTAATAACTAATTCTTTAAACTTAATTTTTGGACAATCCGATTTTCCGGGCTGTCACATTCTTCCCTCCTTATAAAAATTCCGTCCTCAGAATTTCTAAAAACACACCCATTCCTGGGTCATCACATTCACCCCTTCTTAACAGAATTTCATCCTCGAAATTTTAGCTTACCCTTCTCAACTTCTCTTCAAAGAAGTTCTTATCAATCAATCATTACCTAACCTTCATAACTTATCAAGAATTATGAAGTAGAAGGAATAAAATAGGAATATAATGATTCGTTTAAAACATTTCATACTTTTGTTGAGGGGTCAAATCGACTATGAACTCTTACTTGGTTTAACATCATTTCACCGTAAACCCTTCTCTCACGGTCAGTTTACAATCACAAAGAAAGTAACTACCTCTTTCATACGTAGGTGATCAACCCATCATATAACTCCATTTCGAGGTATGTTCACCTCAGACTTAATTATTAGATTCCGCACCAAAACAATTTGGCTCGGCATAATTCTTCAAAGAAAGCTCGATTTTGTTATAACATGATATACCATTTGTCTTAGCCAAATCAATTAGCTTAGACCATACCAATAAATTGGACATCAACTTGAAACATTCGTCTAGTCAAATCAATTGACATCGACTACTTCTTTTAAATTCTTTTACAATACATCAAAAGGTTTCATGACGTCATAATACCGTACTTTTCACAGTACGTTTAGGACTTCGTCAGTTTATGACTTTATCATTATACATCATACCATAGCGGGTTGTTGATCCTAAGATCACATCCAACACTAGGTTCAATTGCATTAATAAATCCATCTTTTTACCATCCTTGCATCAAATGCACTGATGATATAAAATTTATTTTGATATTTCAAATCAATTTTTGTCTAGTCGAAACAATTAGCATAGATATACCAAGAATAGTTCTTTTAAAATCCATTGGTTCCAAAAGTTGAACCAATCCTTTCATTTTCAAAACGCGCACACATAAGCACGATTTCAATAAATTTCGAAATCTAACATAGCTAGATGACTTGGAATATCCTATTCTCCGTCTTCCTTCATTGTCTTACTTGTGACAATACTTAATCTTCTCTAGCACTTTAAATGCTAAGTCTACTGAAAATAACTCGTTTTCAGTCTACACATTCCTATACCTTAGTATAATCCATCAACTTACCACACATTATGAGTTCAGAAACTTTCCACAATAATATGAGTTTAAGAACTATCCAGTCAGACCATAGGCGTCCATTCGCTGAGATGTTCAAAACATACCATATAATTATGAGTCATGAACCTACCATAAGTATGAGTTCCAAGAACTCGTACCTACCTTATCGTTCTTTACCTATCAAGTATATACATGAGAAAAGATTCACCTTCTTGTCATATACATCTTAATAGCGCGACCAATTCCAATGATTATCACTGTAATAAACTGAGTAGTTGTTACCCCAAAGCATAAACCTCTGCCCATAATAAAGGTTTGTACAACTCAGCCATCACATGAGTCCTCAATTGAAATCTTATAACTTCTAAATTTCTCTTTACTTAATACGAATTTTCTTTAATTCGTATGCTATCCTTTACAACTTAATCTGAGTTCTTCTTCCCGTACTACTTCGTAGTACCATTCATTCATAACATTAGCTATAAATCATTCATCGTTTAACAGCTCATCTGTTACTACTGTAAGACCCCAACTTTTATGAATAAAGATGAATTTTCTATAAATATCATTTTTGAATATTATGGAGTGAATTTGATATAATGTTATAGTTGTGGGTAATATTTATAAATTTTACAAATTACGCAAGTTGTTATATAATATTCGATTGGTCGGGGAATATTCGTACGATGGCACAATCATTGGTGGACCCCACAACAGAATTATTGTCTGATTGAGAAAATGACAAAAATATCTTCTTATAAAAATAACGGCAAAAGTTTTACCGTTAACTATTAGAATACCCCGTGGTTAAAATACAGTAATACACGTGGTTGCATGATGTATACCTGTGATTATGCGATGTTGTTGAATTATTGATTCTTACGTGAAGGCACTTTACTTAATAATTGTTATAGTAATTATTGTTCAATATTTTATTTTATTGATTCAATAATTGCTGCGTTGATATTTTATATTATTGTTGTTTCAATAATTGTCAGTGCACAATATTTTCCATTATCAAATCAATAATTCATATTATTTGAATAATATTATTAGATAGCATTATTGGCAATGTCTAGAAAGTTCTGTCAAGGAGAGGTTTGATCACCTAATTGCTGCCAAGATGAGAGAAATCCTTATCGGAAAGCCCCTCTTTCCAGGAAAACTGACCGTTGTCATTATTGTGATTACATAATATTATTTATGAATAATTATTTATTAATTTATATGATAAGAAAATATTTATTTTTATGTGGTTATAAATGAAGAAATTAACGTTGAGGTGTTTTATCAGTATTTTATCGGATTGGAGGTATTCAAAAATCAAATCGGTGTTCTTAAAGCTCTATTGCGTGAGTTATAATTTTGATCCGACCGTTGGATCGTTGTGATTTTTGGATATATATTATATATATATATATATATATATATATATATATATAAGTTGAGTATATGTCCACAAATTTAGAAACAGATTAAAAATTAACGTATGATTTGTTATGAATTTTATGAGGTATTGAAAATCATCCGTTTGTGGATTTGGATATTTTACATTTGGAATTTGGAAAAACTTTCTTCTGCAAAGTTGTAGAGAATTCGATTTCGTGTGGAATGGACATAAAATTCCTATTTTTCTAATAAATAGGCTATTTATTATGAATTATTGAAGTTTCGGTAATTAAAATGTTTTTATTAAAAATATGGGTGGGCCCCACTTTTGGTTATTGGGAAAGGTGGCTGATTTTAGTGGGCCCCACTTGTGGTGGCTGAAATTTTTTCAATTACATGTACATAGAAAAAATAAATTTAATATAATTTTATTAATTTAGTCTCCTATGGCGTTCTAGCATTTTCTTATAAATAGGGTGCTTAGTTAGAATTGAAAATCACACCAGAATCAGAGAATTCTTCTTTTATAATCTTGAGCGTATTTCTTTAGAATTTTAGAAAGCTTTGAGCGTAGAAAACAGTGAAAGTTTTTTTCAAGAATATCCCCGCTATACCAGTTGGAATACTCTTCTTTTCAAGGTAAGGGATGTTATTTTTGTTCAATATTCGCTTGAAATAATATTTTCTTTCATACTCTGTAGTATGTAAGTAATATTATTTCGTTTCAGATTTCGAATTCTATACTCATTTTGTTAAGTTTTGGCTTCTATACTCCATAAAATTAGTAGAATATCCTTGATATTTGCGCTTCATCCAATATCTTTTCATGGAAATATTATTCTGAGCATTCTTGATAAGTTTTAACTTTTTCATGCCGGAGTACTATTCACAAGGTTGCTATTCTCGAAGTACTATTTACGGGGTACTATTCACTCGAGTACTATTCACCCGGAGTATTATTCATGATAAAAATTGATTCGTTTTTGGTCCAAATTATTTTTGGTACAATATTATTCTTGAATTTTACTCCACAAAGTAGTATCATGTTGATAATTTGGACGTTATTGATTTCTGGATAAATTGAATTATAAATCTTTAAAAATTTATCCTTGAACTTATTTTATTGAATTCTTATATCATTGTCATCATCCTCATGTTTATATTCTGTTGAAAGTCATCTATGGCCTATAGTGCATAGATGGACTTGGTATGATTGTGACCATGGATTATTCGGTATAATCATGACCGTAATGTTACAAATGATGTTGTAAAAGTTCTCATTGGCCGTAGTGCATTGATGGACAGTTGTTGGCATGATCATGACCATTGATGAATACACGAATATCCTTGGCCCGTAGTGCATGGATAATTTATGGTCGTGATACTAATGAATATCCTTGGCCGTAGTGCAGGGATGATGTGGATGATTTATTAAGCTGAGTCTCAGCTATAAAAGTGATGAAAAACCTTTTAAATCTTAGAAGATAGTTGATTTTATTCTCTATTTGACTCTTCTAATGGATTGCTTGTTCCGCTGCAGTTAAACTTGATGTTTGTTATGTTTTATCAGTTTAACACTGTTGAAGGCTAACGATAAATTATTCTGCTTTATCTTAGTCATAATATTTTCTACTGGGCTAGTTGAGCTCACCCTTTTACTTTCATTGTCCTCTTCAGGAAATAAGAACGTAGTCGGGACTAGTCGGGGAACGGAGTGACGGTCCAGATGATAGCATTAGTAGTCCTCACTATTCTATGAAATAGTGTGATAATAAATGTTTTGAGGACTCCATTTGAGTTGAATACTGTCTAGAAGACAATATTCGTTTAAAAAATCTCAGTTTATGTCTTGTCGTATTTTACACGACAGTTGTATTATTAAGTTGTATTTGAATTTTGTACCATGTATTTGGCGACTCAAGATGGGTGATGTATACCTATTTTGGGGGCGTCACAAATATGATTTACTATGATCACGCGGTGATCTTCTTATCCTTCTCTCTACGATTATAGTCTTAGGTACTCATACCTAAGGTTTATAACATATCAGCTTTGATACCACTCTGTAACGCCACGAAATCCAGTCTATTTTTTCACCCGGATTCCGTACGTCACGATCCCCTCTCCTTCCAAATATACATCATTATATAGTTAAATATAACAATATACATTCTCAAATCCCAGGTTCTAATACCTTATAACCTTACTCATTACAAATAATGATAATTATATTATTCTTTACATCTTACAAGAGTTACTTTTATCCGCCACCAAGGATACATAACCGTTCATTAAACTATTCTATAGTTTAATTACATTATTCTACATTACAATTATTAGCTTGATCTTCATGCACATTCATACCCTGAATGGCACTTCTTCTGGATACCGGTCAGCTTGATCTTTACGGGATCCTTAAGTTCTTTCTAACATCGTTCGTTGAAAATATTTTTATTTAAAGCAAGTGTGAGCATTCAATTGCCTAGCAAGTCATAGCAGTTGAACAAATAACTTCAAGAATTTTAACATTTTTTTAAGACTTCAATAACCGAACAAAGGTTATGAAGCATCTTGAACAATAGGAATAATCATGATTCCTATCATTTTAAAACATTCATCATATACTCTTTACACTACTTTCATTCTTCTACCTTTTTCTATACATATCCTGTTTGGCTAGAATCATTAACACAGACTTAACAATAACGGTTCATGTATAAACAGAACATACTCATATTGAACAGTTTAATCACAAAACAGTTCATCTCAAAGAAACACCGAAGTGTTCAAATTGTGGCACAAGACCTCATACATACTACCACCTTGTACAAATATCACACATTTGCACATAGACAAGACTTCTCAAGTTCAACATCTGAGAAGTTTAAGAAACTAGCATTCATGTACTATAAATGAAGTTAGGAAACTTGCCTTACGCACAGCTACAACTTACGCTGAACTGCTCATTCCCAACTCTATATAGCACATAATGAAATAATACATACACCAATTAGTCATATACTTGACTTACACATTGGTTTACTTAACTTTACTTCTTAAGGTTCGCGTTCTTGTAATCTAAGCTTACACGACTAACTTCTTTTACTACCGATTTATGGCTTCATGACATACGGAGATGTCTTAACTCAACACGTTCATCATCTTTGATGATTTTCATTCTTATCTTCTTCTTATAACTTCCCTAGGACCCAGCACACATCGCTTCTCTGCTAGTAGTCCATATGGTACTCTGAGTGGTTTCCCACAAACAACCAACAAACAAGTTCCCATCTCATCTACACTGCCCATAATAGTGAGTTAGATCAGTTGTCAGTTTTGTAAATACCTTCGCTCTCTGAAGGAATTATTTAGCCCAGCTCTCATATGTCAACCATTAAAGGTTACGATTGCACCACAACCTATCTTATCTTAACTTATCCGACTTTTAAACTATATTGTTCGTTAAGTGAACTTTTTATTCCTTATGGATTTCTGACAACTAAATGTCATACCTAAGGATTCATTCTTTATCATCTAAGTTATACAGTCTTTTGTATACTCAAACTGATCATTCAACGTCAATACTATGTGGTCATAGCGTTAAACATTACCTTATTCTTATCTTACAACGTCTGGTTCACTCGACTCAAAATGTCATCCAAGTTATTAACATTAACTCTGTTTCTTTACGTTTTCCGTACTTATCTTTAATTCAACTTCTTCACCATTCATATGTTTATTCATTGGTCGTCATTACCTTACGGTCAAACCATACACGGGATGTAGATTTTACCCATTTAATATTTGCGTACACTCAACCCTCACGTCAATTAAAGTGTTTAACGCTTACCTTTCATTCTAACATTCTCTATCCGACTTACATTCGACTTTCATTACTCTTATTACTGTTCACTACGGCTTTCTTGATAAATCATATATTACTTACGACCTTCATCAACGTTTAAGTCATACAATCATTGTACACTTAGAACGTTCATCCGTTGCGAATACGATTCATGAGAATCATTTACGTATTCAACGTTTACGTTGTTCGTCTCTAAATCTCTCATTCAACCTTTACTCAAGGTTTTAATCACTTTCCATCGTTATCCACCCCATGAACCCCATGTTCATTATTCTTTCTTAATGTCAAAGCCATACGGTTCGTTGTATGCTAAGAGCTATCGTTTATCGCAACTACATTGCATTCATAGTGTCTATACGCTTTACACATAACTCCCATTATGACATCATAACATCGAAATGTTATACATCATCCTCGTCACTCAACGTCTAAGGAATCACCATCATAGCAATCCCACACGTTCGATTCATCGATACTACGGTCCCTGGACATCGGTTCCGTAACCCACATTAACATTCTTTGTCTTTTAATCTCGTTTAATCTTTCCGTTCAACCTTTAATAAAGATTTAAAACACTTGATTAAGTGTTACATTAGGTGAACTACATGTTCATAATTCTTTCTTGCACATCCCCCAGAAATTGAGCAATAAAAATCTCATTTCTGGGCATTGCCCTGCACCGACGCTGCGGCGCCGGGTCATTCCCTTTCCTTCACTGTAAGACCCCAACTTTTATAAATAAAGATAAATTTTCTATAATATCATTTTTGAATATTATAGAATGAATTGGATATAATGTTATAGTTGTGGGTAATATTTATAAATTTTGCATAGTACGCAAGTTGTTATATAATATTCAATTGGTCGGGCAATATTCATTTTAACAAGGAATATTCGTACAATGGCACAATCATTGGTGGGCCCCAGCAATGTAATTATCACGGATTGAAAAAACGACAAAATACTTTATGAAAATAACGGCGGATGTTTTTGGTTAACTTGTTTAAACACCCGGTGTTAAAAGTATAAAGATGTCTGCTGTAGTTGCACGAAGAGCTTTACGCGGTATTGATTATTGATGCTTATGTGAGAAGTCACTCGGTTTTGTTCAATTATTATTACGATAATTCTTTGCATAGTATCTCACGTTATTTGATTCAATTATTGTCAATATTTTATAATCAATAATTGAGATGACAAAGTTATTAATATTATTATTTGCAATATTAACGATGTTTAGAAGTTCATCGAGGAGAGGTTTGGTCACCTAATTGCTTGCGCAATGGGGAGAAATCCTTATTGAAAGCCCCTCTTTCACGGGAAATCGACCTAGTCGATTAATATTGTGAATTATAATAATGATGATGAGTTTTGTTTTATTAGTATTATTAATGTAATAAAACAAAAAACTTTTATATAAAAATGAATACTTCTATAAAGTTATTCGTTTTATTAGACTATAAATAAAATATATTATATTTTATTATGCATAGTGTTGCATAGTGCCTGCATAGTGTCTGCATAGTGTTTTGCATAGTAAAATCTTTTTATATAAACAGAATACTTTTATAAAGTTATTTGTTTTATTAGATTTTAAATAATATATATATATATTTAGAATATATTATATTTTATTACATAGTGCATCATAGTATCCTTTCTATTTTCCTATAAATAAGATGCTTAGTTAAAATTGAAAACCACACCAGAAGTTCAGAGAATTCTTCTATAATCTTGAGCGTATTTGTTTAGAATTTTAAGAAGCTTTGAGTGTAGTGTAAGTTTTCTTCAAGAATATCTTCGCTCTACCAGTCGGAATACTATTCTTTTACGGTAAGGGATATTATTTGTTGTACTCGTAATGTGTATTCTTTCTTTCTTATTCATGAAGAGAACTTCTATTATTCCATTCTTTATTATTCTATTGGAATAACCTGTATACGCGGGCTACCCTATACTTGGTGAAATTCTTCTGTTATTCCATTTTTTATTATTCTATTGGAACATCCTGTCTGTGCTTTACGCATGACCTAGTTCCATTATTTATCATTCTGTTGGAACATCCTGTCCGTGCTTTACGTATGACCTGGTTTCGTTAATTATTATTCTGTTGGAATATCCTGTCTTTACGTTTACGCATGACCTGGTTCCGTTATTTATTATTCATTGGAATAACTTTTATGCATGCGATTCATCGCATGCCTGGTGATTTCTTTTGTTATTCCATTCTTTATTATACTCAGTTGGTTAAAGTTTTGACTTCTATACTCCATGAAATTAGTGGAATATCCTTGATATTTTCGCTTCATCCAGTATCTTTTCATGGAAATATTCTTCTGAGCATTCTTGAATTTTACTCCACAAAGCAGTATCATGTTGAAAATTTGGACTTTATTGAGTTCAGGATAAATTAACTTATAATTCTTTAAAATTTATTCTTGAGCTTATTTTACTGAATTGTCATCATCCTCATGTTTATAATATGTTGAAAGTCTTCTGTGGCCTGTAGTGCTTAGATGGACTTGGTATGATTATGACCAGGGATTATTTGGTATAATCATGACCGTAATGTTACAAATGATGTGGTAAAATTCCTCATTGGCCGTAGTGCATTGATGGACAGTTGTTGGCATGATCATGACCCTTGATGAATACACGAATATCCTTGGCCTGTAGTGCATGGATAATTTGTGGTCGTGATACTAATGAATATCCTTGGCCGTAAGTGCGGGGATGATGTAGATTATTTATTAAGTTGAGTCTCGCGATAAAAGTAATGAAAAACCTTTTAAATCATAGAAGATAGTAGATTTTATTCTCTACTTGACTCTTCTAATGGATTACTTGTTCATTTATGATTAAACTTGTTGTTTGTTATATTTTATCAGTTTAACACTGTTGAAGGCTAATGATAATTTATTCTGCATTATTTTAGTCATAATATTTCTTACTAGGCTAGTTGAGCTCACCCTTTTACTTTCATTATTCTCTTCAGGAAATGAGAACGTAGCAGGGACTAGTCGGGGAACAGAGTGATGGTCGTAGATGGTGCATTAGTAGTCCTCACTATTCTGTGAAATAGTGTGATAATAAATGTAATGAGGACCCCATTGAGTTTGTATATTGTCTAGATGACAATATTTGTATTAAAACTCACAGCATATGTTTAGTCATTTTTTACACAACTGTTGTATAATTTAGTTTGTATTTGAATTCTGTACCATGTATTTGGCAACTCAAGATGGGTGATGTATACCTATTTTGGGGGCTTCACCGTTGGTATCAAAGCTTAGGGATATGATCCATGGCTAAGATGTGAGAATAGAACTAGGAGGGGAGAGCCGGGGAATTCCTTCGCTAGTATGACCTACCTAAGTTTATTTGGTATTTAATTGGTCGATCTGAATATAGGGATAATATGTTACATGTCAATTAACCTTTGTTTTGTGGCAGTATTTGAAAATGACATCCGAGAATGTTGAGAATAACAATGGAGCACAGGAGACCGTTGATTCACCACATATCAATAATCAAGATAATGTGCATCAAGAAGGCGACAATCCTCATGCAAAACAAAAACACTGACCAAATAATGAATGATGGAATGTTCAGAGGCTTTATGTAATTTATGCAACAGTAGGCGAGAGTGGCTCATGTCCAAAATATAGGTGAAAACACTGGAAACTCTCGGACGGTCACCGCTAAATAGTTCAAGGAGCTGGGACCACCAGAGTTTATTGGAGAGCCAAAACCACTTAAGGCGAAAGCATGGATAAAGCAGATCACCAAGATATTTGATGTCTTGGGATGCTCCGAGGAGCAAAAGGTTCCCTTTGCCACCATTATGTTGCAAGGAGAGGCAGATTACTGGTGGGAATCGGTAAAGCGTACTCAACTTGCCGCACTGAAGATGTATTGGGAGAAGTTCCAAGAACTATTCAACGACAAGTACTTTCCTGAAAGTATTCGTCACATAAAGGAGTTAGAGTTCATCAAGTTGGAGCAGAATAATATGACCGTGTCGCAGTACGAAGCTAAGTTTGCCGAGTTTTCCCGGTTTGCGTCCCACTTGGTTGATAATGAAGAGAGAATGACGCGGATGTTTTTAAAAGGTTTGAATAAAAATCTGTGTTATGATACAAGTCTAAGTTTTGAAAAAAAAATGGATGAGAGTTGGGCCCATCAGATCTAAACAGTCTTATTCTTTTGAACATGAAGAGATAAAGAAGCCATTGCCATTGTACCGCATTCCTAGTCATAGTATGTAGATTGTGAAGCCGGAGATACGTCAATATCTTATTTCTCATAAACTGTGTTTGTATTCAGATGTTGTAAATAGGGCTCAGTTACTGGAGCACGATAACGAGTCAACGCAACCAAAAGAAAGTAGCCGACAAAATAATAATACTAGTGAGAGCAGTCATCGAAGCGGTGACAACAAGCGTGGAGGGAATTAACAAGCCAGAAATGGTAACCACGTCGGTGGTAATCAGGGCCAAAAAAATAAGAATGGACATTTCAAGAAGAGGAGATTCAACAATGATGGAAAGATGTCAGCACCAGCACCCGTTGTTAAGGAAGGAGAACGACCACCTATAATATGCTTCAAATGTGGAGGGGAGGGACACATCAGTCAAAACTGCGCGATACCGTCCAAAGCATGTTATAATTGTGGAAGAAAAGGTCACTTAGCTCGATTTTGTCGTTCACCGAAGACAAGTTTAGCTAGAATGGAGGCACCAAAGGCCGTCCCAGAAAAGTCAAAGTCGGTAGTGCAAGGGAGAGCATTTGTTGTGACCTCCCAGAAAGCAAGGAACCCGAACGAGGTCATCACGGGTAAGCTTATCATAAACTCTAGCGAAGTGTATACCTTATTTGATACCGGTCCTACCCATTCTTTTATTTCTCCTACTTGCACTCAACGATTAAATTTGACTCCGGAGAAATTAGACTTTGACTTATCTGTGGAAACTCCATTGGGAGAAACTTTCATTACATCCACTTTTATAAGTCTTGTTTGGTTCAAATCGGTACCCTCAAATTACCTGTCGATCTTATTCCATTGTAAATACTTGCATTTGATGTGATTTTAGGGATTGATTGGTTAACTACTCATCATGCTAAAATTGATTATTTTCGTAAGGTTGTTAGCTTTCATATTCCTAATCAACCTATTATGCGAATTCAAGCGACCAAACCAATAAAATTAATCACGCTCTCAAGCCATAAAGCTATTCGTTTATTGAAAAACGGATGTCAAGCTTTCTTAGCTCATGTCACGGATCTAAACAAAAATACGTCAGTTTTGAATGATATTTCTATTGTTAATAAATTCCCTGACGTATTCCCTGAAGAACTTCCTGGCCTACCCCCAGAGCGTGAAATTGAATTTTATATCGACCTTGAACCCGATACAAAACCCATTTCCAAAGCCCCATATCGAATGGCTCTATTGAACTTCGAGAGTTAAAGACCCAACTGCGAGGAATTGTTAGACATTGGCTTTATTCGTACTAGTACTTCTCCTTGGGGTGCTCTGTTCTATTCGTGAAGAAGAAAGATGGGAGTATGCGACTTTGTATTGATTATCGGGAGTTGAATCATGTCACCATAAAAATAGGTACCCATTGCCACGTATTGATGATGACTGTTTGACCCGATTTGCAAGGAGCCAAATTCTTTTCAAAGATTGATCTTCGTTAGGATATCACCAATTGAAGATTAGAATGATGCCATTCCAAAGATTTTTTGAAACTTCGATGACGGGCATTATGAATTCCTAGTCATGTCTTTTGGATTGACTAATGCTCCTGCTACCTTCATGGATATGATGAACCGAGTATTCAAGGAATATTTGGATCACTTTGTGGTCGTCTTTATTGATGACATCCTTATTTATTCCAAAAGCCGTGAAGATCATCAGCAAAACATGAGGCTGGTACTCCAAAAGCTTCGTTAATACAAGCTTTATGCCAAGTTGAAGAAATGCGAGTTCTGGCTTGAGGAAGTAGTATTCCTTGGGCACGTAGTATCAAGTTATGGAATATCTATTAACCCGGCAAAAATTGAAGCAATTCAATGCTGGGAGCAACCTAAATCAGTGATCGAAGTACGTAGCTTTCTCGGTTTAGCTGGTTACTATCGGAGATTCGTGGAAAGATTTTCTCGAATCGCTACTCCATTAACTCAGCTGACTCGAAAAGATAAAAAGTTCGGTTGGAGCGAAAAATGTGAGAAGAGTTTTCAAGAACTCAAGAGGAGACTCATTTCAGCACCTGTTCTGATAATACCAACTGGCTCGGAGGGATTTGTAATCTATAGTGATGCTTCGGGCAAAGGGTTGGGATGTGTTCTCATGCAACATGGGAAAGTCATAGCCTATGCCTCGCGATAACTCAAAGAATATGAGAGGAATTATCCTATTCATGATCTAGAGTTGGCAGCTGTTATCTTTGCACTTAAAATTTGGAGGCATTACTTGTATGAGGAGAAAGTGGAGATCTTTACGGATCATAAAAGCCTCAAATATTTCTTCACTCAAAAGGAACTCAACATGCGACAACGACGTTGGCTTGAACTGTTGAAAGATTATGATCATACCATCCAATACCATCCTGGAAAAATGAACGTGGTAGCTGACGCATTGAGTAGAAGATCATATTCAAGTACGAGTGCGATATTGTCAACACAAAGGCCCATTTTGTGTGACTTGTAAAGGATGAAGATAGAGTTAAAGACTCCAGGGACCCATGTGATGATGGTGAATATACGAGTAGAACCGACTTTAATCGATAAAGTTAAATCTGCTCAAGCTACAGACCTGGAGCTGATGCGTATGAGGAAGAAAGTGCAAGAAAGTGCTATGCCGTAAGCAAGAATCGATGAAGAAGGAATACTTCGAGTCAACTCCAGACTTTGTGTTCCTAACGACCCTGATTTAAAGTATAAAATCATAATGGAGGCGCACAGCACACCGTTTGCAATCCATCCTGGGAGTACCAAAATGTATCATGATCTTTGTCATACATTTTGGTGGAGCAATATGTAGAGAGAGATAGCGTTGTTTATCTGAAGGTGTCTAACTTGTCAACGAGTTAAAGCGGAACATCAAGTACCAATAGTTCCATTGCAACCACTCGAAATTCCAGAATGGAAGTGGGAGCACATTACCATGGATTTCGTTACTGGTCTTCCCAAGGTTTCTCAAGGCATAGATGCAATTTGGGTCATTGTTGATAGATTGACCAAGTCTGCTCACTTCATACCTATACGAGAAACTTATACACTTGAACGTCTTGCTCGTATGTACATAAACGAGGTAAAAAGATTGCATGGTATGCCAGTATCCATAGTGTCTGATCAAGACTCAAGATTCACTTCACGATTTTGGGTTAGTTTGCAAAAAGCTATGGGCACGGATTTATGATTTAGCTCGGCATATCATCCTCGAATTTGGATGGACGAATGGGAGAGGACTATTCAAACTGTTGAAGATCTATTAAGACTCTGTGTCCTTGATTTCAAGGGAAGTTGGGACAAGTTCTTACCATTGGTGGAGTTTTCCTACAACAACAATTATCAAACAAGTATTGGTATGGCTCCATTTGAGGCGTTGTATGGAAGAAAATGTCATTCTCCAGTATGCTGGGATGAGGTGGGTGAAGCAACGTTGTTGGGACCGGAGTTGGTACGTATGACTACGAAAAAGATTCAAACGATCCGACAACGTATAAAAACCTCACAAGATCGACAAAAGAGTTATGCTGATCTTCATCGAAAGGACGTGGAATTCGATATTGGAGATCATGTGTTGTTACGTGTTTCTCCATAGAAAGGAGTTACGAGATTTTGAAAAAGAGGAAAGCTCAATCCTCAATTCATTGGCCCATTTTTAATCCTCGATCGAGTAAGAACCGTGGCGTATAAACTCGCTTTACCGCCAAGTATGTCTCGTGTTCATAACGTTTTTCACATATCCATGTTACGTAAATATGCGGAAGACCCGAACAACATTATTGAGTTAGAACCGGATGAAATAGCGGAAGATTTGACGTATGAAGAGGTTCCTATTCAAATCTTGGATAAGAAGGAACATATTCTACGCTCCAAGGTTATACCTCAAGTCAAAGTTTTGTGGAGAAACCACGATGTTGAGGAAATGACCTGGGAGTTAGAATCTAAAATGAAATCAAGGTATCCTTACCTCTTTGATATACCAGGTATGTACCCTAATTTTGAGGGCGAAATTTCATAAGAAGGGGAGGTTGTAAGACCCCAACTTTTATAAATAAAGATAAATTTTCTATAAATATCATTTTTGAATATTATGGAATGAATTGGATATAATGTTATAGTTGTGGGTAATATTTATAAATTTTGCAAAGTACGCAAGTTGTTATATAATATTCGATTGGTCGGGGAATATTCGTTTTAACAAGGAATATTCGTACAACGGCATAATCATTGGTGGACCCCAAAACGGAATTATTGTCAGATTGAGAAAATGACAAAAATACTTTATGAAAATAACGACGAAAGTTTTACCGTTAACTGTTGAAAATAATGACAAAAATACTTTATGAAAATACTTTATGGGGAGAAATCCTTATTGGAAAGCCCCCTCTTTCCTGGGAACGACCTGGTCGATTAATATTATGAATTATAATAATGATGATGAGTTTTGTTTTATTAGTATTATTAATGTAATAAAACAAAAAAACTTTTTATATAAACAGAATACTTTTATAAAGTTTTTCGTTTTATTAGACTATAAATAGAATATATAATATTCTATTATGCATAGTATTTTGCATAGTAAAATCTTTTTATATAAAATGAATAATTTTATAAAGTTATTTGTTTTATTAGACAATGATTAGAATATATTATATTTTATTATGCATAGTGTTGTATAGTATATGCATAGTGTTTTGCATAGTAAAATTTTTTATATAAAACAAAATACTTTTATAAAGTTATTTGTTTTATTAGATCTTAAATAATATATATATATATATATATATATATATTTAGAATATATTATATTTTATTGCATAGTGCAAGATAGTATCCTTTCTATTTTCCTATAAATAGGATGCTTAGTTAGAATTGAAAACCACACCAGAAGTTCAGAGAATTCTTCTATAATCTTGAGCGTATTTCTTTAGAATTTTAAGAAGCTTTGAGCGTAGTGTAAGTTTTCTTCAAGAATATCCTCGCCCTACCAGTCGGAATACTATTCTTTTACGGTAAGGGATATTATTTGTTGTACTCGGAAGGGGTATTATTTCTTTCTTATTCATGAAGAGAACTTCTGTTATTCCATTCTTTATTATTCTGTTGGAATAACCTGTATACGCGGGCTACCCTATACTTGGTGAAATTCTTCTGTTATTCCATTTTTATTATTCTGTTGGAACATCCTGTCTGTGCTTTACGCATGACCTGGTTCCATTATTTATTATTCTCTTGGAACATCCTATCTGTGCTTTACGCATGATCTGGTTCCGTTAATTATTATTCTGTTGGAATATCCTGTCTTTACGTTTACGCATGACCTGGTTCCGTTATTTATTATTCGCTTGGAATAACTCATGCTGCGGCGATCTATCGCATGCCTGGTGATTTCTTTTGTTATTCCATTCTTTATTATACTCAGTTGGTTAAAGTTTTGACTTCTATACTCCATGAAATTAGTGGAATATCCTTGATATTTTCGCTTCATCCAGTATCTTTTCATGGAAATATTCTTCTAAGCATTCTTGAATTTTACTCCACAAAGCAGTATCATGTTGACAATTTGGACGTTATTGAGTTCAGGATAAATTAACTTATAAATCTTTAAAATTTATTCTTGAACTTGTTTTGTTGAATTGTCATCATCTTCATGTTTATAATATGTTGAAAGTCTTCTGTGTCCTGTAGTGCATAGATGGACTTGGTATGATTATGACCAGCGATTATTCGGTATAATCATGACCATAATGTTACAAATGATGTGGTAAAAATCCTCATTGGCCGTAGTGCATTGATGGACAGTTGTTGGCATGATCATGACCATTGATGAATACACGAATATCCTTGGCACATAGTGTATGGATAATTTGTGGTCGTGATACTAATGAATATCCTTGGTCAGTAGTGTGGGATGATGTGGATTATTTATTAAAATTTAGTCTCAAATGATAAAAGTAATGAAAAACCTTTTAAATCATAGAAGATAGTAGATTTTATCCTCTACTTGACTCTTCTAATGGATTGCTTGTTCATTGCAGATTAAACTTGATGTTTGTTATATTTTATCGCTTTAACACTGTTGAAGGCTAATGATAATTTATTCTGCATTATCTTAGTCATAATATTTCTTACTAGGCTAGTTGAGCTCACCGTTTTACTTTCATTATTCTCTTCAGAAAATGAGAATGTAGCAGGGACTAGTCGGGGAACAGAGTGATGGTCGTAGATGGTGCATTAGTAGTCCTCACTATTCTGTGAAATAGTGTGATAATAAATGTAATGAGGACCCCATTGAGTTTGTATATTGTCTAGATGACAATATTTGTATTAAAATTCACAGCATATGTTTAGTCATATTTTACACGACTGTTGAATAATTAAGTTTGTATTTGAATTCTGTACCATGTATTTGGCGACTCAAGATGGGTGATGTATACCTATTTTGGGGGCATCACATAAACGTCATGGTGCCACTCGGCAAAGAGGTCGATGACTGAGCTTCATGTTGCAAGGCCGCTCCTCTCTCAAATAAATTGGCATACATACTTAGCATAAAACCTAAAATTTATTTTCTAAGTTTTGAATCAAGTTTGAGACGCGTACCTTGAAATCCCATAACTTCTTCATTATAACTCGGAACGAGTTTGTTCCAAAGCCATTCTCTTCCTTATCTTACGTACTTCAATACCCCTTGGACAAAACTTCATTCTGAATCCATTAACATGCCATTCGACTGGCTTAATCCTAGTCCTTCATTCGTTTTATGTTTTTTACGTTCTTCGTTCGTTCGGTCGTAATTCGGTCATCCGAACTCAAAAATCGTTCATTCTTGAGTCCACGACTCACGTTTTCTACATTCCCTTACTTTCTAATGAAATCCTACACATTCGGGTTCATTTTGTAACTTTCTAATTCTCGTTCAACTTTACGAAATTTTCGCCATAACTTCGTTATAGCTAAGTTTAATCCGTTCTTCATGAACATTTCTACCGTTCCTAACCAAGCAATAAGCATCTAACTTATACGAGATTGTTTTAAACTTGACCATCAACAACAATTATCCTACGATGGTTTTAAATTTGTCTATCAACAACGTTCTTCGTGTTCTTCGCGTGTTCTTCGTTCGTTCTTCATTTTTAATCGATATTTTGGATTACGGTTTCACTTTTTCTTGGAATTTGATGTTATATAACACCATTCCTTACTTATTTTACCTACTCATTCATATAATCCACTCAGATCGTTCTAATTCGTTACAAATCTTACACTTCCTTAAGAAATTTATAAAATAACTTCAAATTCGCATTTCTTCTTTTCTCAATGATTTCAACCATATGAAATCATTCCTAACAACATCTACTTCTTATTCTCATTAAGTTATATTTTAAACATATAGGACTTAAAGAGAAGTTAAATTCGACTAGGTTTTTGGTTACCTCTCTTCTTTATTTTTATTCCGCTAGACAAAGCCGGCGATTCATAAGCTTTTCTATTTTACGATCACCTTCGATCCGAGCATTCATACTCATTCTCTTCATTCTCCATCTTCTTCAAGCTCTCAAGCTCTCTCTCTCTGTAACGGCCCCAAAATTCATACAATTTAATTCTCAACTTTGGTCTTTAATAACCCATCTACCTTCTGATTTTACATCATTATTCGATGTTAAACTTTATAAAATGCGGAATAATTTAAACTTTTATGTCTTCTTACTTTAATTCCCTGAATCAAACCTTTATCAACTACATGTCTTTGAATCAATCTTATTTTATGATTCACTTTATCACTGTTATCATATATAATTTTACATTTCATTCCGATAACCTTTACATATCAGATAACTCTAACTCTAGCTTTACAACTCAATATAAAACTATACATCATAAAACATTTAATACATCTCATGAGTCTTAATCATGGTTTAAGGAAATAACAACTTTCGCTAAATTATACATCTTTGTATATTAATTCTGATCCACTTCATTCAAGTAGTACATAGTGTTATCTTCAATCCTTAACCTGCAAAAATGGTTATTTGCAAGGTTGAGCTCGACAACCCAGCAAAATCTAACAATTTTCATGCAACATGTAGCATATAATAAAATGCTCAACATATATCTCTTAAACATTGGACTATCATACATATAGGCTACAGTTTATATAACAAGTATAAAGATTGAGTTCCTTACTCAATCAGCATGCTTTACTTAATCAACGTAGTCATAAGTTGACTTTAACGTTTCAAGCTTTCAACATAAATATAACACATCATGTTATTTGAAATAAAGATTTAAAACAGTTAATCACCAAGTTCACATAGCAAATAGGAACTGAAAGACTTGCCTGGTTCGTAGATTACCAATTACCGAAAAATAACTTAAATGCTTTGCGTACATCCTACAACAGTTCAAAGGTTCATATTCACATGCATTAGTTACACATATAATGAAACCACAATGACTCTTAGTCTTAATTTTTTTTATAACTTGCGTTTCTTTGAAACTTAACACATAACTTTAGGTGTTTACTCTTATTCGTATGACACCTACCATTACGTAATCCCATATTGTGTTTTTTTATACTTCTTTCGTAACTAACACTTAACGTTCAACAAAGTTGTCATAGACTCCATTATCTCATATTGGATGTGTTACACTTGTTAACAACAACTAAGTTATATAACCTCCCTCGTTACGCTTCCCTTACAATTGACAGTTAGGTCTTCTAACCCGTATTTACATCCTTTTAAACATATACTAGATTAACTAATCAAGTTAACATTCAAATCGTTCTTTCAACTTATATCTCACTATAAACCAACATAAACCTTATCATTTATTTCTTACTTTTGAAAACATCACATTTAGTTCCATTGCATAACTTAATTAAGCAATCACTTAAAATCTTTACACTTTGCATTACAATACCTTACAATCTGTTATTGTAATTTCTATTATGTCTTAACATCATTAACATGCTTCCTTAGCTAACATAAGTCCATTACACATGACCTACAAATAGGCAAAAAGTCATTTGCTGGGCTCGAGGGCATGCGTTGGCTTCTGGCCTTGCTGAATACAGAATCAATATAACATTGATTTACACTTTTGAATACATTGCATCTGCTGCACACATATTGCATGACTGTAATGGCAGTGACAACTCACTATTTTCGGCGATCACCTATCTCAACCCAATTCCTACAGAAATCATGAACCCTAGCAACTAAAACTTTGTAATAGCATAGTTACACATGTCATACACCATTCTAACTGCATAAACATCACATTTACATAAATTTGAAGAATTAAAAACCCCAAATTTCCAAATTTCTTCATTTTTTTATATATTTAGCGAAATCGATCGCCATGAAATCATTTCTTAATCAATTGACATGATTCCAACTACGCCGCTTTCGTTTCTTAACATACTAACATAATCCAACATCAATTTTTAGATTCTCATACATATTAAACATGAAATTTTGTACTTTATTAAGATATTTTCATGTATAAACACTGTTATTTACTTTTCTCCCTACAAACCCAAATTTCATGTATTTAATTATCAAATAACACTCACATAAGTTGATTAACAGATTATAAACCACAATAATACATGTATAAATCCCATGTGATAAGCAATTTACAAAAGATAATCATAGAAACTCAAAACATAGTATTAGAAATAAAATATACCTTCAACCCTTGTTGTATGCTAGCAAGAGATGGTGACTTTCTCACAAAACCACTATGATTCCTCTTTCTCTAAAATCTCTTTGTTTCTTCTTCTATCCAAACCCTCTTTGTACTTGGCTTAAAAATAAAAGACGCTTAGAAATAAACTGAAGACTCCCCACGTTCATCAGTTATGTTAGGCCAAAAAAGCCATAAAAGCAACGTTTTTGGCTACAAAAATTCCTCATACTAGATTATTTTAATAGCATTATATTATATAGTTACTTTTGTCACACTTGATTTTAGTTCATTTAAATGAGTTTAGCTTAATTAATTTAAATAACTTATAATGGTAATTATAATAATTATAATTTTATTATAATTATACTTATAATTAATAAATAATTACATATGTCTAATTTAAGTAATAAATTAGAAACATCACTTTATTTAATTTATTTATTTTCTTTAATATTAAACAACTCATTTAATTTAATTAATTCATTAAATTAAATCTTCAAAGAATAAAATTTATTTTTACTTTAACTTAATTACCATACACATGTAACTAAATTATTATACCACAATTTCATAAATTATTTATTTTTCACAATAAATAAATTATTTAAAAATATTTATTTAATTCAATAAATATTTAAACTTAATTACAAAATTCATTTAATTTCTTCAATATTTAACTTAACTATTAAACCTAACTTTTCTAATATATGAATATATATTTCTCTTCACACCGTAATACATATTTCAAAATATGTAACACGTATATACACATACTCAAACTCAAAACATCTCATAAGAAGAATTTTAATTATTAAATAACTTCTAAAAATTCGGGTTGTCACATCCTTCCCCCTTATAAGGATTCCATTCTCGGAATCACCGAAAACCTACCTTACTCAGGTTTTCCTCAAATCTATTCATTGAATAACTTCAACACATTACCTTAATATAGGTTTTATATTTCTTACTCCCACCGTTCTTGATAATAAATTCTTATAAGTTTTATTTCATAACCTTTACTTAGACTGAATTATATTTGAGTATTACATATTCTTTGACCCGTTCATTATCTTTCTCTAAGGATCATTATCATATACTATATGATTAAACTCTCGGGACATTATATTTACCCCTTCTTCTATGAATTTCGTCCTCGAAATTTTGACTTACTAATATTCGTTCCATCTATTTATCAAAATAAATTTTATGTTAATATCTTTTTTTTCATTAGGTTCTACAACCAAATTCTTTCTCTAAAGATCTTTCTAAGACCATCATATTCCTCACCTCTTCTAAGAGTTTCACATTTCTTTTTTTTTTCCTGGAATTTCAATTCTTTCTTGAAATTATTATGTTTTGCTTAATTTTCTCAACCTTTCCACTTTCACCTTTTAGAATAATAAGAATCCTCCACAATTGCTTAATAATTGGGAAGCGATATGAATAACAGGAATTTAAAAGATTCTAAATCATGCCGAGGGGCCATAAGACCTTGAACTACGTCCCTAGGTTATCATGTATCTCGACTTGAACCTTTAACAGTCATAAGACTATACAGACCTTGAACTCTTCTCCAGGTTTAACAGTGAGTCACCATTATAAACCGTCATTAACAGAATGTTTAGCAATCACACAGACTAAAAACACTCTCTGCAAGTACTCTAGGTGATCAGCCTATCGTACCCCTACGTCGTGCACAACATAGTACATCTTAACATCATAACGACTATATGCGTTACTTTTAGAACCATTGTCTCTGATAACATGTCCCCTTTTACAGGGTTGTTCACCTCAGCTTCTCAACATCTGAATCCGTACCAAAACAATTTAGTTTGGCATAACTTCTCAAGAAATGCTTGAATTTCATGAACATCTTTCAATATTCGTCTAGCTGAATCAAATAGCATAGACTTCTACAACAATTCAGACATCAATCAAAATATACATATATATATATATATATATATTCTCATATCTCAAAAATCTTTTTATGACGTCATGATGCTGCATTGTATTTACAGCGCATTTGAGGATTCCATCATTTTGTGACTTCGTCATACTACATCATACCATAGTGGGCTGACGATCCTTAGATCACATCCAACACTAAGTAATTATGCATTGATAACTCCATCATTTTTATCATCATTGCACCAGATTACATGATGTATTAATGGTATAAAATACATTTTGATATTTTCAAATCATTTTCGTCTAGCCGAAACAATTAGCATAGACTATTCTTTAAATAGTTCAAAAAGCTTTGAAAATTAGTTTTAGTGATATCATATCTCAACAGGTAACGATGTGTCAGTGTCCCAAAGTCTACACATACACATTTGTCACCATGCGTTGAGAGTAAAAATTCAGTTTAAAAAGGCACATAGTGTGAATTTAGCTTGATGTCAATTTTTTTTTGAAGTCTAGCTTAGCTAGAAGATTTGGAATACCCGTGCTTCCACCATCAACTCCACTTTCTATAATGATCTATTGCTTAATAGGTCTATCTATTCCTATCATCCTCAATACTCCATTCACACTTAATTATACCCCAGTTCATCAAACTTACCGCACATCAGAAGTTCAAGAAATCGCCACAATAATATGAGTTTAAGAATTTATCCTAGTCAGACCATAGGCGTCCATTCACTGAGGGGTTCAAAATATACCATATTTATAACAACCCGATATTTTCTATACAAATAAATTAGAAATTTTGCATATAAATTTTTTTTAATTTTAAATATACGGAGTATGTGCCAAGATAATGTGTAAATATACCATATTTATTACATGGCCCAAAACAAGTAAAAGAGAAGCCCAAAAGAAATAAAATGCAAACCAATACTTAGCCCACTTGATTAAGGGTATTTTAGACTTTTGATTAATCAAATTGGGCATTAAAAATAAAAGCAAATTGGGAGTTAAAATGGGGCTAGAGGGACTGGCCAATTAGGCTTTTTATGGCAAGATGATTAAGCTAAACAATGTCCATTAGTAGTAACTCTTACACAAAAGGACATGGTTGTCAAGCTACCATTGGTTGCCACTTTATTAAGCATCCTTAATCATGATTAGACTAATTAAAGTGATAAGGCAAAGCTTTTATACATGGGTTAAAGAAAGTATTGGGGATAATAGCTAGATACACTAAGTATATCTATATTTTTTGCAAGTATCCTTTTATTTCATTTTTTCATTTCATTTCTTCTCTCATTCTTCCTCTTATAATTTTCTCCCAAGCTAGCAACTTCAAGAGAGAGAAAAGGGAGAGAGGTTTGGCCATATATATATAGAGAGAGAGGAGTGCTAATTTGTTCATGCATCCTAAGTTAATCACTTACTTTGGTAAATCAAGGAAGGTTGCCATTAAATCAAGGTATAACCTAACCTTCATCTTCTTCTTCTACTTTGTTTTTTTTGCTTTAGTTTTGGTGGGGTTATGAACAAATACTCAAGATAACCTAGTCCTACATATCATCATGTATGGAACTAAGTATCTTGAGTGTTAGATCAAAGGCTTAGAGGAAAAATATGAGCATATGTTCTCCAAGGGTGAAAAGTCTTGTTTTATTCCACTAAATCTTGTGTAACTCAAGTTTTCCAACTTAGATTTGTGATCCGTCGAAGGGGGGGGTGCTAGATACATGAGTTATCTAGTAAACTCAAGTGATAGAACACAAATCTAGCAAGTTTTGAAACCTTTGGGCCTGATTTCCCCAAAACAGCCCACTTGGAATGTTAAGGGTTCAAAAATCCTAAAATAGCTTCTGTCCCATTTTTCTTGGGACTGTTTCGGATAGTTTCATGTCTCTTAAAAATCTAGGAAAATTCACAGAGGTACCTTAAGAAGTTATCTACATGTAGGAAAAAGAACGGACACGTTTCTAGTTATAGATTGTGCGTAATGACTATTTCCGTAAAGGACTCCTAAATATTTACCTTCGAATATCTCACTGTGTATACACTGGAAAATTCCGAAATTTTTACAGTAGGTTCATATATGTTAGGAGAGCATACCCTGAAAATTTCAGATTTTTCTGAGCAGAACTCAATTTATGAAAAATGAAGCAAGATCCGAGTGTTTTGGGAACTTTAAAAATAGTAGATCACTTTCTAAAATTCCAGAAAAATTTGGGAATCCTTGTGGGTTCATGTTCTGTCTAAATCCAGAAGATAAGAAGTTTTGGAATCAGTTTGCTATTTTTGCTAAAAATGATTAAGTTATGAATAAAAGGAAATAAATAGTTAAATGATGTCTTTAATAAGAAAAATATGATTGTTATGCTTGAATACTCATAATATATCATATCATGACTATCTTAGAACACTTTGGTAATTTATGATAAGAAATATTATTTATGACCTTTTATGGATATTAAATAAGAGGTTTAATAAAGGATGAACAATTAGAATAAATTGTTTATTAATCCAATAAATTATTAAAATATTATTATGATATTAATAATATTAGAATATGATATTGATAAGTAAATAAAAATATTAAGATTAAAATTTCTTTAAAATATTATTAAATGGTTAATAATATTTGATTTAAACATTGATAAATGATTAAAGTATTATTAAATGATTAATAATATTAGTAATTGAATAAGATATTATTAAATGATTAATAATATTAGTAAATGAATAAGATATTATTAAATGATTAATAATATTAGTAAATAAATAAAATATTAGTAAATGATTAAAAGTATTATTAAATGATTAATGATACTAAAGCATAAGTAAGATATTATTAAGGTAATAATATTAATGCATAATTAAAATATTATTAAGAGAATTAATAATATTAGTAAGCGAATAAAAGTATTATTAGCGAATTAATAATACTAAGAGGTGAATTAAATAATATCAAGATTAATAATATTAGTAAATGAATAAAATATTAATACTATTGGTAAATGAATAAAAGTATTATTAATAGTTTAATAATAATTAAATGATAATAGAATTATTTGATATTTAAATCATTTAATAATGATTTGATGTTTGAAAATTCATGATAAATTAATAAATGTTTATTAAGTCATTTAAAATAATATAGTGATACTTACGGATATTGAGCGTTGGAATAGAGTCTTAGATTTGGATAATTACCCGATAAAGTCACAAGATAATCGGTATATATTTGAAAATTGATCTGGACTTAGATATTTTGTATTAATGTTTGTTTGTGATGCAATGACTGTTGAACATGTGTGATAATGTGATTATATTATGTGCGGACTGCGAAATGCAATATTATATGTTATAGTATATTGTTCTAATCGAACGAATGATCTGATTAATGATAGGTCGTGCTATAAAAGATTAAACTAAGTTGTGTATTGTAAGCAGCACATCAGGCAAGTATCCTACCTTTGCATTTTTTTATACAATGGACATGAGTAAGAATACTTCAGAATTATATTATTATTGTACAGATTATTAACCCTATATTATATACACTCATTGATTATCAACATGTTAGTATATGGTAATTCAGATATATATTATGTTTGATAATTTCTATAAATGATTATACAAGTGTCCCCACTTAGATAATCAGTGAATTTAAATACATGTTGATACACCTTTGTTAAATACCCGTATATATATATATGTTGATTTATAGATTATTGTTGAACAAGATAAAACCTTATTATTATCCAACCGAATTACTTTGGTTTGGAACCCCGACAAGTATGAGCATCCCTTACACGGGAAAAGCTTTTATGCGCCCAAGGCGGACAGAGTGAATGATCCCATCGTTCTTGCATGCAGTATTGATCAATACGGGGTACAACGGCCTGATCACCCCCGTGCCCATAAGTTATGACGGTTTACACATGAAGTTCTGTTTAACCTGTTCGAAAATGAAAACAATGTTCATAGTATGTCCCCTAAACCCTATTTATAGTCAGTACGTAGTTTCAAAAATTTGAAAGAGGGTTGTTATGTTATTATTATCGCTCAGATTACTTCACAACCATTGATTTGTTGTAGAAGGGTAGTATAAAGAAAACATTTAAATTCTTTTCAACTTATATATATATATATAATTGTTATTACTTCATTGAGCACTCAAATGCTCATCCTTGCTTAATTTAAATATTTTCACTAAGTGTGAACAACTTTGAAGGCTCATAAGAACAAGGGAAAGGAAAGGTTCTTTGAATGATTTCAATATTATCTTATGTAATAGTTTAATATTATTAAGACAATGTTATATATTTGTTATCATGTATTGTAAGGAATGATTAAAGGTTACGTACTTGGGAGCTAGACTTTGATAATTATGTAAAACAAGTTTAATATCTATATTATTGTTATTATTATTAGTATTATTCCGCTCATAGAAATGGTATTGTGAAGCACTGAATTCTGGTTTCAAGTACCTGGATTTGGGTGCTTTACATGTTGGTATCAAAGCTTTAGGGTTAAAAACCTTTGGTGGGATAGACCTTAGGCTATAACCTTAGAACAGAGGAAAACGTTGAAAATATAAATAACTCATATAGAGGTTATAAAGAGATGAATTGACTAAATTCATCGTCAAACAAAATAAAAGATAACTTATATAAAACTATTATTTGTTGTGTGTATATACTATATGCTTATTAGGATAATTTATGTGTGTAGATGTTTGGTTGAAAAGGCTTTTTATATGCTTATAACATGTAGAAGTATCAAATCCATACCCCCGAGCTAATATCGAAGCCAATAGCTAAAATAGGGGCTCACAATGAAAACAACTCAGACGAAGTGGTTATTGTAGAAAACGTAGTACCAGATCCAGAGATGGTGGAGCTGACAGATAGTGATTCGATTACTAAAGTTGAAGCTGAACAAACATCAACAGAGGTGCAAGATCTGAGGAACAAGGTTTCTTCTCTGGAAAAGCTGTGGGAAATAGAAAAGATGTTAAATAGTCAACTGCGACAGACGTTAATAGAAACAATGGAAGAACAAGATAAGCTTAAAATCCAAATAGATTATATGGGAGCCACAAGCAACACATCGTGTGCAGCTCCGAGCAATAAGGGGAAAAGAAAGATAGAAGACCATGACTTAGGAAAATTCGATAAGAAGAAATGGAAAAGAATATGTTACCTTTGTGGCTATGAGGGACATACCACTCTGTATTTTCCCGACAATAAATCAGGAGCATGTTTTATCTGTGGGATAGAAGGTCATCAGGCGAGAGGTTGTCCAAGAAAAAGGCGTAGTGAATAGGTAGTATAGGTTCTGTTGTGTAGATCTGTTTAATGTTAAGTATGTATGTGTAATGTAATGTTCCCAACTTTTGGTATTAGTCAAGGCTGTAAATCCCGACTTTCGTAGTCACAAAGGGATGAATGATGTTTAAAGTAGTATGTGCTATGCTATATAAAGTATTCGCTAAAGGAATATGAATCTAAGTTTGAGTAATGAAATGAGTTAATATACTAAACTTATATGACAAGATTTAGAATATAAAGAATAATATATGGTTTTACTTAACCAGATAATGCCGCCAAGACGTCAAACTCAAAACCAAAGGGCAGAAGAGTCTGTCAATAACGTTGAGGGACAACAACAAGCAAGCGGAACCGTCTGAAGACTTTGCAAATATGGTAGCACAAGCTATGCAACGAAGGAATGCCAATCGAGGGAACCAAATAGGACAACCAACTAGCTAACTTTAAAGATTTTAAAGCTGTGGGACCGCCAGAATTTAAAGGGATAACTGACCTTGTTGATGCCCAGACTTGGGTTAAAGATATTGAATAAGCATTCGTGGTAGCTAGGGTAGCTGAGGGGCAAAAGACCGCTTTTGCCACCTACATGATGAAGGGTGAGGCAAATTTTTGGTGGGAAGCGAATCAGGCGAGGGTAGGAGAGGGTGTTGTTACTTGGGATAGGTTTAAGACACTGTTCTTCGATAACTATTTTTCATCTAGTATGCAGGCTAGGATGGAGGTAAAATTTTAGAGTTGAAGCAGGGTAGTATAAAGAAAACATTTAAAGGTTACTTCACAACCATTGATTTGTTGTAGAAGGGTAGTATAAAGAAAACATTTAAATTCTTTCAGCTTATATATATATATATAATTGTTATTACTTGCTGAGCACTCAAATGCTCATCCTTGCTTAATTTAAATGTTTTTAGCTAAGTGTGAACAACCTGAAGGCTCTGTTAAGAACAAGGGAAAGGGAAAGGTTGCTGAATGATTTCAATGTTATCTTATGTAATAGTTTAATATTATTAATATAATGTTATATATTTATTATCATGTATTGTAAGGAATGATTAAAGGTTACGTACTTGGGAGCTAGACTTTGATAATTATGTAAAGCAAGTTAAATTTTTATATTATTGTTATTATTATTAGTATTATTCCGTTCATAGAAATGGTATCGTGAAGCACTGAATTCTGGTTTCAAGTACCTAGATTTGGGGGCTTTACAATATTATTATGAGTCACGAACTTACCATTGTTGCCTCTTTTTTAGTCTTAACAAAAGAGCTCTAACTCATGCAAGCATACATGCGTCAACAAGCAATACAGAGCAAGTAAAGTATCGATCCCATAGAGAAAGTTATTTAATACAAATCGCTATGCATTAATTAATTCACTATATTTATAAGCTCAAACTAATGACTAAGATTGGTTTGTTCTTGAGTTGCAAATAACAACTAAAATCATAATAACACGGAATAAATCAAGTCTGGAAATAATGGGATCCTAACTTCATTTAATACTTCATTCAATCGCCACTATCATGTATGACTTGTTCACATATCACAGGAAAGTAGCCAAGAGCACTAAAAGAGTATTAGCCATTTTTCAATGCACTAAGACCTACTTACATAGTATCCACAGATGATAGACTATGTAATCATCAATATAACTAAAATCACTATATGTCAATGTGAAATTGCAACTATATTAACTTTAAGTTCAAGCCCTTATTCTAACTTATACGGTGAAATATTATATGTCTATCTGGTTCACGAAATATATAAGCCATATAACACAGCCCTATATACGTATACTATCATGATTACAATTCATATTTGCATGTTCATTGTCAATTCCATACAAATACTGAAATGAATGGTGATCAAGCATTCATACATGCAAAACAATCATGATAGACATACCATATGATATTTAAAACAATCCAGCATTTAAGCATGCAATCAAACTACATATTAAAATCCGTTAGAATCTCATAATGGAGTTTAGTTCTTGATTGAACCAAAAGCCATTATGGGATCAAATCTAAACATGATTAATAAACAAATAATTGAAATATGAAAGGTAGAAACAATCACACCCAATTGCTGAATATAGATCAATATTCAAATCCTCATAAGATTCCAGCAAAATAGTAATAATAATAATCCACTCTGGTAGAAAATCCCAAGGAGAAATAGACAAGTAGAGTTTTGGCCTCCTTCTACATTGGAATCTCCCCCAGAGAGTAAACCCTAATTACGATGTAAAGAATACGACTAAAGTTGAATAATTGTCAAGTGATACCCCTGACACCAGTCAGAAATTGTTTTAAATCAATTACAACCCTTAAAAATTGGAAATAAAATAAAATAAGTCAGCAGCTTCAGGCCTCATGCGCGGTCGCGCGCTCCACCAGCCTATTACTCACGCGGGCGCGAGACTTGCAGTAAGTCCTGATGTTCAGTCGGGCTCTCGGCCATGCCAGCCTCTCCTAGGCTTGTCATGCTTGCATGTGTAGCATGAACTTGCGATAGGTTCCTGGTTTGGTGGGTACTTTCATGCGCGTGGCGTCTCAAAGCTCTCTTTGCTTGCGCGTGACTTGCTTGTTTATCTTGATCCTGTTCCTGAGCTTGGTTCTGCAATGTTGTTGCTACTACTGAAATGTCCTATGTTTATCCATGCTTGTCCATCCATGCTCTACTCAATCCTAGCCATGCACATCCTATCTTTTGCCTCGTCTCAGGCATCCATTAGCCTCGTGCCCTATAACACCACCAAAATAGGTCGATTCCTGCACTTATTCACCAAAAGGAGTTTTAAGTATATGAAATTCAAATTAACATGAAATGCAGCTAAAACCTACTAAAATGTACTTGAGATGGGCATAGTTCTCATGAATTGGTACTCCATAAGTAGGTGTAAAACCTACTTATCAAATACCCCCAAACTTGAACCATTGCTTGCCCTCAAGCAATGCACACTAATGAACAATGAAAATGCAACTATATTATTATGTAACTGCATTGTGATGCAACTAATTCTCATATTGTCCCAACTATCATAGAAATTCAGTCAGATTTGCCTCAGCGATTTTTTTTTCTAGATTCAAGAATATAGATTCATATCAAACTGCAGGCATAATGTCATACACTTAGATAATTCAAAAATGCTATAGAGATGCTGTGTGTGTGTGTTATGTTCGCCAAAACTTGATTTAGGCACAGAATACTCATGCTATATTGCTCAAACAGAAATTTGTAACTTAAACCAAGACTTATGTATATATATATGCAACCAAGACTATTCCAACATCTTAAAATAAACTAAGGTTCAACACTGGGCTTAACTGCTTTATTTCTATTCATGAGGGCGACTTTCGCACTTCCCCGCGGTGTTTACTGCTATTTTCTTTTCTTTTCTTTTTCTTTTTTACATGACTGTGCAATGTTTTACTCCATTAGGCACACTGCTACCCCTTAACGAGCTTTCAACCAATGACTCCCAGACCATGAAAGACCTTAGGGCGCTAGGTGTAGAGACAATCCCCTCGGGCGTACTTACTCAAGTAGCTAGGGCCCCGAAATAAGACTAGCCACGTTATTGCTATTCTTCTTTTTTTTTTTTTTTTTTTATACACAGATACCCATGTTTTCCCCAAGTTTAAAAATCAATGTTTTATACAGTATATACTCACTTTTCACATATTTCCCTTTTTAAAACTACATTTTTCTATCGAGCATTGCACACATGCTTCTTATACCTACAAGTGGTTGTGAACACATTTGTGCAAACCGAAAGAATTTAAACAACATTATGAATTTCATTATGTCAAACATTATACCTCAGCTCGAATTATCCAAAATACTCAAAAATCATTTAACAAATTCACTATCATCATTGGCTAGACAGAAATTTCTATATGGTAAGAACGGTGAGAAAATGCAACCTAAACATGAACATGCAAATATATATGCAAAAATAAACTATATGATGCAACAATTTAAACTAACATGCAAGAACTAAAAAAAAATTAACTAAAAAAAATTATACTAAACATGATAAACTACATGCACTACACTACTCCCCAATACCCCGAAACTTAAAATATTGAATGTCTCATTGAATGAAGGTAAAGGGTACGAAAAACTCCCGTAAGTATCGGTGGTGCCACCCTCCTTGGGTGGTGAATCACAGTGGTGGATATGGTGTTGCTGCGGTTAGAACTAAGAGCCATTCTAGTGTTGTTCCTTATTGCATAAAAAAGCTTCACCCGTCAGGCCCTTGTGAGTCCGTCATCGAATGTGCCTCCAACTTATCGTGCGTGTCATCGACTTTGCGCTCCAACCTTGAGCTAGCGATCGCCATGGGTGTGGTACGTGAATCTTAGTCGTGGATGGGTACACCCACCTTGATCTGTCGATGCGGTGGTTACTATAATGTCCTGGCTTGGGTATTGCATTTGTTCATTGCCCCAGTTGCATCCCTGATTAGCACAAAGCATGGTAACCACGGATGCGTGTGGAATGCTCCCAATGGTTCCTCCCCGTAGATAGCGTAACATATTCTCATGAATGAGATGCCCAATGTCAATGTACTTCCCGGTGATTATGCCCCACAGAATAAGTGCCCTCTCCGCTGTTATTTCGTGCTTATGGGAGGAAGGCATGAGATTGGCACATATGAACAAGTTCCATGCCTTTGCATAGCGGTTCGAGGTTGCTTGTTTGGGAATATCTGGTACATGTCATGCCAACTTTGTATGTCCATTTTGTACCTGGCACACATAACTCTGCAATAACCAACTCCATGTCGGTCTCCGAATGAGCACCTGTGACCCAATTAGCAGCCCCAACTGGCGGTGCATCAGTAATTTTGAAAATTAATCGGATGGCACGGGGTCTGTAATCTACCTCGATACCACAAACCAGAGATATACCGCTCATAGTGACCTTGGCGTTGGCATAAAACTTACGGACTATGCTCATAGGAATGGGCATTGGAGTAGCCGTCAGTCCACCCCAGCCTCTCTCTCGAATCATGGCGCACAACTGGCCATCCTTCCTCTTTGGCTTGAATCCTCGCTCCTTGATGAACGTCTTCGCCACAATTCGGTAGTACTCTTGTTGAGCTTTCAAGTTTAGGAACTTGGTGTGATCCACAATATCAGCCCCTTCACTGCCCGAAGAGGATGAAGAAGACGATGCAATAGATTGTGCTCGCTTAGGCCCCATTTGTATTTAATTGAGATTGCACAAAATATATGATGGAGAATGAAGAAAAGCTTGAAGACTTGATAACCCCCAATACTCATTTTTGCAATCCAAATTAGTAACCCTAACTTTATATTACACTTGGAGAAGTTGAAGGAGATATGTACTTTGAATGAGTAGAGAATCGTGGCTAAGTGATTGAGAGATGTACGACAAAAACTTATAACTGATAGATAGATAGCGACGTGAGTTATGGAGAGGGGTGGAATTTCGCGTCTGTTATTATTCGAAATGAGAGTCCAAATGGTCCATAACTCTATTTAAAATGTTCAGATCTGTTTTAATCCGATTATCGCAGCGTGGTATGCATGAGTTTATCTTGAAATTTGGTCATGCGAGACTTTCAGAATGAATTGTTGTCAAAATTGACTTGATCTTGCGGCACGCCGAGTTTATGCTAACTAGGTAGGCGATCGACCATGCGATCTTGATATCTCTGCAATGCTAAAATGCAATTCCACTCTTCTATATCGGTGATCTTTGTCGATGATGGTTCTTGCATGAACATTAATGCACCTTGTTAATGCATGACTTAGTGGCCACATAATGCTAACATCTTGCAAATATTCGCAAAGCAATTCTTACTACACACTTAAGCATGAACATCTAGTATCCTATTAAAAATGAATTCGATATAACTACTGAAATAATCCACAATGAATAACTAAAAACAAATCAATGGAGATTGAAATAATAGGTTGCCTCCCATCCAGCGCTAAGTTATAGTCAATTAGCATGACTATCTCTGAGTTTCATGTCACAGATAGAATTGAGGTGCCTTCCTTCTTGTCCACCGCACCCCAAAATTTAATGACTTCATCTTTCGTTAATGGCTCTACCTTTAACTCTGAATTTTTACCCGTTGCACACCTCAACGGTCCATAATTCCTCGATTTCTGTACCTCATCCTGTAGGCACCAATCCACCACGTCAACCAGGAAGCACTCTTCTTCATCCGTTGGTAAATTGATTGCTTTAAAGACGTTGAAGGTGATCTCTTGATCCTGAATGCGCATAGTGAGTTCACCTTTTTGCACATCTATCGACGTTCTACCTGTGACCAAGAATGGTCTCCCCAGTATTATTGGTATGCTTTTGTCCTCCTCGTAGTCTAGAATGATGAAGTCAGCTGGAAAAATAAACTTGTCCACCTTAACCAACACATCTTCAACAAGTCCACGTGGATATGTGATGGATCGGTCAGCTAACTGTAATGCAATATTTATCGGCTTTGGATCTGGCAATCCCAACTGGTTAAACACTGACAAGGGCATCAAATTTATGCTTGCCCCAAGATCATATAAACACTTACTGAAGTTCATCTTTCCAATGGTGCATGGAATTGTGAAGCTGCCCGAATCCTTCAGCTTTGGAGGCAATTTCTGCTGAAGCATTGCATTGCATTCCTCTATCAAGGCTACCGTTTCAAACTCATCTAGTCTCCTCTTCAATGGTATGTTGATCTGTAGCTTTTTGAATACCTCCAAGAATTTGCTGAACTGTTTATCTTCCCTTTTTTTTATTTAATCTCTGCGGATACGGAACTTGAATGCAAATTGGTGGTAATGGACTCTTAAGCTTCTCCTCTGAACCTGTTTTCTCAGCCTCTTCCTGCTGAACCTCAGACTTTTCCAGATTTTCTTCTTAACAACTAATCGCTTTCTGCCTCACTGCCTTGTGCGCGCGATCTCCTCGGTCTAATCTCATCGGTAGGCAGCGACTTGCGATGCCGACAAATCTATCCCAGATCTCAATGTGATCGTTTGACACTGTTCCTTTCCGTCTCTTCTTGGATTTATCTCTGTATTACTTGGCAATGAACCCTGGGGCCTATTAGTAAGCATGTTCGCCATTTGCCCCATTTGAGTTTCCAGATTCTTTATAGCCACTGCTTGGCTCTTGATCATAACTCTTGTGTTTGCCATGTATTTCATCATCATCTACTCTACTTCTGGTTTCTTTTCTTCTTTGAGAGTGCAATTTGGAGTATGATGTTCTTTGTTGTTGTTGAAAAATCTCGTGAAAAGGTGGTCTAGGATTAAATAGCTATTTCTTGTTGGTTGTGACTAAAACTCATTATTTGACTGAAACTGATTCTGCTTATTTCCTTGATTATTCGACCAACTAAAATTTGGATGATTTCTGTTGTTGGGGTGGTATATGTTCTGAAATTGACCTTGGTCTTTTCTGTAGTTGCTCACATACTGCACTGATTTTGTGCTGATAGCACATTGATCCATCGAGTGTGACCCTGCACAAATCTCACATACGAAGGCAACCGTCTTTACTTTTCCTTCTGCCAAAGTATCTATCTTCTTTGCCATGGCTGCCATCTGTGCTGACAACTGAGTAATAACATCAACCTCCAACACACCTGCAACTTTGGGTTGTGGCATCCGAGATGTAGGATTCTGAAAATCGTTGGATGCCATTGTCTCGATAAGGTTATAGGCTTCTTCATAGTTCTTTGCCCATAATGCCCCTCCTGCAGCTGCATCTATAATCGGTCTCGATTGCCATCCTAATCCATTATAAAACATGTTGATCACCATCCAATCTGGCATACCGTGATGTGGACACTTCCTCAGCATTTCTTTGTATCTCTCCCATGCTTCATATAAGGACTCGCCCTGTTGTTGCTCAAACTGAGAGATAGTTGTCCTCATCTTTGCAGTCTTAGCCATTGGGAAGAACTTAGCTAAGAACTTCTGTGCTAAGTCCTCCCATGTAGTTATAGATCCTGCGGGCAAAGAATGAAGCCAACTTTTTGCTTTATCCCTCAATGAGAATGGAAACAACCTTAGTCTAATAGCATCTTCCGTCAAACAGTTGTATCTGAATGTATTACAAATTTTGATGAAACTTAACAAGTGTTCATTCGGATCATCTGTAGCAGCACCCCCAAACTGAACTATATTTTGCACCATTTGAATAGTGCCCGTTTTTATCTCGAATGTATTGGCTGCTATCGCTGGTCTGACGATGCTAGACTGTAGTCCATTTATATTGGGCATGGAATATTCCTTCAGAGGCCTATGCTCCTCTCGTTTCTCTTCTCCTTGTGCCTCGGCTGCCATGTTAACTGTCGTATTTTCCAACTGTACTTGTAAATTTCTACGAACATCCGCTTTCCAACCTCTCCCGTTTATGTTATCCTGAACAGGTGTTAAATTTATCCAAATTCCTGAAATAAAAACAAAAAAAACTGAAATGAGATAAGACTAGAATTGTCTAAGTCATACAATATAGCTTAAAACTAATGATCATAATACTAAATTAAACGCCTATCCCCGGCAACGGCGCCAAAAACTTGTTGCCTCTTTTTTAGTCTAAACAAAAGAGCTCTAACTCATGCAAGCATACATGCGTCAACAAGCAATACATAACAAGTAAAGTATCGATCCCACATAGAAAGTTGTTTAATTCAAATCGCTATGCATTAATTAATTCACTATATTTATATGCTCAAACTAATGACTAAGATTGGTTTGTTCTCGAGTTGCAAATAGCAACTAAAATAATAATAACACGGAATAAATCAAATCTAGAAATAATGGGATCCTAACTTCATTTAATACTTCATTCAATCGCCACTATCATGCATGACTTGTTCACATATCACAGGAAAGTAGCCAAGAGCACTAAAAGAGTATTAGCCATTTTTCAATGCACTAAGACCTACTTACACACATCCACAGATGATAGACTCTATGTAATCATCAATATAACCAAAATGACTATATGTCTATGTGAAATTGCAACTATATTGACTTTAAGTTCAAGCCCTTATTCTAACTTATACGGTGA
The DNA here is from genome assembly GCA_020205615.1 of Panax quinquefolius. Classification (NCBI taxonomy): domain Eukaryota; kingdom Viridiplantae; phylum Streptophyta; class Magnoliopsida; order Apiales; family Araliaceae; genus Panax; species Panax quinquefolius. The sequence goes on along the minus strand of CM035164.1, from coordinate 69,954,692 downwards.
AATTATATATGTCTATCTGGTTCACAAAATACATAAGCCATATAACACAGCCCTATATACGTATACTATCATGATTACAATCAATATTTGAATGTGCATTGTCAATTCCATACAAATACTGAAACGAATGGTGATCAAGCATTCATACATACAAAACAGTCATGATAGACATCCCATATGATATGTAAAACAATCCAGCATTTAAGCATGCAATCAAACTACATATTAAAATCCGTTAGAATCCCATAATGGAGTTTAGTTCATGACTGAACCAAAAGCCATTATGGGATCAAATCTAAACATGATTAATAAACAAACAATTGAAATATAAAAGGTAGAAACAATCACATCCAATTGCTGAATATAGATCAATATTCAAATCCTCATAAGATTCCGGCAAAATAGTAATAATAATAATCCAATATGGTAGAAAATCCCAAGGAGAAGTAGACAAGTAGAGTTTTGGCCTCCTTCTACATTGGAATCTCCCCCAGAGAGTAAATCCTAATTACGATGTAAAGAATATGACTAAATTTGAATAATTGTCAAGTGATACCCCTGACACCAGTCAGAAATCGTTTTAAATCAATTACAACCATTAAAAATTGTAAATAAAATAAAACAAGTCAGCAGCTTCAGGCCTCGCGGGCAACCGCGCGCTCCTCCTGCCTATTACTCGCGCGGGTGCGAGACTTGCAGTAAGTCCTGATGTTCACTCGGGCGTGCACTCCCTAGGCTTGTCATGCTCGCGGCCACGCAACTTGCAGTAGGTTCCCTGGTTTGGCAAGGTACTCGCGCGGGCCCGCGTCTCCAAGCTCTCTTTGCCGCGCGACTTGCAGTTGCTGTCTTCTGATCCTGCTCATGAGCTTGGTTCTGCAATGTTGTTGCTGCTACTAAAATGTCCTATGTTTATCCATGCTTATCCATCCATGCTCCACTCAATCCTAGCCATGCACATCCTATCTTTTGCCTCGTCTCAGACATCCATTAGCCTCGTGCCCTATAACACCACCAAAATAGGCCGATTCCAGCACTTATTCACCAAAAGTAGTTTTAAGTATACGAAATGCAAATTAACATGAAATGTAGCTAAAACCTACTAAAATGTACTTGAGATGGGCCTAGTTCGCATGAATTGGTACTCCATAAGTAGGTGTAAAACCTACTTATCAACCATATGCATTAGTTTGAAGAACCCTACTTAATCCTAATAATATCTAACTAATCTTAATAGTTTCTAACTATAAAATATACACATGAGAGAAGAATCACCTTTTCGCCACATATACATTGATAGCGCAACACCAACATTCCAATGATTATCAATGTGATAAACCGAAAAGCAAACAAAAACCCTCGCCCATACAAAGGTTTGTACAACTCAGCCATCACATGAGTCCTCAATTAAAATCCCACCTAACTCTATCTTACTATTAACTTTCTCTTTGCTCGATACAAAATCCTCGTATCACATTATATATAACTCCTCGTGAGTTTATCTCGTACTATATCATAGTACCTTATCTTCATAACATCAAGCTATAATTATTCAAACATTATAGACCATCTTTCTTTTATAACTTAAACAGATCACGTCGTGATCTCATTCTATAATCATTTCCCTTAAAATTCTTTTCTTAACTCGTGATCATTTTGTTTTACGATCCCCTTTCTTTCTTTTTTCATCATTTACGACATTATTCGTACAATTTAATATAATTCATACAATTTAATTCTCAACTTTGGTCGTTAATAACCCATCTACCTTCTGATTTTACATCATTATTCGATGTTAAACTTTATAAAATGCGGAATAATTTAAACTTTTATGTCTTCTTACTTTAATTCCCCGACTCAAAACCTTTATCAACTACATGTCTTTGAATCAATCTTATTTTATGATCACTTTATCACTATTATCATATAGAATTTTACATTTCAATCCGCTAACCTTTACATATCAGATAACTCTAACTCTAGCTTTACAACTCAATATAAAACTATACATCATAAAACATTTAATACATCTCATGAGTCTTAATCATGGTTTAAGGAAATATCAACTTTAGCTAAATTATACATCTTTGTATATTAATTCTGATCCACTTCATTCAAGTAGCACATAGTGTTATCTTCAATCCTTAACCTACAAAAATGGTTATTTGCAAGGTTGAGCTCGACAGCCCAGCAAAATCTAACAATTTTCATGCAACACGTATCATATAATAACATGCTCAACATATATCTCTTAAACATTGGACTATCATACATATAGGCTACAGTTCATATAGCAAGTATAAAGATTGAGTTCCTTACTCAATCAGCATGCTTTACTCAATCAACATAGTCATAAGTTGACTTTAACGTTTCATGCTTTCAACATAAATATAACACATCATGTTATTTGAAATAAAGAATTAAAACAGTTAATCACCAAGTTCATATAGCAAATAGGAACTGAAAGACTTGCCTGGTTCGTAGATTACCAATTACCGAAAAATAGCTTAAATGCTTTGCGTACATCCTACAACAGTTCAAAGGTTCATATTCACATGCATTAGTTACACATATAATGTAACCACAATGACTCTTAGTCTTAATTTTTTTTATAACTTGCGTCTCTTTAAAACTTAACATATAACTTCAGGTGTTTACTCTTCTTCGTATGACACCTACCATTACGTAATCCCATATTGTGTTTCTCTATACTTCTTTCATAACTGACACTTAACATTCTTCAAAGTTGTCATAGACTCCATTATCTCATATTGGATGTGTTACACTTGTTAACAACAACTAAGTTATATTGACAGTTAGGTCTTCTAACGCGTATTTACATCCTTTTAAACATATATTAGATTAACTAATCAAGTTAACATTCAAATCGTTCTTTCAACTTATATCTCACTATAAACCAACATAAACCTTATCATTTATTTCTTACTTTTGAAAACATCATATTTAGTTCCATTGCATAACTTAATTAAGCAATCACTTAAAATCTTTACACTTTGCATTACAACACCTTACAATCTGTTATTGTAATTTCTATTATATCTTAATATCATTAACATGCTTGCTTACCTAACATAAGTCCATTACACATGACCTGCAAATAGGCGTAAGTCACCGCTGAGCTCGAGAACGCAGAATTGCTCTTGACGCCCCAAACGAAATCACACCATTTCGCCATTAATACCGGCTAGCCATGCAAAGATAGAAACTTCAGCAGCAACTCTGTTACTCGGTAGTCACCCATCTCAACCCAACTTCTACAGAAATAATGAAACCTATCAACTAAAACTTTGTAATAGCATAGTTACACATGTCATACACCATTCTAACTACATAAACATCACATTTACACAAATTTGAGGAATAAAAAAACCCCAAATTTCAAAATTTCTTCATTTTTTTTACATATTTAGCGAAATCGATCGCCACGAATTCGTTTCTTAATCAATTGACACGATTCCAACTACGCCGCTTTCATTTTTTAACATACTAACATAATCCAACATAAATTTTCAGATTCTCATACATATTAAACATGAAATTTTATACTTTATTAAGCCATTTTTCATGTATAAACACTGTTATTTACTTTTCTCCCTACAAACCCAAATTTCATGTATTTAATCATCAAATAACACTCACATAAGTTGATTAACAGATTATAAACCACATACATACATGTATAAATCCTATGTGATAAGCAATTTACAAAAGATAATCATAGAAACTCAAAACATAATATTAGAAATAAAATATACCTTCGACCCTAGTTGTATGCTAGCAAGAGATGGTGACTCTCTCACAAAACCACTATGATTCCTCCTCTAAAATCTCTGTGTTTCTTCTTCTCTCCAAACCCTCTCTGTACTTGGCTTAAAAATAAAAGACGCTTAGAAATAAACTGAAGACTCCCCACGTTCATCAGTTATGTTAGGCCAAAAGTCATAAGGCTGTGTTTGGCTTAATAAAATTTCCTCATACTAGATTATTTTAATAGCATTATATTATATAGTTACTTTTGTCACACTTGATTTTAGTTCATTTAAATGACTTTAGCTTAATTAATTTAAATAACTTATAATGGTAATTATAACAATTATAATTTTTATTATAATTATACTTATAATTAATAAATAATTACATATGTCTAATTTAATTAATAAATTAGAAACATCACTTTATTTAATTTATTTATTTTCTTTAATATTAAACAACTCATTTAATTTAAGTAATTCATTAAATTAAATCTTCAAAGAATAAAATTTACTTTTGCTTTAACTTAATTACCATACACATGTAACTAAATTATTATACCACAATTTCATAAATTATTTAATTTTCTCAATAAATAAATTATTTAAAAATATTTATTTAATTCAATAAATATTTAAACTTAATTACAAAATTCATTTAATTTCTTCAATAGTTAACTTAACTATTAAACCTCACTTTCCCAATATATGAATATATATTTCTCTTATACCAGAACACATATTTTAAAATATGTAACACGCATATATACATACTCAAACTCAAAATATCTCATAATAGGAATTTTAATTATTAAATAACTTATAAAAATTCGAGTTTCCACACACTCTCTCTCATGTTATAGGATTTTCAAAATTCCATGTAAATGAAATAAACTTCTTATTTATAGAAAACCAAGGTTAGGGGCAATTTGGTCATCTTCTCCCCACCTTCTTATTATTCATAGCTTATGTAACAATCCAAAATTTTAAATTGTAATATTAAATATTTATTGAATTATATAAATATTTATTTGATGTGTTTTATTGTTGAAAGTGATGAAAAAATATTTTATTGATGTGGTTATTATTAGTAAATATTAATGAATTAAATTTATTAGATAATATTCTAAATTAAATTAATTTATAATTTAGAGAGTTATAATATAACATGAGATGTTATATTGTTGTTTTAATTTTATAATATAAAGTGTTATTTAAGTTATTAAATAAAATTATAATGAAATTATAATTTTGTAATAATTGTTTAAGTGGAATATTTATTTAAAATATAGTATGGGTAATTAATTTATTTGATTAATGTTGGATACGTAAATCCGGATAAATAATATGTGATTATAAATTATAAAGTAAATCATTTATTAAAATAAATTAAAAGAGTTTAATTTAGTTTTAGCCAAACAAGGCTTAAATATATTAAGTCTTTAAATTTTAAAGGGGTTTTGCCAAACAAAGCCTTATGACTTGGATTTTTTATTTTTAAATTTAAATAATCTAAATAAAATATATAAAATAATAAATATAATATATTTATAACATATACGTTGATGTAGTAACTGATATTATGATTAGTGTGCATATAAAGGTTTATCAGTTTTTATATCAGTTGGTCTTACGCCTTATTTGCTAAGCCTAGAGAATATAGAGAATTGAGAGAGAGCTTGAGAGAATTGAGAGGAAGTTCTGAGTTTTCAAAGCAAATTCAGTGGTGTTAACAAGGATTTTAAAGCAACAAAAGGTATTTTCCATAATCTCCATATTATATATGCATATATGAGTTTACGGCAAAATTTTATATATTCTCTGAATTTCAAAATTTTGAATTGTTGCTATACAAATGTGTTGTGGTGATTATACATGTTGGTGATATTAGAGTTTGCATTTAGATAAGAATTTGTTATGCTAATTACGGTTAATAAGTAAGAACAGTGTTTACAGTTTTGTATTTTGCATATGGCTTATGAAAGTACTGAATTTAGTGGCTAGTTTGTATGTTAATATGTAAATTGGGTCTTATTTATGCTAGTTCATTAAGAAACGTAGAAAACGTAGTTTGAACGAAGTGATTTGGTGAAGAATTGAAATCACAATGTTGATTTTTGGGAAGGATGTCAAAAAAATTGAGTTTTATATGAAAACAGGAAATTTAGGAAATTAAACTAGTATAATTGTTGATAATTTGTTCTATGTTGAGGAATATGTTAGCAAACATGTTTGTGATAGTTTTGTACCAATTGTATATGTTAATTTCACTGTTTTGTGGGTGAAATTCGTGTTTGTTGGGCTAAAGTCGGCTATTGTTCACTGTTGTCTTTGTTTCTCTCTGCAAGACTAGCCTTGATTCTTACCTGGTGCCAAGGATAAAACCAGCAGATGCAAGGCCGGGTCCCTGAGCTTGTGTATGGCGTGTCACTGCGCATACCCTACTGATATAGTGAAGTCTGCTACTTCCACAGACCTTGGATACCATTGTAGCTTAACTTTATGATATGTTAATGTGTCCAATGTGTAATAACATAGTTAAAACAGAATCGTGCTATGTGGTTAGTAGTTTCAAAGTTTCAAATGATTAGTAAGTGATGAACGTGGTATATTAAAACTTAGTGAGCATGAGGAATAGTAAATAGGTGTTGTGAAGGTTAACACCTGTAAATTCTGATATTTGTATGGTAGCTTAAGACTTGTGCTAAAATAATAAGTCTAACTAGAAATACGTGTTATGTTGGAACGTGAATGTTAGTATATCTAATAGATCATGGTTCTAAACTTATGTGAAGGTGAACATGAGTTTAATATTATAGCTTACGCTCGAGGCAAGTTTCTAAACCTATCTTTTTACATTGAGCAAGTTCTCTAACTCTACTTTTATAATAATTGTGCAAGTTTCAAAACCTATCTTTTTACATTGAACAAGTTTTCTAACTCTACACTTTCGTTGAGCTAGTTTGTTAATTATTGTGCAAGCTTACTTATCCTATCTTAATTATAATTTTGCAAGCTCTTGTATCTAGTTTGTTTATAATGATGCAAGTTGTTTAAACCATATTTTTAAATTGAACACTTTATTCTTGTCTTTAATTTTTATTTAGCATGCAAGTTTATATATTCTAATATACCAATCTTGAACCAATTTCATCTTTCAGTTTACTAATTGTTATGCATGCTTAGTACTTGTCGACGTCGGGATTTTTTAATTGTCCCTTTCCGTTACTTATTCTTTGGTGTTCTCATATTAGATGAGATTTGATTGAAAAAACAAGTGAAAAAGGTCCGACATGTATAATGTCGACGATGGACTGTTAAGAGTTGCTAGTTGGTTTTTTAAATGGTTGTACCAACACAACCGAGAAAAGGTTTGCACATTGACCCAGTGATGTTACACTGTTAAACGGGTCGGTGAAACCAAGATTCATTAGGGTCCGGGGACTTGGTTATACGGAGGGAAGGTGTTAGGCACCCCCCGACATCCGTGTGGGTCAATGTGCTATTATTTGGAAGTAGTGCGAGGCCTCGTTCGCACCTATACACTAAGGGTTTAAATTTATGTAAAAATTCAGTTTTTAGCAAGATATAGCAATGATGTTTTATAAAAAGGTTTTTCAAACCCTGATGCTCAATAGTAATTGAGACCTTTTACACTCCCATTTTATTAAGTGTTCGGCTTGATTGATTTTATTTTACAGATGCGAGGCATCCGTACAAAAATAATGTACAAAATATTGTCGACTTCCTGGTGGGTATGAAAACCATCTGAGGAAATTCAGACACCGCAGAATAATTTACAAGCTACTTACAGCTGAAAATGTCCATCACGGGAACCGAATCTAGATTCAAACCGGTAAGCAGTGATCACATGATTCCTAGGCGCACATGATACCGCAATTTGTATGAAAGCGATGGCGGTATACATATAAAAGTCAGTAAATATATATATATATATATATATATATATATATATATATATATATAGACATGATCACCAACCACGAAGCACCTCATTGGGGGATCAAAAAATGTAAATAAAGCTGTAAAAGCTATCAACCACCACGGAGGAAACTCCAGGCGGGACGAAACATAAATAAAGCTATAAATACGGTCAACTGCCACGGAGGAAACTCCAGGCGGGACAAAATGTAAATAAAGCTGTACAAAGCAATCAACTGTCACGAAGTAAACTCCAGGCAAGACGAAACGTAAAGAAAGCTGTAAAAGCGATCAACCACCACGAAGTAAACTCCAGGTGGGACGAAATATATATATAAATATATATAAAAGCGATAAACGCACCAGATGTAAAGTCCAGGCTCATCGAACAGAGTTTGACAACAGTTCATATATATAAGTATATATATATATATATATATATATATATATATATATATAAAAGCGAGTAAACGCACCGGATGTAAAATCCAGGCTCATCGAACAGAGTTCGACAACAGTTTATATATATAAGTATATATATATATAAAAGCGAGTAAACGCACCGGATATAAAATTCAGGCTCATCGAACAGAGTTCGACAATAGTTCATATATATATATATATAAACGAGTAAACGCACCAGATATAAAATCCTGGCTCATCGAACAAATTCTGACACACAGTTAATACATATAAATGTATATATATATATATATATATATATATATATAAAGTAATAAACGCCTCGCATCAAGTCTAGGCTTATCGAACAAAGTTCGACACACAATTCATATATATATATATATATGAAATATATATATATATATAAGCAAATAAACTCTCCAGACCGAAGTCTAGGCTCAATCGAGGCATAACTCGATAATATTAGTCCATATATATATATATATATATATATATATATATATATATATATAAAACCGAAATAAAACCACGGATAGAAATTCCGGTAAACACACGCAACACGACTCTCAACGTGAAGAAGGGTGTGTGCAAAGATGAAGAGAAAGGCATTAAAGTGTGTGAGAAGGCTTACGGTTGATCGCCAAAGAAGACTTCGATATCTTTAAAGTGGGTAAACACCTTTGCTTTTGTAGGTACAAAAGTAGCTATATATGAGCTCACAGTGTTTAAAATGAGAAAGTACATCAGATGGGGTGAGTCTGCAGAGTAAATTAGGCGGGCTTTCATAGTTTTTTCTTGCAAATTAGCCACCCCAAGCCCTCTATTTATAGAGGGTGGAGCATGAGTGTACTGCCACGGTAAGCCATGAGTGTACCAGAGGCAACCCGGGTGGGCCCAAGTTTCTCGGGTCGGGTCGTCTCGTAGTATGTGCACTTGGGCACTGTAATGTCCGCTCGAACTTTCAGAAGTGCAATCTGGGCATCCGATTGAGGTATACATGACCTATTTCGAACCGCCGTTGCCAAGAGTTGTACAATGGCATAGGATTAGAATTTGTACGAAGTCATTGAAGATGGGACGATGCCCTTCGGTCTTCAAGCTTCAAATTCCATCCGTTACCCCGCACAATAGTCACTTGGGATTGGTTATCCTTGATTCTTGTGGGACATCGTTGTGTAGAGATGTGTATATGAAATGTTGAGACGACGTGGCGTGGCATCGCGTTGGCGAGATGACGATGTTGCCCCTTACTGGTGTTATTGCCGGTTTGGGCTGATAAAGCAGACGTTGCTCAAGGCTTCGCTGAGATTGGACTGCTGCAATTGTTGAAGGTCCTCTGTGTCATCTATGAGGTGCCTATCCTCCCGATGTTATCTCCGGGTTGGTACTGAGTATCTCGTTGTTGTTAGGTTTGTAATATTCAAGAACGCAATCAAATTGCAAAAATAAACGGAAACGTGTAAAAATCAGAGTTTAAAATTTTACAAACCATATACCTGGATCACCCTTTATGCACAATTATTAATTAAACGAAAAAGATGAATAAGAAACATACCCTTGAAGATCCGAGCTTCCTCAGGTACAAGTTCACCTCCAATCCTTTTCGCGTTCAACTTGAATCCACCGGGTTTGGTTCCTTCCTTTGATCAACGTTAGCCACCCAAATGTTTGGCCTCTAGAGGTGATCCACCAAGGAAGAAGAAAGATCCAAGAAGATGGGTGGTTGGCTAAACCCTAGTTTTTCTATCTCTATAGAAAAGGAGCGTACTCTCCAACCATTGGAAATATCACGTCGTCTTAACATCTGATATAAGACTCCTCTTATAAAGATATCAAGTAACCCTATTAAAAAGAAGGTTTTATTTAATTAAACCCTTTTTAATTAAAGGGGCTCCCTAATCTTATTAGGGATAATTAATTAAACTCCTTTAACTAATTTTCCTTCGTAATCCAATTAGGAATAAATGAGAGTACTTATATTAAATTAATTCCTAAACTCTTTTAGAAATTAAACTAATAATAATAATTGTAATAATATTAATAAGACTCCTCTTATTAATTTATATTTAATATTTATAAAATATTAAATAATAAATATTAAGCTATTTAATTTATTCTATCACCATAGATTAAATTAAATATACATAACATATTATTACGATTATGCCATTAACTTCTTAAATAATTATTCTTCCTTTTATGGTGTGACCCTTTAGGTTCTCCATATTAAACCTAGGTTGTGAATAAATCAATTAGAACAATTCTAATCTTATTTAAATAAATAAATTAAACAATTTATTTATTTAAATAAATAATATTTATTCTACATAGGGATAAGCCTCCTAGCGATCAACGACTTTCCGGATAATATAGATTTCAACATTAATCATAAAAGAACCTTTGAGTAAATAGTTCTTTGTCTGATTCAATCCTTCCACCATACAATGTCCCAATTAAATATAAGACATGGAATTACTTGTCAAGTCTTATTTTATTTACTTATATGTATTTCGACTCTTAAATGCACAACTCAAATAATGCAAATTAGAAACTCCTTTCTAATTTCATTACGCCTTAACCAAGGACTCTTTGGGTTGTCATTTATAGAATCACATTGGACATTTCTCTTCTTTTATCGAAGTGGTAGATTCTTTATTGATCATATATTATCTCCATGTACAACTTGTTATACCCAAGCATACCTTTGATATACCCTAAGGGTCTTAAGGAATAAGTCAAAGTATAACTCATCATACACAAGATACTATGATGATCTCAAGTCCAGGATCACTTGTACTACTATCACTCTGAGAAATTCCTATTGACGAGCAAGTAAAACTCCATTAGGTATTCCTTAGCGAGCCACGTTCGATGAACTTATTCTCTAATAAGCACCTACATACTTGCTTTAGTGTCTCCACACAAATGATCATGAGATCAATCATCCTCATCCAATGAGCAAGCAACGTATGTACCAATCTATCCGGATTCACTAATCCCAATTTAGTAATCCAACGATTGGGAACTATTTTAGTTTTAAGCTTTCTAAGAATTTAGATCTCATTAGAATGATCATCATCATTATTCTAAAAGCATTGCTTAAAACTATGGGTTTATCACATATTATAAAACAGCATCATGTTGATAATTAAAAGCCTTTAATAAATTAATACTTTTTATTAATAAATGAATAAGATTGTTACAAAGTATATGCTTTATCATCAAACATGATTGGCTTGTGTGCATACTACTTTCAATCTCCCACTTGCACTAAAGCCATTCGTCATGGTATCTCATACTCTTCTTCTCTAAGTGACGATTATCCTACTGTTGGATAAGCTTTAGTTAATGGATATGTAATGTTGTTCATGAGAGTCCACTATCTCTATAGTGATTTCCCATCTTTCAATGATTCTAATAATCAAATGAAAGTGCCATAACACATGTTTAGATCCAAGATGAGACTTAGGAACTATTCCTAGTCCTGTAATGAACTTTTCATCCAAACAATCAACTTGCAGCTTCATTTATAGCTATATATTTTGTCTTTATCACTAAACCAGGAACTCTTTGCTGTTTGGAACCTTTCCAATTCAACTTTGCACCTTTATTCAAGATAACGCTTTACCTTAAAGTGGATTTTTCTCATCATCTTGGTCTGCTTTGAAAAACTTCATCTGTTAAGCCCTCTAGTTTTAATTTAGACCCACCATGAATATGATCACATCCTTAGTGCCGGTTAAGCACTTTAAGATGTTTTTCACTGACTCATAGTGAACTTCTCCATAATATGACTGATCAACATTAGGTCTCGTACATTTCATTGCATACATGATTGTCACTCATGCGATCTCTCTTTTCAGGAGTCCGTGGGGACTATAAAGAGAGATACACTCCATAGCTCAACAACATGAGACATCTTTTGGAGTTTGCCATGCTAAACAACTTTAGCATCAAATGAATATGCGTTCCTTGGGTTAAGTTGAGCATCCTTTTAAATCTATCTATATAGATTTATATCCCCAATTAAGATACTCTTCCAAATCATTCATGGAGGAATGTTTAGACAACTTTATATTTACTGATTGTAGCATTAGTATGTAATTCCTCATCCGTAGTATATCAACATATAATACTAGAAATTTCACGACGCTCCCACTGACCCTTTTGTACACACTAGAACTCTTACCTCATCGTATGTAACTCTGGATCATCATCTTCTATGATGTGTACCTCATCATCATCATCTATGATGAATCCTTACCTCCCAGGTATCTTCGGTACTATTTCAGATTTACGATTCAGTTGTGGTATAATAGGTCTATCTACAGGTTCCTCTTATTTGACTTATAGTATTTTGTGGTTCTTAAACTCTTTAAGATCTATTATCCTCCCACTAGCCCCTTTTAATGATAAACACCTTTATCTTAGAAGGCAGCGTGTTTCGTAACAAACACCTTTTGCTAAGTAGAATTATAGAACATATACCCTAAACTTACTTTAGGATGTCCCACAAATCTATACATGTCAAATCTTGTCCCAAGCTTATCCTTCGAAACATTTTCACATAAGTTGGACAACCCCTTATCTTAACATACTTAAGATTAGAATCCTCCTATCCATAACTTTTATGGAGTCTTGGGGCGGATTTTGAGGTTACATTTTCGTGATATGCAGACCATTTCTAGGACATGACCCTGAAGGATCTTTGGAATGTCGGTAAAATCATTATGGATCGCACCATGTCCAACAAGGTACGAATTTTCCATTCGAGATACATCAATCGGTTATTGCGTGTCGGGATGTGTCTATTATGAGAAAACCATTTGAGATGATCTAGAAACTTATTGCACAAGTATTTATTCCTTGATCCGATCAAAGAATTCTAATACTTTATCAATTTATTTCACTTCAATTCTTTGAACCTTTCAAATAATTCATACTTGTATTCAAAAATACACACATTCAACTCTTTGAATGATCATCTCATTTTCTTATACTAGTTTGTTCAATTTGCAAAATATATTTTTCACGTAAATCAAGTATACAAAATCCATTAAGTAATCTTTCAGTTCTATACGAAACATTATTATTATAAATAGAACAACAATTGTTCTTAATTATAATACCAAAAATTTTATTGTCCAACAATAAAATAGAAATAATGTTTCTAACAAGAATTGGAATACAATAACAACTTATTGACTTAATAGATTTGCCCGTAGGCAGTGCTAAACTATAAGTTTCTATAGCTAATGCATCAACCTTTGCTTCATTTTCCACACATAGGATTACTTATCTTTGTTTAACTTTCTACTTCTGCTTGGTCCCTTCATAAATCTATATTTATGATAACCAAAGTCGGTATCCAATACCCAAGTAGAACCTTGACTTAAAGAAAAATTTATTTCAATCATGAACAAAAAGCGTATTATGGCAAAACTTCACCAAACTTCTTTGGTAAGCCTCTGCAAGATGTTTCTCGCAGTTTCTTTCCAGTGTCCAGGCTTATTGCAGTGGAAGCAAGCTCCTTTGCTATCCGTATCAGTTTTGTTCTTATTATCCTTTGTTTATGCCTTTCTATTTACCTTCTTTGAATCGTTCTTCTTTTGAGAAGATCCTTTGGCCCCTACCATAAGACTTGATCTTTCTTGGTTGAAAGTGACTCTCAACATTTTTCAATATGTTAAGCAAATCGGTGAGGCGATATCTAGCTTGTTCATATGAAAATTCACAACAATTAATGAAAGGAGTCCGGGAGTGAGTGCAAGATCAAATCTTGGCTCAACTCTCCATCCATGACAAAACTCGTTGTCCTAATTGATCAATCAAATTGATAATGTTAAGGACTTTTATCTGTACTGTAGTGTCATCGGTCATTCTAGATCGGAAGAGCTCCTTAGATATCTAATATCTATCAGTCCTACTTTCCTCACCATCAACTACTTGATGTGCAGGAATATAGTAGAAGCATCCATAGTTTCATGCTGACGCTGAAGCTCGTTACTCATAGATGCGAGCATGATGCATTGAGCCAACTGTGCATCATCTTGCCACTTTCTAAAAGTAGCAATGTCTTCCTCAGAGGCATTGTCTGCAACCATTGCAGGGATAAACGTATTAAGGACATATGATAACTTTTCAGCCATGAGAACTATTCTCAAATTCCTTAACCAATCCGTTTAATACGGTTTGGTTAAATAACATCTAATATGTTTCGCAGTGATAGTAATTTAGACATTGTAAAATTCTGTAAATGAATTTGTAATTAACAACATTTTAACATACATTCTTTTATTAATTACCAAAATAATTTAGGTCTTGTTTTAAATTGGTATCTCCCACTATTTTCTTCAAACTATATTACCCTCACTTATATAGTTCGGCAAAATCTAATTAAAAATTTGCTAGTGAGAATAAGGATCCCATTTCAAATGTATATAGCCTTGTGGTGACACAACAAACTATATATAAATAAATAGGTAGACAACTTTTGTCAATTACATCAACTATGCAACTCCTTTTCTTTTGCCTCTTAGATTATTTTGATCAAGTTGTGGCACATCCGAATCAAAATTATCCAAGTTAAGTCCGACCTAGCACTCCATATATTCAAAAAGAAAATATCATCCTTGTGGTGACACAACAAAACAATATTGTTCAATTTTCTTTATAAGCATCAAATGTGATAAATTAACATCTTAAATACTTAATACTTGCCTTGTGGTGACACAACAAACTCATATTAAATATTTAATACTCTATTAATTTTATCATGCTAGAAGGCGACGTTCGATATTCCAAATATCTTTGAACGCTTAGGACTTAATATAAAAAAAATGAGGGGTTTGTTATTAATTTGTCTCATCTTGTTTAACGCATATGCACATATATATATATAAAATACGCGTCATATTAATGAACATGCGAAGCATGTTTGCATAATATATAATATATATAGTATAAGCATGCACATATAGAATACTATATTCTACTTGGATTGATTATGGACTTTTATTCTAGTTTGGTTCACTAGAGCCACCAAGTGAACCAAAAGGTCAAACCCTAGGGGTGCAAAAATTAATATTTAAATATAACTATTACATTTAAACCCGGGTTCCATTACAAACGGGTCTTCACGCGCTCCTTGCTCCTTGATCTCCAATTTTTCAAAATTAATTCTAACTATTCCTATTACAAAACTATTTAAAATAAATAGAAACCTTGATCAGCAGTCAAGGAGAAGTACATAGGAGGGAGTTAGAATTTACATTAAGAAAAAATTAGAGAAGACGAGGTACTCAAACCCCATTTAATAAAACCCATACATTCATGCATCCAACTAAAATAAAATCCAATCACATTGGTCAATAGTCCATAATCAATCCCATTTATTATCATACACATCACCATATGCATCAATAAATAACATTCATATCATGAATAATAAACATTCAATATATATATATTGATATAATTTAATGGGCAAAATTAGTTAGTATAAAATCTAATTTTGAATCAAAATAAACTCCTTTATTTTAATCCAAATTTAAATTAAAATAAAACTATTTTATTTTAATTTATCCAATTTTGAATAAAATAAACTATTTTATTTTAATCAAAATCTTTAATTAAAATAAACTCATTTATTTTAATTAATTATGGAATCCAATTCCATGTAAAAAAAAAAACTCCTTTATTAAAGGAACCACGGATACTCTTTCCTATTCACAAATAAACTCTTTTATTTTGAATAATATGAAATCTAATTTCATATCTAAATAAACTCCTTTACTTAAGGAAAGACTGATTCTTTTTCCTATTCACAAATAAACTCTTTTATTTTGAATAATATGAAATCTTATTTCATATCTAAATAAACTCCTTTATTTAAGGAAATATAGAATCCAATTTCAACTCCAATTAGTTATCATGGAATCCAATTCCAACTCTAATTAGTTAGCATGAAATCTAATTTTAAAATTAAAATAAATTCATTTATTTTAATATTAAAATAAACATTTTATTTTAAAATAAAAATAAAATTTTATTTTAATTATAAAATAATTAAGAATAATATATATATTATAACTAAAATGGTTTAGTTATATTATATATATATTAATGTGATCAAATGTTCCTGGGCGAAAATCTTTATTCCTTTCATAGTTTCACATGGACCATATTTGTTCCTTTCTAAATAAACTCCTTTCACATGGGCCAAAATCTTTATGCATGTTCGGTTTTTTCTTTATTCCATTCACGTGATATCTATAATATATATATATATATATATATATATATATATATATATATATATATATCAAAATAACCAACAACACACATATATATATAATCTAAACTAATTCAAAGAATACATGAAGAATGAAACATGTCCTAGAATAAATGAAAACACGGATCAGCTTATATTGCCACGCTTGAATGATTTTTTTTTTTCATAAAATAAATTTTATACAACAATTTATGCCCAATTAAATTGTTCTAAACACATATCAATATACATATCAAATTAAACAATTAATAATTCGCATAAAGGTTTGGCTCTGATGCCACTGTTAGGTTTGTAATATTCAAGAACGCAATCAAATTGCAAAAATAAGAGGAAACGTGTAAAAATCAGAGTTTAAAATTTTACAAACCATATACCCGGATCACCCTTTATGCACAATTATTAATTAAACGAAAAAGATGAATAAGAAACATACCCTTGAAGATCCGAGCTTCCTCAGGTACAAGTTCACCTCCAATCCTTTTCGCGTTCAACTTGAATCCACCGGGTTTGGTTCCTTCCTTTGATCAACGTTAGCCACCCAAATGTTTGGCCTCTAGAGGTGATCCACCAAGGAAGAAGAAAGATCCAAGAAGATGGGTGGTTGGCTAAACCCTAGTTTTTCTATCTCTATAGAAAAGGAGCGTACTCTCCAACCATTGGAAATATCACGTCGTCTTAATATTTGATATAAGACTCCTCTTATAAAGATATCAAGTAACCCTATTAAAAATAAGGTATTATTTAATTAAACCCTTTTTAATTAAAGGGGCTCCCTAATCTTATTAGGGATAATTAATTAAACTCCTTTAACTAATTTTCCTTCGTAATCCAATTAGGAATAAATGAGAGTACTTATATTAAATTAATTCCTAAACTCTTTTAGAAATTAAAATAATAATAATAATTGTAATAATATTAATAAGACTCCTCTTATTAATTTATATTTAATATTTATAAAATATTAAATAATAAATATTAAGCTATTTAATTTATTCTATCACCATAGATTAAATTAAATATACATAACATATTATTACGATTATGCCATTAACTTCTTAAATAATTATTCTTCCTTTTATGGTGTGACCCTTTAGGTTCTCCATATTAAGCAGGTTGTGAATAAATCAATTAGAACAATTCTAATCTTATTTAAATAAATAAATTAAACAATTTATTTATTTAAATAAATAATATTTATTCTACAATAGGGATAAGCCTCCCTAGCGATCAACGACTTTCCAGATAATATAGATTTCAACATTAATCATAAAAGAACCTTTGAGTAAATAGTTACCGACAATTCAATCCTTCCACCATACAATGTCCCAATTAAATATAAGACATGGAATTCTTTCATCAAGTCTTATTTTATTTACTTATACGTATTTTCGACTCTTAAATGCACAACTCAAATAATGCAAATTAGAAACTCCTTTCTAATTTCATTCTCGCTTAACCCAAGGACTACTTGGGTTGTCATTTATCGAATCACATAGGACATTTCTCTTCTTTTATTAGAAGTGGTAGATTCTTTATTGATCATATATTATCTCCATGTACAACTTGTTATATCCAAGCATACCTTTGATATACCCTAAGGGTCTTAAGGAATAAGTCAAAGTATAACTCATCATATACAAGATACTATGATGATCTCAAGTCCAAGGATCACTTGTACTACTATCACTACTGAAATTCCTATTGACGAGCAAGTAAAACTCCATTAGGTATTCCTTAGCGAGCCACGTTCAATTGAACTTATTCTCTAATAAGCACCTACATACTTGCTTTAGTGTCTCCACACAAATGATCATGAGATCAATCATCCTCATCCAATGAAAGAAAGCACGACGTATGTACCAATCTATTCGGATTCACTAATCCAAATTTAGTAATCCAATGATTGGGAACTATTTTAGTTTTCAGCTTTCTAAGAATTTAGATCTCATTAAAATGATCATCATCATTATTCTAAAAGCATTGCTTAAAACTATGGGTTTATCACATATTATAAAACAGCATCATGTTGATAATTAAAAGCCTTTAATAAATTAATATTTTTTATTAATAAATGAATAAGATTGTAACAAAGTATATGCTTTATCATCAAACATGATTGGCTTGTGTGCATACTACTTTCAGTTGTGAGCGCCGAGATTGAAGCTGGTTGCATTTGAAACAGGCATTTCCGGGGTTATCGCCAAAACTGCATTCCTTGGGGTGATCACCAATGTTGGTGGTTATTCCGATGATTGGGACTGAGATTGGATACCTCGGGGTTATCTCCGAGATTAATCGGTCTTCTCCGGTGTGTGTTCCGGTATCGAATCTTTACGCCTCAGGGTTATCTCCGAGGTTGGAATTGTTATTCCCAGTGTGTGTTCCAGGGTTGATGCTGAACTTCCGATAGTATCCGGAATGGATATGGATTGTCCTTCAGGGTTCCCTCTTGAAAGACGAATCTGTCCTCCTACAATGTCAGTAACAGGTGTACAGAAAATTTTGAGTGTCTACAGATGCCCCTCTTTATCATACTCATGCACGACGATGCATGGGTAGGATAAAGAATCCTTGACACTTGAAATGAAACAAGACAAACATGGTACTATATGTAGCAACATGATGCAAATGTATGATGCATGTGTACGGGGTTGTAGCCCAACATGCTAGGGATGATTGCTGGTTCCCTGTTGCTTCAACTGGGGATTGGCAATGATGACCAGATTTGATGTGTAATCTAAATCTGTTAGGATGTTGATGTTGGGGTTATCACCAAATTCCTGGTTCCTTGATAATGACTTGATCCTGAAGATGTACCTCTTATGTGTAAGAGATCTGTGGGGATAAAGCTTGGTCTATTTGAGGATATGTATAACATATTCCATCATCGATCCTCTTTGATAACATTGACCTTTCCTAGTTGGTATCGCCAGGACATGTCAAGATTCTCTTGGATTTACTGCCAACAACAAATGTCGTCAGGGATGCCTGACCTTTGTTGATGTGTACTTCACCGACATGTGAATCAACGGATGAAAACCATATGGGGTAAACTGTCAAGGCTGCTTGACCTTCGCTGACGTGTGAATCAACGGTTGATACTCTGTGGGTAGATTATCAAGGTTGCTTAACCTTTATTGACGTGTGAATCAACGGAACATTGCGTTGTGACCCCCACTGGGGATCCGCTGGGGAATATGAGTAATCGAGCATGAAATCCTCGAATAGCTCTAGAGCTCCGATAGGCTTAATCGCCATCGGCTGAGATAACATCAAGGCTGCTTGACCTTCGTTGATATGTGTGTCAACGACTAAAATGTGCATTTTAATCCCCTGCTAGGACTTCACGTTATAACCCTTGTCGAGGATCCACGTTGTAACCCCAGTCGGGGATCTACGTTGTAACCCCTATCGTGGATCTACATGGATCATTTAGGGTAACGACCCAGAGTTGGCGGCATTGGACCTGTACAAGGTATTGCCGGATGTGATTGGTAACAAATGAGATCATTGACAGGGTATACCTCATGTTCGGGTGACTACCAATGAGCGATATACAGACTCAAAGTTTCATCTGAGAAGACCAGGATTGCATGCTGTTTTGCTTAATCGCGTGGCATTTTTATTCCCGATTTGACCTTTCTAGTCCACAAGAACTCCTTTGCAACTCAAACTAGACCGAGCTGGAGGGGTGGGGACCACATAGGTGTGTTGCAGATGTTTTGCCATTGTGTTTAGCAGTTTTGGGCCTACGAGAGGCTCCCATGCTTGCGTCCTATGAGTGTGTTAGGTTTAGATACCTACCCATGAGGACGACGATGGCATCATTCCATTTTACTGAAGGTCCCTATAGCTGAGGGTTTCACTCATTCTTAGTATGTCACCGTGGAGTTCTTTGACGGTGATACCATCACATGGATTCCCTATTCAAGGGAACACTTGACCATCGGCTTTGAGGATGGATACCCGACTGGAGTCGAGTATGTGATTTCCACTAGGAGAGTTCCTCTCTTCACAGATGGGGGCTGTGAGCTCTATTTAGGAGAGCGTGCTATTAGGAGCACCACAAGGGAGATTCGTATGCCGATCTTGCCTCCCGTCAGGCGTCATTGGCCTGTATCGCAGTCACCCATCACTGATATCCCATTGTTGGGAGTTGACAGTTTTGCATTGTCAGAGGGTCCTTGCACTCGAGAGAGCGTTCCGGCGTTGGTGGTTCCTCGTCTTATCGGAGCCCGATCCGCGCCCACGGTTTATGGGGATATGGTTCCAAGATCCGTGATGATAACGGATTGGATAGCTTGTGTTCGAGATCCGACTTATATGGCACAGATTGATAGTTTGACCCGACAGTTGGACCTGGCACATATATTTATCCGGCATTTGGGCAGAGATCCGGCAGAGGCAGCTTCATTTGTTCCTTCCAGCTCAGGCGCTGGCCCCTCAGATGACCCATTCGGTTTTGCCGGTGCAGATCCTCCTCTATATAGGCCTGACATCCCTGTTGATAGAGATCCAGTGACTCAGGAGGAGTTATATATGGTGGACAGGATTGATGATGTGGACATCGACACCATTGTCTTCTTCTGATGTGTATTTTTGTTATATCTTTTGATAGGCCTTTGTTAGCTATTGGGTGGCTGTACCCCATTCTCGCTATATCTTTTGATAGGCCTCTGTTAGTAGTAGGGGGTCTGTGCCCCATTTCCCTGTATTTGTAGCTGTATAGAGATGATGTATTAGATGATATATTTAGGAATGTATGCACAGTTTTTCATTCCCTATATCATATTGCCATCCATTATCTGCTATGCATGTATCATGTTATGCATATGTATATATGTCCAGAGATATTCAACATTGACCCCTGAATGGTCTTATGACACGGTCCGTACAGATGTCTTCTTTGACAGTTAGCCGTATTGATCATACCCCACCATCATTGGTGACATCGGGTATGCGATCGTGGTATGATAGCATGTCACCATCAGACAGGGTGATCGTAGATCATTTGTTGTAGCATACCATGACCTTATTGATGATTCAGGTTCCCGCAGGATTTGTGGACTGGATGCTAGAGCATTGGGTATCAGATAGACAGGTTTTTCGATTCGGGACCCATGAGTTGACTCCTACTCTGGAGGAGTATGCACGATTGATGATGCTGCTATTGGACAGACCTTGCGTGCATATGGCTTTAAGAGATATGAGTCGATGGTTCATGACTCTCACTAGATTGCGTCGCAGAGTGGTGCAGGATGAGATGACCTCTAGCCATGTAATATCCCAGCGTTTTCTGTATGACAGATTTGGCTCTGAGGATAGCTATTCATGACATTCCGGGGATTTCATCTCACCGAAGGATCATTGGCGTTTAGCCATGGTTGATGTACTGCTATTATGCGTACTGTCGTATGTCTATATGCCACGATAAATGGATGAGATAGACATCAGAGTCATCATGGCAGTGAGAGCTCTCAGGGAGGGTCGCACCATTATATCGATGATCATAGTAGAGACCCTGCGGTCAGCATCTTACTGCTGCACTTATCCGACAGAAGTGTTCACGGGTAGTTCGGTCATGCTATATATGTGGTTTATGTCCCACTTGAGACCGATTGGCACTCTTAGACGACATGGGTATTGGTTCACCCATGATATAGCCATGTAATACTCCTTTCAGCCATCGGAGTGTACAGATGCTATGTCTTGGTCCGCATTTTGGCGAATATCGAGATCCATTTGTCATATTATCTTGTGTTGGGCTTAGCTCACCATACTGACTTTATTACTCACGCTCAGCACACGGACTACCTCCCTCTAGGCGGTTTTGAGGGCGTGACTACTTATCACCCGCTGGCCGTGATGTCGCAGTTTGACCAGTTTCAGGACTTTCATCCTTTCGAGGGGGCGATAGGTCATTGTTCAGCTTCTCAATATCTTTAAGCAGAGGACTGATCCCGGGTGTACGTTTGTTGGGATCAGCGTGAGATAACTGATTTTTCAGTCAGTCATCCAGGTTGTTTTGCAGAGTATTCCACATGGATGGAGGTAGAGATTTTATCTGCTGTAGCAGTATCCACAGTACCAGATAGCGAGTCAGATGATGTAGAACCCATGGAGGACATCGATTCCTTCATCGAGGAGGAGCTCGCTGCTGGGTTACCAGTATTTCCTCTAGATTCTCCCAGTACTAGTACTATTATGATTCAGCACTCGACACAGTACCTTGAGCAGAGTCTTCATCTAATGACCTTCGAGAGAGATCATGCTCGATCCTTGATGTTGACTGCCCTTGATGGTAGAGACGCAACTCTATTAGAGAGAGACGAGGCATTAGCTCCCAGAGATGCCGCTATTGTTGAGCGGGACGAGGCTAGATCAGCCAGAGATGCA
The DNA here is from genome assembly GCA_020205615.1 of Panax quinquefolius. NCBI lineage: Eukaryota > Viridiplantae > Streptophyta > Magnoliopsida > Apiales > Araliaceae > Panax > Panax quinquefolius. The sequence continues at coordinate 69,931,871 of CM035164.1, read as the reverse complement.
ATGATAGTTGAGCGGGATAGTGCTATAATTTCCCGGGATGTAACCGTCAGAGATAGTACTGCAGTGAGGTCCCTTACCACTGGCATGATTGCAGAGATGAGCGCTTACATTGATGAGCATATGGTCACCATGAAGATGGCTGCAGATCTATTGGGCCGTGTGGATATTCTCATACAGGAGACCACAGCTTCGCCTCCTTCTGCTGAGAGGGACGCCGTGTTGGGCTTGTTAGCTCGCATATACCCTGACTTGTAGATGAGCTTGTATTTACCTACACAGACTAACGTAGCCATTTTGTCATGTACAGTTTACATTGTATATATCAAACAACATTATATATGACAGGGAAATATATTTTTGGATCACTTCACTTTTAGATATGCTTTGCTACTTGCTTGATATTTTGCCTGCTGCTTCAGGGCTTGCGATTTTGACATATTCTAAATTCCTCCTGGACGGATGGACATTGAGTTGTCTCTGGACAGTTCAGAATGGATCATCGATCTGTATGTATCCCTACCATCTTTGGTGTCTTGGGACTGGTTTCTAAATGAAAATACGGAGAGGAGTGTGGCTTTCCTCTCTGAGATTGACCGCACCACAGATGGTCGTCAGTACTTCTATTTAGGAGAAGCCTAGTTAATTCCATCTCTTATGGATTGGTGTTGCTCTTCAAGGTGTGACCGTAGCTTAAATGGTTACCGAATCTCCTATCTGGGAGGAGTTCAGGTAATTCCATCCCTTTGGTCTGAAGCCGAATGAAATGTAGTGGTTTGGAGGATATTCCCAGTACCAACTGACAATGGTTTGTGTTTTGGTAGGGGTGAGAACGAACCATGTGAAAGTAGTATGCACACAAGCCAATCATGTTTGATGATAAAGCATATACTTTGTAACAATCTTATTCATTTATTAATAAAAAGTATTAATTTATTAAAGGCTTTTAATTATCTACATGATGCTGTTTTATAATATGTGATAAACCCATAGTTTTAAGCAATGCTTTTAGAATAATGATGATGATCATTCTAATGAGATCTAAATTCTTAGAAAGCTTAAAACTAAAATAGTTCCCAATCGTTGGATTACTAAATTGGGGATTAGTGAATCCGGATAGATTGGTACATACGTTGCTTGCTCATTGGATGAGGATGATTGATCTCATGATCATTTGTGTGGAGACACTAAAGCAAGTATGTAGGTGCTTATTAGAGAATAAGTTCAACGAACGTGGCTCGCTAAGGAATACCTAATGGAGTTTTATTTGCACCGTCAATAGGAATTCTCAGTAGTGATAGTAGTACAAATAATCCTTGGACTTGAGATCATCATAGTATCTTGTGTATGATGAGTTATACTTTGACTTATTCCTTAAGACCCTTAGGGTATATCAAAGGGTATGCTTGGGTATAATAAGTTGTACATGGAGATAATGTATGATCAATAAAGAATCTACCACTTCTAATAAAAGAAGAGAATGTCCTATGTGATTCGATAAATGACAACCCAAGAGTCCTTGGCGGCGAGAATGAAATTAGAAAGGAGTTTCTAATTTGCATTATTTGGAGTTGTGCATTTAAGGATCGAAATACATATAATTAAATAAAATAAGACTTGATAGTAATTCCATGTCTTATATTTAATTGGGACATTATGCGGTGGAAGGATTGAATTATGCACGTAACTATTTACTCAAAGGTTCTTTAATGATTAATGTTGAAATCTATATTATCCGGAAAGTCGTTGATCGCTAGGGAGGTTTATCCTTATCAGAGAATAAATATTATTTATTTAAATAAATTAATTGTTTAATTTATTTATTTAAATAAGATTAGAATTGTTCTAATTGATTTATTCACAACCTAGGTTTAATATGGAGAACCTAAAGGGTCACACCATAAAAGGAAGAATAATTATTTAAGAAGTTAATGGCATAATCGTAATAATATGTTAAGTATATTTAATTTAATCTATGGTGATAGAATAAATTAAATAGCTTAATATTATTATTTAATATTTTAGAAATATTAAATATAAATTAATAAGAGGAGTCTTGTTAATATTATTACAATTATTATTATTTTAATTTCTAAAAGAGTTTAGGAATTAATTTAATATAAGTACTCTCATTTATTCCTAATTGGATTAGGAAGGAAAATTAATTAAAGGAGTTTAATTAATTATCCCTAATAAGATTAGGGAGCTTAATTAATTAAAAGAATTTAATTAATTAAATAAAACCCAATTCTTTAATTGTTAAGGTGGGTTGCCCACATCTATTAATAAGAGGAGTCTTATTATGGGTGGGGGGGTTGTTGTTGATTTTTCAACTACGTAATAATTCCAATTTGTTGGGAGAGTACACCTTTTCTATAGAGATAGAAAAACTAGGGTTTATCCAACCACCCTTCTTCTTGAATTTTCTTCTTCCTTGGTGGATCACCTCTAGAGGCCAAACATATGGGTGGCTAACGTTGATCAAAGGAAGGAACCAAACCCGGTGGATTCAAGTTGAACGCGAAAGGATTTGGAGGTGAACTTGTACCTGAGGAAGCTCGATCTTCAAGGGTATGATTTTATTCTTTATCTTTTCGTTTAATTAATAATTATGCATAAAGGGTGATCCGGGTATATGGTTTGTAAATTTTTTTAAACTCTAATTTTTACACGCTTTCGCACTAATTTTTGCAATTTGATTGCGTTCTTGAATATTACAAACCTAACACCATGAATGGCTGCCTATGTACTCCTATTGAAGAGGAGATCAAGCCTGCGTAGTTCGAACCTGGTGTAAGTGGTTCAACGCTATATAGGGCAGAAATGGTGTAGGAATTTGTTTTTGTTTTTATAAGGAAAAAGGTGGAAATGTTTTTTTTGTTTTTGTTTTATTGCGACCGGGCCATATGAAATGGTTGCCTACGTACTCCTATTGAAGAGAGAGATCGTGTCGGCGTAGTTAAGCCCCTCGTATGCAGTGGAAAACGTAATCCTATGCAAGCGTGTCGAGTCTTTGGGAGGAGAAAGTTTAATCCTAGGTTGAGGATAAACTGCAGGTATGAGAAGTTTGATCCCATGTATGGGTAGCCAAACTGCAAACGTAAAAGGTTCAATCCATAGTGGGATGACCTAAGTCATAGGAATGCAGAAAAGCCAGGCTGCTGGCTTGAAATAATATGTTTCCCTGAGGGGCGAAGCGTGGAAGAGTTGTATGTGGTAAAGGGTTAAAGAACCAAAATAACTGGGGATCTGATGGTCCAACACCAGGATGTTTACTTGATGGCAACATCAGACACAGTACCGTTTCACGGTGTCTGAGTTGATTATTTGTGGAAATTCATCGCCGTCTATTTCTTGCAATCTGAGAGCACCTCCTATCAATACTTCCTTGACAACAAACGGGCCTTCCCAGTTAGGAGTGAATTTTCCCTTAGATTGATCTTGGTTGTCAAGGATCTTCATTAAAACCAAGTCATGTTGTTTAAACTGCCGTAACCGGACTTTTTTGTTGTAGGATCTAGCGATCCTTTGCTGATATAATTGACCATGGAAGATAGCCGCGGTTCGCCTTTCGTCTATTAGAGACAATTGGTGATACCTATCTTGTACCCATTGGTCTTCTTCTAGCTGAGCGTCTATCAACACTCTAAGGGATTCCATTTCAACTTCTATGGGGAGTACTGCTTCCATCCCATAGGTTAATGCGTAGGGGGTTGCCCCAGTTGAAGTGCACATTGAGGTTCTATAGGCTAACAGAGTAAGAGGCAATAGGTCAGGCCAATCATTGTGGTTGGTAGACATCTTTTGCATAATCTTCATGATGTTTTTGTTAGCCACTTCAACAACCCCATTCATCTTCGGATGATAGATGACAGAGTTGAGATGTTTGATGTGGAATTTACTACATAATTCCTCCATCATTTTGTTATTGAGGTTCTTATCATTGTCTGATACAATCACTCTGTTTGTCCATATCGATAAATGACATTGTTTCTGATGAAAGCAATGATGACTTCTTTGGTAACTCTGGGGAAGGAGGCTGCCTCTACCCACTTGGTGAAGTAGTCGATCAAGGTGAAGATAAATTGATGTCCTTTACTGGCTTTAGGCTCAATGGGCCCGATAATGTCCATTCCCCACATTGAGAAGGGCCAAGGTGAACTCATATTGTGGAGTTCTTGTGGAAGGGCGTGTATATCATTCCCATGAATTTGGCATTGATAACATCTCCTGACGCGGTCATTGTAGTCAACTTTGAGAGATAGCTAGTAATGTCTTGTCCTGAGGACCTTCTTGACAAGGAGGGGGCCACTCATGTGGGGGCCACAGACTCCACCATGGATTTCATCCATAAGCCTTTGAGCTTGATCTTTGTCTAAACATCTGAGGAGACCTAGTCTTGCATCTCTTTTGTAGAGCGCATCTCCACTCAGATAGAATTTCATAGCAAGTCGATGGATCTGTCTTTTCTCAGTTGAGCTCGCTTCCACGGGTGTAGATCCATCTCGTAGGTATTTTTTGATAAGCTGATACCAAGGATGTTGGATGGGAGGTAGCTCATCCGATACTTCTCCAACGTAATTCCCATAGGCTGCGGCCTTGTGCAGGGAAATTGTGACGATTAGCAAGTGTTCCTTGTCTGATATGCGAATCAAGGAGGCCAAAGTTGCTAATGCATCTGCAAAATCATTCCTATTACGAGGAACGTGCAGAAAAGAGATTTCTTCAAACTCCAAAGCCATCTTTAAAACCTGCCGATGGTAAGGCAGCAAATGTAGTTCCTTGGTTTGATAGATTTCGGTGGACTATCTGATTACCAACTCTGAATCTCCAAAGATAGTTAACCGCCTGATGCCCATTGAACGGGCAAGTTTTAGCCCCATGAGATAGCCTTCACACTTAGCTATGTTGTTGGTGCTGACAAACTGCAATTTGACGACGACGGGATACTGCTCCCCCGTACCAGATACTAGAATTGCTCCAGCTCTAGAACCTTCCAGATTAACAGCTCCATCAAAATACATCTTCCATGATTGGAGAGTATCGTACTGATGGTGTTGCTGAACTGTCATTACTCCTTCATCGGGGAAATATGTTTTCAAGGGTTTGAAATCCCCTGAAAGTGCGGCGGCCAGTTGATCCTCAATTCCTTGACCTTTGATGGACTTTTGAGTCACATATACGATGTCAAATTGTTATAGGATCAACTGCCATCTGGACAGTCAGCAATTTAGCATTGGTTTATTGTACACGTATTTGAGAGGATCCACGCGGGATATGAGATGGGTTGTGTGACCATGGAGGTAATGTTGTAACCTCATGGAAGCCCATGCTAAAGCACAACACGTCTTTTCGATCAGAGTGTACTTGTGTTCACTGCTACTGAATCTTTTGTTGAGGTAATAGATAGCTCGTTCTTAGCCTCTATCGTCTTTCTGTCCTAGTATGCAGCCCATGGAATTGTCACTTATGGACAGGTACATGAACAGGGGAACATCATCCCTGGGTGGTACCAAAATGGGAGCTTTGACTAGCCGTTCTTTAATTGTAAGGAAGGCCTTTTGGCACTCATCATTCCATTTCATGGAGGAGTTCTTCCTTAATAGCTTGAAGATTGGCTCACAGGTTGCTGTGAGTTGAGAGATAAACCTGCTAATGAAGTTGATTCTTCCCAAAAATCCACGTATTTCCTTTTCTGTCTGAGGAATGGGCATTTCCATGATTTCTTGGATTTTGGCAAGATCCAGCTCAATCCCTTTGTGGCTTACTAGAAATCCTAGCAATTTGCCTGATTTAACGCCAAAGGCGCATTTAGCTGGATTCAACTTCAGGTTGTACTTACGCAACCTGTTGAACAACTTTCTGAGATGGTCTATATGGTCATCCTCCTTTCGGGACTTGACAATGATGTCATCCACGTAGATCTCGATCTCTTTGTGTATTAAGTCATGGAAAAGAGCCATCATAGCTTGTTGATAGGTGGCTCTGGCATTGATGAGGCCGAATGACAACCGTCTATAGCAACAGGTTCCCCAAGGCGTGATGAAAGCAGGTTTCTCACGATCTTCCTCAGCAACCATGATCTGATGGTACCCCGCAAAGCAATCAGCAAAGGAGTACATGTCGTATTGAGCAGTATTGTTAATGAGAATGTGGATAAATGGCACGAGAAAGCTATCTTTTAAGCAAGCTTTGTTCAAGTCCCGGTAATCCACGCAAACTCGTACCTTCCCTCCGGGTTTAGTCACGGGAAAAATGTTGGATATCCACTCAGGATATGTAGACACCATGATGATGCCAGCTTGAAATTGTTTCATAATTTCTTTTTTCACCTTTAAACTCCACTCAGGTTTCAATCGCCTGAGCTTTTGCTTGAATGACTTAAATCCCTCTTTAATGGGAAGGCGATGAAGAACAATGTCAGTGGACAAACCCACCATGTCTTCATAAGACCATGCAAACACATCCTGGAATTGGGTTAGTAGCGTAACCATGTCATTCCTTTGGTTTGGGGTAAGGTCTGAACCAATCTGGATTAACTTAGGGATTTCTAAGGTTCCGAGATTGAAGGAAGTGGCTTGATCAAGGTTGGGTTTAGGTTTGTCTTTGACCCATTCTTGAATTTCTGGAGGCACCTCAATGTCATCCTGTATATCCAACAAGGCTTAATTCATCTCTACATCAAAGGTACAATCCTTGTGGAGAAGAGGCACAATATCAGCAAGTATAGGCACATCTAAATTCAGAGTCCTAAAACAAAATATGCTTTCACTTAGTATATATGAAATGTGATGATCATACATAGTGTTATCATATACTGGCAAAATAAACTGCTAATACTGTACAAAAAAGTAAGCAATTATTATATCTACTGGGCAGAAAGAGTTTCTGCCCGTTTTACCCTTGTCGACCAATGCAAGGAGTGTTGCTCCAATTGGCAAGGGTAAAGTCCGGGTGGACCGCAGTGATGGAGGGATTGTCATCATCCTCCCTGTCCCGAATGATGGCCATTACATCTGAGCAATCATCGTCTAGGGTGTATCTATTGGTATGTTCATCATGAACGATGATGCGTATGCCCGGCATCATTCGGATGACGTCTTGCTTGATTCTTCGTTCCTCCTCTTCCACTGCGGGATTTGGACCAAAGACTTCTTTCTCCTTTACCGGTACTGACTTGGGAAATAACATAGCCATTACATTGGCTGGCACCTTTACAGGAGGTTGTGCGGACTCAGAGTTTAAAGGCAAAGATGAACGCTGCATTGTTGAAACTGAAGGAATCTGCTGATTCTTATGAGGATTCCTGTGACTAGAATCGCGTAATAGCCTAGTCCAAATTGCTCCAGTTTTTTGGGTTAATCGAATTGGGTACTTGATACCACCGCAATCTTTACCAAAATTTCTTGTCCCGGTTTATGACCCAATGACATCATTTCTTGAGTAGCCGACATTACCTCGGCAGAAATCTTGGGTTCGGGTAATGGCATTCCAATAACATGGTATTGGGTATTGCTTACTTCCAAGGTATGGAAACTGACCGGTTCAATATCTACATTGGAATTGATGAATGGCATGTCCCCGTGTTGAGGACACTCTGGTTCAGCGTTGACTGTGACCAGGCTATTGTTGATAATGTATTTCAACTGTTCGTGAAGAGTGGAGGGGACTGCCCCAGCCATATGGATCCATGGTCATCCCAAGAGCAGGATGTATCCTGAATCTATCTTGAGTACATGGAAAGATACGTAGAATGTATGGGGACCAATTTCGATTGGCAGTTTAATTACTCCGATCGAATTCCGACGGGCTCCATCAAAAACTTTGATGATAGTATGGCTACTCCAAATTCGGTTGAGATTGATATTCATCTTCACCAAGGTAGCATATGGACAGATATTTAGAGATGAACCTCCATCTATCAAGACTCTAGCTAGTATGTATCCGGAGGACAAGATCGCAATGTGCAACGGCTTGCAATGACCGGTCCCCTCGGGCGGTATGTCATCATCAATAAAGGATATCACATTGTTGTTGAAAATGTGATCAACCAGATGTTGAAATTTTTTCGTATCAACTGATGCTGGTAGATAGGCTTCTTCCAAAACCTTCAACAAGACTTTCCGGTGATCCTCAGAAGTTAGGACTAAGTCCAAAATTGAAATCTGATGTGGAGCTTCTCTCAAGCTTAAAATCATTTTGGCTTCGTGATGACCCATGGTGCGGAGGAATTTTTTAATATTCTCCATGGGTATTTTCCCCTTTGATTTGGTGGTAGACTTCATCACCCGTTGGGGAAGATACAATGGATTTTCCTTCGACATTGTAGCAGTGGTATGTGAGGTGGATCCTTCACCTTCTCCATAATTCCACGGAACCTTGCGCAAGCTAACAATAGGGTATCAGGCTCAGACGGCAAGTTGATTGGCTTGGGAGCGCCACTTTCAAAGGATTGTTGCTTCCTCGAGTTGAATTATTGGCATTGTGAGTAATCTGTTAGCCCCATCATTTTCAAAGTGGATATGACCGCTACCACACTCTTCCACTTAGTAGGACTCAGATTCTCACTTGCACGTAACACAATATCATCGTCCACTAGGTGCGTGACACCACCGCCAATTAGATTTTGTATGAGGTGGCGAGTGCCCAAAGATTCTTCTCGTGATGTGACCGCGAGATCGGGAGTGATATCGACATACTCCATCGAGTTGTACCGCCTCGAATGGGGGTTGATTGAGGTGAAGGAACTGATCCTTCCTTCATTGATTAACATCTCAAGGATTTCCTCCATAGGTTGGCCTAAATAGGTGAATTCCCTTTTGTTGGCAAAATCCCGACAGGTTTCAGTGTTTGCTCTCTTTGTCACTTTGTCTTCCAGCATTTCATTTTCTGAAAGTGACGAGGGAACATTCATGACAAGAGGTAGGAGACTGACATGCTCCTGGCTGATTAATTGACGAGTCACTTGATGGTGATAAGTCCCCAACTCTGCCAATTATTCATTTTTCTTGCCTAAAGCTTTTATCTTTCGTTCCATTGTGAACTGAAATTTGGCATAATCCCATTTGTCAACACCGTCTTTGAGGGTCTGGGAGGATTCACAGTTGAAATTGGAGTTCTGCCCATTGCTCCAATTGATCATGTTGACCTCTTCTTCTTTGTGCTGAGGAAGAGGGTTGTCTTGAATGTGAGGTTGATCTGGTTTGGTGACCATGATCTCACTGTTGTCTATCAGGTCTTGGATCTTGTGTTTCAAGGCCCAACAATCCTGAGTATCATGTCCAGGTGCCCCGACATGATAAGCACATTTCCGAGCAACATTGAAACCCCGTCCATTAGCGCTGGCTAGTGGAAGAAGATGCGTAATTTTCTTCTGGGTTGTCAGAAGATTGAGAATGTTCTCGAGGGTATCCCCTAAGGGTGTAAACACTCGAGGGTGTTTGACTTCTCCACCTTTTGGTATTGGAGGTTTCGCAGACTATGCTTGAAAGGGAGTGTAGTTTCTCCTTTGAATAGGCATGTTCTGACTGCCTTTTTGACCCTGTAATATCAGGGAAACATCTTCCTCTTTCTTTTTATGGACCCTCCGGGGGTTGTTTCCATAATTTCCGGTTTGGATATGATCAGCAACAACTTTGAGTGCAGCTAGGTCTTGAATTTTCCCAGACTGAAATCCCATCTCAGCCATCTCCCCATTTCAGAAAATGGTTTACCGATGTCGGCTAAAACTCTTTCATAGAAAGGCGCTTCTTATATGTCTATGAAAGTCATGACCATCTCTGATTCTGTCATGGAAGGACTAACTTGGGCAGCCAGGCATCTCCACCTTTGAGCATACTCTCTGAAAGACTCGTTAGACTGTTTCTTGATCTTGGTAATTTGATACCGATCAGGAGCCATCTGAGACTGAAAGCTGTATTGAGTGAGGAATGCATGTGCTAGCTCTTCCCAACTATGGTTCTTTGAGTTTTCTAATCTTGTGTACCACGAACGGGCTTCTCCAGTTAGACTCTTTTGGAACAATTGCATTCTGAGTTTTTTGCCCTATGCATAAGATCCAAGTTCTCCAATAAACACCTTTAAATGTGTGTAAAGATCTCTTAACCGGTCATATTTTTCAAAGTCAGGAGTTTTAAACTTTTCTGGATAATGAACACCAGGGAAAATACAAAGATCAGCATATGAAACACTCCCGCATGTTTCAATTCCTTTGATAACACGAATGGTCTCTTCCATTTGGAGGACTTTCTTTTTGATGTCACCAGTGTCTGGATCTCCAGTGGGATGGGCAGCATCAGGAGTTTTGTTGGTCGTATCCAACTGCAGTTCAGGTATTGTAATGACCTGGGTTCCCCCTTGTGTGGAGGATTCAGTATGCACGGGTATTTTTGGACCCTGATTGGACTGGTGTAGTTATTTGAGTAGAACAACCAAATCTGAATTTTGTTTGCTTAATCCGTCGAATTCTTTGCGAGAAACTCGATTAAGGTCAGTCTGGTCGGATGACGACATGATTGACTGTAGGCCTGTAGTTTTTTTGGATTTTGACCGGGTAGTAGGTCCGATTGGTTCCATGCGAAAGACTTGCATAGTTTAGTCTTTAGGGAATGTGTATAATAACATGCTATGTGATGTGTCCATTTTAGGAATTTTATCTTGCAAAACGGATGTCAGCTGTTTGTAGCATGTTTATTAAAATATGTATGTGTACACATTTCTTCATATTTCTCATTACATGGAGATATATATGGAATTTAATTACAAGTAATTGTGTTTACAAGTAATTGAAATGAGAGTATGAAGAGACTTTCCTCCGTTTTGGGTTACTCTCGTGGCTTTTTGGCATGAAGGTTCCCAAATCATCGCAATTTACTCAACAGGAAATTAATTCGGTCTTTTCCACGAGTCCAGTAATCAAACACCGATGGGATAGCCTCCTGGTGGAGGGACCACACAACATACATTCACATACATCACGTCTCACCATATGAAAATGATGACATGTGCAAAGCACTAATATCACAAGCAGATATGGTGCGAAGCACTAAGTGCAATCAGGAAATGCATTCGTACACATTCATCAAATGTAAATGCAACATTCACACACAAGCAGATAACAGTTTTGAAAAGATTATAATAGCGGCTCAAGTCCTCTTACTCATATTCCCCAGCAGAGTCGCCACCTGTCGACGTCGGGATTTTTTAATTGTCCCTTTCCGTTACTTGTTCTTTGGTGTTCTCATTTTAGATGAGATTTGTTTGAAAAAATAAGTGAAAAAGGTCCGACATGTATAATGTCGACGATGGACTGTTAAGAGTCGCCAATTGGTTTTTTAAATGGTTGTACCAACACAGCCGAGAAAAGGTTTGCACATTGACCAAGTGATGTGACATTGTTAAACGGGTCGGTGAAACCGAGATTCATTAGGGTCAGGGGACTTGGTTATGCGGGGGAAGGTGTTAGGCACCCCCCGACATCCGTGTTACCACGGTGACTGCCTCTTTTCAAGAAACTATTATCCGAATGTGTGTGTGTGTGGTCAATGTGTCATTATTTGGAAGTAGTCAAGAGGCCTCATTCGCACCTATATATACTGTGGTTTGAATTTATGTAAAAATTCAGTTTTTAGCAAGATATAGCAATGATGTTTTTTATAAAAAGGTTTTTCAAACCCTGATGCTCAATAGTAATTGAGACCTTTTACACTCCCATTTTATTAAGTGTTCGGCTTGATTGATTTTATTTTACAGATGCGAGGCATCCGTATGAAAATAATGTACAAAATATTGCCGACTTCCTCGTGGGTATAAAAACCATCTGAGGAAATTCAGACATTGCAGAATAATTTACAAGCTGCTTACAGCTGAAAATGTCCATCACGGGAACCGAATCTAGATCCAATAGGCTGAATCTGTGATCACATGATTCCTAGGCACATATGATACCGTAATTTGTATGAAAGCAGTAAACATGTATATATATAAAAGCTATAAATATATATATACAGACATGATCACCAACCACGAAGCACCTCCATGAGGGATCAAAAAATGTAAATAAAGCTGTAAAAGCTATCAACCGCCACGGAGGAAACTCCAGGCGGGACGAAATATAAATAAAGCTATAAATACGGTCAACCGCGAAGGAGGAAACTCCAAGCGGGACAAAATGTAAATAAATCTGTACAAAGCAATCAACTACCACGAAGTAAACTCCAGGCAGGACGAAACGTAAAGAAAGCTGTAAAAGCGATCAACCACCACGAAGTAAACTCCAGGTGAGAGGATATATATATATATATATATACAGAAAGGATCAAGAGTAGAATTCTTAAATAGCAGAATGCCTTAAATAATAGAATTTTATCAAAACGACGTAGTTTTGATAAGATGCGATGGCATTTTTTTAAAATACGCGGTGGCATGGTATTTAAAAAATGCCACTGCTGCTTTATCAAAACTACGCCATTTTGATAAAGTTCTATTATTTAAGAGAGTTCTACTACTTAAGAGGTCTACTTGATCCCGTCTCAGATATATATATATATATAAAGCGATAAACGCATTCTGGATGTAAAATCCAGCTCATCGAATGAGTTCAACAACAGCTTCATATATATATATGTATTTATATATATAAGCAAGTAAAACGCATTCTTTGATGTAAAATCTGTGCTCATCGAATGAGTTCAACAACATTCATATATATATATATATATATATATATATATTTATATATATATAAGTAAACGCATATAGGATGTAAAATCAAGCTCATCGAATGTAGTTCGACACACACTTAATATATATAAATGTATATATATATATATATATATATATATATATATATATATATATATATATATATAAATAGTAAATGCACCGGATATAAAATCCAGGATCATCGAACAAAGTCCGACACACACTTAATATATATAAATGTATATATATATATACATATATTAAAGCAATAACGCCTCGCATCAAGTTCAGGCTCAATCGAGACATAACTCGATAATGTTAGTCCATATATATATATATATATATATATAAACTGAAATAAAACCACGGACCAAAGTCCAGACAAACACACGCAACATGACTCTCAACGTGAATAAGGGTGTGTGCAAAGATGAAGAGAAAGGCTTTAAAGTGTGTGAGAAGACTTACAGTTGACTGCCAAAGAAGACTTCTATATCTTTAAAGTGGGTAAACACTGGCTTTTGTAGGTACAAAAGTAGCTATATATGAGCTCACATGTGTTTAAAATAAGAAAGTACACTGTATGGGGTGAGTGCAGAGCAAATTGGACAGGGCTTCGTCGCCATTTTCTCTTGCAAAATGGCCACCCCAAGCCCTCTATTTATAGAGGGTGGAGCCGCAGGTGTACCAGAGGCAACCCAGGTGGGTCTGGGTTTCTCGGGTCGAGTCGTCTCGTAGTACGTGCACTTGGGCACTGTAATGTCCGCTTGAACTTTCAGAAGTGCAATCCGGGCATCCTATTGAGGTATACATGACCTATTTTGAATCGCCATTATCGAGAGTTGTACAATGGCATAGGATTAGAGTCTGTACGAAGTCATTAAAGATGGTACGATGCCCTCCAGTCTTCAAGTTTCAAATTCGATCTGTTACCCCGCACAATAGTCACTCGGGATTGGTTATCCTAGATTCTTATGGGACATCTTTGTTTAGAGATGTGTATATGAAATATTGAGATGACGTCGCATGGCATCGCATTGGCGAGATGACGATGTTGCCCCTTACCGGTGTTATCGCCGGTTTGGGCTGATAAAGCAGACGTTGCTCAAGGCTTCGCTGAGATTGGACTGCTGCAATTGTTTAAAGTCCTCAGTGTCATCTATGAGGTGCATGTCCTCCCGGTGTTATCTCTGGGTTGGTATTGAGTATCTCGTTGTGAGCGCCGAGATTGAAGCTAGTTGCATTTGATACAAGCATTTCCGGGGTTATCACCAAAATTGCATTCCTTGGGGTGATCACCAAGGTTGGTGGCTATTCCTATGATTGGGACTGAGATTGGATAACTCGGGGTTATCTCCAAGATTAATCGGTCTTCTCCGGTGTGTGTTCCGGTATTGAATCTGCATGCCTCGGGGTTATCTCCGAGGTTGGAATTGTTACTCCCAGTGTGTTCCGAGGTTGATGCTGAACTTCCGGTAGTATCTGGAATGGATATGGATTGTCCTTTAGGGTTCCCTCTTGAAAGACGAATCTGTCCTCCTGCAATTGTAGTGACAAGTATACAGAAAATTTCGAGTGTTTACAGTACTCAAATGTAAATAACCTTGACTTAATATTGTTTAAGCAAGGTACATTATAATTATTCAATGTTTATGCTTTTAGCTTATTCCTAAAGCATGACCTTAGTATTCAGTTATGAAAGTTTTATTCAACCAATCCTTAGTTGATGTTCGTGAAATCCAAATTACCTTGAAATGTATCCAAACTAAACTTACTTTGGTGCGGACTTGTAATCTAAATACTGAGATGAACAACCCTATTATTAGGGGTTTACGCTTAGCGTTGAAATGTTTGTGCACAATAAATTATATGAAGGGCTGATCTCCCTAAGTACGTGGAGTCCTTATAGTCTTATGACTGTTAAAGTTTAAGTTGAAAAAGTACTTATAACTGTGGATATGGTTCGTGGTCATTAGACCCTCAGTTGTATAATTCAGAATGTTAATAGAACATATTGTTCAGTTCTATTGAGACTATTATTTAGCAGTTAATGTAAAGTTTTATTCAATTTCACTTCAAGTGAGCCTTGTTTGCTCACTCTTGCTTATATAACTATTACAACTAAGGATGAGAAGGTCGATATACCTAGCACCAGTAAGGGAAAGGGAAAGATGAACAAGTACTAAAGACTTGTAATCATTTTGATATTTTATTATCAGACTTTAGTTTGAATGATTGTAATGAAGTTTATTTATTTTCTGCATTTCAATGATTGTATGTAAATGCTAGATAACCTGGGAGATTTTATTAATGTAATCCCTTAAGGGATAGTTTATTATTCAATTTTTATTATGATTGGGTAGCTAGTTAGATATTAATGTTTTGATTAAGTGAACGCCAAATCTTGAGGTAATGAAGTACCGGGATTTGGGGGTGTCACAGCTTAGCCACCAAGTAACCACTTTACTTGGTGGCCAAGTGGTCGGCCCACAAGCTCCATGGGTCTCCCCATGGGTTACCCCATGGGTTAATACCCATCTGGTGACCCATCGGTTTGATCCGTGGTTTATTTTTTTGGTTTGGGCCTTAACCTTAATTCTTATTGGGCCTATCTTGGGCTTGATTTCACAAAGCGTTGGGATTGACATAATCCAAGTCCAATTGGATTCTACAAAGTCCAGGAACTCAAAGTCCATTAAGACTAATCATATTCTACACATTCTATTCTCGTATTCTCTTCATATATAGTTCGTACGATATTCATATTATACGTCGTAATAATCTTCATACTATACTCGTATAATAACTAGTATCATACTCGTATATCTCACGCATAATAACCCTAATTATTATACGTAATCATTAAATTCTCGAAACTCACTTTTTCTAACCTTTAGGTTTTAAATCTGCAGGCGAAAACTTCATTTTTGCCATAACTAGAATATTATTGAATATTTCATTACGTCTTAGAATTCTATCATTAAGCGTTTCCCAAAAATTCAAACTAAATCTCTGAGCAGAACGGATGAATAGTGCCTATTTCGTCTTTTTCCCCAAAAATATTTTTATTCCCGGAAATTTTTTATTTTCATCTTCAAAAGTCTTACTTGTCCAGTCTAGCTCGTAGCTAGAATTGTAAGACCCCAAATTTTATGAAATAAAAGTACTCAATTTTTCTTATAATTACTATTCAGTAAATTGTTAAATTGGTTAAATAAGCAAATGGTTATAAAATACTCATTGTTGTCGGGGAATATTCGTTTGGTCGTGGAATATTCTTACTTTCACAGAATATTTGTACGACGGTGCAACCATTTGTTGGCCTATAACATAATATTTGTCGGATGCAGATAACGAAGAGTTTGAGTTTTTATAAATAACGGCGTAGTTGTTACCGTTAACACTGTTGGAATACCCGGTGGTTAAAATACAATAATACGCGTCGTTGCACAATAGCACACGGTATTACACAATATTTTTGAATTATTGATTCTTACGTAAGAAGGCACTACTCAATAATTGTTACAGTAATTACTGTTCAATATTTTATTTTATTGATTCAATAATTGCTACGTTGATATTTTATATTATTGTTGTTTCAATAATTATCACTGCACAATATCTCTATTATCAGATCAATAATTAATATTATTTGAATAATATTGTTAGATAGCATTATTGGCAATGTCTAAGGAAGTTCTGTCTAGGAAAGGGGTTTGGTCACCTAATTGCGGGGCAATAAGGAAAAATCTTAATCGGAAAGCCCCTTCTTTCCTGGGAACGACTTGGTTGTCATAATTGTGATTCTGTAATATTATTTGTGAATAATTAATTATTGATTTATATGATAAGGAAATATTTATTTTTATGTGGATATAAATGATGGATATATTTTTTTTGTGTGGATATAAATGAAGGAATTAATGCTGAGGTGTTTTATCAGTATTTTGTCGGAATGGAGGAATTCTTAGAAAAGTGCCAATTGTTGAAAATTGATATTTTATCTTATATTATAAATGTATAATGTTGTTATATAATAATATAATAATGGTGATATTTTCACACTAAATTCACGGTGTATGAATCAAATGAGAGAAATCTAGAAATCAAAAGAAGAACAAAATATGGGATTTTCAGACAAAATAGTTTATTACTTGCTTTTGTAAAATCCATAACTCTTTGTGTATAATGAGTTAGGAGATGAGCCATATATCAAAATAAAGACATGGAAGTA
Source organism: Panax quinquefolius (assembly GCA_020205615.1). NCBI lineage: Eukaryota > Viridiplantae > Streptophyta > Magnoliopsida > Apiales > Araliaceae > Panax > Panax quinquefolius. The sequence goes on along the minus strand of CM035164.1, from coordinate 69,914,938 downwards.
AGCTAATCGTAGAAATGTGAATCACCCAAATATTCTTTGTGGATTTTTTGTGGTGACTGTTTGAGTGAAACTGGTACGTGGGACTTATAATCTGAAAATCAAATTAGTGTTCTTAAACCTCTATTGTGTGAGTTATAATTTTGATCGGACCATTGGATCATTGTGATTTTTGGATATGTTATATATATATATAAGTTGAGTACATGTCCACAAATTTTGAACCGTTAAAAATTAACGTATGATTTGTTATGATTTTTAAAAGGTGTTGAAACTCGTCCGTTTATGAATTTCGGATATTTTCGGTCTAGAATTTGGAAAAACTTAAAGCCACAAAGTTGTAGAGAATTTGATTTCGTGTGGAATGGACATAAAATTCGTATTTTTCTGATAAAATGGCTATTTATTATGAATTATTGAATTTTCGGAAAATAAAATAATTTTTATTAAAATTGGTTGGGACCCACTTTTGGTTGGTGTTGAATACATGTGCTGATTTTAGGTGGGCCACACAGTGGTGGCTACATATTTGGTCTAGCTTGGCTGCGTAGAAGAGAAAAAAAAGAAAATATATTATTTTATTAAATTAGTCTCCTATGGCGTTAAAGATTTTCCTATAAATAAAGCGCTTAAGTTAGAATTGAAAATCACACCGTAAACATAAGTTTTCTCTCTATATTATCGAAATATTTTTTTTTGAGTATTTAGATACTTTGAGAATTGCTATTCAAAGGAAAGTTTCCTTGACTTTACATCCGATGTTCTAGTGTAAATCTTTGTTCTTTTTTGAGGTAAGGGGTTGTAAGGGTTATTTATGTTTTTCAGTTTCGTAATTTTTCAGAACCTACAAAAAATTCTAGAAAAATTTGAAATGATAATTTGATGAGTTTTCTAGATTTTGTCCAAAAATAGCAATTTTTGGATGTATAGATTAGGAGTTATGAATTTTATGGGAAAAGACTATTTTAAAAGTAAAACCTTATAACTCCTTGTGGTTAACTCCAAAATTGGTGAACTTTTTATTGGGAGTACATGTATATAACAGAAGTATACTCTGTAAATTTGGAATTTTTGGACAAAAGTATAATTTATGATAAATGTCTAAATATTCGGCACTTTTGGCCATATGAAAAATAATAAATGAATTTTAAAATTTTCGAGAAAATATATATTCAATATAGGAATATATTCGCTAAAATCCCAAAAAAAAAAATTTTTCCGACCGATTTGGTATTTTCATAAAAATGGACTAGTTATGAGTAAATGAATTAAATATGTTATGTAAAGTAAGAAAATTGGAAAATAGGATTTTATGGCTTGAGAATCCTATATAAGGTATATTCAGATTTTTTGATGAGAGTTTTGGTTATTGGTGATGAAATCTTATGAGTTTGGCATTTTATACATTAATTAGTAAAGTGTAAACAATTAAAATAAATTGCTTATAAGTTTAAGAAATGATTAAAATATTGTTGTAATATTAATAATATTAGATTATGAGATTATTAAGTGATTTATAACATTTGGATTAAGGTTTTGTAAATATTGATATGGATATTATTGTGAAACTTTATCTTTTCGTGTCGGGGTTACTATTCATAAGTTACTATTCACGAGTTACTATTCACTATAAAATTGGTTTCTTTTTCTGACCAAATTATCGTTGATTTATAAATCTTACTCTTGAGATTAAATCTATATGTTGATTATATTGTTTTTATTATCATATATAACATTTTTATAACCCTAATGATGATATTTCTCTTTGACTTGAGTGTAATGATTTGTAGATTATTGGTATGATCGTGAGTACGAGTTCTCTTTGGCCAGTATTGCAAAGATGAATTGTTGACTGGTATGATCATGACCTTTAAATTTATAATTGAATATCTTTAGCTTAAGTGCAAAGGTGAATTGTTCAACATGGTTATAATTATTGTTTATATAAATTTCGAAATGATTATATATTTCTTTGAGATAATATATCTATGGCCTGTAGTGCAAAGATGACCTGTTGTTGAATATCATTGGCTTGTAGTGAAAAGATGACACGTTGATGAATATCTTTGGCCTGTAGTGCAAATATGATCTTTTGTTGAATATCTTTGGGCCGTAGTACAAAGATGAACTGTTATTGAATATCTTTGGCCTGTAGTGCAAAGATGAACTGTTGATGAATATCTGTGGCCCGTAGTGCAAAAATGAATTTGTTAGTATGATTATGAACAGGAACTATGATTTGGTATAACCATGATCTTTGATGTTTCAGGTAAAGACAGGTGATGAAAATTATCTTCGTCTTAGGTACGAAGAGGAATTTAGAATCACAATTATGATTATGAGATATTCATATGATTGTGGAAAGGAACTGTTGATTGATGTTACAGGGATAAAACATTGTTGGTGGACTTTTAACATGGAGAAGATAATAGACTTTATGGTCTATTTGACTCTTCTAATGGATTGCTCGTTCCACTGCAACTATGGTTGAAATTTTTTATCATCTACCATATATTCTAAATCTCTGATTTATTACTGATGAAGGCTATTGATAATTTATTTATCTTTAGTCATGATATTCTTTATCTGGCTAGTTGAGCTCACCTTTTGCTTTACAAATTCCTTTTAGGTAATAAGAGTGTAGTCATTGGGTTGGGGTAAATGTGAAATAGAATCATGGTCTCTAGTCATGGAGGTTCTCCCAAAGCAGTATAGAAAAGTGTGTTGTATTTTATACATCATTTAGTAGTTATATTTGGTAAATCAATCAAATAGGTTGAGGCGAACCCAATGTTGGAAGGGTGTTTTGCCACTATCATACAAGATGTCTAATGACAAACAACCTCGTGTTATCATAAGACAAGGTTGTACACATCTACTTACTGAGTATATCTACGTGCACTACCTATATAATCTTGGTGTTTGGTTGAAGTATAATTCTCAATTAGAGGCAGTGGACATAATGATATGTCAAGAGAAGACTCACCATTGGAAAGAATATGATAGTAATCTTCTCATTTTTCTTTGGGGTCTATTGGGTCGACCAAGGATAATTCTGTGAGCATATGATATCTATCATAACCTAGACACATGTCCTCCCATGTACGAAGGTTTCCTTTAGCATTTTCCAAAGATTTTAATTTCTAAAATAGTTATTGACTGTACCTTTATGTAAGGTGCCATTGTGACATGCTATCCAAGTGGGTGTCCAAAGTCACAGTTGGTATATATTTGTATCAAAACTCGCAACATATGTGTTGCAGAATTTTGCACGACAATTATAGTAATAAAGTTGTAGTTGTTTTCTGTACCATATATTTGGCAACTCAGAATAGGTTGGATGGATTGGACCAATTTTGGGGGTGTCACAAGAATCCTCTCGACTTATAATCATCCTAGGTTCTAGAACGATTAATAAACACATAGCACATAATATTATTAATAAAAATTCATTTTATTAATATCTAATTCTTTAAACTTAATTTCTAGACAATCCAATTTTTCGGGTTGTCACACTACTGTTATGGGCTCCACTATCGATGGTGCCTCAAATACCACGTGGATGTCATGCAACTCCTCCTCTACTATTCGGCTAGGTCCTCCTATGTCACTCATCCTACAATCACCAACATAAGACAAAACAAACAACAACTCTATTAGAATGTTAAATAATATAAGTTCATTGTATAGAATTAAGTTATATTCTATAACACACTAAGTCTCTCTCTATGAAAACTCTATATGAGTTTCATCCCTCTCTATCTTCTAAGTTCTCCTAAGCTATAATCTAAGGACTCTCGCTCCCAAAGTTTATAACTACAACTCTTATACCAACCTATGACGCCCCCAAATTCAGACCACACTTGTCCCAAATTTGGTTGTCACGTACTAACTCTAATAATAAATTAACATCTCACATAGCAGAATAATAGAATAAATTATATTGCCATAATATAATTATTCTCGTCCCAAGGGTTCGTAAATTAAACATCTCTTACATATCTTAAGCATAATTAAACATATTTAGATATATCTAGTACATATCACATCTTATGTCATTACAGGAATACAATAATCTCCAATAAACATAAACTATTCTGTAGCCTTGCCCTTGCCCTTATCAATGCCTGAGGGGCCGCCTTGCTCTGCCTTATCTGAAATATTTTTAGGGAAGCAAAAATGAGCAACAAATTTGCCCAGCAACTAATATAACAAAAAAGGGAAATCAATATGTTTTAAATTTCTCAAGGGTATATCAATAATGATAGTTCAAGATAGCAAGAAGTATCGATGATTATCAATAATAGTCGTTATGGACAGAAATATCAATAATATTCAAGGATTTATCAATTCAAGATTTCAAAGTAATGAATACTGAGTAGTCACTAAGGACTATGAACTTCTCCTAGAATTAACAGTGATAGTACTGACAATTCTATAAAATGAGTACACCAGGTGATCAGCCTAAAGTACCCTATGTAAATGCATTACATTTAATCTTTCTCAAGTGCGCACGTCAGTTTCCCGACAATATATATAATTCCCCTACCAAGAGGGTTGTTCAACTCAGCTATAAGGGTCTGCACCAAGTTAATTTGGTTTGGATAGCTTTTGATCAACTATCAATAGTCTAGCGTAATCAATGGCTTAGATAGCTTTTCTTTCACAATATATATATATATATATATATATATATATATATATATATATATATATATATATATGAACAATTATCGTTTGAATCAAAGTTTGAAATTTCATTACAAAGTATTATTTCCTCAAAGTTCAACTTGTACGATCAATAATTGCACAAGTTCAAATAATGCTCAATAAAGAGTAAGGTTCGAATACTTACCTCAAGCGTAGTTTACCAAAGTAAAGCTAAATATCAATCCAATTCCCTACGATATCCTATTCATGTATAATCACATTAGTTATACAAGTTCAACATGTACACATACTATCTTAACTTATTATAATACACACGTGTAATGTATCAATGCTAACATATATTGCTAGTCTTCTAGTCGCATAAATCTTATACGTATGTCATCACATGAAAATTAGTTTCTAACACACTATGTCTGTAACGACCGAGAAATTTGAATTTATTGTAAAATAATTTTATTTAATTAAATAATGAATAAAATTATATTATTTGTTATTATTATGTGTTAGTAAGATGAAGGTTGTTCTATAACCTAGATATGTCGGAATGTCGTAGTATTTTGGCTACGTGAGGGATTTAAAGTGTTTGAATTTCCAAGACGAAAATAAAAGCTTTCTGAGAAATTTTCCAAATAACACTATTCACGGTTTTCTACTCGGGAATTATTTTTGAACTTCCGAGAAATACGTAACGATAGAATATTAAGAGAAGATGGATTATGTAATAATAATTCAAGTATGACAAACACAGTTTTTCGTCTGCGGACTTAATTCGAGAATGTTAGGGAAAGTAAAGCGTTAATGAATAAACGATGATCGTGTGATACGTAAGTATTGTACGAGGTAATGAATATGAGTATGATACGATGTATTATACGAATATGTATGAATAATGGTATGTCATATATTATGAATGGGTACACGAGTTAACATACGAGAAGAATACGTGTATAATACGTTATAAGGCTTTAAGTCAATTGGATTGGACTTGTAGAATTTTGTGTAGAAATTATACAAGCCCAAGTGAGTTAATGTGAAGGCCCAAATGTTTGTTAAATGCAAGACCAAAGAATAAGTTAAGTTAATTAAACCCAAAGCCCAAATTAGGAACCAGATCCGTGGATCGATCCAATGGGTAAGAGTGACCCATGGGGCAAACCATGTGGGCCCTATGATCACATAGCACCATCTTGGTGACCAAGTAAAGTGATTTACTTGGTGACTGTAACGATTGAGAAATTTATAATTTAATTTAAATATTTATGGAATTAAATAAATATTTTAAATAATTTATTTATTGAGAAAATAAATAATTGATGGATTGTGATGAATTAATTTAGTAACTAAATTAATTAATTGAATTGAATAATGATAATTTTATTTGAAGGATTTAATTTAAGAAAATAATTAAATTAAATCAATTGCTTAATATTTAAGAAGATAATTAAATTAAATGAATTGTTTAATTTAAAGGAAATAAATAAATTAAATAAAGTGATGTGTCTAATTTATTAATTAAATTGGATATATAATTATTTATTAATTATAAGTATAATAATGATAATAAGATTTTTATTATTATTAATTTAAATTATTTAAGCTAAAGTTATTTAATTAACTAGTGTGACACATGAAAACTATATAATATAAATAATTTAGTTGGGGGGGGGGGGGGGAATTATTGTTAGCCAAACATGGCCTTGTGACCTTTGGTCTTGTGTAACTGACGCAAACTTTTTATATTTTTCCTGACGTTAGTGGGGGAAGTGGGAGTTAGTTTATAATTCCTATGCGTCTACTTTTCTAAGGCTTAACTAGATATCACATAGTGTTGAGAGAGAGCATGAAAGAAGAGAACATAGTGATATTGGAGGGTTAGAGAAAAAGGGCTTTGGTGAAAGGATTTCTCTTAATTTGGCTATCATACCATCAAAGAATCAAGGTATAAACTAGCCCCATTCTAACTTTTAGTTTCGGTATATATGTATATATATTCTATGTGATTGGAAATCACGTGAATTGTGGTATGTATATATGTTCATGTAGGTTTGCAAAACTCTGTTAATCATCATGTATACTTGTTATTTGTTATTAAATTCGTTAAAATTGGTGTGTAGGAAAGAAATTTTAATATCAGTGTTATTATTCTTATAATATGGCTTAGAAAGTACAAAATTTCATGCCTTATATGTGTTGTAATCTGCGGATTGAAGTTGGATTGTGATAATATATTAAGAAACAAAAGCGGCATAGTTCGAATCGTGTCAAATGATTAAGAAACGAATTTGTGGTGATCAAATTCGTTAAAAGTATAAAAATGAAGAAATTTGGAAAATTATAGTTTTGATTCTTCAAATTCGCATATGTGTGATGTTTTTATATATAGAATGATGAATAGCATGTGTAGCTATGTTAGTACAAAGTTTTAGATGTTGAAGTTTGGTGAATTTCTGTAGAATTGGGATTTTTGGCCAGAAAAGAGTCTGATTTTGAGTTTCGCAAAAACTGAATCGAGGTATCGCACATGGCCTTGGGCTCAAGACATCGCTTGTTCTCGCCAAAGGCGCATCATTTGGACTCGGCCCATTAAGGTCACGTGGGCTTTCGGTTAAGTAGATATTCTTGGCGCGACCATGCTGAATGAGCGATCATGACAGTGAAAGTCTCGCTTAATTACGTGTCATGTAACGGACTTGGGTTAGTTTAGCATGCATGTTAAGGATATTAAAACATAAAGTGGACTACAATAATAGATTGTCATGCGTTGTTATATACAGTATAAAAGAATTTAAGTGATTACTTGAATAAGTTATGCAATGAACCAAATGGGATGTTTTCAAAAGTTAAATATAAATGATAAGGTTTATAGTATGATTTTAGAATCGTTAAGGTGTTAACCAACGTGGTTAGGTGCTAGGATAGGGTTATGACCTAAATGATGGTTTAAACCCCTAAAGCTAATGTTCATACAACTAATTGTTGTTGCGATTTTAATAATGTATGTAGGGTAATTGAAGATTATAGTACATTTGTGTAGCTTACAAACAAGGAAAGTTCTCTAACTCTACTTTCATAATTGTGCTAGTTTCTTATCCTAAACTTTCATTGAGCAAGACTATTGATTTTATTCTTATGTATGATTGAATAAGCTCATATAACCTAATTCGTTACATCGAATGAGTTTTACATTCTCATTTATTGTTATTGTTATTCACAACGTATATTGTTCTAACACATTGATTCAAAGGAGATTGTTCTACTTCTTTGAATATAGTACTTTGCATGTGTATCATGATTATTCAGTTATATATTGTTAATATCCGATCTTTGACTTTGATAGCCTTGTTCAGTTATACATTCTTGTATTAAACCTTTATTGATGGAAATTGAATAAGTGTTCAAAAATTCTAGGAACACTGATAAGTTAGCTCCAAAGTAAACTTTCTTTAGTGCGGAAATTCTAAATTTAAACTGAGACGAACAACCCTAACATAGGGGATTTTGTACGTCTAACGTTTAGATGTTTGTGCACAATACATGGTACAAAGGGCTGATCCCCCTAAGTACGTTAAAAAGAGTCTGTATAGTCTAATTGACTGTTAAGGTTGAGGTAATAATACCTAAATACCGAAGACATAGTTCATGGTCTAAAGACCCTCAGATATTAAAAGTTCGAACTTGTTTCTGTTTCTATTCGTAGAACAAGTTCATTATTGTACAGCATTCATTGTTCATTCTCATATGATTATTATTACTTTTCTTTATGTCAGTGAGCAATTGTTTGCTCACTCTTGCAATTAAACAATGCAGCTAAAGTCGAAAGAGGTGATGAGCCATCTACTAGAAAGGGAAAGGGTAAGATGTCCAAGTGTTGAAGAATTAATTAATGTTTATTTAAATGCATGATGTTATAAGACTTGTTTTATTTTATAATGTATTTCGCAAACTGATGTAATAATTTAAGGTTAGATTACCTGGGATTGTTTATGAGATGATGTAACCCTTTAATGGGAAAGATTATTGTTTAAAGTTATTTAATGTTTTATCCTTTATTATGGGTAGTTAGATGTAATTATTTTGATAGAGAGCACCAAATTCGGTGGAAATGAAGTACCCAGATTTGGGGGTGTCACAAGTTGGTATCAAAGCTTTAGGTTATGAACCTTAGGTGGGGAAACCTTAGGAAGTAACCTTTAAGGAAACATAAAACTTAGAGGTGTTTAAATTTATCGGGTTTTATGGAATGGATTAAGGCATCCATTGAAACTAAACAATAAAAGACATTATGTGCTATGTATTAATAACTTATGTGCTTGCGAGTATCGATAATGTTAAGTAAAACTTAAAATATTTTGTTGTCAGGATGTCTGACGAAGGAGGATCCAGTCCAGCTAGGGAGGTGATACCTCATGTACCTATAGACGATGAACCCTGGGATATTCACGTAGTGCAGGAATAGTTGATCCAGGAGGATGAGCCTGTGATTGATCCCGAGGAGGATAGTCCATAGGAGACAAAGGAGGATTATGATGAAGAGGATCCTGTGGAGTTTCCACCAAACTCCATATTGGCTGAGATCTATGATGCTTTGTATGACCGTAACATAGAGTTACAGGATAATGTTGAGGAACTGAAGGAGATGGTTGATATGCATCATGTTGCATTGGAGCAAAAGGATGTAGAGATTCAAGAACTTGACTCAAAACTTGGAAACACAGAATGGGATTTAGTTCATACCAAGGGTCAGCATGAAGACCTGTTGGCAGTGAACGAGAAGATGAAGACTGACACGGAGAAGTTGAAAGATGACTTCAAAGAGGAATCAGCTAAGCGTACAAGAGCAGAGGACACTTGGATGAAGGCGACTCAACGTGCGGACCGTGCTGAGGCTAAAGTTCAAGTGAAGAAAGCCAAGCTGAAGGAGATGGATTATGCTTTTAATTCTAAGATTTATAGGGCCCAGGATCGAGTCCATTATTACCCACCTTAGTTTGAAGACTCACTGTGGTTCGTGATGGATCGTAGAATGGCTTATCGTATCATGGAGGAGGAACGACGAGAAGCCTTACGACGTCTTAATATGCCTAGATAGAATAAGCATGATAATAATATGAGGTTAATTATGTGAATAAATAAGTTGTGAATCCCTTATTTTGAGATAAATAGAGGGATAGTATGAGTATGTAATCCTGAAACTTGTCTAGTTCAGGAAAGTGGATGTTTTTAGCGGTTATGCTATCTTTAGTATGTTTTAAAACATTATGAATGAATAAAATATTGGAGTTTATTTGAAATATTATGTGATATAGCTTTAATCTTGGAATGTTTAAGTTAAACTTCAAATACCCAAGAAGTGGAGTGATGAACTAATAAGAGTACATTTTAACAGAAAATGCCTCCTAGAATAAGACAACCACGTCAGCAACCACCTCCTGAGGGGTCTACTAATAATAACAATGAGACCAACACTAATCCATTTTAGCAGTTGGTAGCTTTGTTGACGGGAGCACTTACGAATCAACCGCAAGCTCAAGTTACGACTTTCAAGGAATTCAAAGCGGTTGGACCGCTAGAATTTCAAGGGTTTTTGAATCCCGTGGAAGCCCAAACTTGGATCATGGAAATGGAGAAGGTGTTCAACGTTGCTAGAGTTAATGAAGATCAGAAGACTACGTTCGCAATGTTTATGCAAAAGTCTGAAGCTAGCTACTGATGGCAGGCAAATAAGGTTCGTGGAGGACAAAGGGTGATAATGTGGGAGAGATTTAGGGAGATGTTCTTTGAAATATTCTTTCCAGCGAGTTCTCGGAATCAGTTGGAAGTGTAATTTCTTGAGCTGAAGAAAGGAGCTATGACGGTGCCAGAATATGCTGCGAAGTTTAACGAGTTGGCAAGGTTTGCCACTTATCAAGTTAATACGAATGAGCATAAAGTGAGAAGGTTCAAACAAGGATTAAAACCCTGGCTATATAGCAAGGTTTTAATGTTCCAGTTGAATATATTTGCGGCTGTACTGGAAAAGGCAATTATCGTGGAAGGTGGAAGCGATGCCTTGAACAAGTACAACCAAGAACAGAAGAAGAGAAAGAATGATAACGAGAATAAGGCTGGGGGGAGTAATGTTGGAAGTAACAATCAGAAGAGGAAGTGGAACGAGAATTCGACTACAGGAGGATAGCAAGGAAGTCAGCAGAAGAAAAAGTTTAAAGCTTGTGCTACTTGTGGGAAGAACCATACTGGGGTATGTTTGAATGGAAAGCGGGTGTGTTTCAACTGTGTTCAGGAGGGACACATTGCACCAAACTATTTTATTCCAAAAAAGGAGCATGTTTTACCTACGGTTCGAAGGATCACATGGCTCATGATTGCCCTAAAAAGCCAACGGGGGAGTGCAAGTGGAGGAAAAGGCAACAACAACGATGGTGGTGCATTTACTATCTCTAGACCAACACAGTCAAGCCGCCCTACTGCAAGAACTTTCAATATGACCGTGGAGGATGCGGTTCAGTCTAAGGATGCGGTGTCAGTTATCATTCCGATTAATGGTATTAATGTTTATGTACTATTTGATTCGGGTGCTACTTGTTCATTTATATCCGATAAATTTGCTCAAAACATTGATTTGCCTCAGGAAGAATTAGATTATCCTTTGAGCATAGAGATTGCAAATAGGGAAGTGATTCCTGTTAGGTTCATATATAAGAATTATAGAATGGTTATAAAGGGTCAAGAGATGAGGGTAGACTTGATACCAATTAGACTTGGTGAGTTTGATGTTATACTGGGAATGGATTGGTTATTCAATCACGGAGCAATAATTGATTGCCAAAGAAAGTGTGTTAACCTTATGATACTGTCAAAGGTTGTGTTCTATGGCAGCAAATCACCTCGACAAGCAAGTTGTCTGACGGTGATGCAAGCCAAGAAGATGTTAAGACAAGGATGTGTAGGATACTTAGCCTACGTTGTTGATACACAGAAGAAAAGTGCGAAGTTAGAAGAGATACCGATCATAAGAGATTTTGCTGACGTATTTCCAGACGATTTATTGGGTCTTCTGCCAGATCGACAAATCGAGTTCGTGATTGATTTAGTACCAGTAACATGCCCGATATTTAAGGCACCATACAGAATGGCCCCGGTAGAGATGAAAGAGTTGATGGTTCAACTACAAGAATTGCTCGACAAGAAGTATATTCAGCCGAGCGTATCGCCATGTGGAGCGCCAGTGTTATTTGTTAAGAAGAAGGATGGATCGATGCGGCTCTGCATTGATTACAGAGAATTGAATAAGGTCATAATTAAAAATAAGTATCCGTTACCAAGAATCGATGACCTGTTTGATCAACTGAAGGGTGCAAGGTATTTTTCAAAGATAGACTTGAGGAGTGGTTATCATCAATTGAAGGTGAGGCCAGAAAACGTACCAAAGATGGCATTCAGAACTCGGTATGGTCATTACAAGTTTTTGGTTATGTCATTTGGTTTAACCAATGCACCTGCAGCGTTCATGGATTTGATGAACAGGGTGTTTAAACAATTCTTAGATAAATTTGTGGTAGTATTTATTGATGATATCCTGGTGTATTCTAAGACCAAGGAAGAACATGTTGAACACTTAAGAGTGATGTTGGAGACATTGAGAGAAGAGAAGTTGTACGCCAAATTTTCAAAATTTGAGTTTTGGTAGGAACGTGTATAGTTTCTCGGACATGTTATTGATAAAGACGAAATTTCGGTAGATCCATCAAAAGTTGAAGCTGTAGTAAACTAGGATCAGCCGAAGACACCGTCAGAGATAAGGAGTTTCTTAGGGTTGGCAAGTTACTATAGGCTTTTTATTCAGGACTTTTCTAAGATCGCGACCCCGTTGACAAATTTAACCAGGAAGACAGTTAAGTTTGTATGGATACAGAAGTGTGAGGAAGGTTTTCATGAATTGAAGAAGAGATTAAGCTCAGCACCTGTGTTGTCATTGCCTGATGATACAGGAAATTTTGTGGTGTATAGTGACGCATCGCATAAAGGACTAGGCTGTGTGCTTATACAAAACGGCAGAGTTATTGTGTATGCATCACGACAATTAAAAGATTACGAAAAGGGGTATCCGACTCATGACTTAGAGTTGGCTGCGGTGGTGTTTGCCCTAAAGATTTGGAGACATTATCTTTACGGAGAGAGGTGTGAGATATATATTGACCATAAAAGTTTGAAGTATATCTTTACACAAAAAGACTTGAACATGCGACAAAGAAGATGGTTGGAGCTGATCAAAGACTATGATTGCGAGATTTTCTACCATCCCGTAAAGGCGAATGTTGTTGCTGATGCTTTAAGCAGGAAGGGACGGGAGAAATTAATGTTGTTGACAGCTCAGGAGAAGTTAGTGTCGGAAATGGCTAAGATGGAATTGGAAATTAAATATCTGACAAAATTCGATAAAAAGTTATTCCAGATGGGAAACAATTCAACATTGGTAGATAAGGTGAAAAATGCACAACTTCAGGATGAAGACTACAAAAAGATAAAACATAAGATATCTGAAGGGGAGGAAAGCAAATTCAAAATTGATTCGGAAGGGTTACTTCGATTCGAAGGGAGAATTTGGGTTCCGCCAGTACCGAAAGTTAAAGAGGAAGTACTGAGTGAAGCTCACAACTCAAGATATTCGATTCACCCTGGAAGTACGAAAATGTACCAGGATCTTAGACATCGTTTTTGGTGGCCGAATATGAAGAAGGATGTGGCTGAGTGTGTGGAGAAATGTTTAACGTGTCAAAAGGTTAAAGCTAAGCATCAAAGGCCAAGCGGATTGTTACAACCATTGGAGATACCAGAATGGAAATGGGAGCATATCATAATGGATTTTGTGGTAGGTCTTCCAACAACCCAACAAGGTTACAATGCCATCTGGGTGATTTTCGATCGACTGACGAAGTAGGCCCACTTTTTGCCAATCAAGCTTCGATTTACACTTGATCGGTTAGCAAAATTTTCCGTGAAGGAAATTGTGTCAAGACACGGTGTACCTGTGTCCATTTTATCAGACAGAGATCCACGTTTCACGTCTAATTTCTGGAAACGATTACAAGAATGTTTGGGAACACAACTGAGAATGAGCACAGCGTACCATCCTCAAACCGAAAGACAAAGCTAGAGAACTATCCAAACACTAAAAGATATGCTTAGAACATGTATAATGGATTTCAAAGGAAATTGGGATGACCATTTGCCATTAGTGGAATTTGCTTACAATAATAGTTATCACACGAGTATTGGAATGCTGCCTTACGAAGCGTTATACGACAGAAAATGCAGAACTCCATTATGCTAGGATGAGGTAGGTGAACGTTAGCTATTGTGTCCAGAATTGGTACAGCAGATTGTCGAGATCATCAAAGTGATTCGAGCGAGATTAATAGCTGCACAAGATAGACATAAGAAATATGCCGATCAACACCTACAAAATTGGGAATTCGATGTTGGTAGTTATGTTTTCTTAAAAGTGTCACCTTGGAAGAAGAAACTTCGGTTTGGCAAGAAGGGGAAATTGAGCCCTAGATTTATAGGACCTTTTGAAGTACTTCGACGGGTTGGTGAAGTAGCGTACGAGGTAGCTTTACCTCCAGAGTTGGAGCATATTCATAATATTTTTCATATCTCGGTATTGAGACCGTATAAAACTGATTATAAACATGTTATAGAATATGAGCCCTTAAAGTTTGAGAAAGACTTAACATATGAAGAAGTCCCTGTTCAAATTGTTGAAAGAAAAGAGCAAGTATTGAGGAATATGGTGATACCTTCTGTTAAGGTAATCTGGAGGAACCACAATGCTGAGGAAGCTACGTGGGAACTTAAAAGCGTTATGATGAAGAATTATCCTTAGTTGTTTGCTTGATCTTGTATAGCGATTCTGGGGACCGAATCTTGTTAAGGAGGGAAGAATGTAACAAATAAATTTTTCGAGTTGTGATTCTGGGTACATAATCCTTTTAACACCTGTAAATTCTGATATTTGTATGGTAGCTTAAGACTTGTGCTAAAATAATAAGTCTAACTAGAAATGCTTGTTCTGTTTGAGTGTGAATGTTAGAATATTTAATAGATGGTGGTTCTAAACCTATGTGTAGGTGAACATAAGTTTAATATTATAGCTTACGCTCGAGGCAAGTTTCTAAACCTATCTTTTTACATTGAGCAAGTTCTCAAACTCTACTTTTATAATAATTGTGCATGTTTCTAAACCTATCTTTTTACATTGAACAAGTTTTCTAACTCTACACTTTCGTTGAGCTAGTTTGTTTATTATTGTGCAAGCTTACTTATCCTATCTTAATTATAATTTCGCAAGCTCTGGAATCTAGTTTGTTTATAATAATGCAAGTTGTCTAAACCTTATTTTTATATTGAACAAGTTATTCTTGTCTTAAACTTGTTATTTAGCATGCAAGTTTATATATATTCTAATATACCAATGTTGAACCAATTTCATCTTTCAATTTACTAATTGTTATGCATGCTTAGTACTCAAATGTAAATAACCTTGAATTAATATTGTTTAAGCAAGGTACATTATAATTATTCAATGTTTATGCTTTTAGCTTATTCCTAAAGCATGGCCTTAGTATTTAGTTATGAAAATTTTATTCAACTAATCCTTAGTTGATGTTCGTGAAATCCAAATTACCTTAAAATGTATCCAAACCAAACTTACTTTGGTGCGGACTTGTAATCTAAATACTGAGATGAACAACCCTATTATTAGGGGTTTACACTTAACGTTTAAATATTTGTGCATAATACATTGTATGAAGGGCTGATCTCCCTAAGTACGTGTAGTCCTTATAGTCTTATGACTGCTAAAGTTTAAGTTGAAAGAGTACTTATAACCGTGGACATGGTTCGTGGTCATTAGACCCTCAGTTTTATAATTTAGAATGTTAATAGAACATATTGTTCAGTTCTATTGAGCCTATTATTTGGCAGTTAATGTAAAGTTTTATTCAATTTCACTTCAAGTGAACCTTGTTTTCTCACTCTTGCTTATATAACTATTACAGCTAAGGATGAGAAGGTCGATGTACCTAACACCAGTAAGGGAAAGGGAAAGATGAACAAGTACTGAAGACTTGTAATCATTTTGATATTTTATTATCGAACTTTAGTTTGAATGATTGTAATGAAGTTTATTTATTTTCTGCATTTGAATGATTGTATGTAAATGTTCGATAACCTGGGAGATTTTATTAATATAATCCCTTAAGGGAAGGTTTATTATTAAATTTTTATTATGATTGGGTAGCTAGTTAGATATGAATGTTTTGATTAAGTGAACGCCAAATCTTGAGGTAATGAAGTACCGGGATTTGGGGGTGTCATGGCTTGGCCACCAAGTAATCACTTTACTTGGTGGCCAAGTGGACGGCCCACAAGCTCCATGGGTCTCCCCATGGGTTGCCCCATAGGTTAATACCCATCTGGTGACCCATCGGTTCGATCCACGGTTTATTTTCTTGGTTTGGGCCTTAACCTTAATTCTTATTGGGCCTATCTTGGGCTTGATTTCACAAAGCATTGGGCTTGACATAATCCAAATCCAATTGTATTCTACAAAGTCTATGAACTCAAATTCCATTAAGACTAATCATATTCTACGCATTTAATTCTCGTATTCTCTTCATATATAGTTCGTACGATATTTGTATTATACGTCGTAATAATATTCATACTATACTCGTATAATAACTAGTATCATACTCGTATTTCTCATGCATAATAACCCTAATAATTATAAGTAATCATTAAATTCTTGAAACTCACTTTTTCTAACCTTTAGGTTTTAAGTCTGCAGGCAAAAACTTCATTTTTGCCTTAACTGGAATATTATTGAATATTTCATTACGTCTTAGAATTCTATCATTAAGCGTTTCTCAAAAATTCAAACTAAATCCCTGAGCAGAACGGATGAATAGTGCCTATATCATCTTTTTGCCTAGAAATATTTTTGTTATCGGAAAAATTTTATTTTCATCTTGAAAATTCTTACTTGTTTAGTCTAGCTCGTAGCCAGAATTTTAAGACCCCAAATTTTATGAAATAAAAGTATTCAATTTTTCTTATAATTACTATTTAGTAAATGGTTAAATTGATAAAAGGTTAAAGTTAAGGGTGACATATGTAAATGTTTTAAATAAGCAAGTGGTTATAAAATACTCATTGTTGCCGGGGAATATTCGTTTGGTCGTGAAATATTCTTACTTTGTTTGAGAATATTCGTATTTACAACGCAAACCATTTAGGGCCCTATAATGTAATATTTGCTTGATATAGATAACTAAAAGTTTGAGTTTTTATAAATAACTACAGTAGTTGTTACCAATTAACACTCGCTGGAATACCCTTGGTTAAAATACGAAGAATACGCTGTCAGTAGTAGTTGCACACGATATTGCACATTATATTTGAATTATTGATTCTTACGTAAGAAGGAACTACTCAATAATTTTTACAGTAATTACTGTTCAATATTTATTTTATTGATTCAATAATTGCTACGTTGATATTTTATATTATCATTGCTTTAATAATCACACCGCACAAAGATTTCCATTATCGATCAATAATTTATATTCTTTGAATGATATTGTTAGATAGCATTATTGGCAATGTCTAAGGAAGTTCTGTCTATGAAAGGCGTTTGGTCACCTAATTACGCGCTAATAAGGAGAAATCTTTATCGGAAAGCCCTCTCTTTCCTAGGAATGATCTGGTTATCATAATTGTGATTCTATAATATTATTTGTGAATAATTAATTATTGATTTATATGATAAGGAAATATTTATTTTTATGTGGATATAAATGATGGATATATTTATTTTGTGTGGATATAAATGAAAGAATTAATACTGATGTGTTTTATTAGTATTTTATCTGAATGGAGGAATTCTTAGAAAAGTGTCAATTGTTGAAAATTGATATTTTATCTTATATTATAAATGTATAATGTTGTTATATAATAATATAATAATGGTGATATTTTCACACTAAATTCACGGTGTATGAATCAAATGAGAGAAATCTAGAAATCAAAAGAAGAACAAAATATGGGATTTTCAGAAAAATTAGTTTATTACTTGATTTTGCAAAATCCATAAATCTTTGTGTATAATGAGTTAGGAGATGAGCCATATATCAAATAAAAGCCCTAGAAGTAAGCTAATCGTAGAAATTTGAATCACACAAATATTCTTTGTGGATCTTTCGTGGTGACTGTTTGAGTGAAACTGGTACGAAGGACTTATAGTCCGAAAATCAAAACAGTGTTCTTAAAGCTCTATTGTGTGAGTTATAATTTTGATCGTTGCGTTGGATCGTTGTGATTTTTGGATATGTTATACATATATAAGTTGAGTATATGTCCACAAATTTTGAACCGTTAAAAATTAACGTATGATTTGTTATGAATTTTAAAAGGTGTTGAAACTCGTCCGTTTATAGATTTCGGATATTTTCTGTCTGGAATTTGGAAAAACTTAAAGTTACAAAGTTGTAGAGAATTCGATTTCGTGTGGAATGGACATAAAATTCTTATTTTTTTGATAAAAGAGCTATTTATTATGAATTATTGAATTTTTGAAAAATAAAATGATTTTTATTAAAATTGGGTGGGACCCACTTCTGGTTGTTGTTGAATACATGTACTAATTTTGGGTGGGCCCCACTGTGGTGGCTAAATATTTGGTCTAGCTTGGCTGCGTAGAAGTGAAAAAAAAAGAAAATATATTATTTTATTAAATTAGTCTCCTATGTCGTTCTAGCATTTTCCTATAAATAGGCATTTTCCTATAAATAGGCGTTTAAAAATTATGAGAAAAATATATGTTCAATATATGAATATATTCTGCTAAATCCCAAAAAAGAAAATTTTTTGGGTCTGATTTGTTATTTTTCATGAAAATGGACTAGTTATGAGTAAATGAATTAAATATGTTATATGAAGTAAGAAAATTGGAAAATGGGATTTTATGGCTTGAGAATCTTATATAAGGTATATTCAGATTTTTTGATGAGAGTTTTGGTTATTGGTGATGAAATCTTATGAGTTTGACATTTTATACATTAATTAGTAAAGTGTAAACAATTAAAATAAATTGTTTATAAGTTTAAGAAATGATTAAAATATTGTTGTAATATTAATAATATTAGATTATGAGATTATTAAGTGATTTATAACATTTGGATTAAGGTGTTGTAAATATTGATATTGATATTATTGTGAAACTTTATCTTTTCGTGTCGGGGTTAATATTCATGAGTTACTATTCACGAGTTACTATTCACGACAAAATTGGTTTCTTTTTCTGACCAAATTATCGTTGATTTATGAATCTTACTCTTGAGATTAAATCTATATGTTGATTATATTGTTTTTATTATCATATATAACATTTTTATAACACTAATGATGATATTTCTCTTTGACTTGAGTGTAAAGATGTGTAGATTATTGGTATGATCGTGAGTACGAGTTCTCTTTGGCCAGTATTGCAAAGATGAATTCTTGACTGGTATTATCATGACCATTGACTTTATAATCGAATATCTTTAGCTTAAGTGCAAAGGTGAATTGTTCAACATGGTTATCATTATTGTTTATATAAATTCTGAAATGATTATATATTTCTTTGAGATATTAATATCTTTGGCCCGTAGTGCAAAGATGACCTGTTGTTGAATATCTTTGGCTTGTAGTGCAAAGATAACATGTTGATGAATATCTTTGGCCTGTAATGCAAAGATGATCTTTTGTTGAATATCTTTGGCCCGTAGTGCAAAGATGAATCATATCAATATCTTTGGCTCAGAGTGCAAAGATGAACTGTTGTTGAATATCTTTGGCCTGTAGTGCAAAGATGAACTGTTGATGAATATCTTTGGCCCGTAATGCAAAGATGAATTTGTTAGTATGATTATGAACATGAACTATGATTTGGTATAACCATGATCTTTGATGCTTCAGGTAAAGACAGGTGATGAAAATTATCTTCGTCCTGGGTACGAAGAGGAATTTAGAATCACAATTATGATTATGAAATATTCATATGATTGTGGAAATGAACTGTTGATTGATGTTACAGGGATAAAACATTGTTGGTGGACTTTTAACATGGAGAAGATAATAGACTTTATGGTATATTTGACTCTTCTAATGGATTGCTCGTTCCGCTGCAACTATGTTCAAAATCTCTAATTTATTACTGATGAAGGCTATTGATAATTTATTTATCTTTAGTCACTATATTCTTTACTGGGCTAGTTGAGCTCACCCTTTTGCTTCACAATTCCTTTCAGGTAATAAGAGTGTAAATTTGGGGTCGAGCGGGGTAACAGGAAATAGAATCTGTGGTCTCTAGTCATGGAGGTTCTCCCTAAGCAAAGATAGAAAAGTGTGTTATATTTTATACATCATTTAGTAGTTATATTTGGTGAATCAAATAGGTTGAGGCGAACCCAGCGTTAGAAGGGTGTTTTGCCACTATCATACAAGATGTCTAATGACATACAACCTCGTGTTATCAGAAGACAAGGTTGTGCACATCCATTCGCTGAGTATATCTACGAGCACTACTTATATAATCTTGGTGTTTGGTTGAAGTATAATTCTCAATTAGAGACAGTGGAGATAATGATATGTCAAGAGAAGACTCACTATTGGAATGAATATGATAGTAATCTTCTCATTTTTCTTTGGGGTTTATTGGGTCAACCAAGAATAATTTTGTGGACATATGATATCCATCATAACCTAGACACATGGCCTCCCATGTACGAAGGTTTCCTTAAGCATTTTCCAAAAATTTTAATTTCTAAAACAGTTATTGACTGTACCTTTATGTAAGGTGCCATTGTGACGTGATATCCAAGTAGGTGTCCAAAGTCACAGTTGGTATATATTTGTATCAAAACTCGCAACATATGTGTTGTAGAATTTTACACGACAATTATAGTAATAAAGTTGTAGTTTTTTTTTGTACCATGTATTTGGAAACTCAGAATAGGTTGGATGGATTGGACCTATTTTGGGGGTGTCACAAGAATCCTCTCGACTTATAATCATCCTAGGTTCTAGAACGATTAATAAACACATAGCACATAATATTATTAATAAAAATTCATTTTATTAATAACTAATTCTTTAAACTTAATTTCTGGACAATCCGATTTTTCGGGTTGTCACACTACTGTTATGGGCTCCATTATCGATGGTGCCTCAAAAACCACGTGGATGTCACGCGACTCGTCCTCTACTATTCGGCTAGGTCCTCCTATGTCAGTCATCCTACAATCACCAACATAAGACAAAACAAACAACAACTCCATTAGAATGTTAAATAATATAAGTTCATTGTATAGAATTAAGTTATATTCTATAACACACTAAGTCTCTCTCTATGAAAACTCTATGTGAGTTTCATCTCTCTCTATCGTCTAAGTTCTCTTAAGCTATAATCTAAGGACTCTCGCTCCTAAAGTTTATAACTACAACTCTGATACCAACCTGTGAAGCCCCCAAATTCAGACCACACTTGTCCCAAATTTGGTTGTCACGTACTAACTCTAATAATAAATTAACATCTCACATAGCAGAATAATAGAATAAATTACATTGTCATAATATAATTTTTCTCGTCCCAAGGGTTCGTAAATTAAACATCTCTTACATATCTTAAGCATAATTAAACATATTTAGATATATCTAGTACATATCACATCTTATGTCATTACAGGAATACAATAATCTCCAATAAACATAAACTATTCCATAGCCTTGCCCTTGCCCTTATCAATGCCTGAGGGGCCGCCTTGCTCTGCCTTAACTGAAATATTTTTAGGGAAGCAAGAATGAGCAACAAATTTGCCCATCAACTAATATAACAAAAAGGGAAATCAATATGTTTTAAATTTTTTCAAGGGTATATCAATAATGATAGTTCAAGATAACAAGTAGTATCGATGATTATCAACAATAGTCGCTATGGACAGAAATATCAATAATATTTAAGGATTTATCAATTCAAGATTTCAAAGTAATGAATACTGAGCAGTCACTAAGGACTATGAACTTCTCCTAGAATTAACAGTGATAGTACTGACAATTCTATAAAACAACTACACCAGGTGACCAGCCTAAAGTACCCTATGTCAGTACATTACATTTAATCTTTCTCAAGTGCGCACATCAGTTTTCCGACAATATATATAATTCCCCTACCAAGAAGGTTGTTCAACTCAGCTATAAGAGTCCGCACCAAGTTAATTTGGTTTGGATAGCTTTTGATCAACTATCAATAGTCTAGCCAAATCAATGGCTTGCATAGCTTTTTCACAATATATATATATATATATATATATATATATATATATATATATATATATATATATATGAACAATTATCGTTTGAATCAAAGTTTGAAATTTCATTACGAAGTATTATTTCTTCAAAGTTCTACTTGTACGATCAATAATTGCACAAATTCAAATAATGCTCAATAAAGAGTAAGGTTCAAATACTTACCTCAAGCGTAGTTTACCAAAGTAAAGCTAAATATCAATCCAATTCCTTAAGATATCATATTCATGTATAATCACATTTGTTATACAAGTTCAACATGTACACCTACTATCTTAACTTATTATCATACACAAATGTAATGTATCAATGTTAACATATATTGCTTGTCTTCTAGTCGCATAAATCTTATACGTATGTCATCACATGAAAATTAGTTTCTAACACACTATGTCTGTAACGACCGAGAAATTCGAATTTATTGTAAAATAATTTTATTTAATTAAATAATGAATAAAATTATATTATATGTTATTATTATGTGTTAGTATGATGAAGGTTGTTCCATAACCTAGATATGTCGGAATGTCGTAGTATTTTGGCTACGTGAGGGATTTAAAGTGTTTGAATTTCCAAGACGAAAATAAAAGCTTTCCGAGAAATTTTTCGAAAAACACTATTCACGGTTTTCTGCTCGGGAATTATTTTTGAACTTCCGAGAAATACGTAATGATAGAATATTAAGAGAAGATGGATTATGTAATAATAATTCAAGTATGACAAACACAGTTTTTCATCTGCGGACTTAATTCGAGAATGTTAGGGAAAGTAAAGCATTAATGAATAAACAATGATCGTGTGATATGTAAGTATTGTACGAGGTAATGAATATGAGTATGATACGAGGTATTATACGAATATGTATGAATAATGGTATGTAATATATTATGAATGAGTACACGAGTTAACATACGAGAAGAATACATGTATAATACGTTATAAGGCTTTAAGTCAATTGGATTGGACTTGTAGGATTTTGTGTAGAAATTATACAAGCCCAAGTGAGTTTATGTTAAGGCCCAAATGCTTGTTAAATGCAAGCCCAAAGAATAAGTTAAGTTAATTAAACCCAAAGCCCAAATTAGGAACCAGATCCGTGGATCGATCCAATGGGTAAGAGTGACCCATGGGGAAAACCATATGGGCCCCATGATCACATGGCACCATCTTGGTGACCAAGTAAAGTGATTTACTTGGTTACTGTAATGATCGAGAAATTTTTAATTTAATTTAAATATTTATGGAATTAAATAAATATTTTAAATAATTTATTTATTGAGAAAATAAATAATTGATGGATTGTGATGACTTAATTTAGTAACTAAATTAATTAATTGGATGTAATAATGATAATTTTATTTAAAGGATTTAATTTAAGAAAATAATTAAATTAAATCAATTGCTTAATATTTAAGAAGATAATTAAATTAAATGAATTTTTTACTTTAAAGGAAATAAATAAATTAAATAAAGTGTCAGTATCTAATTTATTAATTAAATTAGATATATAATTATTTATTAATTATAAGTATAATAATGATAATAAGATTATTATTATTATTAATTTAAATTAATTAAGCTAATGTTATTTAATTAACTAGTGTGACACGTGAAAACTATATAATATAAATAATTTAGTTTGGGGGGGGGGGGGAATTCTTGGTTAGCCAAACAAGGCCTTGTGGCCTTTGGTCTTGTGTAACTGACGCAAACTTTTTATATTTTTACCCGACGTTTGTGGGGGAAGTGGGAGTTAGTTTATAATTCCTACGCGTCTACTTTTCTAAGGCTTAACTAGATATCACATAGTGTTGAGAGAGAGCTTGAAAGAAGAGAACACAGTGATATTGGAGGGTTAGAGAAGAAGGGCTTTGGTGAAAGGATTTCTCTTAATTTGGCTATCATACCATCAAAGAATCAAGGTATAAACTAGCCCCATTCTAATTTTTAGTTTCAGTATATATGTATATATATTCTATGTGATTGGAAATCACGTGAATTGTTGTATATATAGGTTTGCAAAACTCTGTCATCAGGTATACTTGTTATTTGTTATCAAATTCGTTAAAATTGGTGTGTAGGAAAGAAATTGAAATATCATTGTTATTATTCTTTTAATATGGCTTAGAAAGTACAAAATTTCATGCCTTATATGTGTTGTAATCTGTAAATTGAAGTTGGATTGTGATAATATGTTAAGAAACGAAAGCGGCGTAGTTCGAATCGTATCAAATGATTAAGAAACGAATTCGTGGTGATCAAATTCGTTAAAAGTATAAAAATGAAGAAATTTGGAAAATTATAGTTTTGATTCTTCAAATTCGCATATGTGTGATGTTTTTATATATAGAATGATGAATAGCATGTGTAGCTATGTTAGTACAAAGTTTTAGATGTCAAGTTTGGTGAATTTCAGAGAATTGGGATTTTTGGCGCAGTTAAATTGATTTCGAAGTTTCTACTAAATCGAACAGAGGCATCGCGGGCGCGTCTGGGCTGGCCGTTTCTAGCGCCAAGCGCCATTAGATTTGGACGCTGAGCGCTTGTCACATGCAAGCGCACGGTTACTCCAAATAGTATTCGGCGTGACACAGCGTAAGTATCCAAATACGCACAATGAAGTCTGCTTAATTGCATGTCATGCGTAACGGACTTGGGTTAGTTTAGCATGCATGTTAAGGATATTAAAACATAAAGTGGACTACAATAATAGATTGTCATGCGTTGTTATATACAGTGTAAAAGAATTTAAGTGATTACTTGAATAAATTATGTAATGAACCAAATGGGATATTTTCAAAAGTTAAATATAAATGATAAGGTGTATAGTGTGATTTCAGAATCGTGAAGGTGTTAACCAACCTGGTTAGGTGCTAGGATAGGGTTATGACCTAAATGATGGTTTAAACCCCTAAAGCTAATGTTCATACAACTAATTGTTGTTGCAATTTTAATAATGTATGTAGGGTATTTGAAGATTATAGTACGTTTGTGTAGCTTACAAACAAGGCAAGTTCTCTAACTCTACTTTCATAATTGTGCAAGTTTCTTATCCTAAACTTTCATTGAGCAAGACTATTGATTCTATTCTTATGTACAGTTGAATAAGCTCATGTAACCTAATTCGTTACATCAAATGAGTTTTACATTCTCATTTATTGTTATTGTTATTCAAAACGTATATTGTTCTAACACATTGTTTCAAAGGAGATTGTTCTACTTCTTTGAATATAGTACTTTGCATGTGTATCATGATTATTCAGTTATATATTGTTAATATCCGATCTTTAACTTTGATAGCCATGTTCAGTTATATATTCTTGTATTAAACCTTTATTGATGGAAATTGAATAAGTGTTCTAAAATTCTAGAAACACTGATAAGTTAGTTCCAAACTAAATTTTCTTTAGTGCGGAAATTCTAAATTCAAACTGAGATGAACAACCCTAAGATAGAAGATTTTGTACGTGTAACGTTTAGATGTTTGTGCACAATATATGGTATAAAGGGCTAATCCCTCTAAGTACGTTAAAAAGAGTCTGTATAGTCTAATTGATTATTAAGGTTGAGGTAATAATACCTAAATACCGAAGACATAGTTCGTGGTCTTAAGACCCTCAGATATTAAAAGTTTGAACTTGTTTCTATTTCTATTCGTAGAACAAGTTCATTATTGTACATCATTCGTTGTTCATTCTCATATGATTAATATTACTATTCTTTATGTCTCACTCTTGCAATTAAACAATGCAGCTAAAGTCGAAAGAGGGGATGAGCCATCTACTAGCAAGGGAAAGGGCAAGATGTCCAAGTGTTGAAGAATTAATTAAATTTTATTTAAATGCATGATGTTATAAGACATGTTTTATCTTATAATGAATTCTGCAAACTGATGTAATAATTTAAGGTTAGATTACCTGGGATTGTTTATGAGATGATGTAACCCTTTAATGGGAAAGATTATTGTTTAAAGTTATTTAATGTTTTATCCTTTATTATGGGTAGTTAGATGTAATTATTTTGATAGTGAGCACCAAATTCGGTGGAAATGAAGTACCCGGATTTGGGGGTGTCACAGTGACCAAGGTTGGAATAATAAGGAGGTTAATTAAGGAGGTAGATTGGTTTAATGACTAAACTACCCTAACCTTGGTTTTTCTATAAATAAGAGATATGCTAGTTCATTTGTTACTTGTTAATTTCATCCAACATTATAACTGCTTATTTGTTAGAGAGAAGAAGTTTAAAAAAGTTAGTCTTTCATAATTCAAGGAAGAACAAAGTTTGAACTTCAAGGGTAAGATCCTATACCTTAATCTTCCATCTCTTCAATTGTAGTTTGATAGAGAAGTGTGGATTGGTAGAACATATATGCTAAGAAGTGATGAGAATGACTAATTTAAGGACTTAAGCCTTAATAAGTAATGTTGTAAGATAAGCAATAATGGAAGTTATGAACTCATGAAGAACAAGTAAGAACTTATCATGTATAAGTTA
The DNA here is from genome assembly GCA_020205615.1 of Panax quinquefolius. Taxonomy (NCBI): domain Eukaryota; kingdom Viridiplantae; phylum Streptophyta; class Magnoliopsida; order Apiales; family Araliaceae; genus Panax; species Panax quinquefolius. The sequence continues at coordinate 69,888,361 of CM035164.1, read as the reverse complement.
TTGAAATATGTTTGGTTAAGATGTTAGTATGATGGAATGAATCCATTTGAAATAGTTTAAAAATCTCAAGTAACGAAGATATGGCGAAATTTACGAGTTTAGATAATAATCGTCGAAATCGTGAAATTCTCAGAATGGAAGTCAAATTTTGACATTGAACTCGTAAACGTTGGTTTTCGATGGAGAATAGTCCAAGTTGGTATTCTAGAGTTACGAACTCAAAAATTACCAAATTCTGACTTAGAACGAAGAAACAAGCATTGAACGTTCACGAACGTTTATCATTTTCGTTAAAAATGAACTAAAAGGTGAATTTCGAGTTAACAGATTTAAAAATATAAAATTCTTGCATGAACACTTAGAGTATGTAATTTGTGAGCTAAGGGCTTTTAAACGAGCCAATTTGGACTTTCAACGAGCAAATTTGGAGTTCGGGAAGTTCGCAGAGTAGAAAATCATCAAGTCTATTCAGTGCACAGAAATGCGGCCATGCTGCAGTCCAAAAACTAAAGGTTAAATAGGTGAAATACAAGTCACGAGCCGTGCCCATGAGCTACTGGAGTTTTGCGCCGTAACACAACCTTTTGAACTGAAGTTGGCGCCGCAGCGCCGGGACCAGGTGTAAGCCACTGGAGAATGGCGCTGCAGCGTGGGTCTTGTGTATGAAGCTGGTGCCGCATCGCCATCACTAGAATGAAGATAGTAAGGAAGGATTATAAGTAAAGAATGAAAGTAAATTGATTAGGTTAAATTAAATTTCCTTAATTAACTTAATGTAACATCAATTAGGATGTTTATAACCTTAAGTTAACTACTAAAGGTTGAAGAAAGATTAAATGAACGTAAGAACAAAGTAATGCAATAAACTTGAACCAATGTTAAACAATGTAATAAACAATTAGATTGAGAAGAAGGGTAAGATACATTAGGAACAATGCATGCTTGTTCATGACCTAATGTAGTATGTTATGTGATCATGTATTGTAGAGCCCATAAAGATTCAAAGGAAAAGTATATTAACCGTAGCAGACGCTAAAGGCAAGTATTCTGACTCTTGTCTGAATTCTTTGGACAAGCTTCGTAATTCATGTACTTTACGCATGAATTGATGTATGATGAAGTCGAAGCCAATTCCTTCGACTAGACTTAAGATGTTTTATGGATTTCTTATAGTCTATTGAAATGTTATCAAAGTTGTTAAGTTTTGACAAACTATTTTGGTACGATTTTCAAAGGAAGACTGAGTATGCATAAACAAATGTTTTGTCGTCAAATGACATGCACGTGAGGTTTCCAAACCTTAAACGTATATACGTTTAAAGAAAGTAGTGTTGTACAACATAGAGTACTATAGGTTGATCACCTAGACGTGCTTGTAAGATATGCCGAAGTTACGGACTTGGTGCCGGGTTGTCCTTTTTAAAGAAATAATGAAATGCTCAAGGTCTTGGACCGATATTGATGGTTAATGAATATTGTTCATTATGAAACGTTTTAAAGAAAAGAGAAGTGCTATTTTGAATCATCGATAGTACTTCATAACTATTGTTCAGTTATTGAAGATATACGATTTGTATGTTTCAAGCATATTGTTAAATGAAATTGTCATACTTGCTGAGCTAGTTATGCTCATTCTTGCTTGAACCATATGAATGTAGCTAAGACCGAGCGGACCAAAGCATCTAGTAAAGATAAAGGGAAGGCTAAGGCGAATCAGTAGATTTTCCTTTGTAATAGTATAGTTGACATGTTGTAATTATTTGATATTATGACAAGCAAACATGTAATGGTTATAAAGAGCCTGGAATAGTAATATTTTTTTGGAATATATAGAAGACATTTTTACTCTTTTGAAGTATTTCAATTGAATGAATATGTGAACTGTAGCACCATGTGCACCAATTGTCGTGTTGGAAGATACCCGGATTTGGGGGCGTCACAATGTCATAGTTGAAATCATAATTTGACCTTAAAGTTGTAAAAACTAATTCATTATAGGATCCTTTTAATAACATGCTTATTAACACATGAACACTATACTGGACATGTTTTACAGATTATAGTAACCATATAAGCATGCATCAGTTCTCAATTTATTAACAGAACTCAGACCTCACTGCAGGGCGACGCAGCCACGCTGAATTTGAACTAAGGAGTGGCGCGGCTGCGCTGCTGCTTGCTTAAACCAGAACTACTAGATAATAGTTTGGCCATACATACGCACTTATAAACAATTATAATGACATTTACAGAGTTATGTCTATGAATAGGTTTGTCCTCCCCTATTGCCATTCCAAGACTCTCTTAATACTATGGTTTTCTTTTTAGGAAAATCTCTATTAACAAGGCAAAATGACTAGTTTTTAACAAACTATCCATGGCTAACCATTATATCACATAATGAGGTTAATAACCTTTAAATATACATGCTCGAGTTGTCTTGCCCATGTATTTCAATTCAACATAGTTTTTATCTTTTTAGAAATCTTTCGAAACCATGCTTTACTAGTTCACAACATGTTTAATTAGATGGATGCACATATCAATCATATCTAGATGCATAAAGCGTCCTATCATGATGGTCCATAGGTTCAGAATACATATAGGGTATTCCCCCAACAAAGTTGGGTTTCAACTTCAACATTTTTATTGAAAATCTCATGTTAAACCACTAAGCATGCAAAATAAGTCCACTAGTTTAAGTCATGCTTTCATGTTCATAGACATATGAAACCAATTTATAATAGCATGTTTTCGAGTTCAAAACTTGGTGTACACATAGTTCATTTACACATACCTAGAAAGATCAGAACCTGGTCATGGGTAACGTTAAGCGAAGGCTAGTTTTTACGGCTGAAAAAGAACCTGGTCATGGTCGGAAACGGGTAGAAGGCACACCGCCTAGAACCCGACATCGAGATGATCAGGATGATAAGGCCTCCAGGTTAGCCAAGATGGAAGACGAAGCGGATAAGGCTATGGAGGTACTTCTAAAACAGAGACAAGATATTGCCGAACAGATGCTTCGGATGGCAGAGTTATGGGAACAAGCGTCAAGCTATGTTCAATCCGAAGAGCTTGGGCACAGGAGAGGAAAAGAACCTGCCCATTCGGGTCGGGAATCTCGGGGCCAACCACGAGAACAAAGAAGGTTAAGAAGCCCTACTCCCCAAAGATCGAAGAGGGCACACCACCTTGTCGGTTCTAGGGAGCAAGGTCGAAGCAGGCAGAGAGGCCGGTCTAGAGAGTATACACCCGAAAATACAAAGAAAGCACTTTGCCTTGTACATTCTCGTCACAACGATGAAACTCAGCGACGAAGTAGATCCAGAAGTCGCACTCCAGAGGGTCCACTGAGGGTACACCGCCCTGCGGACTCTCATCGTCAGAGAAGCCCCGTGAAGGTTGGGGGTTCCATTGTTAAAGCCCGATCTACTCAGAGGAAGAGAGAGTCACCGAAAAAAGAAGCATCATCTTAACTAGAAGGAGAGGAGTATCTGGTGAAAGAATTAAATGAACTTCGGAAGCAGCTTGCCGAAGTCCAGCAAACAAAGGATACTTCGGGAAAGAAGGCATCTCCTTTTTCCGTGGAGATTCTTAAAGAGAAAGCTGACCCCACCAAGAAGTTTCCCCAAATAGAAATTTACGATGGATCTGGGGATCCTTATGACCACAATCAGGTGTTTGACCGACTGATGGACTATTATGACTTTAGCGATGCTGCTAAGTGTTATACCTTTGTCACAACGCTCCGTAAGAATGTCAGGCAGTGGATGGGGACTTTAACTTCAGATTCAATATCATCTTGGGCGGAAATGTGCAGTAAGTTCCATGCTCGCTTTGGGAGCAATAAGAGGAGGGGAAAACTAACCGGCTCATTGGTTCAGGTTCGACAGTATTCGAATGAGTCTTTGGGCCAATATGTAAAACGGTTCCGTGAAGCAGTCGGCCAAGTGACAGACTTGAACGATCTACAAGCCGTTGGACTATTTCAGAATGGATTAGACCTGGTCAAATCAGAAAAGTTGGTGAAGAAGTTGATGTTTCACCACCCGAAGAGTCTCGCTGAAGCCTTCGACAAAATAGAAGGCTATATCGTGGTAGAGGAGGCCATGAATAGTCTCAAACGTCCTTCTTCAGATCGGCTTAAGGAGACAGATCGGGATAGAGTAGACGGGGACCAGAAGAAGAGTGAGGGGAATAAAGACCACTGTGACGGTGGGTCGAAGAAGTACAATAACAACTGGAGACAGGGGGAGGTTATTCGTCCGCTCCTGCCCAAAGAGTTAATAGGACATACACTACACTCAATACTGATATGGTTGTCATCCTGGACCAAATCAAAAATAAACCTATTTTCGAACCACCTCGAGATAACATTAATCCTGGAAAAGGTAACTCTCGTAAGTATTGTGACTATCATCAAGCTTCGGGTCACGATACGAATGATTGTGCTAGTCTGAAGGACTTTATCGAGAGGAAGGTTCAAGGTGGACCCTTTGTTCAGTATGTGGCTGCCAGAACGACTCAACAAGCTCAGCAGAGGGATAGAGAGCTTGTTCAGCGCTGCCCAAAATTGGCCTCAAAGAAGCGCCGCTGGCTCTGGGACACCTGCGCAAGGCATGTAGTAGATGTCATCACCGGGGGCACTTCTGGAAAGCTTGTTGAAAAAAAGCGTCGAAGCTATTTGGATTCGGTCTTGTCAGTGGCGGGTACCCTCCCGAAGATTGATAGACCTTATCCAGGTACGGTAATTTCCTTTACTGATGAGGATTACCCTTCGAAAATCATCAAACCACATGAGGGATCATTGGTGGTGATTGCACAAGTGGGTTCGGTGGACATGAAGCGAATGATAATCGATAATGGGTCTTCTGTGGATATTTTGTATGCCCACGCTTATCAGAGGATGCATCTGGATGTGCAGAAGATGGAAATCGGGCAGGAGGCTCCTTTGTATGGCTTCAGCAACGATCTGGTCAAAGTGGCTGGAAATATTGAGCGGCCGGTCTTCTTCGAAATGGCCCCTCAACAGGTAGAAATAACTTGCAAATTTTATGTTGTGCATGTAGATTCTGCTTATAATTCCATTATGGGGAGGCCTACTTTAACTGTTTTACAAGCCGTGACTTCGATCTCTCATTTCAAAATCAAATTTCCTACGGCTCACAGAGTTGGAGAGGTAAAAGGAGATCTGGATCTGGCTAGGCGATGTTTTAGGAATGCTGTGATCACTTCGGGAGTGGGGGGTATCAAAGCAGAAACAGACCATGGTGATAGAGATCGAACCCTTCACCGAGAGCAGTTCAGAGCCATTAGTCATGCCAGCTGGAGAAACAGAGGAGATCACTCATTCATGGCAAGGCGAACAAGACAGTAAAAATAGGTTCGGGCCTACTGGAACCTCTTCGGATGAACCTCATGGAGCTCCTACGCTGCTATGCTGACATCTTTGCGTGGGAACCTCAAGACATGCCAGGGGTGAGCGGACAGATTGTAGCATCGGTTGGAGGTGGACCCGTCAAAGAAGCCAGTTCGACAGAAGAGGAGGATTTTTGCACCTGAGCACCAACGGATCATCGATGAAGAAATTGCAAAGCTGCTGGCTGCAGACTTCACCTTTGAGATCGATTACCCGCAGTGGATGGCAAATGTGGTGCTGGTCCAGAAGCAGAATGGAAAGTGGCGAGTCTGTATCGACTATACAGATCTGAACAAAGCTTGTCCTAAGGATTTCTACCCGCTGCCCCACATCGACCATCTCATCGATGCGACTTCGAGGTATGCTTTATTGAGCTTCATGGATGCATTCTCTGGTATCACCAAATTTCTATGTGTAAAGAGGATATACCGAAGACGGCATTCATTACGCATCGTTCGGTGTATGCCTACAAGAAAATGACCTTTGGCCTAATTAACGCCGGGGCCACATACCAGAGGATGATGAACTATGTCTTCAGATATCAATTGGGCAAGAACATGTACGTCGATGATATGATTGTCAAGAACATGCAGGTGCAGAAACACTTGGATGATTTGGAAGAATGCTTTCAGAAAGTTCGTCATCACAACTTGAGGCTGAATCCTACTAAGTGCACCTTAGGATTGGGGGCTAACAAGTTTCTAGGTTATCTTGTCAGTCAGAGAGGAATTAAAGCTAACTCAGAGAAGATTCAAGCAATTCTGAATATGAAGACTCCTCAGTCATTTAAATATGTTCAACGTTTGACTGGAAGGATTGCAGCTTTGAGGAGGTTCATGTCCAGATCGGCAGAAAGGTGTTTGCCATTTTTTGATACTTTGAAAGGGCCGAAGAATGCAAAGACGTTCCAATGGACTTTGGAATGTGAAGACGCAATTCAGAGCATAAAGTCTTATTTGTCTTCGGCACCTTTGTTGGTGAAGCCCGCTTCTGCTGAGCCTTTGTATTTGTACTTAGCAGCTAGTTCATTAGCAGTAGGAGTAGTTTTGGTGTGTGAAGTTGGGGGTAAGCAACACCAGGTTTACTACGTAAGCTATGTCCTTCGGGATTCTGAAACAAGGTACCCAAACATTGAAAAGTTTGCTTTTGCTTTGATAATTGCTAGTCGAAATCTTAGGCAATACTTCCAGGGTAGGTTGTTGGTGGTATACACAGATCAGCCTTTGAAGAAAATTATGGGCAAACCTGAGGTTTTGGGGAGATTAGCTGTATGGACGATGGAGTTGTCCCAATTTTTCATTGAATATCATCCCCGAACTGCCATCAAGGGGCAGGCCTTGGCTGATTTTGTGGTCGAGTGTTCATTTTTGAAGCGTATGAAGTCGAAATGGTCAAGGGTCCGACAGAGCAACCTACGCTTCTTCAATGTAGCGTAACTCGTGGATGTTGTATGCAGATGGGTCTTCTACTATGGACATCAGTGGAGAAGGGATCATTTTGATAAGTCCAGAGGGATTCAAAGTACAGCAGGCCATCAGATTTGAATTCAGGGCAACGAACAACGAAGCTGAGTATGAGGCGGTACAACAGGGTTACGATTGGCGAAGAGTCTTGAAGTGCAGAGAATAGTCATCTTCAGTGATTCTCAGTTGGTCGTCAAACAGCTCTCAGGGGAATATGAAGCCCGAGGTCATAAAATGGTCAAATACTTGGCAGAACTGAAAGATTGGCTTCAGTATTTCCAATCGTATGAATTACAAGGAGTAGAGCGTAGTGACAATTCCATTACTGATGCACTCTCGAAGCTGGCCACTACGGATGCTAACATTTTTGATGGATCCGTTTACTTGGAAATTTTACAACATCTTACTGTTCAGCATTAAGCGGTAATGTGCCTTGATCGTTCCAACTGCTGGTTGACTCCATATCTGGAGTATCTAGCAGATGGCATCCTTCCTTCGGATCAGATGCTGGCCAAGAAAATCAAGTACAAGAGTGCTAACTTCATTCTAATAGATGGGGATCTTTTTCAAAGGGCCTTCTCGTCTTCATTGCTGAAATGTTTGACTCCGTCCGAAGCTGAATATGCTTTCCGAGAAGTTCACGAAGGCATCTATGGCGACCATATGGCTGTTAAGTCATTAGCCTACAAAGTACTTCGTCAGGGATACTACTGGCCTACCATCTTCAAGGAAGCAACGGAGTATGTCAAGAAGTTCGAGAAGTGTCAACTCAACAGTCCAATCCTACATTAGCCACCAGAAGAGCTATACTCGATCTTATCTCCTATACCCTTTGTTGTCTGGGGGTTGATATACTGGGTCCATTGCTGAAAGCTAAAGGTCAGGTCAGTTTTTTTATAGTTGCCATTAACTATATGACCAAATGGGTAGAAGCGAAGCCACTTAGGTTAATAACGGAACAGGAATACATGAAATTCATGAAGGAGTCAGTAGTGTTTCGTTTCAGAATTCCTAAGGTGGTGATATCGGACAATGGACATCAGTTTGTGGGATCAAAGTTTGAAGCATTTTTGAAGGAGTTAGGAGTTCAGCACAGAAAGACTTCAGTAGCTCATCCTCCGTCGAACGGGCAAGTCGAAGTGACCAACAGAACGCTGCTAAATGGGATCAAGTGTAGACTGGATGAAGCTAAGGGAAAATGGCCCGAGGAGTTGCTCAGCGTGCTATGGGCTTATCGGACTACTCTAAGGACTACAACGGGGGATTCACCTTTCAGACTGGCTTATGGTACTGATGCCTTAGTCCCAGTTGAAATTGGATCTCCAAGTCTTCGGGTCAGTCAATTCAAAGAGATCTACAACGAAGAGGGGCTGAAGGTTAATCTTGATTTGCTTGAAGAAGTCAGAGAAACGTCCTTGATCAGATTGGCAGCCTATCAGCGAAGAGTGGCTAAGCATTACAATAAGGAGGTAAAGCTTCGCAGATTTGAAGTGGGAGATTTTGTTCTCAGAAAAGTCAAAGCATCTACACCTCAGAATTTGGGAAAGCTGATGCCGAATTGGGAAGGACCGTATGAAGTCATTGAAGTACCGAAGCCGGGGACTTATCGGTTAAGGGCATTGGACGGATCAGAAATTAAAAATACTTGGCATGATGGAAGGCTTCGGAAATATTTTCAGTAGATACAGTGTCAGTATACCGAAAGTCTGTAAATGTTTAAGTCATCATCAATAAAAGTTCCTTTTTTCTCAACTAGTCTTGTCTTCGTTGTTGTTCAATTCTTAGGTGTAAGGAGGTTCGGGTGGACTCGCTGACCATTCGCTGGTAGCCTTATTGGCAGGTGGTCCTTATGAGTTTGTCAGGCCCTTCGTGGTAGGCAAATTTCATTCTATGACTTTGTCAGGCCCTTTGTGGTAGGCAAGTGTCATCCTTTAGACATTATCAGGCCCTTCATGGTAGGCAAGTGTCATCCTTTAGACGTTGTCAGGCCCTTCGTGGTAGGCAATTGTCATCCTTTAGACGTTGTCAGGCCCTTCGTGGTAGGCAATTGTCGTCCTTTAGACTTTGTCAGGCCCTTCGTGGTAGGCAAATGTCATCATGTGGGTTTGTTAGGCCCTTCGTGGTAAACAAATTCCCTATGAAGCAGATCTAGCTCTCACTTCGGTAATGAATAAGTATTCATTTACTTTATTACCTAAATTTTTCTAAGTGTTGAGTTTAGACTGTTTCATTACTTAACTTCATCTTATCTGTTATACGATTTGCCTAATTGTTAATTAACAGTTTAAGTTAAGTTCATAAAGAGCTTGTACATTTTTCAAGTTGATTGATATGGAACTATTGACAGAAATTAACAACAAAGGAGTAATAGGGAAAAAGACTGATATTTCATTAAGAATAATTATATTTACATGAAAAGACAGAATTTTTTTTACAGAAGTCCTACAAGTTAAAGAAAAGGTAATCATCTTCAAGAATTAGCTTCGTCTTCGGAGGAGTCGAGAATGGTAGGATCAGCCTTGGCCGTGACAAGTCTTGCCTTGTCCTTCCTTCGGCATTCATAATATCCATCCGAGAACATTTGAATTGTGACACCCCCAAAATAGGTTCAATCCATCAAACCTATTCTGAGTTGCCAAATACATGGTACAGAAAACAACTACAACTTTATTACTACAATTATCGTGCAAAATACAACAACATATATACTGTGAGTTTTAATACCAACTGTGACTCATGTCCCAACTATGGACATCATCTCACATTGATACATTACATAAAGGTACAATCAATAACTGTTTTAGAAATTAAAATCTTTGGAAAGTGCTCAAGGAAACCTTCGTACATGGGAGGCCATGCGTCTAGGTTATGATAGATATCATACGCCCACAAAATTATCCTTGGTTGACCCAATAGACCCCAAAGAAAAATGAGAAGATTATTATCATATTCTTTCCAATGGTGAGTCTTCTCTTGACATATAACTATCTCCATTTTCTCCAGTTGAAAATTATATTTCAAATAAACTCCAAGATCATATAGGTAGTGCTTGTAGATATACTCAATAAGTGGATGTGCACAACCTTGTCTTATGATAACACGAGGTTGTATGTCATTAGACATCTTGTATGATAATGGCAAAACACCCTTCCAATATTGGGTTCGTTTCACCCTATTTGATTCACCAAATATAACTACTAAATGATGTATAAAATACAACACAGTTTTCTATATTGTTTAGGGAGAACCTCCACAGCTAAAGATCACCGTTTTATTCTCCTATTACCCCCGCTCGACCCAACTACACTCTTATTACTTGAAAAGAATTGTTAAGCAGAAGGGTGAGCATAACTAGCCCAGTAAAGAATATCATGACTAAAGATAAATAAATTATCAATAGCCTTCATTAGTAATAAATCAGAGATTTAGAACATATGGTAGATGATAAAATTTTTCAACCATAGTTGCAGCGGAACGAGCAATCCATTAGAAGAGTAAAATAGACCATAAAGTCTATTGTCTTCTCCATGTTAAAAGTCCACCAACAATGTTTTATCCCTGAAACATCAATCAACAGTTCCTGTCCACAATCATGTGAATAACTCATAATCATAATTGTGGTTCAAAATTCCTCTCCTCATCTAGGACGAAGATAATTTTCATCACCTATCTTTACCTGAAACATCAGAGATCATGGTTATACCAAATCACAGTTCCTGTTCATAATCATACTAATAAATTCATCTTTTCACTACGGGCCAGAGATATTCGTCAACAGTTCATCTTTGCACTACTGGCCAAAGATATTCAACAACATGTCATCTTTGCACTACGGGCCAAAGATATTCAACAACAGGTCATCTTTGCACTACAGGCCAAAGATATTCAACAAAAGATCATCTTTGCACTACAGGCCAAAGATATTCAACAACAGGTTATCTTTACACTACAGGCCAAAGATATTAATATCTCAAAGAAATATATAATCATTTATATAAACAATAATTATAACCATGTTGATCAATTCACCTTTGCACTTAAGCTAAAGATATTCAATTATAAATTCAATGGTCATGATCATACCAGTAAAAAATTTAACTTTGTACTACTGGCCAAAGAGAACCCATAGTCACGATCATACTAATAATCTACCCATCTTTACACTCAAGTCAAAGAGAAATTCCATCACCAGGGTTATAAAAATGTTATATATGATAATAAAAACAATATGATCAACAACTGCATTTAATTTCAAGAGTAAGATTCATAAATCAATGATAATTTGGTTAGAAAATGAAACCAATTTTGTCGTGAATAGTACCCCATGAATAGTAACTCGTGAATAGTAATTCATGAATAGTAACCCCGACATGAAAAAAGTAAAAATTCCATAATAAAATTCATACCAATATTTTGGTATAATGATATTGAAAGAATAACATTTCTTAAACTTATAAACAATTTATTTTAATTGTTTACACTTTACTAAATAATACATTTAATCATCCTAAAATGTAAAACTCGTAAGATTTCATCACCAATAACCAAAACCCTCATCAAAAATCTGCATATATCTCATATAGGATTCTTAAGCCATAAAATCCTATTTTTCAATTTTCTTACTTACATAACATATTTAATTCATTTATTCATAACTAGTCCATTTTCATGAAAAATACCAAATCAGTACAAACAAATTTTCTTTTCTGAGTTTAGTAGAATATAGTCCCATATTGAACATATATTTTTCTCAGAATTTTTAAAAATCATTTACTATTTTTCATATGGCCAAAAGAGCCAAATATTTAAACATTTATCATAAACTTTACTTTTATCCAAAAATTCCAAAATTCACAGAGTACACTGGTATTATATAGATGTACTCCCAATAAAAATTTCATCAATTTTGGAGTTTACCACAAGGAGTTATAAGCGGTTACTTTTAAAATAGTCTTTTCTCGTAAAATTCATAACTCTTAATCTATACATCCAAAAATCGCCATTTTTGGACACAATCAATAAAACTCATCAAAATATCATTTCAAATTTTTCCGAAATTTTACGACTAAGAGAAGTATGAACCTGAAAACATAATAACCCTTAAAATCCCGTACCTCATAAGAGAAGTACTTCTGACTGGAATATCGGATATGATGTTGAATGAAACTTGTACTGAATAGAAACTCTCAAAGTATCTAAATACTCACAAAATACACTCGATAATATAGAGAGAAAGAAAACTTATTTCTGGTGTGATTTTCAATTCTAACTTAGCCCTCTATTTATAGGAAAATGTTAGCACGTCGAAGCAGACTTGACCTGCAACCTGATGGCTTTACCTGCTACTATTACACCCACCAAAAATCAGCCATCTTCCCCAACAACCAAAAGTGGGGTCCACTCATATTTTTAATAAAAATATTTTAATTTTTGAAACTTCAGTAATTCATAATAAATAGCCCTTTTATCAGAAAAATACGAATTTTATGTCCATTCCACACGAAATTGAATTCCCTACAACTTTGTATCTTTAAGTATTTCCAAATTCCAAACAGAAAATATTCGAAATTCACATACGAACGTTTTTCAACACCTCTTAAAATTAATAACAAATCATACGTTAATTTTTAACGGTTCAAAATTTGTGGATATATACTCAACTTATATATGTATAACATATCCACAAAACACAACGATCCAACGGTCGGATTAAAAATTATAACTCACGCAATATATCTCAAGAACACTGGTTTGATTTTTAATACCTCCATTCCGATAAAATACTGATAAAACACCTCAACATTAATTCCTTCATTTATAACCACATAAATAAATCCATCATTTAAATTCGCATCAAATAAATATTTCCTTATCATATAAATCAATAATTAATTATTCATAAATAATATTACAGAATCACATTTATGACAACCAGACAGTTCCCAAGAAAGAGGGGGCTTTCCGATAAGGATTTCTCCTTATTGGCGCGCAATTAGGTGACCAAACCTCTCCTTGACAGAACTTTCTAGACATTGCCAATAATGCTATCTAATAATATTATTCAAATAATATGAATTATTGATCCGATAATGGGAATCTTCATGCGATGACAATTATTGAACAACAATAATATAAAATATCAACGTAGCAATTATTGAATCAATAAAATAAAATATTGAATAAAGAATTACTGTAACAATTATTGAGTAGTGTCTTCACGTAAGAATAAATAATTCAAAAATACCGTGCAATACCGTAAGCTGCTCTTGTGCAACAACGCCAGACATTTACTTTTACCCAATCGCATTCCAATAAGTGTTAACTTGATAGAACGATTACGCCGTTATTTATAAAAATTCAAATTTGTCGCTTTCTTCATCCGGCGCTATTCATTATGGGGCCCACAAATGGTTATGCCGTCGCATTTAATAATATTCCCAAGCGGAAAAGAATATTCCACGACCAAACGAATATTCCCCGACATCAATGAATATTTTATAACCACTTGCTTATTTTGAAAAAAATTCACATATCACCCTTAACTTTAACCTTTTATCAATTTAACTATTTACTGAATAGTAATTATAAGAAAAATTGAATACTTTTATTTCATAAAATTCGGGGTCTTATAATCTCTCCTCCTTATGAAATTTCGTCCCCGAAATTTACGTTCCTGGTATTTCGAAGAGTTGAGAATACCTTGCTTTCATTTCATATTCCACCTTACCTGTCCTCATGATTTCTCCATTTGCTCATCTCCTGTATTTTAGATATCATTCTAGAATACAACTTCAAAATAAAGGCTAATTGACATATCACAATTTGTCAACTTACGTAAAAAAAATCAGCTTAGGTAGGACACACACTAGCGAAGGATATTACTCGTCTCTCCCTTCCTAGTTCTAATCCCGGATCTCCGCCAGTGATCATATCCCTAAGCTCTGATACCAATTGTGACACCCCCAAAATAGGTTCAATCCATCAAACCTATTCTAAGTTGCCAAATACATGGTATAGAAAACAACTACAACTTTATTACTACAATTGTCGTGCAAAATACAACAACACATATACTGTGAGTTTTAATACCAACTGTGACTCATGTCCCAACTATGGACATCACCTCACATTGATACATTACATAAAGGTACAATCAATAACTGTTTTAAAAATTAAAATCTTTGGAAAGTGCTCAAGAAAACCTTCGTACATGGGAGGCCATGCGTCTAGGTTATGATAGATACCATATGCCCACAGAATTATCCCTGGTTGACCCAACAGACCCCAAAGAAAAATGAGAAGATTACTATCATATTCTTTCCAATGGTGAGTCTTCTCTTGACATATAACTATCTCCATTGTCTCCAGTTGAAAATTATATTTCAAATAAACTCCAAGATCATATAGGTAGTGCTCGTAGATATACTCAATAAGTGGATGTGCACAACCTTGTCTTATGATAACACGAGGTTGTATGTCATTAGACATCTTGTATGATAATGGCAAAACACCCTTCCAATGTTGGGTTCGTTTCACCCTATTTGATTCACCAAATATAACTACTAAATGATGTATAAAATACAACACAGTTTTCTATATTGTTTAGGGAGAACCTCCACAGCTAAAGATCACCGTTTTATTCTCCTGTTACCCTCGCTCGACCCAGCTACACTCTTATTACTTGAAAGGAATTGTGAAGCAGAAGGGTGAGCATAACTAGCCCAGTAAAGAATATCATGACTAAAGATAAATAAATTATCAATAGCCTTCATCAATAATAAATCGTAGATTTAGAACATATGGTAGATGATAAAAATTTCAACCATAGTTAACAAAGCAGAATCAAGCAATCCATTAGAAGAGTCAAATAGACTATAAAGTCTATTATCTTCTCCATGTTAAAAGTCCACCAACAATGTTTTATCCTCAGAACATCAATCAACAGTTCCTCGCCCACAATCATGTGAATAACTCATAATCATAATTGTGGTTCTAAATTCCTCTTCTCATCTAGGACGAAGATAATTTTCATCACCTGTCTTTACCTGAAACATCAGAGATCATGGTTATACCAAATCACAGTTCCTGTTCATAATCATACTAATAAATTCATCTTTTCACTACGGGCCAAAGATATTCGTTAATAGTTCATCTTTGCACTACTGGCCAAAGATATTCAACAACATGTCATCTTTGCACTACGGGCCAAAGATATTCAACAACAGGTCATCTTTGCACTACATGCCAAAGATATTCAACAACAGATCATCTTTGCACTACAGGCCAAAGATATTCAACAACAGGTTATCTTTACACTACAGGCCAAAGATATTAATATCTCAAAGAAATATATAATCATTTATATAAACAATAATTATAACCATGTTGATCAATTCACATTTGCACTTAAGCTAAAGATATTCAATTATAAATTCAATGGTCATGATCATACCAGTCAACAATTCAACTTTGCACTACTGGCCAAAGAGAACCCATAGTCATGATCATACTAATAATCTACCAATCTTTACACTCAAGTCAAAGAGAAATTCCATCACCAGGGTTATAAAAATGTTATATATGATAATAAAAACAATATGATCAACAACTGCATTTAATTTCAAGACTAAGATTCATAAATCAACGATAATTTGGTTAGAAAAAGAAACCAATTTTTTCGTGAATAGTACACCATGAATAGTAACTCGTGAATAGTAACTCGTTAATAGTAACTCATGAATAGTAATTCATGAATAGTAACCCCGACATAAAAAAGATAGAAATTCCACAATAAAATTCATACCAATATTTTGGTATAATGATATTGAAAGAATAACATTTCTTAAACTTATAAACAATTTATTTTAATTATTTACACTTTACTAAAGAATGCATTTAATCATCCTAAAACGCCAAACTAATAAGATTTCATCACCAATAACCAAAACCCTCATAAAAAATCTGCATATACCTCATATAAGATTCTTAAGCCATAAAATCCTATTTTTAAATTTTCTTACTTTACATAACATATTTAATTCATTTATTCATAACTAGTCCATTTTCATGAAAAATACCAAATCAGTACAAACAAATTTTCTTTTCTGAGATTTAGTAGAATATAGTCCATATTGAACATATAATTTTTTCAAAATTTTTAAAAATCATTTACTATTTTTCATATGGCCAAAACAGCCGAATATTTAAACATTTATCATAAACTGTACTTTTATCCAAAAATTCCAAAATTCACATAGTACACTGATATTATATAGATGTACTCCCAATAAAATTTTCATCAATTTTGGAGTTAACCACAAGGAGTTATAAGCGGTTACTTTTAAAATAGCCTTTTCTCGTAAAATTCATAACTCTTAATCTATACATCCAAAATTCTCCGTTTTTGGACACAATCAACAAAACTCATCAAAATATCATTTTAAATTTTTCCAGAATTTTCTGAAGGTCAGAATAAGTATGAACTGAAAAACATAATAACCCTTAAAATCCCTTACCTCAAAAGTGTAGTACTTCTGACTGGAATATCGGATATGATGTTGAATGAAACTTGTACTGAATAGCAACTCTTAAAGTATCTAAATACTCACAAAATAAACTCGATAATATAGAGAGAAATAAAACTTATTTCTGGTGTGATTTTCAATTCTAACTTAGCCCTCTATTTATAGGAAAATGTTAGCACGCCGAAGCAGACTTGACCTGCAACCTGATGGCTTTACCTGCTACTATTACACCCACCAAAAATCAGCCATCTTCCCCAACAACCAAAAGTGAGGCCCACTCATATTTTTAATAAAAATATTTTAATTTTTGAAACTTCAATAATTCATAATAAATAGCCATTTTATTAGAAAAATACGAATTTCATGTCCATTCCACACGAAATCGAATTCTCTACAACTTTGTATCTTTAAGTATTTCCAAATTCCAAACAGAAAATATCCGAAATCCACATACGGACGTTTTTCAACACCTCTTAAAATTAATAACAAATCATACGTTAATTTTTAACGGTTCAAAATTTGTGGATATATACTCAACTTATATAAGTATAACATATCCAAAAAACACAACGATCCAACGGTCGAATTAAAAATTATAACTCACGCAATATATCTCAAGAACACTGGTTTGATTTTTAATACCTCCATTCCGATAAAATACTGATAAAACACCTCAACATTAATTCCTTCATTTATAACCACATAAATAAATCCATCATTTAAATTCTTATAAAATAAATATTTCCTTATCATATAAATCAATAATTAATTATTCACAAATAATATTACAGAATCCCAGGAAAGAGGGGGTTTTTCGATAAGGATTTCTCCTTATTAGCGTGCAATTAGGTAACCAAACCTCTCCTTGACAGAACTTTCTAGACATTGCCAATAATGCTATCTAATAAAATTTTTCAAATAATATGAATTATTGATCTGAAAATGGGAAATACTGTGCAGTGACAATATTTGAACAATAATAATATAAAATACCAACGTAGCAATTATTGAATCAATAAAAAAAAATATTGAACAGTAATTACTGTAACAATTATTGAGTAGTGTCTTCTTACGTAAGAATAATTAATTAAAAAATACTGCAATACCGCAGTGCATCGCAACAAGTAACAACGCGTATTATTTTACTTTACCCACCGGGTATTCCAACGATGTTAATTGTGAACGATTACACAATTATTTATAAAAATTCAAATTTGTCGCTTTTCTTCATTTGACAGTTATTACATTATGGGCCCACAAATAGTTAACTAGGCGTCGCATTTAATATTCCCTGATGTAAAGAATATTCAACGACCAAACGAATATTCCCCAACATCAATGAATATTTTATAACCACTTGCTTATTTTGAAAAAAATTCACATATCACCCTTAACTTTAACTTTTTATCAATTTAACCATTTATTGAATAGTAATTATAAGAAAAATTGAATACTTTTATTTCATAAAATTCGGGGTCTTACATGAACCACCTTCTCGTTCAACTCATTTGACTGACGGGTACTCATCCTAGATTTGCTTGCGAAGCTCCTCGGTCAAAGGGGGACCTAGATCCTCTAACGCTTTCAACTTATCCTAAAGCTCGCGACGTTTGGTCAAAATGTCTCTGTTTGTCATCACGAGCCTGCTCCTGAAGATTATCAACTTGTATCGCCAAGCTCTGATTGGCTATACAAAGTTCTTCATTTCTAATCCTCAGAGCATGGTTCTGAGTGTCAAGATCAACATTCAAACTAGTCATCTCTTGCTGACTGGCTTTTGTCTTCTTCAGTTCATCCTTGCAGATCTTCAACTCTTCCATTCGTTGAGTTAGATCCTTTTGGAGGCCTTCATTGTTGAAGAGGGCAGTACCGAGGTCACCTCTTTCCTTAGTCAACGCTGACTTCAGAATGACGTTCTCTCATCGGGTTGCATCATCTTCGGCTTCAGTTTCTTGGTAGCATGGGAGAAGACGCCCGAAGACGGCATTCGCTTGTAGATATTCATAGACAATCAGTTAGTCTTCAAAGAAATACATATAAATTCAAATGAACAGACAGATAAACAGTTACCTTAGCATGATATCTCATGCCTTCCTTGATCAGGTCCATGATTGAGCTGTTGCTAAACCGATGCTCATCGGTCTCCCAGACAAATGAGTTTAAAAGTTGGAAAGGGAAGTTCCCGTTAAACTCAGGCCATATAGTTGGTGAAGACATGGCTTCATGCTGAAAGTTAGTTGGTGATGTTGGTGGAAGAGAATGTGTGTGAAACTCGTTGTGGATAGGGGATCGAACTGGCGATTCAGGAATCGACTCCTCAGGAGGTGGAGGTTGATCAGGAATAGGTCCTTCGGGTGGTGGCGGTTGATCATCCGAAGGCTATTTTCATTTCCGAGAAGGAGCTAAAGTCTCAGGTTGTTCTCCCAGTTCTTTTTCAGAAACGACGATTTCCACGGGTGGGGGAACTCGAAGGTCATCAGCAGTTAAAGGAGTTACCTTAACTCGTCTTTTCTTGATACGAAGAGCCTGCATCCATTCGTTGGCAAACATATCGATCAAGCTGGAGGTAGAGATTGGTTGGGATTCTTGGGAGATACCTCTTGACTTTCGAACAACCCTCTTCTTCTTGCAAGGTCGGAGGGTTTCTTTAGCAATTTCTGGTTCTACAGCATGATCTTCGGCATCTGGGGCCTCAGAAGCCGGAACATCTTCCTGGGGGGGTTTGGTAGTAAGGGGTGATGGAGTTTTGCCCGAGAGAAACTTTTCCAAGTCACTTCGGTTAACTGATGATGGTTTGATCAAAGATACTGCAACAGAGAAATACATTTTGTTAGATCTGTTTACAATAATAAACTCAGAAGTTTTATTTCGGTAAAAATTTGAGACTTACATTTGTGGTCATATAACCATGATTGTTTGGTAAGAAGATTGTAACTCCATTCCTTCTTCGGGAAGTTTTCCCGAAGTTCAATCATTTCTTTAACACATTCTTCAGCTATATCTCTGAAGTCGAGAGATACTTTGTCTAATGTCGTCCAGTCTGGAAGAGAAGCAATTTTGGGCCCTTTGACGAAGAGCCATTTTTCATGCCATCCTCGGTTGCTGGAAGGAGTACTGATCAGAGAGCGTCGCTCAAAGTTCTCTCCAGGCTTCGCAGCTATCTTCCCCAGTACCTTCAACCATTTCTCTCTGGACTTGGTGATACTGTATATAGAGAAGAAGAAGTCGAGAGTGGGGGCGACGCCTACTTCGTGGCAAAAGGCGATGAACGCCAAGATGTGAATGTAGGAGTTTAGGACCAG
Organism: Panax quinquefolius; assembly: GCA_020205615.1. Taxonomy (NCBI): domain Eukaryota; kingdom Viridiplantae; phylum Streptophyta; class Magnoliopsida; order Apiales; family Araliaceae; genus Panax; species Panax quinquefolius. The sequence continues at coordinate 69,868,650 of CM035164.1, read as the reverse complement.
TTGGGCGAATCCAACGCCAACGAACCCTAGGAGGGTGGCCAAGAAAACGTGCAGGGGGAATCGAACCCGTTTTTCTAAAAGTGTCAGAGGCATAGCAGTCCAGCCATCCAGACACTGGTACATCCTCTCGGTGGCGGAGGGACGACGGAATTAATGGGTCGCCGGGACCTGGTACCATTCATAAGCATTCTGAACGTCCTTCTCATTCAAGGTTGATGCAGTATTGGCATGCGTAAATTATTCTGCACTCTGAAAAAAGATGGAAGGATTTGGGAGAGGCTTTTTCGGTGTGCTCTTGCTCGGGATATCAGTGGAGTTGGGGTTTGACCCCGAAGTGGCCTTGCTGGGACTAGGTGTAGGAGCAACAATGGTGAGGGGGGACACACGAAGTGGGGAAAGTTGGTTAGTATTCGATGAACCCGTTGCCATTGTTGACGATTTGCAAGGAGGAGAAAGAAATTTGAGAAAGAAGAAGGCTAGAGCTCGAAAAGGCGTCTGAAATTCAAATTAACAGGTAAAGTTGTCAATTTGGGAGAAAGTTACCTTTTATACTGACGGTTGCATGGTGCACGAGGACGGCACATTAATTGGAGGTAATGATGTGGGAGGGGAAGAGGTAGCGTCCGGTTTTGGGTTTAATGAGTTAACCGGAGTGGGTTTGTGTCCATTGGATCTCCATTTTTTGTCCTTAATGTTGATGGGTATGTGCCATTTGGGCTTTCGGTTCTATTTGAATTAATGGATATTTCTTATCAGTTGGGCCTCAGTGAGATTCCTCTTAGCCCCCTTTAATTTATTACAAATCCCTTTCATTATGAACTTATATTTTTTACAGTCTTCCATTAAACATCCTGTTTAATAAAAGACTGGGGTGCAATGTTGGGCCATAATACTTTTCGTATTGGGCCAGACCGAATGGGCTTCTCCCTTGGACCGATATATTTTACCTTTTGGACCGAATAGATTTGGCCGAGTTATTTGATTATTCTATTGGGTCATTTCGGTTGGATCCGGTCAGATGGGTCATCTTTATTGTATTGGGCTTAGTCATTGGATTGGTCCATTATGCAAATTGTCTCTTATCATATCTTTGACCGGTAATCATGGCAAAAAATAACAGTTGACTGTTATCTTTGCCACCGTATGCATGACATTAATGAGGATGTGACTGTAATAGCCGGCGGTGGACAAAGGTGATGGAGTAGCAGGTGAATCACCTGACGTGGGAGAGGGTTGTGTCAGGGATAGTGGGTGGCACGATAAACCAGGTTTTGGAGTGCATATGGGGCAACGATCACACAAGGAAAGAAGGTAACAACAAAACATTCAACCAAACTATTATCTCTCTCAATACACTAGACATATTATTCCTCCATTGTTAACCTTGTGATCACCGATACTGACTCTCACGCCGGAGCTATCCCCCGACGGTCAAGCCGTCAAGCTTTTGGTGTTGACTTGTTGAACTGTGCAGGATATCGGACACATCTTGGTGATTGGGACGTGAGAAAAGATCTTGGCGTTAACAAAACGTATCATGGCTTACTATATACATAACAACCTTAGTCCACATGTTAAGGTTATTTATATGAATATTCTTACTGACATAGCATGCTCAGAATGACACAAGACCACAAAACTAGTGCATATGACTGGCAGCCGGCGCGACCACGCGGTCATGTACTGTAACGAATGATTTGTTTGAGTTGTAATTCTGAGGACAGAATCCTTGTAAGGAGGGAATGATGTAACATTCCACAATTTGAAATTGTAATATTAAGTATTTATTGAATTATATTAGTATTTAATGGATATGTTTATTGTTGAATAAATAATTGTTCAATTTGATTTGATGTGGTTTAGTTAATTATTTGTTAAGTAAATAATTAAGGAGTTAAGAAAATTAATTGTTATAAGATTATATACCAATTTAATTTAATAGTTAAGCTAGAGAGCTTATAATGATTAAATGAATTATAATATTTTAATTGGAATTTATAATTAAAATAAGGTGTTAGTTGGTTAAATAAAATTATAATTATAAAGGAAATTATAATTATGTGATATTGATTTATGTGTTAAAGTAATTTAATAGATTAGTATTAGAATATATTAAATTGATTATCAATATTTAGTTAAATAAGAAGTGTGACAAATAACCTTGCTATAAAGGAGTTATTAAAAGAGTTTAATTTAGTTTTGGCCAAACAAGCCTTAATGCATATTAAGCCTTTAATCTAATAGTATTTTATCAAACAAGGTATAAGGATTAATCCATTTATTTTAATTAGGTTTACCAAACAAGGTGTAAGAGTTAATGGGTTATTTTTAGTTAGCTAGCCAAACAAGCCTTATGGCTTTTGATTTTCAAATAATCTATAACTGATGTCAGTTAAAATCTTATACTTAATATCTATGTTATTATTATTATACGTTTTATCTATTTGGTTAATACGTGAATTAGAATAGAGTTAGGAGAAAGACTCAGAAGAAGAAAGAGGAGAAGAAGAAGAAGAATACAGAGAAAAGTTGAGAGAAAGAAGGTTTTGATAAAGAGAAGAAGCTTGAGAATATCCATCATCATCTTGCTCCTATTTTTTCTAAAAACTATGGTTATCTTCTTCTCCAAAAAGTTCTCTGTAAAATAATTGTAAAAGATGAATTGTTGGTGTATATAGTTTTATATGATAATACATTTTTGTAAAACTATTTTTCATAGATTATGTATGGTTATAATCAATTAATTCATATATGTTTGTAAATTGTGAAGAAAACTATATTACAGAGTGTTTATATGAACATATATGAATATGGCTTAATTTAAAGTAAAATTGGGGTTTAATTAGTTGTTTAAATTATAAATTGACTATTGAAATAGGGAGAGGATGTATAAACATAAACATGATGTTTTGAATTAACTGTTTTGATTGAAAAACAAAGTTACAGTGATGATTTTCATTAAAAATGTCAAAAATGGAGTTTTTATCAAAAATAGTGAAATTGGGTGTTGTAAATTTGATATTTATGGTATTTTATGGGTAGAATCATGTTAAGAGTCTTTACAATATGTTTACATGAAGTCTCTGTATGTATTACATATAATTAGTTGTTAGATTGGAGCATGCAGGTCAATTTGGCTTTTTTTCATCTTGTTGTTGCAAGCGAGTGTAAAGTGTCGCGCAAAGTCTGGAGTTCAGTGCATTACACCTTGATAACAAAGTTAAGTTTCAGCTTCCCAGTCTGGCCGACGCGCCACGCTATGGCGTATGTCGTTGCTTTGTGTCTCGCGTCGTAGTCTCATTCACTTCAAGCCTGTACAGGCCAATGAACAAGTAAAGCGTGGCGCCATGCAGCGTGAGTTAGCAGAATGGTCTAACAATTTTAGTTATTTACACAAAGTCTGAAAACAAATGTTATGTGTTAATAATAGGACTGTTAAATTATGATTTCAGTAGTACTAAACTAAGAATGATCATGTTATCAAGGGTTAACTAGTATTAGTAGTAACGTGATTCGATTATGTGAATTGAAAATCAAGCTTACATGATGTATACACTTGTTTATATATATATAGAATGTTGGTAGTGACTTATTATGTCATGATGACATATATTTAGGGTATTGAGATTCAAGTTGTAAGGTTTAGCTTGTGCTCAAGGAAAATTCACTAACCCTAAAACTTCATTGTGCAAGTTTAATTTCGTTTAGTACGTTATTGCTTTTAAATTCAATTACAATTTCGCAAGTTGCTACCTCTACACTTTCGTAGAGCTAGATTGTTTATTATTGAGAAAGTTCTTGTATCAAGTTGTTCATGAGGATGCAAGTATTCTAAATCTTATATTTTAATATTGAGCAAGTTTCTTTAATATGTAACTTGTTAGTTAGCATGCAAGTCGCTATATTTTAATATTCTAATGTTTAACAACTTTATCATTCAAATTACTATTCACTATGCATGCTTAGCATCCAATTTTCAATAACCTTGACTTAATGTTGTTCAAGCAAATTATGTTATGATTTTTCAATGTTTATGCTATTAGATTATTCCTATCATGATATTAATTTACAAATATCGATTCAGTTATGATTATTCAATAGCATACAGTTAGTTCTTTTGTATTCAACTAATCCTTAGTTGATGACCGTTGAATTCTAAATTACCTTGTAATGTATCCAAACCAAACCTACTTTGGTGCGGACTTGTATTCTAAATACTGAGATGAATAACTCTTTTATTAGAGGTTTACGCTTAGCTTTGAAACGGTTGTGCACAATACATTGTACGAAGGGCTGATCCCCCTAAGTACGTAAAGTCTTTATAGTCTTATGACTGTTAAAGTTAAAGTTGAAAGATTACTTATAACTGTGAACATGATTCGTGGTCATTAGACCCTCAGTAGTATGTTTCAGAATGCTAATAGAACATATCATTCAGTTCTATTGAGCCTATTTCTGGCAATTGTTGTAATGTTGTAAAATTATTCATTCTTCTTCAAGTGAGCTTTGTTTGCTCACTCTTGTATATTTATACACTTATTGCAGCTAAGGTTAAGAAGGTCAATGAACCTACCACTAGCAAAGGAAAGGGAAAAATGTACAAGTGATGAAGACTTGTAATTTTATTTTTATCGTTATGATAATAGACTTTTAAATATGATGTGATGTAATAAATTTTAAACTCCGCATTTGAATTATTATAATTAAAGGTTAGATAACCTAGGAGATTTTTTATTAAATGTAATCCTGTATGGGCAGGTTTTTATTATTCAATTTTGTTATGATTGGGTAGTTAGTAATAAATGTTTGATTAAGTGAACACCAAATCTTGAGGAAATGAAGTACCAGGATTTGGGGGTGTCACAAGTTGGTATCAAAGCTTTAGGTTATAAACCTTAGGTGGGGAAGAGCCTTAGGAATTAACCTTTGAAAAGATAGTGGTGATTAACTCTTATCGAGTTTTAAGAAAGAAGTAATAAAACACTTTTGTGCTTATGTGTTTATAATTTATGTGCTCGTGAGTGTCGAGTAGTAATGATTAATAATTAAAGCTTAAAATTTTATTGTCAGGATGACTAATGTCGGAGAATCCAGTCAGGCTAGGGAGGAGGGACCTCAGATGCCTATAGAGGAGGAGCCTCACAACATTCAGGTTGTTTGGGAACAATTACTGCCACGGGAGTCAGCCCCGTTGGTCACAGTAGTTGAAGATGAGGATGACGACGTGGAGACGGATGAGGAGGATCCCGTTGAGTTGCCACAGGAGGATGAGGATGACGAGGACGAGGAGGAAGAGACTCCATTAACCTCGATGGCTGCTCATATATACGATGAAGTCTACGACCGTAACGTGGAACTTTAGGATACAGATGAGGAGTTGCAGGAAATAGTAGCTAAACAACGGACTGCAATGACACAAAAAGACAGCGAGATCCAGGATCATGAAGAACAACTGACAAATGTCGAGGAGAAATTAGTACAGACTGAAGGAGAAAAAGAACAACTGATCGAAGTGGTCGCTGAACTGAAGAACAAGCTGAGAGAAGAAGCTACTAAGAGGGCAAGAGCTAAAGGTGCCTATGAGGAAGCTTTTCAACGAACCAGAATAGCAGTGAGAGACGCGCAGTAAAAGAGGATGAAGATGGAAGAGATGGATAAAGTATTTAACACCACGATTAATCGAGCTCAAGATCGGGTCACTATTCAGTTCGAGACGCTGCCATCATATGTATTAGATCGCAGAACAATGTTCCGGGTCATGGAGGAAAAACGTAGTAAGGCTAAGCAGTATCTTAGTAGAACATCGTAATTGTTGTACAATGAATAAAATGTTAAATAAATCGTAAATTCCAAGTGTTATGCAACCTATGGGATATGACGATGATGTTGTCCTGAAACTTTTGTAGTTCAGGGAAGTAATGTAAACAGCAGTGATGCTATTGTTTTATGTTTTCAAAAAGGATATGAATAAATAAAAGTTGTTACTTTATTCAAATTGTTAAGTGTTATGTGGTTATTTCTTTTTGGAGGCAAGTTAAGTAGAAATTACTTAAAAAGAGTTGAATAGTAATCTAATAAATGTATTTTTAACAGAAAATGCCTCCCAGGCGTCAGCCACCACGACAAAGAACCATTGAAGGAACCAATAACGACAATGTTGATGGTAACCCCGTTCAATAACTAGTGACGCTACTGACAGGAGCATTGCAGAATTAACCACAAAACCAAGGAACAACGTTTAAGGATTTCAAGGCGGTTGGACCACCTGAATTCCGTGGGTCCATAAATCCAGTCGAAGCACATACCTAGATTATGGAAATAGAAAAGGTGTGTGATGTCGCTAGGGTAGGGGATGATCAGAAGACTGCTTTCGCAACATTCATGTTGAAAGCAGAAGCTAGTTATTGGTGGCAGGCCAATAAAACTCGTGAAGGGCCCAGGATGATAACCTGGGATAGATTTAAGGAAATATTCTTCGAGACCTATATTCCAGAGAGTTTGAAGAGTCTGCTAGAAGTGCAATTTCTGGAACTAAAGCAAAGAACGATGACTGTATCTGAGTATGCCGCTAAATTCAACGAATTGGAAAGGTTTGCGCCATATCAAGTCAGTACGGACGAACGCAAGGCAACGAGGTTTGAACAGGGACTGAAGCCCTGGTTGTATAGTAGGGATTCCCTGTTTCAGTTAAAGACTTTCGCAGCAATGATGAAGAAAGCAATACTCGCTGAAGGTGGAGGCGAGGCAGTGACAAAGTACAATCAGGAACAGAAGAAGAAAAAGAATGAGGTGGAAATTAAGAATGGAAATGGTAGTAGTGGAAACGGCAACAACAACAACAACAACTTGAAGACAAAGTGGAATGGGAACGTGGGCGTTGGAAACCAGCAGGGTAACCAGCAAAACAAGAAGTTTGAAGCATGTGCTACATGCGGGAAGTTTCACAAGGGTACGTGCTTGATGGGGAAACGAGTATGCTTCAATTGTGGCCAGGAGGGTCACATCGCCCCAAATTGCACTCAACCTAAGAAGAACGTGTGCTTCACGTGTGGATCCAAGGATCACTTTACTCGTGAATGCCCTAAGAAAAAGGATGAAGTGATAACCAGAAGCAATGAAGGTAACAGTGGAGGTATTTGGGTCATTACAGGACCTGCAGCATCAAACAAACCCACAGCTAGAACCTTCAACATGACTGTGTAAGATGATGTGCAATCAAAAGATGTCGTGTCAGGTATTATCCCAATCAATGATATAAATGCTAATGTATTATTTGATTCGGGTTCTACTTGTTCGTTTATATCTGATGAATTTCCTAAGAGGTTAGGAGTGCCTAGTGCAGAACTAAATTTTCCTTTGAAAATAGAAATTGTGAATAAAGAAGTAATCCCTGTTAGATTCGTATACAAGAACTGTAGGGTGAACATTAAGGAAAATATTTTTATGGTAGATTTGATTCTGATTAGACTTGGAGAGTTTGATGTTATTTTGGGAATGGATTGGCTGTTCAAGTATGGAGCGGTAATTGATTGCCAAAAGAAGTGTGTAAACCTTATGACTCCGTCAAAGGTAGTATTCTATGGTAGCAAGTCTCCTAGATAAATGAAATGTCTGATGATTATGCAGGACAAGAAATTGTTGAGTCAAGGCTGTGTGGGCTATTTAGCTTACATAGTCGATACTCAAAAGAAGGGTGTGAAATTGGAAGAGATACTAGTGTTAAGGGAGTTTGAAGATGTGTTTCCAGAGGATTTGCCAGGACTTCCGCCTAATAGGGAAATTGAGTTCGTGATCGACTTAGTGCCAGGAACTGCCCCGATATCGAAGGCCCCGTACAGAATGGCTCCGGTAGAGATGAAGGAACTGATGGTGCAATTACAAGGGTTGCTAGACAAGAATTATATTCAACTAAGCGTAACACTGTGGGGAGCGCCAGTGTTTTTCGTGAAGAAGAAGGATGGGTCGATGCGTCTTTGCATTGATTATAGGGAATTGAACAAAGTCACAATTAAGAATAAATACCCGTTGCCAAGAATAGATGACTTGTTTGATCAGTTGAAGGGTGCTAAATATTTCTCTAAAATAGATTTGAGAAGTGGGTATCACCAATTGAAAGTGAGGAAGGAGGATATACCTAGAACGGCATTCAGAACTCGGTATGGACATTACGAGTTTCTGGTAATGTCTTTTGGTTTAACCAATGCCCCTGCTGCCTTTATGGATTTGATGAACGTGGTGTTTAAACCATTCTTAGACAAGTTTGTAGTGGTATTTATCGATGACATTCTGGTGTATTCCAAAACCCAAGAGGAACACGTGGAACACTTACGTTTGACATTGGAAACACTAAGAAAGGAAAAACTATACGTAAAATTCTCTAAGTACGAATTTTGGCTAGATCGTGTACAATATCTTGGGCACGTGATCGACAAGGATGGGATTTCAGTGGATCCATCAAAAGTGGAAGATGTAATCAATTGGGAACAACCAAGAACACTGTCAGAAGTGAGAAGTTTCTTGGACTGGCCGATTATTATAGAAGATTCATTCAAGATTTTTCTAAGATAGCCACTCCGCTAACAAATTTGACAAGGAAGGCTATAAAATTTGCTTGGACAGAAAAGTGTGAAGAAAGTTTTCAAGATTTGAAGAAAAAGTTAAGTATGGCACATGTGTTGGCATTAACAGATAATACAGGAAACTTTGTGGTGTATAGTGATGCCTCACACAAAGGGTTGGGTTGTGTTCTTATGCAGAATGACAAAGTTATTGCATATGCATCAAGACAACTAAAGGATTATGAGAAAGGATATCCGACTCATGATTTGGAACTGGCTGCAGTTGTATTTGCTCTAAAGATATGGAGACACTATCTCTATAAAGATAAATGTGAAATCTACACAAATCATAAGAATCTGAAAGTATATTTTCAGTCAGAAAGACCTGAACATGCGTCAAAGAAGATGGATGTAATTGATAAAAGATTACGATCGTGAAATCTTTTATCATACGGGCAAAGCGAATGTGGTTGCAGATGCTTTAAGTAGGAAAGGTCGGGAAAAGTTGATGCTGATAACAACTCAAGAGGAGCTCATTTCAGCAATGACCAAACTGGAGTTGGAAATCAAATTTCTAAAAGAATCCGACGAACAACTATTCCATATAGAAGCTGGTCCAACTTTAGTGGACAAAGTGAAGAATGCTCAACTACAAGATGAAGAGTGTGGGAAAATAAAAGATATTCTGGTTGAGGGTAGTGATGTAAAATACAAGATGGATACCGAAGGATTACTACGATTCGAGGGAAGAATTCAGGTTCCAGCAGTGCCAGAGCTTAAAGATGAAATTTTGACCGAAGCACACAACACAAGATATTCGATTCATCCTAGAAGTACAAAGATGTATCAAGATTTGCGGAGACATTTTTGGTGGCCAAATATGAAAAGAGATGTTGCCAAATGTGTGGCCAAATGCTTGACATGCAAAAGAGTCAAGGTTGAACATCACAGACGAAGCAGATTACTTCAACCGTTGGAAATACCAGAATTGAAGTGGGAACACATTACATTGGATTTTGTGGTGGGTCTTCCAACTACTCAAAGAGGATACGATGCGATATGGGTAATACTGGACAGATTGACAAAATCTGCACACTTTTTGCCAATTAAGATTAGATTTGATCTTAATCAGCTAGCGAAGCTGTACGTTAAAGAAGTTGTGTCAAGACATGGAGTTCCAGTGTCAATTGTGTCAGATAGAGATCCAAGGTTCACATCAAACTTCTGGAAGTGACTACAAGAATGTATGGGAACACAGTTGCGAATGAGTACAACATACCATCCACAAACCGACGGGAAAAGCGAACGAACAATCCAAACATTGGAAGATATTCTGAGAGCATGCGTCATGGATTTCAAAGGAAACTGGGAAGAACATTTACCGTTGGTGGAATTCGCCTACAATAACAGTTACCACGCAAGCATTGGCATGCCTCCTTACGAGGCATTATACGGTAGAAAGTGAAGAACTCCACTGTGCTGGGATGAAGTCGGTGAACGCCAGCTGTTAGGACCAGAACTGGTACAACAAAATGCTGAGATTGTCAAACTCATCAGAACAAGATTGATAGCAGCCCAAGATAGACAGAAAAAGTATGCTGATCAACATAGACAAGATCGTGCAATCGACGTAAGAACTTTCGTATTTCTATAAGTTTCTCCTTGGAAGGGGAAAATTCATTTCGGTAAAAAGGGAAAGCTAAGCCTGAGGTTTTTTGGACCCTTTGAAGTGCTGCGAAGAGTGGGCGAAGTGGCTTACGAGGTAGCTGTACCTCCAGAGTTGGTTTTTCACATTTCGGTGTTACGACCGTATAAATCCAATTACAAACACGTGATCGAGTACGAACTGTTGCAGTTTGATAAAGACTTGTCCTATGAAAAGATTCCTATCCAGATAGTTGACAGGAAAGAACAAGTGCTCAGGAATAAAGTTATACCTTCTGTGAAGGTGATATGGAGAAACTACAACGCTGAAGAAGCTACGTACGAACTCGAGGATAAAATGTTGAAATATTATCCTGATTTATTTGTTTAATCTGTGTCTTCGATTCTGGGGACAAAATCTTTGTAAGTAGGGAAGAATGTAACGAATGATTTCTTTGAGTTGTGATTCTGAGGATAGAATCCTTGTAAGGAGGGAATGATGTAACATTCTAGAATTTTAAATTGTAATATTACGTATTTATTGAATTATATAAGTATTTAATGGATATGTTTATTGTTCAATAAATAATTGTTCAATTTGATTTGATGTGGTTTAGTTAATTATTTGTTAAGTAAATAATTAAGGAGTTAAGAAAATTAATTGTTATGAGATTATATACCAATTTAATTTAATAGTTAAGCTAGAGAACTTATAATGATTAAATGAATTATAATATTTTAATTGGAATTTGTAATTAAAATAAGGTGTTAGTTGGTTAAATAAAATTATATTTATAAAAGAAATTATAATTATGTGATATTGATTTATGTGTTAAAGTGATTTAATAGATTAGTATTAGAATATATTAAATTGATTATCAATATTTAGTTAAATAAGAAGTGTGACAAATAACCTTGCTATAAAGGAGTTATTAAAATAAATTAAAGGAGTTTAATTTAATTTTGGCCAAACAAGCCTTAATGCATATTAAGTCTTTAATCTAATAGTATTTTATCAAACAAGGTATAAAGATTAATCCATTTATTTTAATTAGGTTTACAAAACAAGGTGTAAGAGTTAATGAGTTATTTTTAGTTAGCTAGCCAAACAAGCCTTATGGCTTTTGATTTTCAAATAATCTATAACTAATGTCGCTTTAAAATCTTATACTTAATATCTATGTTATTATTATTATTATATCTATTATATCTATTTGGTTAAAAGACTACGTGAATTAGAATAGTTTTTGAGAGAAAAGAAGGTTTTGATGGTTATCTCCTTAAAATAATTGTAAAAATTATGAATTGTTGGTGTATATAGTTTTATATGATAATTGATTGCTATAAAACTATTTTTCATAGATTATGTATGGTTATAATCAATTAATTCATGTATGTATGAAAATTGTGAAGAAAACTATATTACAGAGTGTTTATATGAACATATATGAATATGGCTTAGTTTAAAGTAAAATTGGGGTTTAATTAGTTGTTTAAATTATAAATTGACTATTGAAATAAGGAGAGGATGTATAAACATAAACATGATGTTTTGAATTAACTGTTTTGATTGAAAAACAAAGTTACAGTGATGATTTTCATTAAAAATGTCAAAAATGGAGTTTTTATAAAAAATAGTGAAATTGGGTTTTGTAAATTTGATGTTTATATTATTTTATGGGTAGAATCATGTTAAGAGTTTTTACAATATGTTTACATGAAGTCTCTGTATGTATTACATGTAATTAGTTGTTAGATTGGAGCATGTAGGCCAATTTGGCTTTTTGTTCATGTTTGTTGTCGAAGGTCGGTCATCGAAGTCTCTGAGTTTAGCATGCATGCAGACTACCAACAAAGTGTTAGTTTCACGCCCATACGACGCCATCGCCGCAAAGACCAATCGTTGGCTCTTTGTGTCTACCGCAGCCTTAACTCACAATATTAACGCCGAGCCACGCATGTAAACTGTGGTGCCGCAACGTGAGTTAGCAGAATGGTTTAACAGTTTTCGTTATTTACACAAAGTCTGAAAACAAATGTTATGTGTTAATAATAGGACTGTTAAATAATGATTTCAGTAGTACTAAACTAATAATGAACATGTTATCAAGGGTTAACTAGTATTAGTAGTAACGTGATTCGATTATGTGAATTGAAAATCAAACTTACATGATATGTATACTTGTTTATATATATATAGAATGTTAGTAGTGACTAATTATGTCATGATGACTTATATATAGGGTATTGAGATTCAAGTTGTAAGGTTTAGCTTGTGCTCAAGGCAAGTTCTCTAACCCTAAAACTTCGTTGTGCAAGTTTAATTTCGTTGAGTACGTTATTGCTTTTAAATTCAATTACAATTTTGCAAATTGCTACCTCTACACTTTCGTAGAGCTAGATTGTTTATTATTGAGAAAGTTCTTGTATCTAGTTGTTCAGGAGGATGCAAGTATTCTAAATCCTATATTTTAATATTGAGCAAGTTTCTTTAATATGTAACTTGTTAGTTAGCATGCAAGTCGCTATATTTTAATATTCTAATATTAAACAACTTTATCGTTCAAATTACTATTCACTATGCATGCTTAGCATCCAATTTTCAATAACCTTGACTTAATGTTGTTCAAGCAAATTATGTTATGATTTTTCAATGTTTATGCTATTAGATTATTCCTAAAGCATGATATTAATTTACAAATATCGATTCAGTTATGATTATTCCATAGCATATAGTTAGTTCTTTTGTATTCAACTAATCCTTAGTTGATGACCGTTGAATTATAAATTACCTTGTAATGTATCCAAACCAAACCTACTTTGGTGCGGACTTGTATTCTAAATACTGAGATGAACAACTCTTTTATTAGAGGTTTACGCTTAGCGTTGAAATGGTTGTGCACAATACATTGTACGAAGGGCTGATCCCCCTAAGTACGTGGAGTCCTTATAGTCTTATGACTATTAAAGTTAAAGTTGAAAGATTACTTATAACTGTGGACATGATTCGTGGTCATTAGACCCTCAGTAGTATGTTTTAGAATGTTAATAGAACATATCATTCAGTTCTATTGAGCCTATTTCTGGCAATTGTTGTAATGTTGTAAAATTATTCATTCTTCTTCAAGTGAGCTTTGTTTGCTCACTCTTGCATATTTATACACTTATTGCAGCTAAGGTTGAGAAGGTCAATGAACCTACCACTAGCAAAGGAAAGGGAAAAATGTACAAGTGATGAAGACTTGTAATTTTATTTTTATCGTTATGATAATAGACTTTTAAATATGATGTGATGTAATAAATTTTAAATTCCGCATTTGAATGATTGTAATTAAAGGTTAGATAACCTGGGAGATTTTTTATTAAATGTAATCCTGTATGGGCAGGTTTTTATTATTCAATTTTGTTATGATTGGGTAGTTAGTAATAAATGTTTGATTAAGTGAACACCAAATCTTGAGGAAATGAAGTACCAGGATTTGGGGGTGTCACATGTACTATAGAAGTGGCGCGGCCGCGCCACTTCGAGCAGAACAAAAAATGAAGGCTCTGCTTTTACAGAGCTTCATCACAACCCATGTCCAACCTGTATCTAGATAAACTACAAAGTTCCTAGACTTGCAAACAAACTCAGACAACACAATGACATGCTATTCTATTTCAATTAACAGAGAATTCTTGAAAACTATAAGAATTTGACAAACTCAAAATGAAGAACACAAGAACAGACTTTATACCTTTTTGAAGCTTAAATGAATTCCTCACTGCACTAATTGTACTCCCTCAAACCTCATCAATTCTCACTCTCAGTTTACTCTTATCAGATAATTTTTTTCAAGCAACTAAAAATTGAGAAGGAGGGGGATATATATAGAGAACTCTTTGTCCAGACATTGTTCTTACACCATGGTTTGATTCACAAGAAAATGGAAGAGAACAATGGGTAGAAGGAAGTTGGCCAACTGCCCATTTCATAGCCATCATCACTGCTAATGCTATGAAGTTGGATTTTTACGCAATGAGGAAGATAGGCTACTGTGCATCACTGTTTAGGACTCTTAATATGGGACAAAGACTTTTAAATCCCAACAATGTGTTTATAATGTTTAGTATGTTTCTTATACTCCCAAAATGAAATTTTAATGTGTTAATGCTACTACATAATGGAAGGTTAGGGATTATTTATGTTTCCACATCATATAATCCATGTACATTAGTCCAGTCTAATTAATATTTATAACATGTAGGGACTCAATTTAATTGGTCACTAATAATTTAATATCTCCTTATAACTCTATTATTTCAATTAGACTCACTTATTGAATAATTTGAAATCCTTTGATATAGTACATCTTTAATGTTCCCATACATACTTATTGTCACATATGCAATTATTTATGTAACTTATAATTCTTATCACTTTATTATAAAGTTTACAGATATAATATAGTACCACAAGGTGTCACACTACACATTCTTTTTAATGTAGTTACTAGACATTACTACATACCTTGCACACATCAATTAAATAGATAATACATACTCTAATTATGTAATTTACTTGCTCATCAATTAATTATTAATATGATATTAATTAATTCTTCACTCCTTAATTTAATCATATCTTAATTAAATCAATTCCCTAAATCTTTATTCTCATGCCACACAAGGCATTTTCACAATTCTCATCACAAACCACATTCTTATAAATTCAATTTAACTTAGTTGAATAATTCATTTCACAGCACATCAATATTAATATTCAAATAAATATTCATTCTCATATTTTATCAAAATAATATTTATTCATGAAATTTTCGATTCTTACAATAATACTATACTATTACAAGATAATCCATCTTACCATTCCCTTTATCTTTACCGGATTCTTCAATCCGTTCGTCCTTAGCTGAAATTATATAATTCAAGCAAGATATGAGCATTAAATTGCCCAACAAGTTTAACAATTTTAATAACAACAAAATCAAGAACTGTATGATTTATCTTCGATAATTGAACAAATAGTTATGAAGTACTATGAATAACAAAATAACACTTTTATTTCTTTAAAACATTTTGAGATGGCGTAAAAGTCATTTAAAATTTCTGAGTTGGTCATTGACTAAGAATTTCCTTTTTCTTTACTTGAAAAGGACAACCCGGAACTAAGACCGTAAGTGTGGCGCCCCCAAAATAGGTCCATACAACCCGTTCTGAGTCGCCAAATACATGGTACATAATTTAAATACAAACTTTATTTATACAATTACTAATTGTCTTGTAAAATACGACAAAACGTAAGATGTGAGTTTTAATATGAATATTGTGACACCCCCAAATCCCAGTAATTCATTACCTCAAGACTTGGTGTTCACTTAATCAAAACATTCATATCTAACTACCCAATCATAATAAAATTGAATAATAAAACCTGCCCATACAGGATTACTTTAATAAAAATCTCCCAGGTTAATCTAACATTTAAATACTG
Source organism: Panax quinquefolius (assembly GCA_020205615.1). Lineage (NCBI taxonomy): Eukaryota > Viridiplantae > Streptophyta > Magnoliopsida > Apiales > Araliaceae > Panax > Panax quinquefolius. Next base: position 69,852,957 of record CM035164.1, on the reverse strand, counting down.
TAATGCCCAAGAAAATCAGATTTTTTGAGAATTAAATTTTTATTTTTATTAAATGAATTTAATTGATTATTTATGGAGCAAGCTAATCGAACGTCTCTCTGACCTAGAAATGTCAGAACATCGTAGGATTTTGGCTACGTGGTAGAATTAAAGTGTTTGAATTTCCAAGACGAAAATAAAAGCTTTTTGAGAAAGTTTCTGAAAAACACTATTCACGCATTTCTGCTCGGGAATTATTTTTGAACTTCCGAGAAATACATAACGATAGAATATTGAGGTGAGATGGAATATCTAATAATATTTCAGTTATGGAAAACGTAAAAACCTAACGTTTAGGAAATGTGACTTTCGAGAAGGAATTTAAATGTATGTAATGAATTAAGCGATACGTAGGTATTATACGAGGTAAGGAATACGAATACTATATGAGTTATTATACGAGTACGTATGAATAATGGTATGTCGTATATGTTGACTAAGTATACAAATTAGAGTACGAGAATTATACGTATAATATATGTTATAAGGCTTTAAGCCAAAAGAAAGGAATTGGTAGGATTTGTTAAGTATTATGTGAGCCCAAGTATTGGATGGTTAAGTCCAATGTGAGTTTATAAATGCAAGCCCAATGTTTATTTATTTACAAGCCCAAAGTAAAATGATGCTAGAAGCCCAAATGATTAAGTTAATTAAGCTAAGGCCCAAAGTAATTATCCAATGGGTACAAACCATGGAGCAAACCATGGATAGTCCAAAGTGGTGAACAAGAAATTGATGTGATGAACAAGCAAACTTAGAAGCTAAGTTAGTGTGGTGATCACACAAAGTGCATAAATGTGATGACAAAGTAAACGAAGTAAGGAGCAAGTAATCTTAAGTGCTAAGAAAGAGATAAGTTAAGTAATAAGCAAGTAGCTTAATAGTTAAGTAAGTGTGGTACACAAGCAAAGTACCTTTATGTGATGAACAAGTAGACTTAAGGATTAAAAAAAGAATAAGTTAAGAAAACTTAATGGCTAAGTGTTGTGATGATCAAGTATATGTGGGGAGCAAGTTTACTTGATTAATAAGCTTGGAATAGTAAGGAGGTGGAGGGATTAATGACCCTTATGCCCTAACTTTGGTTTACCTATAAATAGCAAGCATAGATTTCATTTGTTAGTTGTTAGTTTTTCATCCAAAAACTCATAAGTTGAGAGCTTAGTGGCTTGAGAGAATAATCACTTATAAAAGCTAGACTTCCTTTGTTAGATATTCAAGGAGTAAGAAGAATATTAAGGCTTAGCAAGTGAACATCAAAGAGTAAGTATTCATAAGCCTTGATTCTCTTTCTCTTCCATTGTTAGAGAAGGGGGTATTGGTAGAACAAGTGTGCTAAGGAATGATAAACCAAAGGGCTTAAATCTTAATAAGCCGGATAAGTTATGAATAAGAAATTCATTCGTAAATAAGTTATGAACTTTTAATGAAAGTGTAAGAGCTTGTTAGAATTTGTAACATGTTTACCTTAATAAAATTAGTATGATTAATAAGATGTAAGAATAATGATTAAAGGACTTAACCCATTAATAAGTCATATGAAAATAAGACATAAGTCATGAAATGGAAAAATAAGTATTTTATACTTTAATAAGTTGCAAAATCATCAAGAATAGGTAATAACTTATCATGAATATAAGTTAATGAAGTATGTATGTCAAGAGGTTAGTATGTCGGAATGAATCCTTTTGAAACGGTTTAAAAATCTTAAGTAACGAAGTTTCGCCGGAATTCACACGATTAGACGACAATCGTCGAATTCGTGAAATTCTCGGAATGGAAGTCGAATTTTGATATTGAGCTTGGAAACACTGGTTTTCAATGGAGACAAGTCGTATTTGTCATTATAGAGTTGCGGACTCGAAAATGGCCGGATTTCGACTTAGAATGAAGAAACGAGCGTTGAACGTTCACGAACGTTTATCGTTTTCGTTAAAACTGGACTAATAGGTGAAATTTTAGCAAACGAAGTCGAATAAATAAAATTCTTGCATGAACACGTAGAGTACGTGATTTGTGAACCATAGGCTCTTAAACGAGCCAATTCGGACTTATAACGAAGAAGTTACGAAGCCGGGAATCTCACTAAAAAAAAAGTCTGTAAAATTTTTCTAGTGCTGAGCACTGGCGCCGCGGCGCCAATCAAGGCAAAATAAGCCACGTCGCAGCGCCGATCCTGGCCGAGCAAGGCCATAACCTTCTGGAGACTCACGTCGCGTAGCGACTTAATAACACAGAGGACTCGCACCGCAAAGACCGAGTCCGGTCTCCAAGCCCTAATGGACGACGATGCAGCATGGCAAGACAAAGTGTAATAAAGCCAATAATACCAAGTAACGCCAACCCTAAAACTTAGACAGTGAAAAATGTTTACAAGTCAAACATGAAAGGGAATTGTTAACAATAAGTTAAGGAACTTAATCAAACATTATTAAGTTATAATTAAACCCCAAGTATGATTACTTAGGGTTAAAGAAAGTCAATTGAAGATGAACATGAACTATACGTAATAAGTACACATAACCAATGACGATCAAGTTTTGATTAATAACGTAAGGATGTTAATAAGCCGTAAGGAAAGATGATTAACTCGAACCGAGTTGTATTAATGAAATAATTTCACTTAAGTGTTATAAGAGAACGAAGTTGGTAAGGACGATGTAAAAGAATGACGAAAAGCCGGAACCAATAAATAACAAATCTAATACGGGATTAGATTGAGAAGAAGGGTAAGATTCTTTAGGAACCAAGTATGTTCATTCATGACCTAATGAGGTATGTTATGTGATTATGTGTTGTAGAGACTGTAAAGACTCAAAGAAAATGTAATTATTCGGTAGCAGATGCTGAAGGCAAGTTTTTCTAAACGCTTGTCTAACCTTCATGTTAGCCAGGTTTTCAAATGATTCAAGTTATGAGATGCATGTATGGTTTTAAAGAAAGAGTCGATGCCCGTTTTAACTCAGCTAGACTAATCTTGATAAGTTGATTGATTTATTTACAAGTCTTTCAATATAGAATTGCTAACACTATCCTATGCCAACTCTTTGGTACAGATACAAGGTAAGCTTGAATATGTATAAACAAATATATTTTCATCGATTATTCGATGGGCACGTGAGGTTGCCACCACTTAAACGTATATATGTTTAATGGATGTAGTGTTGATCAACATAGAGTACTATAGGCTGATCACCTAGAAGTGCTCATAAGATATGTCGGACTTACGGACTTCGCGCCGGGTTGTCCTTTTCAAAGAAACTATAAGACGTTCACGTCTTAAACTAGAATTGATGATTCATGGAATATTGTTATTGTAAAATGTTTTGAAGGAAAAGGAAAGCTATTTTGAATTATTGATAGTACTTCGTAACTATCATCCAGTTATTGAAGATATACGATTCCTATGTTTCAAGCATGCTTTTAAAATGAAATTGTTGTACTTGCTGAGCTTGTTATGCTCATTCTTGCTTGAACCATATGAATGCAGCTTAGACGATTGGACCAAAGGATTCGACAAGGATACAGTGAAAGCTAAAGCGAACGTTTAGATTTCCTATGTAATAGTATAAGTTTGTAATGATAATATTTGATATTATGACAAGAACAAATGTAACGGTTATAAAGAACCTGGGGAATGGTAGTATTGTTTTGGAATATATATAAGACATTCGTTCTTTTTGAGGCATTTCAATTGAATGTTTGTGTGAACTGTAGCACCGTGGAGCACCATCTGTCTGGTTGGAAGAGACCCGGATTTGGGGGCGTCACAAATACAATCATTCAAATGCGAAAATTAAATACTTCATTACAATCATTAAAATAAAGTCTGTTAAAATATCAACATATTACAAGTCTTCAATACTTGTTCATCTTTCCCTTTCCCTTACTGGTGCTAGGTACATCGACCTTTTCATCTTTAGCTGTAATAGTTATATAAGCAAGAGTGATCAAACAAAGCTCACTTGAAATAACAATGAATAAAATCTTTACAACAACTGCCAAATAATAGGCTCAATAGAACTGAACAATATGTTCTATTAACATTATGAAATATACAACTGAGGGTCTAATGACCACGAACCATGTCCACAGTTATAAGTAATCTTTCAACTTAAACTTTAACAGTCATAAGACTATAAGGACTCCACATACTTAGGGGGATCAGCCCTTCGTACAATGTATTGTGCACAACCATTTCAACACTAAGCGTAAACCCCTAATAATAGGGTTGTTCATCTCAGTATTTAGATTACATGTCCGCACCAACGTAAGTTTGGTTTGGATACATTTCAAGGGAAATTTAGAATTCAACGGTCATCAACTAAGGATTAGTTGAATAAAAAGGTAATAACTCTATGTTACAGAATAAACCATAATTGAATCAACATTGTATACTAAGTTCATGCTTTTAGAATAATCTAATAGCATAAAGATTGAATAATATATCAAACCTTGCTTTGAACAACAATAAGCTAAGGTTAAATCTTAGAATTGAATATTAAGCATGCATAATAAGTAATAACTTGAACGATAACTTATTCATCAGAATAAAGATACTTGCATGCTAAAAATAACAAGTTTAGGTTTAGAAAAACATGCACAACATAATAATAGAACTAGCTAAACAAAAGTGTTGAGCTATGAAAACTTGCATAATTGTAATCGAATTAGAAATACTAACTTGTTCAACTAAACAAGTTAACAACAAAAATAACTTGATCAATATAAGCAAGATAAGGGAAGTAAACTTGCACAATGTAAATCAACTTGCACAACGAAGTTTTTTTTAGGGTTAAAAGAACTTGCAAAATTATAAATAAACTAACTCAACGAAAGTGTGGAGATAGAAAACTTGCCTTGCGTATAAGCTATACCGAATTAACTTGAATCACAATACCCTATATATACATATGTCATTATGACATAATTAGTCACTACCATATTATATATATAACTAAGTACATACATCATGTAATATTTGATTTTTAATCACATAATCAAATAACATTAGTAATACAACTAGTTAGTCATTAATAACATGTTCATTCTTGATATAGAAATACTGCAATCATAATTTAACAGTCCTACTATTAACACATAACAACTTTTTCAGACTTTCGTGTAAATAAATCACACCGTTCTAATTATTCCGCTTAACTCATGATCTTTGCATGGCGCCACAGCTTACCATCAGGGTTGGCCATGGCCATGAGACACACATGCAATGATTGGCCGTGCATGGTATGGCCGTGACAACGATGTGGTGAAACTTACATCACTGAAGTAGCATGACTGCACAACAACACCGAACTTTGACGACAAGCCTCGACAACAGTATGAACAAAAAGCCAATTTGGCCTACAAGCTCCTTTCTAACAACCTAATTAACATGTAATACATACAGAGACTTCATATAAACATAATTTAAAGACTCTTAACATGATTCTACCCATACAATAACATAAACATCGAATTTACAACACCCAATTTCACTATTTTTGATAAAACTTCACTTTTTGACATTTTTAATGAAAATCATCACTATAACTTTGTTTTTTTTTAATTTAAACAGATAATTCAAACTATCATGTTTATGTTTATTCATCCTCTTTCAAATTCAATAGTCAATTTATAAATTTTACAACTAATTAAACCCCAATTTTACTTTAAACTAAGTCATATTCATACATGTTCACATAAACTCACTATAATATGACTTCTTTCACAAAATACATATATACATGAATTTGTTTATCCATACTCTTATGAAAACACTCTCATAACAAACAGTTATCAAATAAACTATATATAACAACCAATTCAACTTCTACGAAGATTTTTACATAGAATTTTGGAAGAGAAAACTAAAACTTTAAAAACATAAAAGTAAGAGGATACCTTAATTTTAGAAGATGATAACTTTGTTAATTTTCTTCCTTTGATCAACAAGACTTCTTTTCCCCAATTCTTCTCACAAACTTTCTAGGATTCTCTCAACTTCTCTCACTTTTTCTATGTATTCTTCTTCTTCTCCTCTTTTCTTCTTCTGAGTCTTTCTCCTAATCTATTCTAACTTACGTACTAAAAATATAACGTATAATAATAATAATATAGGTATTAAGTATATAATTTTTAACTGACATCAATTATCTAATTTTGAAAATCAAAAGCCATAAGGCTTATTTGGCTAGCTAACTAAAATATAATCAATTAATCCTTATACCTTGTTTGGTAAAACACAATTAGATTAAAGACTTAATATGCATTAAGCCTTATTTGGAAAAACAAAATTAAACTCCTTTATAGTAACGTTATTTGTCACACTTTTATTTAATTAAATTTTAATAATCAATTTAATTAATTCTAATAACAATTTATTAAATTACTTTAACATATAAATCACTACCACATAATTATAATTTCCTTTATAATTATAACTTTATTTAATCGACTAACACATCAATTTAATTACGAATAAGATTATAATAATTCATTTAATCATTATAAACTCTCTAACTTAACTATTAAATTAAATTAGAATATTATCTCATAACAATTAATTTTCTTAACTCCTTAATTATTTACTTAACAAATAATTAACTAAATTAAATCAAATCAAATTGAAAAATTATTTATTCAACAATAAACATATCCATTAAATACTTATATAATTTAATAAATATTTAATATTACAATTTAAAATTATGGAATGTTACAAATATTATCTTGTAGACAAAATCCAAACTCAAATGAAGTCCTAATTATAATTATTATCACACTATTTTATAGAATAGTGAGGACTACTATAGCCACAATCTTGGACCATCACTCCATTCCTCGACTAGTCTCAGCTATTCTCATTTCCTGAAGAGAACAATGAAGACAAAGGGTGAGCTCAACTAACCCAGTAAAGAATATTATGACTAAGATAATGTAGAATAAATTATCCTTAGTCCTTAACAGTGTAAAAACTGATAAAATACAATAGACAACAAGTTTAACTGCAACGGAATAAACAATCCATTAGAAGAGTCAAGTAGAGCATGATGTCTACTATCTTCTATGATTTAAAATTTCATCATCAATATTTTATATTTGTAACACAACTCAATAAATATTTTGCATCAACGAATTATCCATGCACTACGGGCCAATGATATTCGTTTGTATCACCAGTGGCCATGATCATGACAAACAACTGTCCATCTATACACTACGGGCCAAAGAGGACTTTCACCACATCATTTGTCTTTAACATTACAGGTCATGATTATACCAATACATAATTCCTGGTCACAATCATACACATCAATAGTCCATCAATGCACTAAGGGCCAAAGATGACTTTTTCCACAATATAAGCATGAGGATGATTGACAATGATATAAGAAATCAATCAAGTGAGATCAGTGATAAATATTAAAGATTTATAATTCAATTTATCCAGAGTTTAAAAATGTCCAAATTGTCAACATGATAATTAATTGTGGAGTAAAATTCAAGAATGATATTCATGTATCAAAAATAATTTCGACAAAAAAGAAACCAATTTTGTCGTGAATGGTACCCCGAGTGAATAGTACCCGAGTGAATTGTATCCCGTGAATAGTACCCTGACATGAAAAGATTAAAATTTAATAAGAAAGTTCAGAAAAATATTTCAGTGAAACGATACTAGATGAAGCGCAAAATTCAAGGATATTCTACTAATTTCAGGGAGTATAGAAGAATTACTTATCAAAATAAGTGTAGATTTAGGAATACGAAACGAAATAATATTACTTATATACTACAGAGTATGGAAGAAAATAATATTTCTTATGAATATTAAACGAAAATAATATCCCTTACCTTAGTAGGAGAGTAATTCCGACTGGTATAACAGAGATATTCTTGAAGAAAACTTGCACTATTTGCTACACTTAAAGTATCCTTATACTAGAAAGAAATACGCACACTATTATAGAAGAAGAATTCTTTGATTTTGGTGTGATTTTTATTTCTTAACTAAGCATTCTATTTATAGGAGAATGACATGACACTATTTAAACATAATCACGGGCGCACAGTAAAGGAAATTCACAGGCGAATTCGACGAAAAAATCTGATTTTTACTATTCATTATTTTGCAATAAAATATTCTAATTAAACAAAAACTTTATATAAAATATAATATATTCTATTTATAATCTAATAAAATGAATAACTTTATATATAATATAAAATGTATTCTATTTTATATAAAATGTTTTCTATTTTATTACTATTATAATAATAATAAAACAAAATTGAGACAACTTTCTACCGACGATTTTAAAAAATGAGTAAGTCGGGGTCCATGTAATAAACCAAACTTACAACAAATACTTCATGAAAAACCCTCTATTTATATCTAAAATTGAATAAATAATTACAACAAATCATTTATCTTCAATAAACACATTTTTAACCTTTCAACAATTATTCATCATTAATATTATAACTCACAATATTGACAACCAGATCATTCCCAAGAAAGAGGGGGCTTTCCGATAAGAACTTCTCCTTATTGGCGTGCAATTAAATAACCTAACCCCTTTCCTTGACAGAACTTTTTAGACATTGTCAATAATGCAAATAATAATATGAATAACTGTTTTGTCTCAATTATTGATTTAATAATATAAAATATTGTGCAGATGGTAGTGTGACAATAATTGAATCAATAATATGAGATACTATGCATCAACTACTATGACAATAATTGAATAAAACTGAGTGACTTCTTAAGTAAGCATCAATAATTAGAGATACTATACAATACCGTCTACTATTCTGCAACCACGCGTATTACTGTACTTTTATCACTGGGTATTTCAACAGTTAACGGTAAACATTTTATCAAGGTTATTTCAATCGCTTTCTATATCTGATAGTTATGCCGTTATGTGGGGTCCACTAATGATTTTGCCATCGCACGAATATTCCCCGACAAAAAGAATATTCCCCGACCAAATGAATATTTTATGATAACTTTCTTACTTTGTAAAATTTGCACATATCTCCCATAACTATAGCATTATATCAAATCCACACCTTATTATTCAAAATAATATTTAGAGAAAATTAAATCATTATTCATTAAAAGTTGGGATCTTACAACCTCCCCTCCTTATGAAATTTTGTCCTCAAAATTGGTGTACGTACCTGGTATATCGAAGATATGAGGATACCTTATTTTCATTTCAATTTCTAACTCCCAAGTCATTTCCTCAATATCGTGGTTTCTCCATAAAAATTTGACTTGAGGTATAACCTTTGAGCGTAGAATATGTTCCTTCTTATCCACGATTTTAACAGGTACTTTTTTATACGTTAAATCTTTCGTTATCTCATATGGTTCTAATTCAATAATGTGCTTTGGGTCTTCCACATATTTATGTAACATAGATAACTGTTGGAGAACGACACTTTCGTCCATACAACGCCTCGAATGGAGCCATGCCTATACTTGCTTGATAACTGTTGTTGTAGGAGAATTCCACTAATGGCAAGTACTTGTCCCAACTTCCTTTGAAGTCTAGGACACAGAGTCTTAATAGATCTTCAAGAGTTTAAATCGTCCTCTCCGACTGTCTGTCCGTCTGAGGATGATATGCAGAACTGAATCATAAATCAGTGCCCATAGCTTTCTACAAGCTAACCCAAAATCGTGAAGTGAATCTTGGGCCTCGATCAGAAACTATGGATATTGGCATACCATGCAGTCTTACAATCTCATTTATGTATATACAAGCATGACGATCAAGTGAATATATTTCTCGTATAGGTAATAAATGAGAAGACTTGGTTAATCTATCGACAATGACCCAAATTGCATCTATGCCTTGAGAAACCTTGAGAAGACCAGTAACAAAATCCATGTTAATGTGCTCTCACTTCCATTCTGGAATTTTAAGTGGTTGCAATAGACCTTTTGGCACTTGATGCTCCGCCTTGACACGTTGACAAGTTAAACACCTTGAGATAAACTACGCGATCTCTCTTTTCATATTGCTCCACCAGGATATATATCGAAGATCACGATACATTTTGGTACTCCCAGGATGGATTGCAAACGGTGTGTTGTGTGCCTCCATCATAATTTTATACTTCAAATCAAAGTTGTTAGGAACACAAAGTCTGGAGTTGACTAAAAGTATTCATTCTTCGTCGATTCTTGCTTCTGGAATAGCACATTCTTGCACCTTTTTCTTCATATTCATCAGCTCTGGATCTATATCTTTTGAAGCTTTAATTTTATCGATTAAAGTCGGCCATACTCGTATATTTGACATCATCATGTGGGTCCCAGAAGTTTTTAACTCTATCTCCATCCTTTGTAAGTCATACAAAATTAGCCTTTGTGTTAACAATATCGCACTCGTACCTGCATATGATCTTCTACTCAATGCGTTAGCTACCACGTTCGCTTTTCCAAGATGGTATTAAATGGTATGATCGTAATCTTTCAACAGCTCGAGCCAACGTCGTTGCTGCATGTAGAGTTCCTTTTGGGTGAAGAAATATTTGAGGCTTTTATGATCTGTATAGATCTCAACTTTCTCCCCATACAGGTAATGTCTCCAGATCTTAGCGTAAAAATGACTGTTGCCAACTCTAGATCATGAGTAGGATAATTCTGTAGGGTTTCGACAGAGAAACGCACAGCGAAAATAGAATAATTTAAACCAAATTCAAAACCCTAAACAGGATCCATGCGAAAAATAGTTAATTCAGTGGTTAGATATTATACCGATTAAGAAAGCGATTAAACGATGCGGTCGAATCTCCAACGCAATTCGAATGAACTACGTCTCTACAGTATCCACATGAACGCTTCACGAATCGTCCTACGATTTGCAGAAGAAGGAATCGCGGTACTAGCCACCAAGGATGAGGATTTTTATGAAACTGTTTTCTCTAGTCTCTCTCTAAGAGCGGCTAGGTTTTTTTTTGTTTTGATTAAAAATACAAAGACGCTGATATAACATATATATAGCAATAAATCAGAATTAATCAAAACCCTAATCTAATTAAAATAAAATTCAAATTTATATATATATATATATATTATATCTTAATTAAGTCTTACTTAATTAATATATATACATATATAAAGCATCTTTTTAACTTAAATTCGTGATTTAAATACTATCAATCATATTGATATATTTAAATCCTTACAATTTAAATTAATTCCATTTTAATAACGTTCTTTGTGTGTGACCCTATAGGTTATTATTACGTTGGCAATAATTTTAAAATCATATTATAAAATTATAAATAGTGAGCGGGATCTAGTAATGCATCACTGCTACCCAAGTAATAATAAGATCGATGATTCGATGCAACCTTTTCCTGACCAATGTTTCAATGTAATTTAATCCTTTTAACCTTAATATCCTAGATTAAACTCGAGTCATGAAATGTGTCATACTCTTCATAATTTAATCTGAGTTTTCTTGATCAATGAGTAGACTATATGAAACAAATCACTATTTGAGCATGGCCATACATTTCATAGTCCTACTCAATCAAGAGGCCTATGGATATCACCCATAATATATAGGATGGTTAAATTCCATCTAGATCACTCATATTTCTCACATGATTAATAGTGCCTATGGATATCACCCATAATATATAGGATGGTTAATCACCATTTGCACTCATATTTCAAACCCTAACCCTTAGGTTTCGTCGGGTGAATAGTGCCTATTTCGTCTTTTTCCCCAGAAATATTTTGTTCCCGGAAAAATTTTATTTTTGTCTTGAAAATTCTTACTCGTTTAATCTAGCTCGTAGCCAGAATCCTCCCGATTAATAATCATTCTAGGTTATAAAACGATTAATAAACACATAGCACAGAATAGTATTAATAAAATTTCATTTTATTAATAACTAATTCTTTAAACCTAAATTCTGGATAATCCAAAATTCCGGGTTGTTACAATCTCTCAAGCTCTTGGCGTGTCCTACCAGATCTACGAATGACTTGTGTAATTTGAGCAGGTTCACTTTCCACAATATCTTGTGGTTCCTGCTCACGTTCCAACTCAGGTTCAATGATATTTTGTGGTTCTTGAATTTCTTCGAGTTCTACTTTCCTCCCACTGTTTCCTTTAGAGACAAATTCTCTTTCTAGAAAAATACCAGTTCGAGCAACAAACACCTTGTTCTCAAAAGGTTTGTAGAAATAATACCCTTTTGTTTCCTTTGGGTATCCCACAAAATTATATTTGTCAGATTTGGGTCCGAGCTTGTCAGAATCCAGACGTTTTACGAATGCCTCGCAACCCCAAATCTTCATGAACGACATACTAGGACGTTTCCCAGTCCACATCTCATATGGTATCTTCTGAACCGTCTTTGTAGGAACACGGTTAAGTGTGAATGCAGCTGTCACTAGGGCATGACCCCAGAAGATTATTGGAAGATCTGCATGACTCATCATTGATCGTACCATGTCTAACAAGGTTCGATTCCTCCTCTCAGACACACCATTCCATTGTGGTGTTCCAGGTGGAGTGAGCTGTGATATAATACCACACTCCTTTAGAAGGTCATCAAAGTCTTGGCTTAAGAATTCACCTACTCGATTGGATCGAAGGGCTTTTATGCTTTTGCCAAATTGGTTTTGAACTTTATTCTTGAATTCCTTGAACTTTTCAAAGGATTCGGATTTGTGTCTCATAAGATACACATATCTATATCAACTAAAGTCGTCAGTAAATGTAATGAAGTAATAAAACCTACCTCTTGATAACGAACTCATGGGTCCACATACATCACTATGTATAAGTCCCAATACATCGCTAGCCCATTCACTGTGTCCAGTGAAAGGGGCTTTAGTCATCTTGTCTAATAAACAAGACTCGCATTTCTCATATGATTCAAAATCAAATGAATCCAAGAACCCATCTTTATGGAGTTTGGATATGCGTTTCTCATTTATATGGCCTAAATGACAGTGCCATAGATATGTCGGATTTGAATCATTTGATTTAAATCGTTTTGTATTTATGTTATAGATAGGCATTTCTAAATCAAGAATATAGAGACAGTTAAACAATTGTGCAACACCATAACCAATATCATTTAAGTAAAACAAACAACGATTGTTCTTTATTATAAATGAAAAACCTTTCTTGTCCAAACAAGAAACAAAAAAAATATTTTGCTTATAGCAGGCACAAAATAACAATCTTCTAATTCTAAAACTAGCTCAGTGTGCAAAGATAAATGATAAGTTCCTACGGCCAGTGCATCAACTTTTGCTCCATTCCCAACTCGTTGGTCAACCTCTCCTTTCGCCGAAGTTCTACTCCTTCTGAGTCCCTGCACATTAACACAAATGTGAGAACCACATCCAGTATCCAATACCCATGATGTAGAAGTAGACAAATTGACTTCTATAACATATATACCTGAATCAGAAGTCATACTTCCTTTCTTTTTCTTCACTTCTTCCAAATAAGCATGACAATTCCTTTTCCGAAGGTCCAGTTTTCCCATGTATGACATTCACCTTCTTTAGCCACCCCACATTTAGGTTTTAAAGCCTGTTTGGTTTTGGAATTGGGTTTGGCAAAAGATTTAGATCCTCTCTTCTTCTTGCCTTTCCAATTTCCCTTAGCATTCCTCTTTTGCACCATCATTATGGGAGCGGGTCCTGCCTTTTTCATGTTGTTCTCGGCAGTTCTTAACATGCTTAACAACTCAGTAAGGGGTTTCTCAATTTCATTCATAAGATAGTTCATAAAAAATTGAGAGTAGCTGATGTTCAAAGATTGCAAAACAAGATAAGTTTGGGCTTACGGAGTGATTGGAAAACCCAACCTATCAAGGTACTTAATATACCCAATCATTTTCAGCACATGTGGACGAACTGGATCACGTTCACCCATTTTGCAGTGATACAACTCCTTGCTTGTATGATACCTCTCCTGTCGAGCATGCCCTTGGAACAATTTCTTGAGATGCTCAATCATCTCATAAGCATTCATCAACTCATGTTAGTTCTGAAGCTCAACGTTCATGGTTGCTAGCATGACACAACTCACGTCCAGAGCATCATCTTGATGCTTCTTGTAAGCATTATGCTCCGCACGTGGTGCAGTGAGAGCTGGTGCTGCAGGAATGGGCCCATCAAGGACATATAGCTTGCACTCTTATTTGAGGACAATCCTCAAGTTCCTATGCCAGTCAAGGAAATTAATTCCACTCAGCTTGTCCTTTTCAAGGACTGATCGTAATGAAAGACTATTTGTGTTGTTGTTGTTTGCCATTGATATCTACAATTTATAAGTGCAAAAATAATAAGTCAAATTGCAGAGTTGATATTATGTAATTGATAATAGTACATTCAAAATATACCTCCCACTATTTTATTCAAATTAATAGCCCTCACCATTAATTCGGAAAGCATTTTCTATTAAATCTTTCTAGTGAGCCAAGATCCATATTTCATTATGCCTTAAGTTAGCTTTGGCTATTCTCTCAAAACATAATTATTTAGGTAGACAACCCCTTGTCAATTATATCATATATAACTCCTGGATAGTTTGGTAAACAACATTTGTTTCTAGTCCATCTAATGGTACCAACCAAACTCTATGCCTCTAAGTCCACAATCCTATTGAGATAACTTAGTTAAGTCGGGCCCAATGATTTTAACAGTTTGGATATCACAATTATCCTATCGCATCTTATATAGATAAATAGGGCACTTTGCTTTGGCAAACCTACATCTATTGATCAAGGTCTTGATCAATGTTATTCATTGGAAGGCATCTGATTTAGACTTAATGTTTTATTGAGGGATTTTATAAATTAATTTAGATCTCACCAATTTTAATCTTATTAAACATGCACGTTATTTATCATATCATATCGCATACAAGCATAAATAAATTGCAAAATTAAATGTGTAACAGTTATGGCCCAATCCATTGTCAATCTTTTCAAGCCAATGAAAGATTGAAGGTCAATCTAAGGTGGTAAAAGATCTTAAAATAAATAGCTTCCTTGGATCTTCATCATGCATGTGCCTCTTCTCCATCATCATCTTTCCATCGTGTTCTCCATCTTGACATCTTCATCGATTACAGATTATTACATGACATAAAGAAACCTCGAGTTACATTCGAGGGGATTTAGATGAGAAGAGGATATTACATTAGAATTTATAGAAAGGCACGACATGCAAGCCGTATTTGAAAACCATAAACCACTAACCTATGGGTCAAAAGGCCGTAACTGTGCACCATGCATATCACAATATGCACATAACAATTTATATATATTTAAAGAAAACTATATATAACATATTGGGGTCACGACCATCGTGTGCTATAACGGGGGGGTCCAAGGGGGGGTCTCCCCCCTGGCGGTGGTCCAGCTGATTGGTCAGCCAGCGGGTTTGAACTACATTATGTATTGCAGAATTTTTCTATACGAATCTCTGAAACAGTTTCAGAATCATACATTTTAATCCACCAAAACACCCATAATAACAAATCATATATGTCCAGTTTCGATTTAGTCATATTAAAACGAATAACAGTACACCCAAAATTTATCATATATTTCCAGTTTCGATTCATCATATTAAAACTATTCTTCATGCTTCTAATCCGATTAGAACAGTTATATTGTTATTCCACCGATTAAAGATACGATTAACAGTATAATCATATATATTACCAGAATACACATACACGGAATATCATATATTCAATTTCATATTGGTAAACATGCATCATCATATATCATATATATCGAATACAATTAAAACACGTAATCTGAATTAATCTTTTCGTAAGTAGCTCTGATACCACTTTAGGGTTTCGACAGAGAAACGCACAGCGGAAATAGAATAATTTAAACCAAATTCGAAACCCTAAACAGGATCCATGCAAAAAATAGTTAATTTAGTGGTTAGAAATTATACCGATTAAGAAAGCGATTAAACGATGCGGTCGAATCTCAAACGCAATTCGAACGAACTGCGTTTCTACGGTATCCACACGAACGCTCCACGAATCGTCCTACGATCTGCAGAAGAAGGAATCGCGGTACTAGACACCAAGGATGAAGATTTTTACGAAACTTTTTTCTCTAGTCTCTCTCTAAGAGCGGCTAGGTATATAAATAAAATAAAATCATATATATAGCAATAAATCGGAATTAATCAAAACCCTAATCTAATTAAAATAAAATCCGAATTTATATATATATATATATATGTATTATATCTTAATTAAGTCTTACTTAATTAATATATATACATATATAAAGAATCCTTTCAATTTAAATTCGTGATTTAAATACTATATGTGACGCCCCCAAAATTAGGTATACATCACCCATCTTGAGTCGCCACTTACATGGTACAGAATTTAAATACAACTTATTAACATAAGCGTAGGTATAATACGATACATAAACCGTGAGTTTAAATACAAATATCGCTCACTAGATATTATACAAACTCAAACAAAAAGTCCTCATTACAGATTATTATCACACTATTTTACGAATAGTGAGGACTACTAATGCTATCTTCGTGACCATCACTGCTTCCCCACTGCTCCCCAAATTATATTATCATTTCAAGAGAACAAAGAAAAGAAAGGGTGAGCTCAACTAGCCCAAAGAAGAAATATTATGACTAAGATAATGCGTAATAAATTATCAATAGTCTTCAATAATGTTAAACCGATAAAATACAATAGACAACCAGCTTTAATCTGCAATGAATATGCAATCCATTAAAAGAGTTAAGTAGAAAATAAAGTCTACTATCTTTTAGGTTTTAAAAGGTTTTTCATCATCATTATATAGCCGAGACTCACTTTAATAAATATTCCACATCATCGAATCACCCCCTCGCACTACTGACCAAGGATATTCTTTAGATCACGACCACAATTATTCATGCACTACGGCCAAGAATATTTGTGTATTCATTAATGGTCATGATCATGCCAACAACTCGTCCATCAATGCACTACTGACCATCGAGGATTTTTACCACATCATTTGTAACATTACTGCCATGATTACAATCGAATAATCTCTCGGTCATAATCATACCAAGTCCATCTATGCACTACAGTGCCACGTATGACTTTAAAAAAAATATAAACATGAGGATGATGACAATGATATAATAATTCAATAAAACAAGTTCAAGAATTATTTTATCCGTGAATTATTAACGTCCAAATTGTTAACATGATATCGCTTTTGTAGAGTAAAATTCAAGAATGATCAAGAATATTTCCATGAAAAGATATCGGATGAAACGCAAATATCAAGGATATTCTACTAATTTCATGGAGTATAGAAGTCAAAGTTTTAACCAACCGGGTATAATAAAGAATGGAATAACAAAAGAAATCACCATGCATGCGATAGACCGCACAGAGCGGTGTTATTCCAATGTATAATAAATAACGGAACCAGTCGTGAAATTCACACCGAGCGGGATGTTCCAACAGTAATAATAAAGATGGAACCGGATCCTGTTGTAAAACACACGATAGGATATTCCAACGTAATAATAAATAACGGAACCAGTCGTGAAATTCACACCGATAGGATGTTCCAACCGAGAATAATAAAGATGGAACCCATCCTGTAAAAACACACGAATAGGATATTCCAATGTAATAATAAAAAGATTTTAACCAGTCCTGTAAAAACACACGAGCATGGATGTTCCAATGTAATAATAAAGATTTTAACCAGTCCTGTAAAACACATGCATGTGATGTTCCAATGAATAATAATAAAGATTTTAACCAGTCCTGTAAAACACACGCATGTGATGTTCCAATGTAATAATAGAAGAATGTCACCAAGTATAGGGTAAACCACTTATACAAAAGTTATTCCAATGTAATAATAAGCAATGGAATAACAACAGTTCTCTTCATGAATAAAAAAGAATAACACCCCTTACATTTGGTAGGAGATTGAATATCGCAAAGAAGGTAAGAACAAAAAATACTCTTCTTCTTTCTCTCTTATTCTCTCTATACTTTCTCTCTATAGCTTGAATGAATTCGTGAAAAATAATGAAGCCCTAGGCCTCTATTTATAGAAGATTTCTAGCTTAGCACCGCCGTGTGAAAAGGCAAGTGGCTCGATTTAATCGGTTTGGACGCTCGTAATGTGAAACGACAAGTGGTTCGACGCTCAGTAATGTGAAACGACAAGTGGTTCGACGTCTGTAAAAAGTAATTACTATTAACGAAGGTAAATACTATTGACGAAGGTAAATACTATTCACAAGGGTAATTACTATTGACGAAGGTAAATACTATTCACAAGGATAATTACTATTGACGAAGGTAAATACTATTCACAAGGGTAATTACTATTGACGAAGGTAAATACTATTCACAAGGATAATTACTATTGACGAAGGTAAATACTATTCACAAGGGTAATTACTATTGGTGAAGAGACTCTTAGATGATGACATATGAGCCCCCATAAAAAATAATCAAACTTACCACAAATCATAACACATATTTAATCTTTCAATAATTATTAATCATTTATAACTTGTCGCCTCAATTATTGATTTAATACTATAACATATTATACGATGATAATCGCGACAATAATTGAATCAATAATATAAGAGATATGATGCGTAAATTATCGTAGTAATAATTGAGCATAATGAGTGACTTCTCACGTAAGCATCAATAATCAATACCGTATTGCTACTATGCAACCACGCCAGACATCGTACTTTACCACCGGTAGTTCAACAGCTTTTAACGGTAACACCTCCTCCCGTTATTTTTATAAAAATATTTTTGTCGCTTTTCTCATCCGAACAATAATGTTGTGGGGTCCACCAATGATTGAGCCATTGTATTTAATATTCCCTAACAAAAAGAATATTCCCACCAAACGAATATTTTATAACAACTTGCATACTTTGCAAAATTTATAAATATTACCCACAACTATAACATTATATCAAATTTATTCCATAATATTCAAAAAATATTTATAGAAAAATTCATCTTTATTTATAAAAGTCGGGTCTTACAACCTCCCTTCTTATGAAATTTACCCTCAAAATTAGGGTACGTGCACGGTATGTCAAGAGGTAAGGATACCTTGATTTCATTTCAGATTCTAACTCCCAAGTCATTTCCTCAACATCGTGGTTCCTCCATAAAACTTTGACTTGAGGTATAACCTTGGAGCGTAGAATATGTTCTTTCTTATCCAAAATTTGAACAGAACCTCTTCATACGCCAAATCTTCCGCTATTTCGTCCTGCTTCTAACTCAATAATATGGTTCGGGTCTTTCACATATTTACGTAACATAGATATGTGAAAACGTTATGAACACGAGACATATTTGGCAGTAAAGCGAGTCTATAGGCCACGCCTCCTACTCGATCGAGGATTAAAATGGACCGATGAATCGAGGATTAAGTTTTCCTCTCCTTCCAAATCTTGTAACTCCTTTCCATGGAGCAACTCTTAACAACACATGATCTCCTATATCGAATTCCACGCCCTTTCGATGAAGATCAAGATAACTCTTTTGTCGATTTTGTGAGGTTTTTATACGTTGTTTGGATCATTTGAATCTTTTCCGTAGTCATACGCACCAACTCCGGTCCCAACAACGCTGCTTCACCCACCTCATCCCAAAGATACCGAGAACGACACTTTCTTCCATACAATGCTCGAATGGAGCCATGCCAATACTTACTTGATAACTGTTGTTGTAGGAAAACTCCACCAATGGTAAGAACTTGTCCCAACTCCCTTGAAATCAAGGACACGAGTCTTAATAGATCTTCAAGAGTTTGAATAGTCCTCTCCGACCGTCCGTCCCGTCGAGGATGATATGCCGAAGCTAAATCGTAAGTCTGTGCCCATAGCTTTTTGCAAACTAACCCAAAATCGTGAAGTGAATCTTGGGTCTCGATCGAAACTATGGATACCCGCATACCATGCAGCCTTACAATCTCGTTTATGTACATACGAGCAAGACGTTCAAGTGTATAAGTTTCTCGACGGTCGGTAAATGATGAGCGGACTTGGTCAATCTATCAACAATGACCCAAATCGCATCAATGCCTTGAGAAACCTTAGGAAGACCCCAGAATTGAATCCATGGTAATGTGCTCCCACTTCCATTCTCGAATTTCAAGTGGTTGCAATGGACCTTTTGGTACTTGATGCTCCGCTTTAACTCGTTGACAAGTTAGACACCTTGAGATAAACAAATAGTATATCTCTCTCTTCATATTGCTCCACCAAAATGTATGATTTAATATCATGATACATTTTGGTACTCCCAGTGATGGATTGCAAATGGTGTGTTGTGCGCCTCCATCATGATATTATACTTTAAATCGTGGTCGTTAGAACACAAAGTCCGGAGTTGACTCAAGTATTCCTTCTTCATCGATTCTTGCTTCCTAAGATAGCACCTTCTTGCACTTTCTTCCTCATACGCATCGCCTCCAGTCCGTAGCTTGAGCGGCTTTAACTTTATCAATTAAAGTCGGTTCTCTACTCAGATACTCATTTGTCATCACATGCGTCCCTAGAGTCTTTAATTCTATCTCCATCCTTTGCAAGTCACACAAAATGGGCCTTTACGATAATATCGCACTTGTACTTGCATATGATTTCCTACTCAATGCGTCGGCTACCACGTTTGCTTTTCCAGATGGTATTGATGGTATGATCATAATCTTTCAATAGTTCAAGCCAACGTCGTTGTCGCATGTTGAGTTCCTTTTGAGTGAAGAAATATTTGAGGCTTTTATGATCCGTAAAGATCTCCACTTTCTCCCCATACAAGTAATGCCTCCACATTTTAAGTGCAAAAGACAATAAATTACGCCAACTCTAGATCATGAGTAGGATAATTCCTCTCATATTCTTTGAGTTGTCGCGAGGCATAGGCTATAACTTTTCCATGTTGCATAAGAACACATCCCAACCCTTTGCCCAAGCATCATCAGAGATGACAAATCCTCCGAGCCGATGTATATTGTCGTAACAGTCTTTGAAATAAGTCTCCTCTTGAGTTCTTGAAAACTCTTCTCACATTCTTCGCCCAACCGAACTTTGTATCTTTCCGAGTCACCGAGTCAATGGAATAGCGATTCGAGAAAATCCTTCCACGAATCTCCGATAATAACCAAATTAAACCGAGAAAGCTACGTGACTTCTTCATCCATCGATTTAGGTTGTTCCCACTTTGAATAGCTTCAATCTTTCTTTGGGTCAACAGATATTCCATGACTTGATACCACGTGCCCAAGGAATGCTACTTCTTCAAGCCGAACTCGCATTTCTTCAACTTGGCATAAAGCTTATATTCACGAAGCTTTTGGAGTGTCACCTCAAGTGTTGCTTTCATGATCTTCACGGCTTTTGGAATAAATAAGGATGTCATCAATAAAGATGACCACAAAGTGATCTAAATATTCCTTGAATACTTTGGTTCATCATATCCATGAAGGCAAAGAGGAGCATTAGTCAATCCAAAGGACATGACTAGGAATTCATAATGCCCGCATCGAGTTCCGAAAGCCGCCTTTGGAATGTCACGGTTCTAATCTTCAATTGGTGATATCCTAACGAAGATCAATCTTTGAAAAGAATTTGGCTCCTTGCAATCGGTCAAACAGTCATCAATACGTGGCAATGGATACCTATTTTTGATGGTGACGTGATTCAACTCCCGATAATCAATACAAAAGTCGCATACTCCCATCTTTCTTCTTCACGAATAGAACAGAGCACCCCAAGGAGAAGTACTAGGACGAATAAAGCCAATGTCTAACAATTCCTGCAGTTGGGTCTTTAACTCCTCGAAGTTCAATAGAGCCATTCGATATGGGGCTTTGGAAATAGGTTTTGTATCTGGGGTTCAAGGTCGATACAAAATTCAATTTCACGCTCGGGGTAGGCCAGAAGTTCTTCTTCGGGAATACGTCAGAAATTTATTAACAATAGGAATATCGCTTAAAACGGCGTTTATTTTTATTTAAATCGTGACATGAGCTAAGAAAGCTTGACATCCGCTTTTTCAATAAACGAATAGCTTTATGGCTTGAGATGACCGTGATTGATTTTAATGGTTTGGTCGTTTGAATTCGCATAATAGGTTGATTAGGAATATGAAAGCTAACAACCTTACGAAAACAATCAATTTTTGCATGATAAGTAGTTAACCAATCAATCCCTAGAATCACGCCAAATGCAAGTATTTTTAATGAAATAAGATCGACAGTAATGTGAGGGTACCGATTTGAACCAAACAAGACTTATAAACAAAGGATGTAATGAAGGTTTCTCCCAACGGAGTTTCCACAGATAAGTCAAAGTCTAATTTCTCCAGTCAAATTTAATCGATGAGCGCAAGTAGGAGAAATAAAAGAATGGGTAGAACCGGTATCAAATAAAGTATAGACTTCATTAGAGTTTATGATAAGCTTACCCGTGATGACCTCATTCGGATTCCTTGCTCTTTGGGAGGTCACAACAAAATGCTCTCCTCAGACTAATGGCTTTGAATTTTCCGGGATGGCCTTTGGTGCCTCCATCCTAGCTGAATTTGTCTTCTGAAACGACAAAAATCGAGCTAAGTGACCTTCTCTTCCACAATTATAACATGCTTTGGATGGCATGACGCAGCTTTGATCGATGTGTCCTCTCCTCCGCATTTGAAGCATATGATAGGTGGTCTTTCTCCTTCCTTAACAATGGGTGCCGGTCTTTGACGCTTTTCCATCATTGTTAAATCTCCTTTTCTTGAAATGTCCATTCTTATTGTTTTGGCCCCGATTACCACCGGTGGTTACCATATCCGCCCGTTGATTCCTCCACGCTTGTTGTCACCGCCTCATGACTATTCTCGCCGGTATTATAATTTTCTTAGCACTACTCTTCTTTTTAGTTCAGGTTGACTCATTATCGCTCGCTCCACTAATCGAGCCCTATTTACAACATCTCAAACACAAACACGCTTTATGAGAAATAAGATGTTGACGATCTCCGCTTCAAACCTCTTAAAAACATTCGCGCCATTCTCTCTTCATTATCCACCAAGTGGGACGAAAACCGTGATAACTCCGCAAATTTTGCCTCGTATCATGCGACACGGGCCATATTGTTTTGTTCCAACTTGATAAACTCCACCTCCTTCATGTGGCGAATACTTTCGTGAAAGTATTTGTCGTTGAATGCCTCTGGAACTTCTCCCAAGATATCTTCAAGACAAATTGGTTGAGTACGCTTTTACCGATTCCCACCAAGAATCCGCCTCCGCAACATATAAAGGCGTAAGGAACCTTTTGCTCCTCGAGCATCCCAAGACATCAAATATCTTGGTAATCTGCTTTATCCATGCTTCCGCCAAGTGGTTTTGGCTCTCCTTAAACTCCGGTGGTCCCAAATTTCTCTTAAATTGTTTAGCGGTGACCACCGAGAGTTTTCCGTGTTTCCACCTACGTTTTGGACAGAGTCGCTCTCTTTCATTGCTTGCATAAATTGCATAAAGCCTCCGAACATTTGATCATTTGTCATTTGGTCAAGTTGTTGTTGTTTGCATGAGGATTGTCGCCTTCCTGATGCACATTATCTTGATTATTGATATGTGGTGAATCAACGATCGCCTGCGCTCCATTGCTATTCTCAACATTCTCAGATGTCATTTTCAGATACTGCCACAAAACAAAAGGTTAATTGACATGTAACAAATTATCCTTATCTTCTGACCAACCAATAAAATAGCACATAAACTTAGGTAGGTCATACTAGCGAAGGTATTCCCTGCCTCCCTCCCTAGTACTATTCTCACATCTTAGCCAGGATCACATCCTAAGCTCGATACTCAACCGTGACGCCCCAAAATTAGGTATACATCACCCATCTTGAGTCGCCACTTACATGGTACGTAATTTAAATACAACTTATTAACATAACTGCTGTGGTACAATACGACATAAATCGTGAGTTTAAATACAAATATCGCCTACTAGATATTATACAAACTCAAACAAAAAGTCCTCATTACAATTATTATCACACTATTTTACGTAAATAGTGAGGACTACTAATGCTATCTTCGTGACCATCACTCGCTTCCCAGACTCGTCCCAAATATATTATCATTTCCTCGAAGAGAATAAAGAAAGAAAGGGTGAGCTCAACTAGCCCAAAGAAGAAATATTATGACTAAGATAATGCGTAATAAATTATCAATAGTCTTCAATAATGTTAAACCGATAAAATACAATAGTATAAACCAGCTTTAACTGCAATGAATATGCAATCCATTAAAAGAGTTAAGTAGAAAATAAAGTCTACTATCTTTTAGGTTTTAAAAGGTTTTTCATCATCATTATAGCCGAGACTCAAACTTTAATAAATATTCCACATCATCGAATCACCCCGCACTACTACTGACAAGGATATTCTTTAGTATCACGACCACAATTATTCATGCACTACGGCCAACGAATATTTGTGTATTCATTAATGGTCATGATCATGCCAACAACTCGGCCCATCAATGCACTACTACCAATCGAGGATTTTTACCACATCATTTGTAACATTACTACCATGATTACACCAATAATCTCTCGTCATAATCATACCAAGTCCATCTATGCACTACAAAGCCACGTATGACTTTAAAAAAATATAAACATGAGGATGATGATAATGATATAATAATTCAATAAAACAAGTTCAAGAATTATTTTATCCGTGAATTATTAACGTCCAAATTGTTAACATGATCATCGTTTTGTAGAGAGTAAAATTCAAGAATGATCGTAAGAATATTTCCATGAAAAGATATCGGATGAAACGCAAATATCAAGGATATTCTACTAATTTCATGGAGTATAGAAGTCAAAGTTTTAACCAACCGGGTATAATAAAGAATGGAATAACAAAAGAAATCACCATGCATGCGATAGATCGCTTACGCATGTGTTATTCCAATGTAATAATAAATAACGGAACCGTGTCGTGAAATTTCACACACCAAGCGTGATGTTCCAATGTAATAATAAAGATGGAACCCGCATCCTGTAAAACACACGAGATAGGATATTCCAACGAATAATAAATAACGGAACCCAGTCGTGTGAAATTCACACCAATGGGATGTTCCAACAGAATAATAAAGATGGAACCAGATCCGCAAAAACACACGATATGATATTCCAACAGTATAATAAAGAGGCGGAACCAGTCCTGTGTAAAACACGCATGTGATGTTCCAACAGAATAATAAAGATTTTAACCAGTCCTGTAAAACACACGCATGTGATGTTCCAATGTAATAATAATAAAGAAGCGGAACAGTCCTAAGTAAAAACACACGCATGTGATGTTCCAATGAATAATAGAAGAATGTCACCAAGTATAGGGTAAACCACTTATACAAAAGTTATTCCAATGTAATAATAAGCAATGGAATAACAACAGCTTCTCTTCATGAATAAAAAGAATAACACCCCTTACATTTGGTAGGAGATTGAATCTGCTGACGCAGTAGTAACAAAAATACTCTTCTTCTTTCTCTCTATTCTCTCTATACTTTCTCTCTATAGCTTGAATGAATTCGTGAAAAATAATGAAGCCCTAGGCCTCTATTTATAGAAGATTTCTAGCTTAGCACCGCCGTGTGAAAAGGCAAGTGGCTTGATGTGAATCCGGTTTGACGCTTTGTAATGTGAAACGACAAGTGGTTCGACGCTTTTGTAATGTGAAACGACAAGTGGTTCGACGTCTGGTAAAGGTAATTACTATTAACGAAGGTAAATACTATCGATGAAGGTAAATACTATTCACAAGGGTAATTACTTTTGACGAAGGTAAATACTATTCACAAGGATAATTACTATTGACGAAGGTAAATACTATTCACAAGGGTAATTACAAATACTATTCACAAGGATAATTACTATTGACGAAGGTAAATACTATTCACAAGGGTAATTACTATTGGTGAAGAGACTCTTAGATGATGACATATGAGCCCCCCCATAAAATAATCAAACTTACCACAAATCATAACACATATTTAATCTTTCAATAATTATTAATCATTTATAACTTGTCGTCTCAATTATTGATTTAATACTATAACATATTATACGATGATATCGTGACAAATAATTGAATCAATAATATAAGAGATATGATGCGTGAATTATCAGAAGCAATAATTGAGCATAGGTGAGTGACTTCTCACGTAAGCATCAATAATCAATACCGTAAGCTACTATGCAACCACGCCAGACATCGCATTTTTTTACCAATTTGTAGTTCAACAGCTTTTAACGGTAACACCTCCGCCAAGTTATTTTTATAAAAATATTTTTGTCGCTTTCTCAATCCGATAATAATGTTGTGGGGTCCACCAATGATTGAGCCATTATTTAATATTCCTAACAAAAAGAATATTCCCCACCAAACGAATATTTTATAACAACTTGCATACTTTGCAAAATTTATAAATATTACCCACAACTATAACATTATATCAAATTTATTCCATAATATTCAAAAATAATATTTATAGAAAAATTCATCTTTATTTATAAAAGTCGGGGTCTTACACTATCAATCATATTGATATATTTAAATCCTTATAATTTAAATTAATTCCCTTTTAATAACGTTCTTTGTGTGTGACCTATAGGTTATTATTACGTTGGCAATAATTTTAAAATCATATTATAAAATTATAAACGATGGCGACATCTAGTAATGCATCACCGCTACCCAAGTAATAATAAGATCGATGATTCGATGTAACCTTTTAAGTGACCAATGTTTCAATGTAATTTAATCCTTTTAACCTTAATATCCTAGATTAAACTCGAGTCATGGAATGTGTCATACTCTTCATAATTTAATCTGAGTTTTCTTGATCAATGAGTAGACTGTATGAAACAAATCACTATTTGAGCATGGTCATGCATTTCATAGTCCTACTCAATCAAGAGGCCTATGGATATCACCCATAATATATAGGATGGTTAAATTCCATCTAAATCACTCATATTTCTCACACGATTCATGATGAACCCAATAATCACCTTTATAGTCCACCCTATTAAAGGTGACATTTGATGATATCAAAGTACATAAATTCTCGTGTAGTAATATAGCAATTTCAGGTCGGAGGACCATTATATCATTGTCACTATGAGAATTGCTAATGACACTTCGCATAATGCTCCATATAGAATTCTCATAGTGGGTCCATCCGAAGACATCGTTCTCTAACATGTACTGTGCATTGACTTAATATCTCATATATTTATGACCAATGAGATTTGGTCATTAGTCAATCCACATACTAGTCTCAATGCATCATTGTTGTCCCATCAACAATGATACTCGACTAGGGACATTTAAGAACAATGATACTAATTGTAATTATAATCTCATGTTCAGGTCACATACTTGAAACTCTATAATTTGTATCACTATTCTAAGGAATTTTATTATGTTAACAATTATATTACGCAGTAAATAAAACCATAATAAAATCATTTATTTATTCAATCAAATATAATATCAAAACGTTAAGCAATTATATCAAATAATTGGCCTCTAGGGCATAAACTCTAACAAATTCCTCTCATATTCTTTGAGTTACCGTGAGGCATAGGCTATGACTTTTCCATGTTGCATGAGAACACATCCTAAACCTCTGCCTGAAGCATCGCCGTAGAAGACAAATGTGAGAGCCCCAAATCCGGGTCCTAAATCACACGGATCTGGTTCAATCATTCTATCACTATTACTATTTGCGGAAGATATAAACATAAATTGTGTATACAATAAACTTTTCACACTATTCCCCAAGGTCGAGTAACCTTAACTTATACATAATTCATAACTTATTTAACTTACAATAATATTAATATACAATATTATTACAAATCTAATCGCACACATTAACTAAAGTTGGAACTATCTTTGACCTTTCCTTGTATCCGATGTATTCGTCTTAATTTGCAATATTTATCATGATATAGCAAGGGTGAGCATAAGTTTGCCCTACAAGTTTAAGTTCAATAATTTAACGATATATCATGATTGAAAGAATTTGAATAATAAGCTGGCTATAATTCAACAATATAATTGCGAACTAGCATGAACAAGTTTTATGACTGAACACGCATTTAACATAAACAAATATATATGGACCGAATGGTAATGAAGGTGATCAGCCTTTCATACCTAATGAATACATGTTATACACACAGGGTGCAATTTAATAATTCTTATACATGGCAATCAGAAATGATTAACTATAAATATAATAGAATAATACAACTCGAGGTCGAGTTAAGAAAGACTTGCATGAACCGTTGATTACCGTTACACAATTTATTAAGCTTTATCCGAAGACCTAATAGTAATAATATCGATCTATAAGTTAGAATAATATCATCACAATATAAAATAACCTTAACACATTAACACATAATCCTATCCGTCTATAACACACATAAAACCTAACCTCGAGTCAAACGTTTACAGTCTGAGTTGAGTTCGGTACAATTCTAACATTCCGACGGTCTAGTCGAACAATCGTTGAGTTTAAGTTCAATTAAACTCTGTCTAAACACTTAACAATTATCTCAGATAATTTTAATATCAGTCAAAATAATTTTCCAAGTCTCATAATAATTTATAAATAATTATTACAATTTATCATGATTTTTCAATCATTAATAACATATTTAAATGAATTAAATACCACATAATTCCTTTATCATTAATATTTATTTAATATCAAACATTAATGAAATATATGTCATAATATTATAATATATTTATAATATATCAAAGTATTTTAATACCGTAAAATCATATTTATATGTTTAAAAAGTTAAATTAATTATTCGATAATTGCTTTTAATATTAAAATATTAATATTTTCATGATAAAATATCAAAAGTTATATTTATAACTTAAAATATTTTTCTAACACTTAAATCATGTTCATATGATTTTTAAATCATTTCTTCTATTTCTCCATAATTTATTTAATATAGTTATTAAATAAATTAATTATCATTAATATTAATTAATTAATGAAATTCATTACAAAATATTAAAAGTCACTAAAATTAACTTAAAATATTTTCTTATACAATAATATAATTTTTCATGCATTAAAATCATTTTTTAAATAATTTATTTATTATTATAATTAAATAAATTAAATACCATTTATATTCCAAAATTATTAAATATTTATGGAATATACATAAAAAAATTAAAAACTAATTTTCAGACTTTAAAATAATTTTTAGGAATTTATTTTGTATTTTTTAATTAAAAACCATTTTTATCTATTTATTAATTAAAATAATTAATTTTCCAAAAATAATTGTCGCTAAAGGGCCCCATAACGACTTACCCATCGCTACAGGTGTTATTGGCATGTTCTTCTTCAAACCCAGAAACGCATGTCAG
Source organism: Panax quinquefolius (assembly GCA_020205615.1). Taxonomy (NCBI): domain Eukaryota; kingdom Viridiplantae; phylum Streptophyta; class Magnoliopsida; order Apiales; family Araliaceae; genus Panax; species Panax quinquefolius. The sequence continues at coordinate 69,823,367 of CM035164.1, read as the reverse complement.
TAGACAAGTAGGTAGGTTTGACCAGTCCTAGATCTTTGATCACATGGTTTCTTGGCAGCCTGATGGTTTAGGATTGTAGTATGCATGTAGGACTACAATCTACAACAATTTTCATGGCAATATACCATTACAACTGAGAGATATGAGCTATCAAATTTCATGTCAGAGCTGTTCTTCATTTCTGGGTTTTCCGGAATTGATGAACAGCTCAAGGATGCTACTTTGGTCCTTTGAGTCTCTACGTCCTCGTCTTGGTTAGTGTGCTTTATCAATTCAATCATGCAGTCGAGATGTAAGGGTACAATAACATATCAACAGATCGGTATAACAACAACACTTTGAAGAAATCAAGTCCGATCAAAGTAGTAGTCAGAAAATAGTTCTTGAAGATTATGGGTTACCCAGAATCTCCTTCTGGGGAGTTGGTCAACGCCGGTTTGATTGCTCACAGATTTGATTATATGTCATATTTGGGTGATCTAATAGCATGATGGTGTAGTCCTCATGTCAGGCTACAAGATCCAACCCATAATTTAGGCAAACAACCAAACATGTGCAAGATCAGAGCCTTCAAAATGGTTGTCAGACTTTTCTGGTAATCTGGGTTACCTAGATTTATTCGATCATGGTCGGTCAACGACCTTTGACCATTAATAACTTGCAATCTAGACCCAATCTGACCATGATTCAAGTTGCAGATTAAAGACTACATGACATACTACAAATCTATAACATAACACATACATAAAATCTAATACACAGAGATCTAGAGGCCCTGACATTCAACTGTCAGGCCACTTTCCACTATTTTTCCATATTTCCAGAAATTGCTATTCCGAGCACTTTGATGTTATGGATTCACTATATAGCAACCCAGATCATCAAGTGACACCCTAATACACAACTTAAAACAATAAATCAGAACATCTAACATCAAATCTAAGGATTTCAAAATTTACGATTTTTATACCTTTTAAGCTTTGATCTTGATTTCTGACTTTTGATTCATGTTCTTGGAGAGCTAGGGCAATCTAGTCATTAGAATTTTAAATTTAATGACATTCATGTAAATTGTCCAAACCCTTAAGGTTTAAGTTTTAACCCTTAGGGTTTAGGGTTTGACCCTTAGGGTTTAGGGTTTGACCCTTAACTTGGCAATTTAATTTTTAAGATTTCCGAATTTTGGTTTTTAAAATAGAAAATTAATATTTCTAAATTATAATTATAATTTGATAATTATATTAAGATTTCCTAATTATAAATTAAATCTTGCTAATTAGGATCAGTATTTCCTAATTAAAATTGCTAATTTAGCAATTTGGGTCATACTGGTCATTAGGGTTTATAACCCACAAATTAGGGTTTTAAATATAAAAGTAATCTTTCTAATTTAGAAGTTAGGTTTCCTAATTAGATTAAGGTTTTCTAATTACTATAACTTGAAAATTAGGGATTAATGTTTCCTAATTAACATAAAATTATTAAATTAACAATTAGGTTTTCCCTAATTATAAATTAAAGTTTCTAATCTAGAAATTAGGGTTTTCTAAATCAATTAGGGTTGTCCCTAATTAGGTTATTATTAATCACGTTTAAACCTTATATTAGCATTTAAATTCCCAAATTAGGGTTTCATACACCGAATTAGGGTTTTGAATTCCCAGAACTGAAATTAGGGTTTCTAGAACCGGTTTTAGAGTTTCTTATAAATCATAAGAATTTTTTAACTGAACGTTGACATTCTTAATATAATATTAGGGTTGGCCGATATAGCTTATCTGGTCAACCCTTGACCCTTAACCATATATTGTACACATATACAACCATATACACAGAACATATTCACTTAAATACTTAATCATGAATAAATCACCATAAGAAATTTTAAATTCACAAAATTCCTTCTCGGAAATCGTAAATCCATTCACATATTTTCTGTCTAGGTTTATTATTTAACCTTAATTCAATATTTTAAAATTTTATAAATATTCTAACTCTCGGGTTGTCACATTCACCCCTTCTTCTAAAAATTTTGTCCACGAAATTTACCTTATACCCTACACCATACACCATTCACCATTCCTTCTCATCATCACATGCTACCCAATACATTTCTCATAAGAGTAAAAAATTTTGAAATTGTGCTGAGGGGTTATATAGACTATTGTCTGTCGTTTTCACAAATGCTTTATGGAAATTCATCCACAAACTGTCATAACTTACGGACATAGTGGATAATTAGCCCAGTATGCCCTATACTTATTAAGTACTGCTAGTCGAATTTGTTTCTCGTCACTGCCATAAGCACAAAATTTTTACCTCAGTCATATCGAATTCCACACCAAAATAATTTGGTTCGGAAAAATTTCAAAGAACTCTTAGAATTTTCTTAAACATTGGTCTAGCTGAATCAATTAGCTTAGACTCATATCAATAATCAACTTTAATCGAATTACGAATGTGTGTAGCCAAACGCCGTTGGCAAATTAAAATTTTAAAATAGTTTGAAAATGACGCCATGATGTCGTACTGTATTAACAGCCCGTTTGGGGATGCCATCATCGAGTGACTTTGTTATAACACATCATACAATAGTGGAACAATGATTTTTAGATCGAATTCACACTAAGTATTCCTGTATTTATAACTCTATCAACTTTTTATCATCTCTGCACCAGGTTACATGGTACATAAGTGATAAATAAAAATATTTTGGTATTTCAAATCATTATCGTCTAGCTGAAATAAGTAGCGTAGACTATTCTTTAAACCGTTCAAAAATTCATTTCAAATTTATTTTATCATCTCAACAGGTAAAGATCGTGTCGGTGGCCCGAAGTCCACACATACACAATGGTCACTAAGAGCTGAACAATAATAATAAAAAATTCATTTTCAAAAAGGGACATAGTGCGTATTTAGCTTGATGTCAAAAATTTTGAAATCTTACACAACTAGGAGATTTGAAAAACTTATGTCTCCACTAATAATCAATTGCTTACAAATCCATCTATTCCTATAATCCTCAATATTCCGTTCACACTTAATTCAACCCAGTTCGTCAAACCACATTCATGAGTTCAGGAACTTCACAATCATATGAGTTTAAGAACTTATCCTAGTCAGACCTTTGGCGTCCATTCGCTGAGGGGTTCATAAACATTTCATATAATCATGAGTCACGAACGTACCATAAGTATGAGTTTTAAGAACTCGCACTTAACCTTATATCCTCTACCTATAACCTATCTATCTGATATATACCTTAGAAAGGAATCACCCTCTTAACATGCATATAGCAAACAGCGCGACACAGACACTTCAATGATTATCAGTGCCAGAAACTAAGTGGTTATTACACCAAATACAATTCAGCTCCCATACGAAGAATCATACAACTTAGCCGCTGACCTGAGTCCTCAATTGAAATCCCCACTTAATTCTAACTCCTTCTCAATAAGAATTTCATTTAATCTGTATTCATAACCCTTTCCTAAATTCATATCCATTCAAAGACACACATCAATCTTGCTGTAAACTTGTCAATAATTCACTTGATCCATCTCCATACTATAACATTATCCGATCACGAGGTGATCTCATCGTATATATTACGATTCATTTCTATTCTATGATCGCTTTGTTTTTCGATCTTCTATCACTGTGCTTTTAGTCTTTTAGACTCTATCTATTCACCACTACTGTTCAACTTTATTATCAGAGTTAGGGAACTCTGTATCTTATAACTCGTCGAGATTCATCTTTGAATCGTACCGACCAACTAAATCTATGTGAGTTAGATCTTACCCTATTCACTGCGGTTATTAGTCTCAGGTATTATTACCTAAGGTTCATAACCAATAGCTTTGATACCAACTATGAGAGCCCCAAATCCTGGTCTTAAATCACATGGATCTGGTTCAATCATTCTATCACTATTACTATTTGCGGAAGATATAAACATAAATTGTTTATACAATAAACTTTTCACACTATTCTCCAAGGTCGAGTAACCTTAACTTATACACAATTCATAACTTATTTAACTTACAATAACATTAATATACAATATTATTACAAATCTAATAGCACACATTAACTAAAGCTGGAACTGTCTTTAACCTTTCCTTGTATCCGACGTATTCATCTTAATCTGCAATGTTTATCATGATATAACAAGGGTGAGCATAAGTTTGCCCAGCAAGTTTAAGTTCAATAATTTAACGATATATCAAGATTGAAAGAATTTGAATAATAAGTTGGCTATAATTCAATAATATAATTACGAACTAGCAGGAACAAGTTTATGACTGAACAAGCATTTAACATGAACAAATATATATGGACCGAATGGTAATGAAGGTGATCAACCTTTCATACCTAATGAATACATGTTATACGCATATGGTGCAATTTAATAATTCTTATACATGGCAATCAAAAATGATTAACCATAAATATAATTGAATAATAAAACTCGAGGTCGAGTTAAGAAAGACTTGCCTGAACCGTTCATTACCGTTACACAATTTAATAAGCTTTGTCTGAAGACCTAATAGTAATAATATCGATCTATAAGTTAGAATAATATCATCAAAATATAAAATAACCTAAACACATTATCATATAATCCTATCCGTCTATAACACACATAAAACCTAACCTCGAAGTCAAACGCTTACGTACTTTGAGTCGAGTTCGCAGATAATTCTAACATTCCGACGGTCTAGTCGAACAATCGTCGAGTTTAAGTTCAATTAAACTCTGTCTAAATACTTAACAATTATCTCAGATAATTTTAATATATGTCCAAATAATTTTCCAAGTCTCATAATAATTTATAAATAATTATTACTATTTATCATGATTTTTCAATCATTAATAACGTATTTAAATGAATTAAATACCACATAAATCCTTTATCATTAATATTTATTTAATATCAAAAATTAATGAAATACATGTCATAATATTAGAATATATTTATAATATATCAAAGTATTTTTAATACCTTAAAATCATATTTATATGATTTTTAAACAGCTTAAATTCATTATCTCGATAATTGCTTTTAATATTAAAATATTAATATTTTCATGACAAAATATCAAAAGTTATATTTAATAACTTAAAATATTTTTCTAACACTTAAATCACGCTTATATGATTTTTAAATCATTTATTCTATTTCTCTATAATTTATTTAATATAGTTATTAAATAAATTAATTATCATTAATATTAATTAATTAATTAAATTCATCACAAAATATTAAAAGTCACTAAAAATAACTTAAAATATTTTCTTATACCATAATATAATTTTTCATGTATTAAAATCATTTTTAAATAATTTATTTAATATTATAATTAAATAAATTAAATATCATTTATATTCCAAAAATATTAAATATTTATGAAATATACACAAAATAATTAAAAACTAATTTTCGGACTTTAAAATAATTTTTAGGAATTTATTTTGTATTTTTTATAATTAAAAACTATTTTTATCTATTTATTAATTAAAATAATTAATTTTTCAAAAATAACTGTCGCTAAGGGGCCCTATAGCGACAGAACCGTCACTATAGGTGTTCTTGGCATGTTCTTCATCAAATCCAGAAATGCATGTCAGTAGACAAGTAGGTAGGTTTGACCGGTCCTAGATCTTTGATCACAAGGTTTCTTGGCAGCCAGATGGTTTAGGATTGTAGTATGCATGTAGAACTACAATCTACAACAATTTTCATGGCAATATAACATTACAACTGAGAGATATGGGCTATCAAATTTCATGTCAGAGTTGTTCTTCATTTCTGGATTTTTCAGAAATGATGAACAGCTCAAGGATGCTACTTTGGTCCTTGGAATCTCTACGTCCCCGTCTCGGTTAGTGTGTTTTATCAATTCAATCATTTAGTCGAGATGTTAGGGTACAATAACATATCAACAGATCTGTCTAACAACAACACATTGAAGAAATCAAGTCCGGTCAAAGTAGTAGTCAGAAAACGGTTCTTGAAGATTATGGGTTACCCATAATCTCCTTCCGGGGAGTTGGTCAATGCCGGTTTGACTGCGCACAAATTTGATTATATGTCATATTTGGGTGATCTAATAGCATGATGGTGTAGTCCTCATGTCGGGCTACAAGATCCAAACCATAATTTAGCCAAACTACTAAACACGTGCAAGATCAGAGCCTTCAAAATGGTTGTCAGACTTTTCTGGGTAATCTGGGTTACCCAGATTTGTTTGGTCATAGTCAGTTAACGACCTTTGACCACTAATAACTTGCAATCTAGACCCTATCTGACCATGATTCAAGTTTCAGATTAAAGACTACGTGGCATACTACAAATCTATAACATAACACATACATAAAATCTAATACACAAAGATCTAGAGGCCCTGACATTCGACTGTCAGGCCACTTTCCACTATTTTTTCCAGATTTCCAGAAAATTATATTTCGAGTACTTTGATGTTATGGATTCACTATATAGCAACCCAGATCATCAAGTGACACCCTAATACACAACTTAAAACAATAAATCATAACATCTAACATCAAATCTAAGGATTTCAAAATTTAGGGTTTTTATACCTTTTAAGCTTTGATCTTGATTTCTGACTTTTGATTCATGTTCTTGGAGAGCTAAAGGCTGATAAAGTCTTAACTTAATACTCATATTCACTCTCAATCTCAAAATTCTAGAGAGAAAAAAGTTTTGGACAAAATGAAAAGTAAAGTGAGACTTTTCTTACTTTTGATCTATATAAATTATAATGTAATGCATATAGCTGGCAATGATGACTGATATGGGCTGATTTCAGTCACAAGGGGCATCTAGGGTTGGTCAACAACCCAATATATGGCAAGATTTTCAAGCAACATCCAATAATACAACTAGGGCAATCTATTCATTAGACTTTTAAATTTAATGGTGTGACACCACCAAATCCTGGTACCTCATTTCCTCAAGATTTGGTGTTCACTTAATCAAAACATTCATTTCTAAGTACCCAATCATAATAAAATTGAATAATAAAAACCTGCCCATACAGGATTAAACTTAAATAAAAATCTCTCAGGTTATCTAACCTTTAATTACAATCATTCAAATGCGGAAATTAAGTTATTACATCATTCAAAAGTCTATAACGATAAAATAAAATTACAAGTCTTCATCACTTGTACATTTTTCCCTTTCCTTTGCTAGTAGTAGGTTCATTGACCTTCTCAACCTTAGCTGAAATAAGTATTTAACATGCAAGAGTGAGCAAACAAGGCTCACTTGAAATAAGAATGAATAACTTTACAACATTACAATATTTTCCAGAAATAGGCTCAATAGAACTGAATGATAGGTTCTATTAACATTTTTTAAACATACTACTGAGGGTCTAATGACCACGAATCATGTCCACAATTATAAGTAATCTTTCAACTTTAACTTTAATGTACCATAAGACTATAAGACCTCCACGCATTTTGGGGGGATCAACCCTTCGTACAATGTATTGTGCACAACCATTTCAACGCTAAGCGTAAACCTCTAATAAAAGAGTTGTTCATCTCAGTATTTAGAATACAAGTCCGCACCAAAGTAAGTTTGGTTTGGATACATTATATGGTAATTTAGAATTCAACGGTCATCAACTAAGGATTAGTTGAATACAAAAGAAATAACTGTACGCTATGGAATAATCATAACTGAATCGATATTTGTAAATTAATATCATGCTTTAGGAATAATCTAATAGCATAAACATTGAATAATCATAACATAATTTGCTTTGAACAATATTAAGTCAAAGTTATTGATAATTGGATACCAAGCATGCATAATGAATAGTAATTTGAACGATAAAGTTGTTCAACACTAGAATATTAAAATATAGCGATTTGCATGCTAAATAACAAGTTACATATAATAGAAACTTGCTCAATACTAAATATACAATTTTGAATACTTGCATCCCTATGAACAATTAGTTACAAGAGCTTTCTCAATAATAAACCATCTAGCTCTACGAAAGTGTAGAGTTAGCCACTTGTATAATTGAATTTGAATTAAAAACAATAATGTACTCAACGAAATTGAACTTGCACAATGAATTTTTTGAGTTAGAAAACTTGCATAAACAACTAACTCAATGAAAGTATGGAGTTAGAAAACTTGCTCAAAAGAGTTTAAATATTCGCACAATTATAAAAGTAGAGTTAGAGAACTTGCCTTTAGCGCAAGCTAACCCTTACCAATTGAATCGCAATACCCTATATATATGTCATCATGACATAATTAGTCATTACCAACCTTTTATATCTATATAAACAAATATATACATCATGTAGGTTAAATTACCAATTCACATAATCAAACTATATTAATACTTGTTAACCCTTGATAACATGCTCATTCATAATTTAATACTACTGAAATCATCATTTAACATTCCTATTATTAACACATAACATTTATTTTCAAACTTTGTGTAATAAACTAAAATCGTCGTAATATTCTCGCTTAACTCAAGATCATGCAACGCCCACAGCTTTACATCGTGGTTGGCCATGCACATGCGAAATGTCACGCACCAACGATTATGCGATGCGGTGTAAATCTTGTATCATTGGTAAAAGCAAGCCCCAAATTCTAGAACTTCATGACCAAGCTCTAAGCAACAATATGAACAAAAAGCCAAATTGGCCTACAAGCTCTAATCTAACAAACTAACTACATGTAATATATACAGAAACTTTCTGTAAACATATTGTAAAGACTCTAGCATGATTATACACATACAATAACACGATTATCAACTTTACAACACTCAATTTCACTGCTTTTGGCAAAAACTCCATTTTTGACATTTTAATGAAAATCAACACTGTGATTTTGTTTTTCAATCAAAACATTAAATTCAAAATACCATGGTTATGATTATACATACTCTATCAAATTCAATAGTCAATTTATATATATTAACAATTAATCAAACCTTAATTTCATTTTAAACTAAGCCATACTCATATATTTTTATATAAACACTGTAATATGGTTTTCTTCATAAATTGCATACATACATGACTTAATTTCTCTATAATCACATATAAACTCATGAAACAACCTTTTAAAAACAATTATCATACAAAACTATATACATATCAACAATTCATCTTTTACAATAATTTTATAAAGACTTTTTGGGAAGAGGAAAACTAAACTTTTAAAGAAAAAGATTAAGCTCCTACCTTTGATTAAGAAGATGATATCTTAGAGTTAGAAGAAGATGGTTATCCTTTTGATTATCAAGCTTCTTTTTTCCCAATTCCTTTCTCAATTTCTCTAGCCTTCCTTCCTCTCTTCTTTTCTCTCTGTAAACTCTTCAACTGAGTCTTCTTCTCTCTAACATAATGCATCTAAACAATATAACGATATAGTAATAATATATATTAATGATATAATATAAATATAGATATAACTTATATCGCTTATGTTTTATTTGAAAATCAAAAGCCATAAGGCTTGTTTGGCTAACCACTAAAATATAATCAATTAATCCTTATGCCTTGTTTGGAAAAACACAATTAGAATAAAGACTTAATAAACATTAGGCTTTGTTTGACAAAATTGAATTAAACTCCTTTAATTTATTTCAATAACTCCTTTATAGAGAGGTTATTCGTCACATTTCCAATAATTTAAATAATTAATCAATTCAAATATTAATCTATTAAATTACTTTAACACGTAAATCATTATCACATAATTATAATTTCCTTTATAATTATAATTTTATTCAACCAACTAACACTTTATTTTAATCACAAATTCTAATTAAAATATTATAACTCATTTAATCATTATTAGCTCTTTAACTTAATTATTAAATTAAATTGGTATACAATCTCATAACAATTAATTTTCTTAACTCCTTAATTATTTATACAATAAATAATTAACTAAACTACATCAACTCAAATTGAGCAATTATTTATTCCAAAATAAACATATCCATTAAATACTTATACATATCAATAAATATTTAATATTATAATTTAAAATTCTGGAATGTTATAATTGACATTCATGTAAATGGTCCAAACCCTTAGGGTTTAGGTTTTAACCCTTAGGATTTAGGGTTTGACCCTTAACTTTGCAATTAAATTTTTAAGATTTTCGAATTTCGGTTTTCAAAATAGAAAATTAATATTTCTAAATTATAATTAGAATTCGATAATTATATTAATATTTCCTAATCATAAATTAAATCTTGCTAATTAAGATTAGTATTTCCTAATTTGAATTGCTAATTTAGCAATTCGGGTTATACTGGCCATTAGGGTTTATAACCCATAAATTAGGGTTTTAAATATAAAAGTAATCTTTCTAATTTAGAAATTAGGTTTCCAAATTAGATTAGGGTTTTCTAATTACTATAACTTGAAAATTAGGATTAATGTTTCCTAATTAATATAAAATTATTAAATTAACAATTAGGTTTTCCCTAATTATAAATTAGGGTTTCTAATCTAGAAATTAGGGTTTTCTAAATCAATTAGGGTTATCCCTAATTAGGTAATTATTAATCATGTTTAAACCTTATATTATCATTTAAATCCCCAAATTAGGGTTTCATACACCGAATTAGGGTTTCGAATTCCCGGAACTGAAATCAGGTTTTCCAAAATCGATTTTAGGGTTTCCTATAAATCGTAAGAATTTTCTAACTAAACGTTGACGTTCTTAATATAATATTAGGGTTGGCAACTGATATAGTTTATCTGGTCAAACCTTGACCCTTAACCACATACTGTACACATACACAACCATATACACAGAACATATTCACTTAAATACTTAATCCTGAATAAATCACCATAACAAGTTTTAAATTCTCAAAATTCCTTCTCGAAAATCGTAAATCCATTCACTTATTTTTTGTCTAGGTTTATTATTTAACCTTAATTCAATATTTTAAAATTTTATAAATATTCAAATTGGGTTGTCACAACAAATCCCTCCGAACCTGATGGTATTGTCAGAACAGGTGCTGAAATGAGTCTCCTCTTGATTTCTTGAAAACTCTTCTCACATTCCTTGCTCCATCCAAATTTTGTATCTTTTCGAGTCAGCTGAGTTAATGGAGTGGCGATTCGAGAAAATTCTTCCACGAATCTCCGATAATAACCAGCTAAGACCATAAAGCTACGTACTTCGGTTACTGACTTAGGTTGCTCCCAACTTTGTATTGCTTCAATCTTTACTGGATCAACTGATATTCCATGATTCGATATCACGTGCCCAAGGAATGCTACTTCTTCAATCCAGAACTTGCATTTCTTCAACATGGTTTATAGCTTGTGTGACGCCCCCAAATCTGGGTCCCTTCGAACCTCGGATCCGGTCCACCACGATACTACTATCGACAAACTATTTATATCTTTTATTCATAACTTAATGAATATCACTTTGCTTATTACAATTTAAAATATAAATTCTTTCCATTTCCTAGATCTGTATAATGACCCCAAACTTTTATAAGTTTCAAATCTTGGTCACTTACCATTCCTGTCTTACATCATATTCGAAGTTATAAAAATATGCAGAATAATTTAAACTTTTTCAATCTCCCTTGAAAACAAAATCTTTTATTGATTTCTTAATTTGAATCAATTTCATATCATTGAATCAAATTATGTTATGATTCATTCTATTCAATTTACTGTATAAATTTTTACATCTCGATTCGAATTCCTCTATTCATCACATAGTACAATTTTATAACTCAACACGTATTACACATCATAAACTACTATCATGTACATCTCCTAGAACCTAAACATAGTTCAGGATCATATATTTAAATAAATAAATAAATCTCCTTCGATACTATTGAACTATATCAATCAAGTAGCACGTAATCTTTACCGTGAGTCCTTAACCTGCAAAAGTAGTTATTTTCAATCTCATACATATCTCATAGATATTTCCACGTTTCATGGCATAACATGCACAATTCATTTCATACATATCTCATATGCATTTCATATATAATTTAACATTCCATATCATAGCATAAATCAACCAACAGTCATCAACATTATAGAACAAATAGAAACTGAAAGATTTGTCTTAATCGTTATTTACCAATAATAGATTAAAAGCTTACAAGTATCTGCACTTCATGTTCCCTACACAATTATATAATCATGCACATCAACTATTAGCAACGCATAGTAGTTGTAATATAAACTTTACTCTACATCCCATAACCCTTCCTATTAATCAATGCACAATGTTCAATTTGATTGTGTTAACTTTCGACTTATATCTCACTATATTTCTTCTTAGGTTATACCCGAAGTATATTCAAGTTTTTTAAGTCTTTTTAAGACTCCTTATTGGTTTATATTAACCACATTCCATATCTTATAATGTTCATTTCATTTAAATTAAAACACTCTTTAAGTTCATTAACACTTGTCACGGCATTTTGACGTTCATTCGTCACACGCCTAATTTATCTCTCTTGTGTAAGCTTATACAACTTATCGAATACATCATTTATTAATGTTAAGCATCATTATACTTACTAATATTCATGTTTTATAACTTAGAACAACATCTTTTATCTTAAGAAGCACTACTTACATACGTGTATGCCCGACACCCTCCGATTGCCTCATAATAAACATCAGTCCTAAAGATGACCATTTTGACCCCTTCTAACGACCTCAAATTGAAAAAAATTAAAGAACAAAAGTTGTAGTTCTATTCGTACTCATTTCGAATCATCTTGAATTGCCTCAATCGGAGTTATATGAAAAAGTTATGGTCGTTTTACCAAAAGAGGTCAAAACAGTCACACCTGGCACACTATGGGTACGGCCGTGTCCATTTCCTTTAAAATTCTAGCACGCCCATTCCATCTAGCAGTACCCAGCTGTGCGCCCGCATTCTTGGGCAGCACACCCACGTTTGTCTTCACCCAGATTACAGTTTTCTCAATGTACATACTTCAATTCTTCATAACTTCTTCATTTTAAGACAGAATTAGTTGATTTTTGATTCTTTGAACTTGTTAAACTCGGAACTACCTATCTACAGAATAATTATAACACTTCAAAAACATTAACAATTCATTGTAAGGGTTCCAATTCAGTGTTCATGTTATATTTTTATGTTTTAAACATATTTAGCGAATTCATTCACTAAGAATTCGTTTCTTAACCAAATTGGTTCGTTTAACTTCCATTGTTTTAGTATTTAACTGTATTAGGAACATCTTACAACAATTCACAGATTGCAACAAGGTTTAGTCATCAATTTTTAACTCACTTAGCATATATTTCTTACATTTCTAAGAAATTCAAAACTTGAAATGAAGAACATATATGTATATAAATTATAATCACACAATCATGCTTTCACCATTCTATCACTGATTTAAGTGTAAAGAAATATAGAGGAGTTATAATTGAGTCCTTTTGAAGAACTCTTATACTTCACGGGTTTACTTCTTCTTCTTATTAAAATTGCTAAATTGCAAGAGCTTTCTTAATACTCCATTATCTCTCAACTTCACTAACTCTCTCTATATTATCAGAACTTAGTAAATTAGCAGCCTTAATTTGATAAGGGGAGTCTCCATTTATAGAGAAACCATGGACCAATTATTGGGTTTTTCCCCAAGAATTAAACTAATGGGAAGAAGGAGAAGCCATCAGTTAAGAGAGAGTTGATGGAAAGTGGTTAACCACTTCATCCCCACAATTTCCATAGCCATCATCGCTATCTTCTTTCCTTTTGATTTCACTGAGTTTTGAGCATGGAGAGATAGGCTAGGCCAATGGCCTACTCACGTGAGAAAGGAAAAATGACTGAAAAATTAGGACAAGTAATTTGGTTACACTGTACTAGCATAATTGTATCTCAACATAATCAATTTAATGACTTAATGTTATTTCCTTATGTTAAATTAGGGACACCTATATACGAATACGTATATGCACACCCACATATATGCAATTATACTCATACTTTAAGTATGCCCAATACCTATAATCATGTACTTCATGTACATCGGGTTAGTCCAAATAATATTTGAATTGGGTCTAACTATCAAATATAAATATGAGAAAAGAATCACTTTCTCACCATAAGCATATCGATAGCGCGACACCGACATTCCATTGACTATCATTGTGAGGAACCGAGCGCGAGCACAAATCCTTCACCCATACAAAGGTTTGTACAACTTTGCTCTCACATGAGTCCTCAATTGAAATCCCTCCTAACTATATCTCACTCTTAACTTTCTCTTTCCTCGATACAAATTTTTCGTATCTCAGCATTTATAACTCCTCATGAGTTTATCTCGTACTATTTCATAGTACCTTCTCTTTATAGCATCAAGCTATAATCACTAAGTCATTACAGACCATCTAAAATTTCATAGCTCAATCTGATCACATGGTGATCCTATTCTAACATTGGTTTACCTTATGGTTTTTTTCCTATTTTCGATCGTTTTAATATTTTACGACCTTCTTTCCTTTCTTTTCAATCACAATATTTTTATTATTGACCTCTGGTGTTCCCTGATCCTCTGGCTCTATAAGTTCTTCTTTGAACCTATCATATTATCTTAACTTATTTCACATGAATTTCCTGAATTCATCAACTAAACTCTGTTTGAGTTTATCCTCATTAGGTTCAACATATTCATCATATGGACATTGTCTAAAACACTTTTCATCTCCATTACTGGAGTAAGGTGACTCCTGATCCTCATCTTCTAGATATTCCAAGATTCTTCTTTGAATCTTCTCATATATATTTCAATATCTACTTTATGAATTTTATTTCTTATCACTTAAACTCTATATGAGTTTATTCTTTATCATCTTTACTTTCCATCTCTAAGATTATAGCCTAAGGTACTCTTACCTAAGGTTTATAACCTACAGCTTTGATACCAACCTGTGACGCCTCCAAATCTGGGTTGTCACGCCCCAAAATCCGGTATATCTTCACACCCGGATTCCGTGCATCACGAGTACATCATCTTCCAAACATAAATCATTACATAGTGAAATATAACAACATACATTCTCAAATCCCAGGTTCTAAAACCTTATAACCTCTTTCATTACAAATAATGATAAATGCATTATTCGTTTCATATTATTTTATCCGCCACCAAGGATACATAATAGTTCATTAAACTAATCTATAGTTCAATTAAACTATTCTACATTATAATTCTTCGTTTGATCTTCACGCACATTCACATACTGAATGGAATTTCTTCTGGATTCCGGTCAACTTGATATTTACGGGATCCATAAGTTCTTTCTACTCGTACGCTGAAAATGTTTTTCATTTAAAGCAAGTGTTAGCGTTCAATTGCCCAACAAGTCATAACAGTTGAACAAACAACTTTAAAGCAAGTGTTAACATTCTTGTATAACTTCGATAACCGAACAAAGGTTATGAAGAAGCTTGAATAATAAGAATAATCTCGATTCCTATCATTTTAAAACATTAAACATATTCACTTCAAAATACTATCATTCTTTTACCTTTTTCATACACATCCTGTCTGGTTAGAATCATTAGGACAGACTTAACAATAACAGTTCATGTATAAACAGAACATTCTCATATTGAACAGTCAATCATAGAACAATTCATCTTATAGAAACACTAAAGTGTTCAAATTGTGGCACAAGGCCTCATACGTTCTACCACCTTGTACAAATATCGCACATTCGCACATAGACAGAACTTCTCAAGTTCAACATCTGGGAAGTTTAAGAAACTAACATTTATTTAAAATATGAATGAAGTTAGGAAAGTTTCCTTACACACAACTACAGCTTATCATTTATGCTAAACTGCTCATTCCAATTCCTATATAACACATAAGGAGAAAACATAAACACCAATTAGTCATATACTTGACTTACACATTGGTTTACTTAAATTTACTTCTTAGGGTTCGCGTTCTTGCAATATAAGTTTACGCGACTAACTTTATTTACCGGTTTACGGCTTCATGACATACGAAGATGTCTTACTCATACGTTCATCATCTTTGATGAATTACATTCTTATATTCTTCTTATAACTTCTCTAGGACTCAGCGCACATCGCGTCTCTGCTAGTAGACCATATGGTACTTTAAGTAGTTTCTCATAAACAACCAATAAACAAGTTCCCGTCTCATCTACACTGTCATCACAGTGAGTTAGATCGGTTGCCAGTTTTGTATATACCTTCGCTCTCTGAAGGATTTTTTTAGCCCAGCTCCCATATGTCAACCATCAAAGGTTACGATTATACTATAACCTAAATTAATCTAACTTATCCAAACTATGAAACTATAATATTTGTTAAGTTAATTTCTTATTCCTTATGGCTTTTTGACAACTAAATGCCATACCTTAGGATTCATTCTTATCCGACTCACATTTGACTTTCATTAATCTTATTAACATTCATTACGGCTTTCTTGATAATTCATATCTTACTTAATACTTTTGTTATCCACTACATGAACCCCACGTTCATTACTCATTCTTAATGTCGAAGCTATACCGTTCGTTGTATGCTAAAACCGATCGTTCATCACAACAGCGTTGCATACACAGCGTCTATACGCTTTACACTTATCTATCATTACCACGACATAACATAGAAATGTTATTCATTACCCTCGTCACTCAACGTCTAAGGAATCACAACCATAGCAATCCGCCACGTTCATTTATCGCGACTACGGTCCCGGACATCAGTTCCGTAACTCGCTTTTACATTCTTTGTCTTTTAATCTCGTTTAATCTCGGCCAACCTTCATTTAAGGTTTAATCCACTTGTTTAAGTGTTAAATTTAATTAACTACACGTTCATTAGCTTTCGTTACACTTCCCCCAGGATTTGAGTGGTTAAAAGCTCATCACTAGGCCTTGCCTTGCACCGGCGCTGCGGCGCCACCCTCCATGCTATCTCTCGTGCCGTGGCGCGAGTCTCCAGTAGCTGGCTCTCCGGTTTGGCAATGCGGTGCCACCTTACAAAGCATGGCTGGCGCTGCGGTGCCAAGCCTTAATCTTTGAAATATTTTCTAAGTGTTAACTGTGACGCCCCTAAATCCGGGTACTTGAAACCCAAACTCGGTGCTTCACGATACCATTTCTATAAAGTTCAAACTTAATTTACATATGTATCAAAGTTTACTCCCAGGTACGAGACCTTTAAACATTCATTATATCATAGATAATAAGTATCATTGTCTTAATAAACTATAACTATTACACAACATATTATAAATCTCATTCGTACAGCTTTCCTTTCCCCTTGTTCTTGCCTGAGCCTTCTGGTTGATCATACTTAACTGAAAACATTTAAATTTAAAGCAAGAATGAGCATTGCATTGCCTAGTAAGTAATGACAATAATATATATTAGCTGAAAGAATTAAATATTTTCTTTGAAAGACACTTCTACAACGAATCAACAAATAGAAGTAAGTTTTGAACCAATAATAACAACATATCACTTCCATATGTAATCTTTGAAACTACGATAGACTATAACCGGAGATCACCAATATACTATGAACATTGTTTTCTATTTTCAAAAGGTTAAACATAAATTCATCTCAGAAACCGTCATAACTTACTAGCACGGGGAGGGTGATCACCACATGCCTCAGATTGATCAATAGTACATGCAAGAACGATATTATCGCTCACTCTATCCACCTTAGGTGCACAAAAGTTTTCCCATATTCGGATGTTCATACTTAGCTCGAAATCAAACCAAAATAATCTGGTTGGATACAATAACTTCTATCTTATTCAACAATATTTTTATGTCTAGTCAATAAAATAGCTTAGACGGATTTTAAGTCAACGATACATACTTGAAATCAATAAGTATGTATCAACATATGATTAAATACAATGGTTATCCAAGTGGGGAGACTTGTCTAACCCTATATACTGAATTAATCTAATGTAATAAATATCCTCAATTATACAATAATACAATGATCGAATAATGTAAGAACTTGTATGAATACAAAGATTTGATACATAATCAATAATAATAGAGTTAATAATCTGGCACAATAATAATATAATTCTGAAACTTTCTTACTCATGTCCATTACATAAAGTAAATGCAAAAGTAGGATACTTGCATAATATAAAGATTAGTTCGGATACTTGCTCAATAATAATTGGAGTAAGTTTAGGAAACTTGCATAACATAATATACCCATACACTGAAATAAAAGTAGTGCATAAGGTTTAGATATCATCACGAGTCATCGCCATAATAACGCAACTTAGATTAATCTTTTATACAAATGACCTATTAGTAATAAGATCATTCGCTCAATTAGAAAAATATATCATATCACATAGTAGATCGCTTAATTGCGCTTAGCACATAACCTAATCACATCGCACGTATGTTTAACAATCATTGGGTCATAAATGCATACACATGCCTAAATCAATTTATTTAAGTCTGATCAATTTCTCGAAATATTTCAGATAATTTTTTATTTTATTTGCAAATATCGAGTCTAAAACTCTATCGTAGTTCAATATTCGCTTAAATATTTTAAATATCGCTTATATTATTTTTCACAAATTTATAATAATTTTTAAATAATTATTATACTTTATCATTAATTTTTAAATCATAAAATCATTATTAAATTATTTAAATATTACCTAATTCTATTATCATTAATATTTAATTAATATTAAACTATTATTGAAACCATTACTAAAATATTAAAGTTATTTATAATAACTCAAAATATTTTTAAAGTATTAATATTACTCTTAAATGATTTTTAAAACATTTAAAATCATTTTTAAATAATTACCATTAATATTAGAATATTAATTTATTATTTATCAAAATATTAAAAGTCATTAGTTATAACTTAAAATATTTTTAATTCATTTATTTCTTTTTAAATGATTTTAAATCAATAAAACCATTTTTAAACTATTTAATTAATATAATTATTAAATAAACTTAATATCATAAATGTTAAATTATTAATGAAATTTACCTTTAAATATCAAAAGTTATATTTTATAACTTAAATTATTTTTAAACTTTTTATTTTCATTTAAAATGATTTTTATAATATTAAAATCATTTTTAAATAATTTATTTAATATAATTACTAAATAAATCTAATATCATTAATATTTAATAATTAATGAAATTTATCTTAAAATATTAAAAGTTATGTTTTATAACTTAAAATATTATTAAATACCTTATTATTATTTAAAATGATTTTAAATACAATAAAATAATTTTTAATTTATTTATTTAATGCATTTATTAAATAATTTAAATACCAATAATATCTAAATAAATAATAATATTTATGAAAAATATGTCAAATTATTAAAAGTTAATTTTTATAACTTGAAATAATTTTTAAAACTGATTTTATAATTTTTAGAATTTATTTCTATTTTTAATGTATTTTTCAAAATTATAAAATAAAAATAATTAAATCTGTCATAAAGGCTTTAGCGGCATTTACTATCAAGAATAATAGGTGTTCTTGAGGCTCAAGAACACCGACAATCGATGTAAGACCCCAACTTATTATAAATAAAATCAATTTCTCTAATTATTATTGTGAATAATAAGGTATTAATTTGATATAATTCTCTTATTATGGGTGAAATGTGCAAATTTTGCAAAATAAGCAAGTGGTTCTAAAATAATCATTGTTGTTCTGGAATATTCTTTGTTGTTTGGGAATATTCGTATTTACGACGGCGCTAGCCATTTATGGGCCCCATAATGTAATAACCTGCTTGGACGAAGAAAACGACAAGTTTGAGTTTTTATAAATAACTACGTAGTTGTTACAAGTAATACCGTTGGAATATCCTATGGTTAAAATACGATGTCTACGCTGTGGATGCACGGTATTTTTGAATTATTGATTCTTACGTAAGAAGGCACTACTCAATAATTGTTACAAGAATTATCGCTCAATATTTTATTTTATCGATTCAATAATTGTCGCATTGATATTTTATATTATCATTGTTTCAATAATTATCACCGCACAATATTTCCTATTATCGCATCAATAATTCATATTATTTGAATAATATTATTAGATAAAGATTATTGGCAATGTCTAGAAAGTTTTGTCAAGGAGAGGTTTGGTCACCTAATCATAGCGCCAATAATAAGGAGAAACTCTTATTGAAAGCCCTCTTCTTGGGAACTATTGGGTTGTCATAATTGTGATTCTCGTAATATTATTCGTGAATAATTAATTATTGATTTATATGATGAGGAAATATTTATTTTATGTGGATATAAATGATGGATATATTTATTTTTATGTGGATAAAAATGAAGGAATTAATGCTGAGGTGTTTTATCAGTATTTTATCGGTGTAGAGGTATTAAAAATCATCCGTTTGTGAATTTCGGATATTTTATGTTTGGAATTTGGAAGAACTCAAAGCTACAAAGTTGTAGAGAATTCGATTTCAGGCAGAATAGACATAAAATTCGTATTTTTCTGATAACCGAGCTATTTTCTATGAATCTTTGAAGTTTCGAAAAATAAAATATTTTTTATTAAATTATGGGTGGGACACACTTGTGTTGAATACACATGGGCTGCTGGAAATTTGTTCAATGGTGGCTGGTCTAAATTCCAACGTAGCACATGCGTAGAATTTTGAATAAGAAATAATATATTTTATTATTTTAGTCTCCTATGGCGTTCTAGCATTTTCCTATAAATAGACGCTTAGGTTAGAATTGAAAATCACACCAGAAACAAGTTTTCTTTCTCTCTATATTGTCGAGCGCATTTTAATGAGTATTTTGATACTTTGAGAGTTGCTATTCCGTGCAAGTTTCTGTCGGCTCTATATCCGAAATTCAGTTAGAAGTACGAATATTTTTAGGTAAGGGGTGTTATATTCTTCTTAAAATGATATTTTCTTCAATATCATTATACCGAAATGTTGGTATGAACTTTTTATCAAATTTGGAACTTTTTGTGTTGGGAAATACTATTCACGATATACTGAACTATTCACGATACGACCTTATTCACTTAATCATTTACACTATTCAATCAAAAAATGAAATTTTCTTCTTTTTGTCCAAGATGTCTATTATGGTTACTATCTTTGATTGTATCCATGTTTTGATCTTTATTCTTGAATTTTGCTTCAAAATTGGTTATTATGGAGTATTATTGATCTTGATAAATTGTTATACTGAATCCCTACTATTTGTCCTTCCGTCTCACCGGATTCGTTTTCTTTAAAATATTTTTCATCATCCTCAGTCCTAAATGATGATATTACTAAATATCTTTGGCCTGTAGTGCAAAGATAAATGATTAACTGATGAATATCTTTGGCCCGTAGTGCAAAGATGAACATGTGTTGAGATGAACATGACCAACTGGTGATACAAATGAATATCTTTGGCCTGTAGTGCAAAGATGAATATTTGATTAAAGATGTATATTGATTGTTGTTACAGGGATAAAATATTGATGATGAACTTTTAAATCTTAGAAGATAGTGGAATTCTTTCTCTACTTGACTCTTCTAATGGATTGTTGTTTCCACTGCAGTTGTTGATCTAACACTTGTTGTCTATTATATTTTATCAGATTTTTCCCTGTTGAAAACTAATGATAATTTGTTGTATATTATCTTAGTCATAATATTCTTTACTGGGCTAGTTGAGCTCACCCTTTTCCTTTTTGTTCCATTTTTCTTCTCAGGAGGTGAGAACATAGCAGGATCTAGTCGGGGTATGGAGTGATGGTTCTAGAAAGATGTTTTAGCAGTCCTCACTATATCTGTAAAATAGTGTTTGAATAATTGTAATGGGGACTTATTCGAGTGTGGATATTGTCTAGTAGACTATATTTGTATTTAAACTCACAATATGTGTTGTCGTATTTTTGCACGACAATTGTATTATTGAAGTTGTAGTTTGCTTTCTGTACCATGTATTTGGCGACTCAGAATGGGTGTTGTATACCTATTTTGGGGGCGTCACGGTTAGATCAAAGCTTAGGGATATGATCCTCAAGAGATCGGGAATAGAACTAGGAGGGAGAGATGAGTAAATCCTTCGCTAATGTGTCCTATCTAAGCTTATTTGTTGGTCAGTCATAATATATGGATATTATGTGATATATTAATTTGTTTAATTAACCCTTGTTTTATGACAATATTTAAGAATGACTGCTGAGAACGTTAACAATGGAGTGTATGAGACTGTGGAACAACCTTTAGTTACAAACCAGGAGAACGTGCAACAAGAAGGCAATATTCCTCCTGTAAACAACACTTCCGAGCAAACGATGAATGATGGAATGTTTAGGAGCTTTTTACAGTTTATGCAAAATCAGACGAGGGAGACTCGTGTACAAAATACGGGTGGAAGTGATAGCAACGCGCGATTTGTCAAAGCCAAGCAGTTCAAGGAGTTGGGACCACCAGAATTTATTGGAAAGACGGATCCAATCAAGGCGAAAACGTGGGTCAAGCAAATTACCAAGATATTCGATGTCTTGGGATGCACAGAGGAACAAAAGGTTCCATTCGCCACCTTTATGTTCCGCGGTGAGGCGGCGACTCATCGGTGGGAGTCTCAGGAAGCGCACTCACTTTCGTTGCACTCAACATGTCTTGGGAAACGTTTCAAAAACTATTCAATGACAAGTACTTTCCTGAAAGTATTTGTCATATGAAGGAGGTAGAGTTTATCAGACTGGAACAAAACAACATGATGGTGTCCCAGTACGAGGCGAAGTTCGCTGAGTTATCCAGGTTTGCACCTCATTTGGTAGAGAATGAGGAACGAATGACAAGGATGTTTCTGAGAGGTCTAAAACCCGAGATTCGTCAATACCTTATCTCTCATAAATTTTCTCTGTATTCAGATGTTGTCAACATCGCTCAATTATTAGAGTGAGATAATGAGTATGTGTCAACCGAGAGACCTCAACCAGGGTAATACCGGTGACAACAGTCATCAAAGCGATGATAACCAACGAGGAAGGAAAAATACGAACAAAGGCGGTAACCACTCGGGTGGTCATTGTGGCCATGATAATAGGAGAGGTGAGTCAAGTGGAAATTTCAAAAAGAGGAGATTCAACAATGACGGGAAGACATCAGCAGTAGCACCAGCACCAACAACAAATTCTAGGGAAGGAGAATGACCGCCAGTTAGATGTTACAAATGCGGGAAAGAGGGACATATCAGCCCAAACTGTCCACAACAATCCAAGGTATGTTACAACTGTGGAAAGGAAGGCCACATAGCTCGGGATTGTTCTGTAGCAAAACCAAGTTCAACGGGTATGGTGACTCCAAGGCCTGTCCCGGATAAGTTGAAATCAGCGGTTCCTGGAAGAGCATTTGTCGTGACTGGCCAAAACGCGAGGAACCCGAACGAGGTGATTACGGATAAGCTAATCTTGAATTCTTGCGAAGTTTATACCTTACTAGAGAACGGTTCTACGCATTCTTTTATCTTTCCTACCTGTGCTCAACGTTTAAACTTGACTCCGGAGAAATTAGACTTTGATTTATCAGTGGAGACTCCGTTAGGAGAAACTTTCGTTACATCCACTGTTTATAAATCTTGCTTAATCCAAGTTGGCACTATCACATTACCTGTTGATCTTATCTCTTTAAAGATACTTGCTTTTGATGTGATTTTAGGAATTGATTGGTTAACCACTCATTATGCCAAAATTGATTGTTTTTGTAAAGTTGTTAGTTTTCATATTCCTAACCAACCTGTTATATGAATTCAAACAACTAAACCACTAAAACCAATCACTGTCATATCCAGCCACAAAGCTATTCGTTTACTGAAAAATGGATGTCAAGCTTTCTTAGCCCATGTTATGGATTTGAACAAAGACAAGTCAGATTTGAATAATATTTCTGTTGTTAGAGAATTTTCTGATGTATTTCCTGAAGAACTTCCCATTCTACCCCCAGTAACGTGATGTTGAATTCTTTATCGACCTTGAACCGCATAAAACCCATTTCTAAAACCCCATATCGAATGACTCCTATTGAACTTCGTGAGTTAAAAGTCCAACTACGTGGAGTTATTAGACATCGGTTTCATTCGGCCCCAGTACATCTCCTCGGGGTGCTCCTCTGCTTTATTCAGAAAGAAGAAAGACGGAGTATGCGACTTTGTATTGACTCACCGAGAATCGAACCATGTCACCATCAAGAATAGGTATCCGCTACCTCACATTGATGACTTGTTCGACCAAATAAGCAAGGAGCACAATTCTTTTCAAAGATCGATCTTCGCTCGGATATTATCACCAAGATTAAAACTGAGGATATTCCAAAGACTGCCTTCAGAACTTTGTACGGGCATTATGAATTCTTAGTCATGTCCTTTGGATTGACTAATGCTCCTGTTGCTTTCATGGATATGATGAACCGTGTATTCAAGGAATATTTGGATCAGTTTGTTGTTGTCTTTATTGATGACATCCTCATCTATTCCAAAAGCCGTGAAGATCATGAGCACCATTTGAAGCTGATACTTGAAAGGCTTCGTGAAAATATGCTTTATGCCAAGCTGAAGAAATGTGAGTTCAGGCTTGAGGAAGTAGCATTCCTTGGGCACGTGGTGTCAAAACATGGAGTATCTGTTGACCCGGCGAAGATCGAAGCAGTACAAAGTTGGGAGCAACCGAAATTGGTGACCGAAGTACGCAGCTTTCTGGGCTTAGCTGGTTATTATCGGAGATTCGTGGAAGGATTATCTCGAATCGCTACTCCGTTAACTCAACTGACTCGGAAAGATACAAAATTCGTATGGAGCGAGGAATGCGAGAAGAGTTTCCAAGAGCTCAAGAGGATACTCATTTCGGCACCTGTTCTGGCAATACCATCTGGTTCAGATGGATTTGTTATATACAGCGATGCTTCAGGC
Organism: Panax quinquefolius; assembly: GCA_020205615.1. Lineage (NCBI taxonomy): Eukaryota > Viridiplantae > Streptophyta > Magnoliopsida > Apiales > Araliaceae > Panax > Panax quinquefolius. Next base: position 69,798,332 of record CM035164.1, on the reverse strand, counting down.
AAAGGGTTAGGATGCGTTCTCATGCAACATGGGAAATTCATAACCTATGCCTCACGACAACTCAAAGAATATGAGAGGAATTATCATAATCATGATCTAGAGTTGGCAGCAGTCGTTTTTGCGTTGAAAATCTGGAGACACTACTTGTATGGGGAGAAAGTGGAGATTTATACGGACCATAAAAGCCTCAAATATTTCTTCACCCAAAAAGAACTCAACATGCGGCAACGACGTTGGCTCGAGCTGTTGAAAGATTACGATCACACTATTCAATATCATCCTGAAAAGCGAACGAAGAGTACGATTTATCGAGTAGAAGATTATATGCGAGTACGAGTGCGATATTGTAAATGCAAAGGCCCATTATGTATGACTTGCAAAGGATGGAGGTAGAATTAAAGACTTCAGGGACCCACATGATGATGGCGAATATACGAGTAGAACCGACTTTAATTGATAAAGATAAAGCTGCTCAAGCTACGGACCTGAAGCTGATACGTATGAAGAAGAAAGTGCAAGAAGAAGGTATTCCAGAAGCAAGAATCGATGAAGAAGGAATAATTAGATTCAACTCCAAACTTTGTGGTCCTAACGATTCTGACTTAAAGCATAGAATCATGATGGAGGCACACAACACACCGTTTGCAATCCATCCTAGGAGTACCAAAATGTATCATGATATTCGACATACATTTTAGTGGAACAATATGAAGAGAGAGATCGCAGAGTTTATCTCGAGGTGCTTAACTTGTCAACGTGTAAAGGCGAAGAATCAAGTGCCAAAAGGGTCCATTGCAACCACTTGAGATTCCGAAATGGAAGTGGGAACACATTGTTAGAGTTTATGCCCTAGAGGCCAATTATTTGATATAATTGCTTAACGTTTTAATATTATATTTGATTGAATAAATATATGATTTTATTATGGTTTTATTTACTGCGTAATATAATTGTTAACATAATAAAATTCCTTAGAATAGAGATACAAATTATATAGTTTCAAGTATGTGACTTGAATATGAGATTATATAATTACAATTAGTATCATTATTCTTAAATGTCCCTAGTCGAGTATCATTGTTGATGGGACAACAATGATGCATTTAGACTAGTATGTGGATTGACTGATGACCAAATCTTATTGGTCATAAATATATGAGATATTAAGTCAATGCATAGGTACATGTTAGGGAACGATGTACTGGACAAACCCACCATGAGAATTCTATATGGAGCATTATGCCAAGTGTCATTAGCAATTCTCATAGTGACAATGATGTAATGGTCCTCCGACCTAAAATCGCTATATTACTACAAGAGAATTTATGTACTTTGATATCATCAAATGTCACCTTTAATAGGGTGGACTATAAAGGTGATTATTGGGTTCATCATGAATCGTGTGAGAAATATGAGTGATCTAGATGGAATTTAACCATCCTTGGTGGCTAGTACCGCGGTTTTTTCTTCTGCAGATCGTAGGATTTATTCATGAGCGCTCAAGGTGGATACCGTAGAGACGCACTTTCATTTGATTATGTTGGTGATTCGATCTTATCAATTCCAGCTTCTTAATTCGTGGATTGCGTTGGATATTCGATCGTATCAATTTCAGCTTTCTTAATCCAGATAATTTCTAACCTCCTAATTAATTGAATTTTTCGCATGGATCCCGCTTTTAGGTTTCGTAAATTGCTTTAAAATTTTATTTTCACCGCATGCTTCGTGTCGAAAAACCCAATACACATTACCATGGATTTTGTTACAGGTCTTCCCAAAGTTTCTCAATGCATAGATGCTATTTGGGTTATTGTTGATAGATTAACCAAGTCTGCCCATTTCTTGCCGATACGAGAAACTTATTCCCTTGAACGCCTTGCTCGTATGTACGTGAATGAGATTGTGAGATTGTGAGATTGCATGGCATGCCAGTATCCATAGTTTCAGAACGTGACTCAAGATTTACTTCACGATTTTGGGTTAGCTTTCGAAAGCTATGGGCACGGATTTATTTATTGGCTTCAAGATACCATCCTTAAACCAGACGACAATCGATAGGACTATTCAAACCCTTGGAGATCTATTAAGACTCTGTGTTCTAGATTTCAAAGGAAGTTGGGATAAGTACTTGCCACTGGTGGAATTCTCCTACAACAACAGTTATCAAACAAGTATAGGTGTGGTTCCATTTGAGGCGTTGTATGAAAGAAAATGTTGTTCTCCAGTATGCTAGGACGAGGTGGGTGAAGCAACATTGTTGGGACCAGAGTTGGTACGACATACTATAGAGAAGATCCAAACGATTCGACAACGTATACAAATGGCACAGGATCAACAAAAGAGTTATGCGGATCTTCATCGGAAGGACGTGGAATTTAATATTGGGGATCATGTACTGTTACGTGTTGCTCCATGGAAGGGAGTTATAAGATTTGGAAAGAGAGAAAAGCTCAATCCACGATTTGTTGGTCCATTTGAGATTCTTGACTGAATAGGAAATGTGGCCTATAGACTCGCATTACCTCCAAGTATGTTTAGTGTTCATAATGTCTTTCATATATCCATGTTTCGCAAATATGTGAAAGACCCGAACCATATTATTGCATTAGAACAGACGAGATAGCCGAAGATTTAACGTACGAAGAAGTACCTGTTAAGATCTTGGATAGGAAAGATCATGTCCTATGCACCAAAGTTATACCACAAGTTAAGGTTTTGTGGAGAAACCATGCTATTGAGGAAATGACCTGGGAGTTGGAATCAGAAATGAAAGCGAGGTACCCTCACCTTTTTGAAACACCAGGTACGTATGTCAATTTCGAGGATGAAATTTCATAAGGAGGGGAGGTTGTAAGACCCCAACTTATTATAAATAAAATCGAATTTCCTCTAATTATTATTGTGAATAATAAGGTATTAATTTGATATAATTCTCTGGTTATGGGTGAAATGTGCAAATTTTGCAAAATAAGCAAGTGGTTATAAAATAATCATTGTTGTCGGGGAATATTCGTTTGGTCGTGGAATATTCTTGTTGTCGGGGAATATTCGTATGACGGCGCAGTCATTTGTGGGCCCGATAAATGAATAACTGTCGAACCCACCAGCTGACCGATCAGCCAGACCACCGTCAGGGGTGAGACCCCCCCTTGGACCCCCCCGTCGTAGCGCATGATGGTCGTGTCCCTTATATGTTATATATAGTTTTCTTTAATTATATATAAAATTTTATGTGCTTATTGTGATATGCATGGTGCACAGTTATGGCCTTTTGACCCATAGGTTAGTGGTTTTGGTTTTGAAATATGGCTTGCATGTCGTTCCTTTCTATAAATTCTAATGTAATATTCTCTTCTCATCTAAATCCCCTTGAATGTAACTCGAGGTTTCTTTATGTCATGTAATAATCTGTAATTGATGAAGATGTCAAGATGGAGAACCAATGGAAAGATGATGATGGAGAGGAGGCACATGATTGAGGAAGATCCAAGGAAGCTATTTATCTTAAGATCTTTTACCACCTTAGATTGACCTTCAATCTTTCATTAGCTTGAAAAGATTGATAGTGGATTGGGCCATAACTGTGACACATTTAATTTTGCACTTTATTTATGCTTGTATGTGATATGATATGATAAATAATGTGCATGCTTAATAAGATTAAAATTGGTGAGATCTAAATTAATTAATAAAATCCCTCATTAAATTATTAAGTCTAAATCAGATGCCTTCCAATGAATAACACTCATCAAGACCTTGATCAATAGATGTAGGTTTGCAAAAGCAAAGTACCCTATTTATCTAGGTAAGATGCGATATGATAATTGTGATATCCAAACTGTTAAAATCATTGGGCCCGACTTAACTAAGTTATCTCAATAGGATTGTGGACTTAGAGGCATAGAGTTTGGTAGGTACCATTAGATGGACTAGAAACAATTGTTGTTTACCAAACTATCCAGGAGTTATATATGATATAATTGACAAAGGGTTGTCTACCTAAATAATTGTGTTTTAAGAGATTAGCCAAAGCTAACTTAAGGCATAATGAAATATGGATCTTGGCTCACTAGAAAGATTTAATAGAAAATGCTTTCCGAATTAATAGTGAGGGTTATTTATTTGAATAAAATAGTGGGAGGTATATTTTGAATGTACTATTATCAATTATATAATATCAACTCTGCAATTTGACTTATTATTTTTGCACTTATAAATTGTAGATATCAAATGGCAAACAACAACAACACAAATAGTCTTTCATTACGATCAGTCCTTGAAAAGGACAAGCTGAGTGGAATTAATTTTCTTGACTGGCATAGGAACTTGAGGATTGTCCTCAAATAAGAGCGCAAGCTATATGTCATTGATGGTCCCATTCCCGCAAAGACTACCGGTATCGCACTTTGCGCAGAGCATAATGTTTACAAGAAGCATCAAGATGATGCTCTGGACGTGAGTTGTGTCATGCTAGCAACCATGAATGCTGAGCTTTAGAAGCAACATGAGTTGATGGATGCTTATGAGATGATCGAGCATCTCTAGAAATTGTTCGAAGGGCATGCTCGACAGGAGAGGTATGATACAAGCAAGGCGTTGTATCACTACAAAATGGGTGAATGTGATCCAGTTGGTCCACATGTGCTGAAAATGATTGGGTATATTGAGTACCTTGATAGGTTGGCTTTTCCAATCACTCCGGAAGCCCAAACTGACCTTGTTTTTCAATCTTTGAACAACAGCTACTCTCAATTTGTTATGAACTATCTTATGAATGAAATTGAGAAACCCCTAACTGAGTTATTGAGCATGTTAAGAACTGCCGAGAACAACATAAAAAAGGCAGGACCCACTCCCATAATGATGGTGCAAAAGGGGAATGCTAAGGGAAATTGGAAAGGCAAGAAGAAGATAGGATCTAAATCTTTTGCCAAACCCAATTCCAAAACCAAACAGGCTTTAAAACCTAAAGGTGGGGTGGCTAAAGAAGGTGAATGTCACTTTTGTGGAAAACCTGGACACTGGAAAAGGAACTGTCATGCTTATCTGGAAGAAGTGAAGAAAATGAAAGGAAGTACGACTTCGATTCGTGTATATATGTTATAGAAGTCAACTTGTCTACTTCTACATCATGGGTATTGGATACTCGGATGTGGTTCTCACATTTGTGTTAATGTGCGTGGACTCAAGGAGTAGGACTTTAAGCGAAAGGAGAGGTTGACCTACGAGTTGGGAATGGAGCAAAAGTCACGCCTTGGCCGTAGGAACTTATCATTTATCTTTGCCCACTAGGCTAGTTTTAGAATTAGAAGATTGTTATTTTGTGCCTGCTATAAGCAAAAACATTATTTCGCTTTCTTGTTTGACAAGAAAGGTTTTTCATTTATAATAAAGAACAATCGTTGTTTGTTTTACTTAAATGATATTTGTTATGGTGTTGCACAATTGTTTAACGGTCTCTATATTCTTGATTTAGAAATGTCTATCTATAACATAAATACAAAACGATTTAAATCAAATGATTCAAATCCGACATATCTCTGGCACTGTCGTTTAGGCCATATAAATGAGAAACACATATCCAAACTCCATAAAGATGGGTTCTTGGATTCATTTGATTTTGAATCATATGATAAATGCGAGTCTTGTTTATTAGGCAAGATGACTAAAGCCCCTTTCACTGGACACGATGAACGGGCTAGTGATGTATTGGGACTTATACATAGTGATGTATGTGGACCCATGAGTTCGTTAGCAAGAGGTAGGTTTTATTACTTCATTACATTTACTGACGACTTTAGTAGATATGGATATGTGTATCTAATGAGACACAAATCCGAATCCTTTGAAAAGTTCAAGGAATTCAAGAATGAAGTTCATAACCAATTTGGCAAAAGCATAAAAGCCCTTCGATCCGATCGAGGAGGTGAATAGTTAAGCCAAGACTTTGATGACCTTCTAAAGGAGTGTGGTATTATATCACAACTCACTCCACCTGGAACACCGCAATGGAATGGTGTATCTGAGAGGAGGAATTGAACCTTGTTGGACATGGTACGATCAATGATGAGTCATGCAGATATTCCAATAAGCTTCTGAGGTCATGCCCCAGAGACAGCTGCATTCACACTTAACTATGTTCCTACAAAGACGGTTCAGAAGACACCATTTGAGATGTGGACTGGAAAACGTCCTAGTATGTCGTTCATGAAGATTTGGGGTTGCGAGGCATTCATAAAACGTCTGGATTCTGACAAGCTCGGACCCAAATCTGACAAATGTAATTTTGTGGGATACCCAAAGGAAACAAAAGGGTATTATTTCTACAAACCTTCTGAGAACAAAGTGGTTGTTGCTCGAACTGGTATTTTTCTAGAAAGAGAATTTGTCTCTAAAGGAAACAAAGGGGAGGAAAGTAGAACTCAAGAAATTCGAGAACCACAAAATATCATTAAACTTGAGTTGAACATGAGCGGGAACCACAAGAAATTGTGGAAAGTGAACTCGCTCAAATTACACAAGTCATTCAGAGATCTCGTAGGACACGCCAAGAGCCCGAGAGATATTATGGATATCTTGTGACTCAAAAATCTGGCGATGTGATGCTCATAGATCAAGATGAGCCTGCTTCCTACCAAGAAGCTATGAATGGACCAGATTTTGAGAAATGGCTTGAAGCCATGAAATCTGAGATGGACTCCATGTATACTAACCAATTATGGACTCTGGTTGATCCACCCAAAGGGGTAAAACCAATCGGGTGCAAGTGGGTTTTGAAGAAGAAAACCGACATGGATGGTAATGTACAAACCTATAAAGGCCGACTGGTAGCAAAAGGTTTCAAACAAATTCAAGGTGTTGACTATGATGAAACCTTCTCTCCAATGACAATGGTTAAATCCATCAGGATCTTACATGCTATTGCAGCTTTTTGTGATTACGAAATCTAGCAGATGGATGTCAAAACTGCTTTCCTTAACGGAAATCTCCTTGAGGATGTGTATATGACACAACCTGAGGGTTTTGTCACTCCAAAGGATGTTGGAAAGGTATGCAAGCTGCAGCGATCCATTTATGGATTGAAGCAAGCCTCTCGGAGTTGGAATCTTCGATTTGATGAACCAGTCAAAGAATTTGGCTTTATTAAAAATGAAGATGAACCCTGTGTATATAAGAAGGTTAGTGGGAGTCACATTGTATTCCTAGTATTATATGTTGATGACATATTAATTATTGGGAATGACATTCCTTCCTTACAGGCTGTAAAAACATGGTTAGGAAAATGTTTCTCCATGAAAGATTTGGGCGATCTTGCGCTACATTTTAGGTATCCGGATCTATAGAGATAGATCAAGAAAAATGCTCGGCCTAAGTCAAAGTATATATATTGATAAAGTGTTGAAACGGTTCGGCATGCAAGAGGCGAAAAGAGGAAACTTACCCGTGACTCATGGTGTAAAGATCTCTAAGGCCCAATGTTCTAAATCATAACATGATGAGGAGTGTATGAGAAAGATCCCTTATGCTTCGGCAATTAGATCTATCATGTATGCAATGATATGTACTCATCCAGATGTCTCGTATGCTTTGAGCATGACGAGCAGATACCAGTCGAATCTAGGTGAAGGTCATCGACGTGAAGCCAAGAATATCCTCAAGTACCGAAAGGACTAAGGATTCATTCATGGTATATGGATGTGAAGACGAATCGGCAAGAAAGGGGTTACACAGATGCTAGTTTCGGATCGACAATGATGACTATAAGTCTCAAGAAGGTTTTGTGTTTTGCCTTAATGGTGGTGTTAAGAATGGAAAAGTTCAAGCAAGAGATAGTAGCTGATTCTACAATAGAGGCTGAGTATATTGCTGCTTCTAGTGCAGCCAATGAGGCTGTATGGATTAAAAAGTTCATCACTAAACTTGGTGTTGTTCCAACCATTGTTGATCCGGTTGCTCTATACTGTGATAATAATGGAGCCATTGCACAGGCTAAGGAACCCAGATCTCACCAACGATCCAAGCATATACTTAGGCGGTACCATCTCATCCGTGAAATCATTGATAGAGGAGATGTACATATAGGAAGAGTGCCAACAGATGATAATGTTGCAGATCCACTGACCAAGGCTTTGTCACAGCAGAAGCACGACGGTCACACTAGTTCCATGGGTATTAGATACATGAGTGATTGGCTCTAGTGCAAGTGGGAGACTGTTAGAGTTTATGCCCTAGAGGCCAATTATTTGATATAATTTCTTAACGTTTTAATATTATATTTGATTGAATAAATATATGATTTTATTATGGTTTTATTTACTGCGTAATATAATTGTTAACATAATAAAATTCCTTAGAATAGTGATACAAATTATATAGTTTCAAGTATGTGACTTGAACATGAGATTATATAATTACAATTAGTATCAATGTTGATGGGACAACAATGATGCATTGAGACTAGTATGTAGATTGACTGATGACCAAATCTCATTGGTTATAAATATATGAGATATTAAGTCAATGCATAGGTACATGTTAGGGAACGATGTACTGGACAGACCCACCATGAGAATTCTATATGGAGCATTATGCCAAGTGTCATTAGCAATTCTCATAGTGACAATAATGTAATGGTCCTCCGACCTGAAATCGCTATATTACTACACGAGAATTTATGTACTTTGATATCATCAAATGTCACCTTTAATAGGGTGGACTATAAAGGTGATTATTGGGTTCATCATGAATCGTGTGAGAAATATGAGTGATCTAGATGGAATTTAACCATCCTATATATTATGGGTGATATCCATAGGCCTCTTGATTGAGTAGGACTATGAAATGCATGGCCATGCTCAAATAGTGATTTGTTTTATATAGTCTACTCATTGATCAAGAAAACTCAGATTAAATTATGAAGTGTATGACACATTTCATGACTCGAGTTTAATCTAGGATATTAAGGTTAAAAGGATTAAATTACATTGAAACATTGGTCACGAAAAGGTTGCATCGAATCATCGATCTTATTATTACTTGGGTAGAAGTGATGCATTACTAGATGCCGCTCACTGTTAATAATTTTATAAAATGAATTTAAAATTATTGCCAACATAATAATAACCTATAGGGTCACACACAAAGAACGTAATTAAAAGGAAAATTAATTTAAATTGTAAATATTTAAATATGTCAATATGATTGATAGAATTTTAAATTACGAATTTAAATTAATAGGATAATTTATATATAGGTATATTAATTAAGTAAGACTTAATTAAGATATATATAAATTCAGATTTTAATAATATTAGGTTTTTGATTAATTCCTCCTAACTGCTATATATATGATATATATCAGTTACTTTAGGTTTTACGTCAAAATACAAAACCGTAGCCGCTCTTAGAGAGAGACTAGAGAAAATAGCTTCGAAAATCCTCATCCTTGGTGGCTAGTACCGCGGTTCCTTCTTCTGCAGATTGTAGGACGATTCGCGTAGCGTTCGTGTGGATACCGTAGAGACGCAGCTCGTTTGGATTGCGTTGGAGATTCAATCGTATCAATTCTAGTTTCTTAATTTGTGGATTGCGTTGGAGATTCGATCGTATCAATTTCAGTTTCTTAATCGGTATAATTTCTAACCTCTGAATTAATTTAATTTTTCGCATGGATCCTGTTTTAGGGTTTCAGAAATTGCTTTAAAAATTTTATTTCCGCTGTACGTTTCTGTGATGAAAACCCAACACATATTACCATGGATTTTGTTACAGGTCTTCCCAAAGTTTCTCAAGGCATAGATGCTATTTGGGTTATTGTTGATAGATTAACCAAGTCTGTCCATTTTTTACCAATACGAGAAACTTATTCCCTTTAACTTCTTGCTCGTATGTACGTGAATGAGATTGTGAGATTGCATGGCATGCTAGTATCCATAGTTTCGGATCGTGACCTAAGATTTAATTCACGATTTTGGGTTAGCTTGCAGAAAGCTATGGGCACGGATTTACGATTACGTTTTATATACCATCCTCAAATGGACTTTAACAATCGACAGACTATTCAAACCCTTGAAGATCTATTAAGACTTTGTGTTCTAGATTTCAAAGGAAGTTGGGATAAGTACTTGCCATTGGTGGAATTCTCTTACAACAACAATTATCAAGCAATTATAGGTGTGGTTCCATTCGAGGCGTTGTATGGAAGAAAATGACGTTCTCCAGTATACTGGGACGAGGTGGGTGAAGCAACATTGTTGGGACCAGAGTTGGTACGAATGACTACAGAGAAGATCCAAACAATTTGACAACGTATACAAACGACACAGGATCAACAAAAGAGTTATGCGGATCTTCATCGGAAGGACGTGGAATTTAATATTGGGGATCATGTACTGTTAGGTGTTGCTCCATGGAAGGGAGTTACAAGATTTGGAAAGAGAGAAAAGCTCAATCCATGATTTGTTGGTCCATTTGAGATACTTGACCGAATAGGAAATGTGGCCTACAGACTCTCATTACCTCCAAGTATGTCACGTGTTCATAATGTCTTTCATATATCCATGCTTCGTAAATATGTGAAAGACCCGAACCATATTATTGCGTTAGAACAGACGAGATAGCCGAAGATTTAACGTACGAAGAAGTACCTGTTAAGATCTTGGATAGGAAAGAACATGTCCTACGCACCAAAGTTATACCACAAGTTAAGGTTTTGTGGAGAAACCATGCTATTGAGGAAATAACCTGGGAGTTGGAATAGAAAATGAAAGCAAGGTACCCTCACCTATTCGAAACACCAGGTACGTATGTCAATTTCGAGGACAAAATTTCATAAGGAGGGGAGGTTGTAAGACCCCAACTTATTATAAATAAAATCGAATTTCCTCTAATTATTATTGTGAATAATAAGATATTAATTTGATATAATTCTCTGGTTATGGGTGAAATGTGCAAATTTTGCAAAATAAGCAAGTGGTTATAAAATAATCATTGTTGTCGTGGAATATTCATTTGGTCGTGGAATATTCTTGTTGTCGGGGAATATTCGTACGATGGCGCAGTCATTTGTGGGCCCCATAACAGAATAACTGTCGAATGAAGAAAACGACAAGTTTGAGTTTTTAAAAATAACGGCATAGTTATTACCGTTAACACTGTTGGAATACCCGGTGGTTAAAATACAGTAATACGCGTGGATACACAGTATTTTTGAATTATTGATTCTTACGTAAGAAGGCACTACTCAATAATTGTTACAGTAATTACTGTTCAATATTTTATTTTATTGATTCCATAATTGTTGCGTTGATATTTTATATTATTGTTGTTTCAATAATTATCACTGCACTATTTCATATTATCAGATCAATAATTCATATTATTTGAATAATATTATTAGATAGCATTATTGGCAATGTCTAGAAAGTTCTGTCAAGGAGAGGTTTGGTCACCTAATTGCGCACCAAAGGAGAAATTCTTATTGAAAGCCCCTCTTTCTCGGAACTACTTAGTTGTCATAATTGTGATTCTCAGAATATTATTTTGAATAATTAATTATTGATTTTTATGATGAGGAAATATTTATTTTATGTGGATATAAATGATGGATATATTTATTTTTATGTGGATAAAAATGAAGGAATTAATGCTGATGTGTTTTATCAGTATTTTGTCGGTGTAGAGGTATTAAAAATCATCCGTTTGTGGATTTCAGATATTTTATGTTTGGAATTTGGAAGAACTCAAATTCGTATTTTTTTGATAACCGGGCTATTTTCTATGAATTGTTGAAGTTTCGGAAAATAAAATGATTTCTATTAAATTATGCGTGGGACCCACTTGTGTTGAATACACATGGGCTGCTGGAAATTTGTTCAATGGTGGCTGGTCTGAATTCCAACTTAGCACATGCATAGAATTTTGAATAAGAAATAATATATTTTATTATTTTAGTCTCCTATGGCGTTCTGGCATTTTCCTATAAATAGACGCTTAGGTTAGAATTGAAAATCACACCAGAAACAAGTTTTCTTTCTCTCTATATTGTCGAGCATATTTTAGTGAGTATGTTGATACTTTGAGAATTGCTATTCCGTGCAAGTTTTTGTTGGCTCTATATCCGAAATTCAGTCAGAGGTACGATTATTTTGAGGTAAGGGGTGTTATATTCTTCTTAAAATGATATTTTCTTCAATATCATTATACCAAAATGTTGGTATGAACTTTTTATCAACTTTGGAACTTTTTGTGTCGGGGTTACTATTCACGTATACGGCACTATTCACCGAAAAATGAAATTTTCTTCTTTTTGTCCAAGATGTCTATTATGGTTACTATCTTTGATTGTATCCATGTTTTGATCTTTATTCTTGAATTTTTCTTCAAAATTGGTTATTATGGAGTATTATTGATCTTGGATAAACTGTTATACGAATCCCTACTATTTGTCCTTCTGTCTCACTGGATTCGTTTTCTTTAAAATATTTTTCATCATCCTCAGTCCTAAATGATGATATTACTAAATATCTTTGGCCTGTAGTGCAAAGATAAATGATTAACTGATGAATATCTTTGGCCGTAGTGCAAAGATGAACAGTGTTGAGATGAACATGACCAACAGGTGATACAAAAATGAATATCTTTGGCCTGTAGTGCAAAGATGAATATTTGATTAAAGATGTATATTGATTGTTGTTACAGGGATAAAATATTGATGATGGACTTTTAAATCTTAGAAGATAGTGGAATTCTTTCTCTACTTGACTCTTCTAATGGATTGTTGTTTTCGCTGCAGTTGTTGATCTAAAACTTGTTGTCTATTATATTTTATTAGATTTTTCCCTGTTAAAAACTAATGATAATTTTTTGTATATTATCTTAGTCATAATATTCTTTACTGGGCTAGTTGAGCTCTCCCTTTTCCTTTTTGTTCCATTTTTCTTTTCAGGAGGTGAGAACATAGCAGGATCTAGTCGGGGTATGGAGTGATGGTTCTAGAAAGATGTTTTAGCAGTCCTCACTATTTCTGTACCATGTATTTGGCGACTCAGAATGGGTGTTGTATACCTATTTTGGGGGCGTCACAGTCAGTGCACAAGGGTACCTACTTTGACCATCTTTAATTTTTAATCTACATTCTTTCTGGACATTCTATTGATTAAATCTTATAGTATGTATGTAGGAGTACATGTTCATAACCATTTCGGGACCAAATCATACAACATGAGGGATATCTAAGCATCAGAACATGTTGTCAGAACGTGTTCATCATATTCTAGGCTGCCCAGAATTTGTGGTCATGGCCGGTCAACGCCCTTTGTGGCCTTATCTCATGAAATCTGTTCAAGGTAAATATTTTCTGCTCGTCGGGCTATGTAGACAAACTATTAGAGAACATGCTTCAATTCATGGTCAAGTCTAACAATACTTAATGAAACCGAGCTAAGCTGGCAAACATGTTGTCAGAGTGTTTCTGGGTTTTTCCCAGAAACTCAACAGTTCAACTTATCAATTTAATGCTCGAATTACTTTATGTTCTGGTCATGGTTTTTATCGTTTAATGGGTCACAACTTTAGTACACACTACAAGGAATAATAACATATCCTCAAATCATCACAACATCAACAAAAACAAGAAATATGGGTCGGTCAAAGTACCCTCTTGGAACTGTTCTTGAACATTTTCGGGAAACCCAGAAATGTTCTTGAGCAGTTTCGGCTAGCTACGTTTGACCATCATTCAGATCGATTCTATTAAGTGTCTAGGTGATATAGAAGCTTTAACATTTAGTATTCATGTAATTCTACAACAAAAAAAGAACAACATGGCAAAACAGATTACAAGGAGTAAGATCAGAGGCCATCAAAATGCCTGTCAGACTTTCTGGGCAAATTTTGGGCTTCAAGAACATCTAGTCAATGCCGGTCAACCCACTTTGACTTTAAATAACTTTTAATCTACAACGGATATGAACCTGATTCAAGTTCCAGATTCAAGATCTTACATCATACTACAAGATCCAACACTTAACACACAAAACTCAAACACCTACAGAGATCTACAAGGCCTGACATTCACTATCAGACATAAAAAAAATGTTTTCCAGATTTTTTTAAAACTTCAAATCAGAGCCTCTAGATGTTATGGATCTAACATCTAGCAACCCAGATCATCATTATATACTACATACTACATGTTTAACACAAAAGAACTAACATCTAACACTTTGATCAAGGTCAGATTTCTTCTAGGGTTCTTACCTCTTTGTGAACAAAGTTTGATTTCAATGCTTCTGGTTTGTTAAGTGTGATCGTGGGGCTTGATTGGGGACTGATCTAGCAAGTAAATTTCGTGGGTTTTAGAGAGAGGAGTTCTAGGATGAAGTTGTGAATAATTGTGCACTTTCTCTCTCTTGAATTCTATATAATCCATGTATGCTATGTATGGCATGGATGATCATGTGATGTGCCATAGCTTGTAGGCTCATAGGTAGGTCTAGGGTGGCTGGCCAAATTTTTGCTAGATCATGTCTAACTAATAATTCAACTAATGGGACAAAAGGGTATTTTGGTAATTATTTTAAATTTCAAGGGTATTCTTGTCCAATGTTATTGAATCTAGGGTTTAATCACTAGATTTTACATCTTAAAGTTTCCCAAATAATTTCTAGGATTTGGACAATTAAAAATTAAAGTGAAATAAAATTTTAATTTAAAACATACTAATTAATTAGGGTTTTTAATAAAAATTAGGGTTTTAAATTAGGGTTCCTTAATACCATTAGGGTTCCCAAATTAATAATTAGGGTTTCATAATTATCATTATAATTCACAAAAATAATAATTAGGGTTTCTAAAATTTGCAATTAGGGTTTTTAAATAAATAATTTGGGTTTCTCCTAATTACAGAAATTATCTAATACACAGTAAAATTCATATAATACAATTACTGCTCAGTCTTAAACTCATAATCGAGTTTAACAATTAGGGTTTAAGAATAAGACATTAGGGTTATAACCTAATTTACCATATTTGGCCCACCATTATCAGACTACAGATATACAGTACATATTTATAGCCTTGAAAAATCAAAAATATAATTAATATTATATTATCTTTCTCATCCCTTGATCAATACCCAAATTTAGGGTTTGGATTCCATATCTGAATTATTTTCCATATCTAACATTATTAATTAAGTTAAAATAATTAACTTAATAATCGAAGCTAAAATTCATATAATAAAATAGTGATTATAATAATTCCAATAATCATTTCATATATTATCTAAATAATATAAAAATCACATTTTCATAGAAAATAAATAATAAAGACATTTCTACTATAAAATTAATTATTATAAGTATATACTTTATAATGATCAATAAATTCTAAAATAAAATTATTTGAAATTATTCATGTAATAAAGAAATTTTATTTATTACATATATGCATACACATTATTTGTCAAATATTCCCATCTTTAAAATAAATAAAAAATTATATGCAAAATATCTTATTTATTTACATAGGAAATATCGGGTTATTACTTTCACCCTCCCTTATAAGGATTCCGTCCCCGGAATCACCGTTTTAAAACTCATACATACATGCAGGGGTACATAAATACACAATCATTGCCAATAGACCTCGATCATATTTGATCGAACTGATATTTAACTATTCACTATAAAGCTTGTCTTTCTGATTAAACAGAAGCTTGATTTCTAAAAGAACTCAAATTCCTCCGTCAAAATTTATTTATAAAATAATTTGCTATATAAAGGAAAATCATATATATTAGAATATACAAGTTACCGAATAATACATGGAGTTCCATTCCCAACAACTACAGTATCCTGGACCGTCATATTGAAGACTCGTGCTGTTGGTTTGTTGGTTGAAGTCGGTCCTGTGATTGCCATAGTCCCTCTTCCTTTTCCCGTGGTTATACTCCCTGCCTCCATTTTCCTCTTTGGACAATCCATCACCTTATGTTCAGTCGATCCACATAGAAAACACCCATTGTTCATCCTTGGGTTGGGACAGTTGGGAGAGATATGACCCTCCTGCCCGCATTTGTAACATATAAACTTACCCTTCATACACTCGCCAAAGTGATTCTTCCCGCAATTTTTACACTGCACAATCTATTTCTTCACACCTTCCTGCTTCACCTGAACATTCCCAAAATAATTCCCCTTTCTTTTCTCACCCCTATTCCCATTATTAGTTTGCACCTTCACAACTCCAACAGCCTTGCCTTTATTCCTCTTCTCCTTTTTGCATGTTGAGGCTTATGGTCTCACTCCCCTCCTCAGCTATGATAGCCTTTTCTATGAGTGCTGCAAAAGTATTGATTTACAACACTGCAACCTTGTTGTAGAGCCAGGGTTTTAATCCCACCTCGAACCTTCTAGCCTTCCTAGCCTCCGTATCAACTTGATGCAGAGCGAACCTAGCCAACTCATTAAACTTTGCGGCATACTCCGCAACAGTCATGTTCTCCTGCTTTAACTCCAGAAATTTTACCTCCATCCTAGCCTGTATGCTAGCTAAGAGGTAGGTTTTGAAAAATAAGGTCTTAAACCTAGCCCAAACTACTCCCTCTCCTGCCCTCGCTTGATTTGCTTCCCACCAAAAGTTCGCCTCTCATTTCATCATATAGGTGGCAAAAGAGGTTTTTTGCCCCTCATCTACCCTAGCAACTACGGACGCCTTTTCTATCTCGTTAAACCTTGTCTGGGCTTCTATAGGGTCAGCTGTTCCCCTGAATTCTGGTGGTCCTACCGCCTTGAAGTCTTTGAAGTTTGCCAAGTGATTGTATGGTCGGTTCCCTGCGGCTGGTATTCCCTGCTACATAGCCTGAGCTACCATGTTCGTAAAGTTTTGCATTGGTCTTGCTGTTGTCCCTCAGCGTTGTTGACAGATTCCTCTGCCCTTTGATTACGTGTTTGACGTCTTAGCGGCATTATCTTATTACATAAAATCATAAATTTAACTTACATTCTAAACCTTATTCTAGAAGTTTAACATGTAACACAAAATTTATACAAAACTTATTCCCTTAATGAAACATTGATTCGTATTCATCAATTCAAAGTACTTTACATAACATAACACATACTGTTATCCATTTGTGACCACAAAAGTCAGGAATTACTGTAATAACTTACACAAAAGTTTGAGAATATTACATTACACCCGTACATTATCAAACATACATAATTAAATACTAATCCTACTAATTTCCTAAGTCACGGTCTTTCCTCTTTCTTTTCCCTTTCTTGCTCGGAGCTGCACACGATTTGTTGATTCCAGCTCCCATTTGATCAATTTGGATTTTAAGCTTATCTTGTTCTTCCATAGTTTCTATTAACGCCTTTCGCAATTGGTTATTTAGTAGCTTTTCTATTTCCCACAACTTTTCTAGAGAAGAAACCTTGTTCTTCAGATTTTTTACTTCCGTTGATGCTTGATCAGCTCCATCTTTAGTGTCTGAATCACTATCTGTCAGTTCCACCATTTCCAGATCTGGTACTACATTTTCCAACACCACCACCTCATCAAGGTTGTCTGCACTATGAGCCTCTATTTCAAATTTTAGCTTTGATATCGGCTCCTTCTTTACGATCAGAGAGTATCTTAATTCTTTTCCACCTGACATCTACACACAACTTATCTTGATTAGTAAATAGTATATACACACAACAAACAATAGTTTTATAAGAGTTATCTTTTATTTTGTTCAATGATGAATTTATTCAATTCATCTTCTTTTAAACTCTATATGAGTTATCTGTATTTTCAACGTCTCCCTCTGTTATAAAGTTATAGCCTAAGGTCTTATCCCACCTAAGGTTTCTAACCCTAAAGCTTTGATACCAACCTGTGACGCCCCCAAATCCGGGTACTTGAAACCCGAACTCGGTGCTTCACGATACCATTTCTATAAGCTGAATAATGCTAATAATAATAACAATAATATAAAGTTCAAACTTAATTTACATATGCATCAAAGTTTCATCCCAGGTACGAGACCTTTAAACATTCATTACATCATAGATAATAAGTATCATTGTCTTAATAAACTATAACTATTACACAACATATTATAAATCTCATTCGTACAACTTTCCTTTCCCCTTGTTATTGCCTGAGCCTTCTGGTTGATCATACTTAACTGAAAACATTTAAATTTAAAGCAAGAATGAGCATTGGATTGCCCAGCAAGTAATGATAACAATATATATTAGCTGAAAGAATTAAATGTTTTCTTTGAAAGACACTTCTACAACGAATCAACAGTTGTGAAGTAAGCTGAACCAATAATAACAACATATCACTTCCATATGTAATCTTTGAAACTACGTATAGACTATAACAGGAGATCAGTCAACATACTATGAACATTGTTTTCTATTTCCGAAAAGGTTAAACATAAATTCATCTGTAAACCGTCAGAACTTACGGGCACGGGAGGTGATCAGCCAGTTATGCCCTGTATTGATCAATACTACATGCAAGAACGATATTATCGTTCACTCTATCCACCTTAGGTGCACAAAAGTTTTCCAATATTAGGGATGTTCATACTTAGTCGGGAATCCGAACCAAAACAATCTGGTTGGATACAATAACTTCTATCTTGTTCAATAATATTTTTATGTATAGCTGAATCAAATAGCTTAGACGGCTTTTAAGTCAACGTATACATACTTGAAATCAATAAGTATGTATCAACATATGATTAAATATGATGGTTATCCAAGTGGGGACACTTGTCAACCTATATACTGAATTAACGAATGTAATAAATATCTGAATTATACAAAAATACAATGATCGAATAATGTAAGAACTTGTATGATTACAAAGATTTGATACATAATCAATAATAATAGAGTTAATAATCTAGCACAATAATAATATAATTCTGAAACTTTCTTACTCATGTCCATTGCATAAAGTAAATGCAAAAGTAGGATACTTGCACAATATAAAGAATAGTTCGGATACTTGCTCAATAATAATTGGAGTAAGTTTAGGAAACTTGCATAACATGATATACCTGTTTGCACGAAATAAAAGTAGTGCATAAGGTTTAGATATCATTACTCGAGTCATTACTACAATAACGCAACTTAGATTAATCTTTTATACAAATGACCTATCGGTAATAAGATCATTCGTTTAATTAGAATAATATATCATATCACATAAGAATCGCTAATTGCGATTAACAAAGACATAACCTAATCACATCGTCACGTATGTTTAACGAAATCGTTTCAATTATAAATACACGTATAGTCAATTTATTTAAGTCTCAGATCAATTTCAAAATATTTTTGTATATCTGGAGTAAACTTTATCGGGTAAATATCGAGTCTAAAATTCTATCGTAATTCAATATTCGCTTAGATATTTTAAATATGAGTTATATTATTTTTCATAGCCATATAATAATTTTTAAATAATTATTATACTTTATTATGAATTTTCAAACATTTGAAATCATTATTAAATGATTTAAATATTAACTAATTCAATTATCATTAATATTTAATTAATATTAAACTATTAATGAAATCATTGCCAAAATATTAAAGTTACTTATAATAACTCAAAATATTTTTAAAGTATTAATATTACCCTTAAATGATTTTTAAAACATTTAAAATCATTTTAAATAATTACCATTAATATTAGAATATTAATTTAATATTTATCAAAATATTAAAAGTCATTAGTTATAACTTAAAATATTTTTAATTCATTTATTTCCTTTTAAATGATTTTTAAATCAATAAAACTATTTTAAACTATTTATTTAATATAATTATTAAATAAACTTAATATCATAAATATTAATTATTAATGAAATTTACCTTTAAATATCAAAAGTTATATTTTATAACCGCAAATATTTTTAAACTTTTTATTTTCATTTAAAATGATTTTTATAATATTAAAAATAATTTTAATTAATATATTTAATATAATTACTAAATAAATCTAATATCATTAATATTTAATAATTAATGAAATTTATCTTAAAATATTAAAATTTATGTTTTATAACTTAAAATATTATTAAATACATTATTATTATTTAAAATGATTTTTAATACAATAAAATCATTTTTAATTAATTTATTTAATGCATTTATTAAATAATTTAAATACCAATAATATCTAAATAAATAATAATATTTATGAAAAATATGTCAAATTATTAAAAATTAATTTTTATAACTTGAAATAATTTTTAAAACTGATTTTATAATTTTTTGGAATTTATTTCTATTTTTAATGTATTTTTCAGAAATTATAAAACAAAAATAATTAAATTCGTCGCTAAAGGCTTTAGCAAGAGTTTCTGTAGCAATAGGTGTTCTTGAGGCTCAAGAACACCGATCGATCGATCTACAAAGGTACCTTTTTTTGACCTTCTTTAATTTTTAATCTACACTCTTTCTGGACATTCTATTGATTAAATCTTATAGTATGTATGTAGGAGAACATGTTCATAACCATTTCGGGACCAAATCATACAACATGAGGGATATCTAAGCATCAGAACATGTTGTCAGAACGTGTTCATCATATTCGGGTGCCTGAATTTACGGTCATAATTAACAACGCTCTTTGTGGCCTTATATCATGAAATCTGTTTAAGGTAAATATTTTCTGCTCGTCGGGCTATGTAGACAAGCTATAAGAGAACATGCTTCAATTCATGGTCAAGTCTAACAATACTTAGTGAAACCGAGCTAAGCTAGCAAATATGCTGTCAGAGTGTTTATGGGTTTTTCCCAGAAACTCAACAGTTCAACCTATCAATTTCATGCTTAAATTACTTTATGTTATGGTCATGGTTTTTATCGTTTAATGGGTCACAACTTTAGTACACACTACAAGGAACAATAACATATCCTCAGATCATCACAACATCAACAAAAACAAGAAATATGGGCCGGTCAAAGTACCCTCCCGGAACTGTTCTTGAACATTTCTGGGAAACCCAGAAATGTTCTTGAGCAGTTTCGGCTAGCTACGTTTGACCATCATTCAGATCGATTCTATTAAGTGTCTAGGTGATATAGAAGCTTTAAAATTTAGTATTCATGTCATTCTACAACAAAAAAAGAACAACATGGCAAAACAGATTACAAAGAGCAAGATCAGAGGCCATTAAAATGGCTGTCAAACTTTCTGGGCAAATTTTGGGCTTCAAGAACAGCCAGTCAATGCCGGTCAACCCACTTTGACTTTAAATAACTTTTAATCTACAACGGATATGAACCTGATTCAAGTTCCAGATTCAAGATCTTACATCATACAAGATCCAACACTTAACACACAAAACTCAAACACCTACAGAGATCTACAAGGCCTGACATTCACTATCAGACATAAAAAAAAATGTTTTCCAGATTTTTTTAAAACATCAAATCCGAGCCTCTAGATGTTATGGATCTAACAGCTAGCAATCCAGATCATCATTATATACTACATACTACATGTTTAACACAAAAAACTAACATCTAACACTTTGATCAAGGTCAGATTTCTTCTAGGGTTCTTACCTCTTTGTGAACAAAATCTGATTTCAATGCTTCTGGTTTGTTAAGTGTGATCGTGGGGCTTGATTGGGGACTGATCTAGCAAGTAAATTTTGTGGGTTTTAGAGAGAGGAGTTCTAAGATGAAGTTGTGAATAATTGTGCACTTTCTCTCTCTTGAATTCTATATAATCCATGTATGCTATGTATGGCATGGATGATCATGTGATGTGCCATAGCTTGTAGGCTCATAGTAGGTCTAGGGTGGCTGGCCAGATTTTTGCTAGATCTTGTCTAACCAATAATTCAACTAATGGGACAAAAGGGTATTTTGGTAATTATTTTAAATTTCAAGGGTATTCTTGTCCAATGTTATTGAATCTAGGGTTTAATCACTAGACTTTAAATCTTAGAGTTTCCCAAATAATTTCTAGGATTTAGACAATTAAAAATTAAAGTGAAATAAAATTTTAATTTAAAACATACTAATTAATTAGGGTTTTTAATAGAAATTAAGGTTTTTAAATTCGGGTTCCTTAATACCATTAGGGATCCCAAATTAACAATTAGGGTTTCCTAATTATCATTATAATTCACAAAAATAATAATTAGGATTTCTAAAATTTGCAATTAGGGTTTTCAAATAAATAATTAGGGTTTCTCCTAATTACAGAAATTATATAATACACAGTAAAATTCATATAACACAATTACTGCTCAGTCTTAAACTCATAACCGAGTTTAACAATTAGGGTTTAATAATACAACATGAGGGTTATAACCTAATTTACCATATTTGACCAACCATTATTAGACTACAGATATACAGTACATATTTATAGCCTTGAAAAATCAAAAATATAATTAATATTATATTATCTTTCTCATCCCTTGATCAATACCCAAATTTAGGGTTTGGATTCCATATCCGATTTTTTTTCCATATCTAACATTATTAATTAAGTTAAAATAATTAACTTAATAATCGAAAGCTAAAATTCATATAATAAAATAGTGATTATAATAATTCTAATAATTATTTCATATATTATCTAAATAATATAAAAATCTCATTTTCATAGAAAATAAATAATAAAGACATTTCTACTATAAAATTAATTATTATAAGTATATACTTTATAATGATCAATAAATTCTAAAATAAAATTATTTGAAAGTATTCATGTAATAAAGAAATTTTATTTATTACATATATACATACACATTACTTGTCAAATATTCCCATCATTAAAATAAAAAAAAATTTATATGCAAAATTTCTTATTTATTTACATAGGAAATATCAGGTTATTACATTAACTTTATTTTGAGACGTTTACTTCCCGATCTCATAACTTTTTTGTTATAACTCGGAACGAGGTCGTTCCAAAGCCATTCTCCTCTTTATCTTACGTACTTCAATCCCCCTTGGACAAAACTTCTTTCTGAATCCGTTAACATGCCATTCGATTGGCCTAATCTTTGAAATTCGTTCATTTTTTACGTTATTAACGTTCTTCGTTCGTTCGTCCGTAATTCGGTCATCCGAACTCGGAACTCGTTCGTTCTTGAGTCCACGACTCACATTTTCTACGTTCTCTTAATTTGTTATGAAACCCTACACCTTCGGGTTCATTTGTAAGACCCCAAATTTTATGAAATAAAAGTATACAATTTTCTTATAATTACTATTCAGTAAATGGTTAAATTGATAAATTAAAGTTTAAAGTTAAAGGTGATATATGTAAATATTTTAAATAAGCAAGTGGTTATAAAATACTCATTGTTGTCGGGGAATATTCGTTTGGTCTTGTA
Source organism: Panax quinquefolius (assembly GCA_020205615.1). NCBI lineage: Eukaryota > Viridiplantae > Streptophyta > Magnoliopsida > Apiales > Araliaceae > Panax > Panax quinquefolius. The sequence continues at coordinate 69,774,952 of CM035164.1, read as the reverse complement.
ATATTCTTCATGTCGGGGAATATTCGTACGACGGCGCAACCTTTTGTGGGCCCCATAACAGAAAGCGATTGGATGAAGAAAACGACAAGTATGAGTTTTTATAAATAACGACGTAGTTGTTACCGTTAATACTGTTGGAATACCCCGTGGTTTAAACACAATAATACGCGTTGTTGCACAGTAGCACACGATATTGCACCAATTATTGATTCTTACGTAAGAAGGCACTACTCAACAATTGTTACAGTAATTACTATTCAATATTTTATTTTATTGATTCAATAATTACTACGTTGAAATTTTATATTATTGTTGTTTTAATAATTGTCACTACACAATATTTCCCATTATCAGATCAATGATTCATATTATTTTAATAATATTACTATATAACATTATTGGCAATGTCTAGAAAGTTCAGTCTAAGGAGAGGTTTGGTCACCTAATTGCGCGCTAGTAAGGAGAAATTCTTATTGGAAAGCCCCCTCTTTCTTGGGAACGACCTGGTTATCAGTATTGTGAATTTGTAATATTATTTGTGAATAATTAATTATTGATTTATATGATGAGAAAAATATTGATTTTATATGGATATAGATGGATAAAATTATTAATGTGATAATTATTAAAAATTGATATTTTATCTTTTCTAATAAAATAATTCATTTAAATATATTATTATATTTTAATAATATAATAATGGTGATATTTTTACAATGAATGTGTGATATATGAATATATGAGGAGGTAGAGTATTTTTGTGACATTAAATGATTAACACATGTTTTGTGTGTTGGTGGACCCCATTTCTTGATTGAAATTTGATTATAGCTTGTAAAATCGCCTTGCTTTGTGGATTTCTTCAATTTACAATTTGCTTTGAATTTGAAAAACTTAAACTTACAAAGTTGTAGAGAATGAAATTTCCTATGAAAATGACATGTGGTTCGAATTTTTCTGACAAAAGGGCTATTTATTATGAATTATTGAAGTTCCGAAGTTCCAAAATAATTGATTTTTGGAAGTTTTAATTATTTATTTTATGAAAAACGTTTTTTCTTACTTTTTCTAGAAGGTGGGCATGTGGGAAATGCTAAGAGCTGATTTCCAAGGAGGCGTATGAAATTTTATTATTAATAATATATTTTATTAAATTTTCAGCTTTGGTGTTCTAAGCAATTTCCTATAAATAGGGTGCTTAGGTTAGAATTGAAAATCACACCAGAAACTAAAGTTTTCTCTCTCTATATTATCGAGCGTATTCTTGTGAGTATTTTGATATTTTGAGTGTTGCTATACGGTGCAAGTTCCTTCAACACTATATCCAGTATTCTAGTCAGAAGTACTGTCTTTTTGAGGTAAGGGATATTGTCATTATTATGGTAAGGGATGGTAAGGGATAGTAAGGGATTTTAAGGGATTGTAAAGGATATTTTTTCTTAAGGATGTTATTCTTTCAATATCATTGTACCGAATTATTGGTATGGATTTTATTGTGGAAGTTCTACCTTTTTGTGTTGAGGTTACTAGTCACGTATACGGAACTATTCACGTATACGACACTATTCACGTATACAACACTATTCATGTATATGACATTTTTTACGTATACGGTACTATGTACGAATATGGAGTACTATTCACGAGTTACTATTCACGAATTACTATTCACGGGTACTATTCACGACTAAATTGGTTTCTTTTTCTGACCAAATTATCGTTGATTTATGAATATTGCTCTTGAAATTAAATATAGTTGTTGATCCTATTGTTTTTATTATCATATATAACATTTTTATAACCTTGGTGATGGAATTTCTCTTTGACTTGAGTGTAAAGATGGGTAAAGTATTTGTATGATCGTGGCTATGGGTTCTCTTTGGCCAGTAGTGCAAAGTTGAATTGTTGACTAGTATGATCATGACCATTGAATTTACAATGGAATATTTTTAGCTTAAATGCAAGGTGAATTGATCAACATGGTTATAATCATGGTTTATATAAATTCTGAAATGGTTATGTATTTCTTTGAGATATGAATATCTTTGGCCTGTAGTGCAAAGATGACCTGTTGTTGAATATCTTTGGCCCGTAGTGCAAAGATGAATTTATTAGTATGATTATGAACAGGAACTGTGATTTGGTATAACCATGATCTTTGATGTTTCAAGTAAAGACAGGAGAAGAAAATTATCTTCGTCCTGAATGCGAAAAGGAATTTAGAACTACAATTATGATTATGAGTTATTCACATGATTGTGGACATGAACTGTTGATTGATGTTACAGTGTTAAAACATTGTTGGTGGACTTTTAACATGGAGAGGATAATAGACTTAATGGTCTATTTGACTCTTCTAATGGAGTGCTCATTCCACTGCAACTATGGTTGAAAAGTTTTATCATCTACTATATGTTCTAAATCTCTAATATATTATTGATGAAGGATATTGAGAATTTAATTATCTTTAGTCATGATATTCTTTACAGGGCTATTTGTGCTCACCCTTTTGCTTCACAATTCCTTTTAGGTAATAAGAGTGTAGCTGGGTCGAGCGGGGGTAAGAGGAGAATAGAACGGTGGTCTCTAGCTCTGGAGGTTCTCCCTAAACAGTATAGAAAAGTGTGTTGTATTCTATACATCATTTAGTAGTTATATTTGGTGAATCAAATAGGGTGAGGCGAACCCAACGTTCATACAAGATGTCTAATGACATACAACCTCGTGTTATCATAACACATGGTTGTGCACATCCACTTGCTGAGTATATCTACAAGCACTATCTATATGACCTTGGAGTTTGGTTGAAGTATAATTCTCAATTAGAGACGGTGGAGTTAATGATATGTCAAGAGAAGACTCACCATTGGAAAGAATATGATAGTAATCTTCTCGTTTTTCTTTGGGGTTTATTGGGTCAACCAAGGATAATTTTGTGGGCATATGATATCTATCATAACCTAGACGCATGTCCTCCCATGTACGAAGGTTTCCTTTAGCACTTCCCAAAGATTTTAATTTCAAAAATAGTTATTGACTGTACCTTTATGTAAGGTACCATTGTGAGGTGATATCCACGGTTGGGTCATGAGTCACAGTTGCTATCAGAGCCATAAGTAAAGAGCCCCGAGCCTCTATCTGGTGACTTCCTATTGATGGGGAATGCACTGAAGCCAGACTCTCCGTAGGGGACACCGTTCTGCAGTGGCGAGCTGATAGGTACCTTGGTGAGGTGCTGACACAAGTTGGTGTCCAAAGTCACATTTGGTATCAGAGCTTAGGGATATGATCTCTGGTGGAGATCATGGAATAGAACTAGGAGGGGAGAAACGAGTAAATCCTTTGCTAGTGTGTCCTACCTAAGCTTATTTATTGGTCAATCATAATATCAGGATATTATGTGATATGTTAATTTGTTCAATTATCCCTTGTTTTGAAGCTGTATTCTAGAATGATATCTGAAATACAGGGGATAAGCAATGGAGAAATCATGATGACAGGGAAGACGAAATCTGAAATGAAAGCAAGGTATTCTCAACTCTTTGAAATACCAGGTACATAAATTTCAGAGACGAAATTTCATAAGGATGGGAGACTGTAAGACCCCGAATTTTATGAAATAAAATTATTCAATTTTCTTATAATTACTATTCAGTAAATGGTTAAATTGATAAAAGTTTAAAGTTAAAGATGATATATGTAAATATTTTAAATAAACAAGTGGTTATAAAATACTCATTGTTGTCGGGGAATATTCGTTTGGTCGTGGAATATTCTTCCTGTCGGGGAATATTCGTATGACGGCGCAGCCTTTTGTGGGCCCCATAACGGAAAGCGATTGGATGAAGAAAATGACAAATATGAGTTTTTATAAATAACGGCGTAGTTGTTACCTTTAATACCATTGGAATACCCGGTGGTTAAAACACAGTAATACGCATTATTGCACAGTAGCACATGGAATTGCACCAATTATTGATTCTTACGTAAGAAGGCACTACTCAATAATTGTTACAGTAATTACTGTTCAATATTTTATTTTATTGATTCAATAATTGCTACGTTGAAATTTTATATTATTGTTGTTTTAATAATTATCACTACACAATATTTCTCATTATCAGATCAATGATTCATATTATTTTAATAAAATTACTAGATAACAATATTGGCAATGTCTAGAAAGTTATGTCTAAGGAGAGGTTTGGTCACCTAATTGCGCGCCAGTAAGGAAAAAATCTTATTGGAAAGCCCCTCTTTCTGTAGGAACTACCACAGTTATCGATGATTGTGATTACATAATATTATTTGTGAATAATTAATTATTGATTTATATGATGAAGAAAATATTGATTTTATATGGATATAGATGGATAAAATTTTTAATGTGACAATTATTAAAAATTGATATTTTTTCTTTTCTAATAAAATAATTCATTTAAATATATTATTATATTTTAATAATATAATAATGGTGATATTTTTAAAATAAATGTGTGATATATGAATATATGAGGAGGAAGAGTATTTTTGTTGCATTAAATGATTAACACATGTTTTGTGTGTCGGTGGACCCCATTTCTTGACTGAAATTTGATTATAGACTGTAAAATCGCCCGTTTGTGGATTTCGGTCAATTTTTGTTTGGAATTTGGAAAAATTTAAACTTACAAAGTTGTAGAGAATAAAATTTCCTATGGAAAGGACACGTGGTTCGAATTTTTCTGACAAAAGGGCTATTTATTATGAATTATTGATGTTCCGAAGTTCCGAAGTTCCGAAATAATTGATTTTTGGAAGTTTTAATTATTTATTTTATGAAAAAACGTTTTTTCTTACTTTTTCTAGAAGGTGGGCATGTTGAAAATGCTAAGAGCTTATTTCCAAGGAGGCGTATGAAATTTTATTATTAATAATATATTTTATTAAATTTTCTGTTTTGGTGTTCTAAGCAATTTCCTATAAATAGGGTGCTTAGGTTAGAATTGAAAATCACACCAGAAACTAAAGTTTTCTCTCTCTATATTATCGAGCGTATTCTTGTGAGTATTTTGATATTTTGAGTATTGCTATACGGTGCAAGTCCATCAGCACTATATCCAGTATTCTAATCAGAAGTACTGCCTTTTTGAGGTAAGGGATAGTAAGGGATATTGTCATTATTATGGTAAGGGATGGTAATGGATAGTAAGGGATTTTAAGGGATTGTAAAGGGTATTTTTTTCGTAAGGATGCTATTCTTTCAACATCATTATACCGAAATATTAGTATGGATTTTATTGTGGAAGTTCTACCTTTTTGTGTCGGGGTTACTATTCACGTATACAGCACTATTCACGTATACGACACTATTCATGTATATGACATTTTTTATATATACGGTACTATGTACGAATACGGACTACTATTCACGAGTTACTATTTATGAGTTACTATTCACGAGTTACTATTCACGAGTTACTATTCACGGGTACTATTCACGACAAAATTGATTTCTTTTTCTGACCAAATTATCGTTGATTTATGAATATTGCTCTTGAAATTAAATGTTGTTGTTGATACTATTGTTTTTATTATCATATATAACATTTTTATAACCCTGGTGATGAAATTTCTCTTTGACTTGAGTGTAAAGATGGGTAAAGTATTGGTATGATCGTGGCTATGGGTTCTCTTTGGCCAGTAGTGCAAAGTTGAATTGTTGAGTAGTATGATCATGACCATTGAATTTACAATGGAATATTTTTAGCTTAAGTGCAAGGTGAATTGATCAACATGGTTATAATCATGGTTTATATAAATTCTAAAATGATTATGTATTTCTTTGAGATATGAATATCTTTGGTCTGTAGTGCAAAGATGACCTGTTGTTGAATATTTTTGGCCTGTAGTGCAAAGATGAACTGTTAATGAATATCTTTGGCCCGTAGTGCAAAGATGAATTTATTAGTATGATTATGAACATGAACTATAATTTGGTATAACCATGATCTTTGATGTTTCAGGTAAAGACATGTGATGAAAATTATCTTCTTCCTGAATGCGAAAAGGAATTTCGAACTACAATTATGATTATGAGTTATTCACATGATTGTGGACAGGAACTGTTGATTGATGTTACAGGGTTAAAACATTGTTGGTGGACTTTTAACATGGAGAAGATAATAGACTTTATGGTCTATTTGACTCTTCTAATGGATTGTTCGTTCCGCTGCAACTATGGTTAAAAAGTTTTATCATCTACCATATGTTCTAAATCTCTGATTTATTATTGATGAAGGATATTGAGAATTTAATTATCTTTAGTCATGATATTCTTTAATGGGCTATTTGTGCTCACCCTTTGGCTTCACAATTCCTTTCAGGTAATAAGAGTGTAGCTGGGTCAAGCGGGGGTAAGAGGAGAATAGAACGGTGGTCTCTAGCTCTGGAGGTTCTCCCTAAACAGTATAGAAAAGTGTGTTATATTCTATACATCATTTAGTAGTTATATTTGGTGAATCAAATAGGGTGAGGCGAACCCAATGTTCATACAAGATGTCTAATGATATACAACCTCGTGTTATCATAAGACATAGTTGTTCACATCCACTTCCTGAGTATATCTACAAGCACTATCTATATAACCTTGGAGTTTGGTTGAAGTATAATTCTCAATTAGAGACGGTGGAGATAATTATATGTCAAGAGAAGACTCATCATTGGAAAGAATATGATAGTAATCTTCTCATTTTTCTTTGGGGTTTATTGGGTCAACCAAGGATAATTCTGTGGGCATATGATATCTATCATAACCTAGATGCATGGCCTCCCATGTACGAAGGTTTCTTTGAGCACTTCCCAAAGATTTTAATTTCTAAAACAGTTATTGACTGTACCTTTATGTATGGTACCATTGTGAGGTGATGTCCACGGTTGGGTCATGAGTCACATTTGGTATATATTTGTATCAAAACTCACAACATATGTGTTGTTGTATTTTGCACGACAATTGTAGTAATAAAGTTGTAGTTATTTTCTGTACCATATTTTTGGTGACTCAGAATAGGTTTGATGGAATGGATCTAATTTGGGGGCGTTACATCATTTATACACTTTCTAATTCTCGTTCGTCTTTTATGCAATTTTCGCCATAACTTCGTTATAACTAAGTTTAATCCGTTCTTCATGAACGTTTCTACCATTCCTAACCAAGCAATAAACATCTAACATATACGCGATGGTTTTAAACTTGTCCATCAACAACAAATTATACTACGATGGTTTTAAATTTGTCCATCAACAACGTTCTTCGCGTTCTTCGCATGTTCTTCGTGTTCTTCGATCGTTCTTCATTTTTAATCGATATTTTGATTACGATTTCACTTTTTCTTGGAATTCAATGTTATAAAACACCATTACTTACTTATTTCACCGAATCGTTCATATGATTCATTCGGATCGTTCAAATTCATTACAAAACTTATACTTCCTTAAGAAATTTATTTACTAAACTTCTAATTCTTATTTATTCTTTTCTCAATGATTTCAACCATATGAAATCATTCCCAACATCACTTACTTCTTATTCTCATTAAGCTATGTTTTCAACATATAAAACTTAAAGAAAATCTAACTTAAAAGTTAGGTTTTAATACCTTCCTTCCTTATTTTTCTTCCTTTAGACAAAACCGGCAATTCGCTAGCTTTTCTATTTCACGAACACTTTCTGTGACACCCCCAAATCCGGGTATTTCAATTCCATGGGATTTGGTGTTCACTGTACAAATATCATCTATCTATCTACCCATAATAAATGCAAGCCATGCAATAGATAGAATAAAAATCTTTCCCTTAAGGGTTACAACATTCGAATAATAATAATAATACAATCCCAAGTAAACCGATGTGACAAACAAGATTTTTGTAAATTAATTTTAATATTTATTGAATTAAATAAATATTTTTTGATGATTTAATTATTAGATTTAATAATTAGTTGATGCAATTGTGGTAGATTAATTTAATTATATGTGTTACATTTATTAAATTAATGTAGAGAATAATTATTATTCAAATATGTAATTATGTGAGCTTATTGAATTAAATGAAATATTTAATTAAGCATGATGTTATTTAATTAATTTAATTATTAATTAGGCAGTTAATAATTTGACATTATTTATTAATGAGAAAATTAAATATATGACTATGTGAATTTATGAGAAATTATTTGATTTTATTTAAAGTCAATTAAATAAGATATTGATTTATTTTATAAAGGAGTGTGCTATTTATTAAACTATGTGATAAAGCTTTATTAAATTAAATGGTTTTGTAATCTATTCTTCCTAAGCCAAACAAGGCCCTAGGAGAAGTTATCAGCAGTTAACCCATGATTGGGCCAACTGACCACTTCTGCGTTAGTTCTTCTCCTTTAATTATCAGACGTCTTCTTTTTATTATTATTATTCTAAGTATAGAAGAGCAGAGACGGAGAGAGTTTGAGAATTGTCAGATAAAATTGAGAAATTTTGAGAGAGATTGTGAGTACTGTGATTGAGGTAGATAGAAATTGTCATCCTTGTTCATCTACGCTTTGGGTAATTCTCTCCTACCCAATTCTCATATTTTACGTCAGTTAGTTTTATGAAAATGGCTTTCATTTAAGTTCTGTGGAATTTCTGTAAATTGGGAAATTGGGTTAGGGATATATGTAATAATTCGAGTAGCATAACATGTTATATATATATTTTATATGATTCCATATCATAAGTTTCAAAGATATCGATGACTTGTTATTTCAAAAATTTATAGAGTTTGGGTTTTGGCCATATATGCCTTTATCGTAACTTTAATATGTCAACCATAAATGGTTTTGTAAAATTTAAACTTGTATATGATTAGGCATGTTAAGGCGAAGTAAATGAAACTTGAATGGTTGAATTTGGCCTTATAACTTGAATCCGTAGTATTAAATTTTCATGTTTTGTTTTAAAACCTTCAAGAACATCAAGAGGCAATTGAAAATCGCATGCTTTAATTACGTAATTAAGTGTTTAAATTAGTTAAAATCATTCTATAGATGCTTGAGTAATGTGTTTATATATCTGAATTCTAACATGTGGGTATGATTAAATTAGTGTAGTAAAATTTAATTGAAGTTTTTTTTCGTGTTTCTACAATTTTCATGAATTACGAGCAGTTTACGTTCATGCCATGTACGCTACCAGATCTCAAGCCTTATCCTCACCTTACTTATTTCACATTACTGCATTTCTGGTCTCAGACACTTGTGTCTCCAAATAAGCGGCAAATGTAACAAAATATGAAGCCTTAAATAAAAAGTGGCGCCCAAAGACCACTCTCAAAAAAAGTTCAGAAACAAAAGTTTTAAAGTGTTAAAGTCCATGAATATGATGTTAACTTAATGTAATGAACATAAAATTATGTTATAAGTATAATGAGATGTTAAAATAGATACTTAGCATGTAAATAACATAATTACATGTGGATTGAATTATGGATTTCATAATTAGCTTGTTATTCATGATGTGTAAATTATGTGACAAAGTGGTAATTTGACTAAGTATAGTCAATATTCGAATTAGACAAAAGAATGAGTTTATGATGATTAGTTAAGTTATAATTAATTGGTATTGTGAATGTGAATGGTATGTAGGATTAAATTCAAAGATCGTGCTTAGTTAAAGTGTAATCTACGCACGAGGTAAGTTTCCTAACCCTACTTGTCATTATTTTTCAAGTTTATTATTTACCTCGAGTAAACTATCATTACTATTATTCAAGTTCAAATGTTATATTAAAGATTGATTATCTTTTCAAAGCATGATTCAGTTATACAATAATTGTCCTATTGTATACTTCTTGAGATTATTATTCAAATTGAATATCATTATTGTTGAACCTTATTAGACTAGTGAACTTTATTGATTCAACTAGTCCTTAGTTGACGAACGTTCTAAATTTTAGAACCCTTATTGAATTATCCAAACCAAACTTCCTTTAGTGCGGACTCGAATGTCAAATCGAGATGAACAACCTCAGAAAGGGATTTACTTATCGCGTTAGCGTTAAGATATTATGCATGCATGTATGGTACTGAAGGGTGATCCCCTAAGTATGACAAGAAAGGTCCACAGTCTTATGAATGTGAAAGGTTTCAAGTATAACCCTTGATAACCTAGGACATAGTTCAAGGTCTTATGACCCTCAAAATTTAATTGATTCTTGTTATTCATTCTTGATTCAAAAGTTGAGCTTTTATTCAGATGTCTTTGATTCACTCGCATGTTATTATACTATTATTTAATTGTTATACTTGTGGGAAATAGTGCTTACTCTTGCTTAATAATAACATTGCAGTTAAGAATGAAAGAACCGACGAACCTTCCACTAGTAAAGGCAAAGGCAAGTTTAACAAGTGACGAAGACTTGTTATTCTTATGATGTATTTATGTTTAAGACTTGAGTTAATGATGTTGTTTAAGACTTATTTGTTTATGATTTCGCACAGATGTTTAAGGTTAGTTTAACCTGTGATTGTATTATTATTATTCGGATGTTGTAACCCTTTAGGGGAAGATTTTTATTCTATCTATTGCATGGCTTGCATTTATTATGGGTAGATAGATAGATGATATTTGTATAGTGAATACCAAATCCCGTGGAATTAAAGTACTCAGATTTAGGGGTGTCACAAGTTGGTATCAAAGTTATATCAAAGTCATTTATGAATCTTACAACTTATGTGTTTTTATGTGTTAAAGTATCGTTAGATGATATGACTTAGTAACTAAAACTTAAAATTTTGTTGTCGGGATGTCGAATGTTGGTGAAGCTAGTCTTATCGAGTTATAAGGAAGAACCACATGTAATTCTATAATAAAAGACCTTATGTGAGGAGGAACCCCGTGTACCTATAGTAATTAAAACGGAGGAGGAGCCCCGAGACATTTATGATGCTAGTTAGGGGAGGAAGAACCCCTTTGACCTATAAGACCTCGAGAGGAGAACCTCGTCTCCATCGATCACCGTTACTATAGTAATCGAGCGAGGAGCATGAGCAAGGCCCGATCCCCCGAGGAGGATCCCGAGGAGGAATTTGTTGAGGAAGAGGAAGAAGAAGAAGAAGAAGAAGAAGAGAGGAGTTACCACGGTACACCGTTGATGCTGAGATGTATGACACGTTATACGACCGTAACGTAGAATTACGAAATGAGGTCCATGATTTGACTAAGTGAGCGGTTATCCAACATATTACTCTAGAGCAGAAGGAGAGGGAGATTTCGACTCTTCACTCACAACTGGAAAATGTAGAATGGGATTTGGTCCATGAGAAGGGTCAAACTGAAGATAAGACCGAGGAGATAGAGAAGCTGAAGAAGGAACTGAAGGAAACCTCCGAAAGGCTGAACATAGCAGAGGAAGGTTGGGTAAGAGAATCACGTCGAGCTGATCGTGTAGAGGATGATAGTCGTGTAAAGAAAGCGAAGATTGGGGAAACGTACTCTATACTTAATAAGGCAATGAATGAGACTCAAGATCGAGTTTTGAGGTACCCGATCCAATTTGAAGGACTACCATTGTACATGATGGATCGCAGAACGATGTATCGTTTCTTAGAAGAGGAGCGTAGCAAGGCTAATAAGTACCTTGACCGACAGTGATATGATTTATTTAATTATGTGAAGAACTTAATTAGTTTTAGATGTAAATTCTGACGTGTTTATGAACGAAAGAATATTTGAATTTTTAAATCCTATGGATTCTTTATTCCGGATAGTTGATGTAAATAGCGCTTATGCTATCGTTTAATGTTAAAACTTTTGATTTGAATGAAAATATATCAAGTTGTTTGAGATGATGTGTTAAATGAGTATGTTAAATTGTTAAGTAATGCCTTAACTATTTAGAGAAATAAATAAAGTTCTAATAAGCGTTTATTTAACAGAAAAATGCCGCCAAGGAGAAGACAACAACGTCAACCGGCTCAGGAAGAGTCTACCAATAATAACAATAATGCCAATGCTAATCCCATTCAATAGTTGGTGAACTTAGTGACTGGAGCCATGAATAATCAACCTCAAGCTCCACCAAACACAACGTTTAAAGACTTCAAGGCGGTGGGACAGCCAGAGTTCAAAGGTTCCATGAACCCAATCGAGGCTCAAACATGGGTTATGGAAATGGAGAAGGTTTTCGACATTGCTAGGGTTAGAGAAGACCAGAAGACCGCTTTTGCAACGATTATCCTGAAGTTTGAGGCTAGCTACTGGTGGAAAACAAACAAAGTGTGAGGAGGTGAAGGTGTAATTACATGGGAGAGATTTAAAGAGATGTTTTTCGAAATGTATTTCCCAACTAGTTCGCAGAATCAGATGGAGGTTCAATTTCTAGAGTTGAAGCGGAAACATGAGTGTACACGACTACGCAGGCTAAATTCAACGAGTTAGCAAGGTTACTTCAAGTATCAAGTATACACACGGATGAGAGAAAAGCTAGAAGATTCGAACAAGGACTAAAGCCTTGGGTGTACAGCAAGGTATCAATGTTTTAAATAAACACATTTGCCGGAGTTTTGGAAAATTTCATGCTCGCTGAAGGTGGAAGCGATACGGTGACCAAGTACAATCAAGATCAAAAGAAAAAGAGGAATGAAGGTGAAGGAAATAACAAGGCTTGGAAGTGGCACAGGAAGTGGAAATTTCAATCAGAAGAAAAGATGTAATGACATCTCATCATCGGGAAATCAGCAAGGTAATCAGAAGAAAAGAATCGAAGCATGCCCAACTTGCGGGAAAGCTCATCTGGGAGTTTGTATGAAAGGAAAAAGAGTGTGCTACAATTGTGGTCAGGAAGGCCACATAGCACCAAACTGTCCAAACCCAAAAAGGGTGCTTGTTTTACTTGTGGTTCGAAGGACCATCTGGCAAGAGACTATCCCAAGAAGGGATCGGGAGGGTCAGGATCAGGAGGAAACCGGGGAAATAACAGTGGAAATACCTTAACCATCACCGGACCAACCGCAACAAATCGACCGACCACCGGGACTTTCAACATAACGGTGCAAGATGCAGTTCAATCCCGTGATGTGGTGTCAGGTATCATTCCGATCAATAAAGTTAATGCTTACGTATTATTTGATTCGGGTGCTACTTGTTCCTTTATATCCGATGACTTTGCCAAGAATTTAGATTTGCCTAAGGATGAATTGGATTACCCCATGAACATAGAAATTGCGAATAGAGAAATAATCCCTATTAAGTACGTACATAAGAATTGTAGAGTGGATATTAAGGGTAATTTCATGAACGTAGATCTTATCCCTATTCGACTTGGGGAATTTGATATTATTTTGGGAATGGACTGGTTATTCAATTACGGGGCTGTAATTGATTGCCAAATGAAGCGTATTAACCTTATGACTCCGTCAAAGGTTGTGTTTTATGGTAGCAAGTCACCTAGACAAGCGAGTTATCTGACGATGATGCAGGCCAGGAAGTTGTTAAGACAAGGCTGTGTAGGATACTTAGCTTACATAGTCGATAGTCGAAAAGAGAATTCGAAGGTCGAAGAGATACCAATTGTGAGGGACTTCGTCGACGTATTTCCAGACAATTTTCCAGGACTTCCACCGGATAGAGAGGTAGATTTTGTGATCGATCTGGAGCCCGGAATCGCTCTAATATCGAAGGCACCATATCGAATGGCACCAGTAGAAATGAAAGAACTAATGGTACAACTACAAGAATTGTTGGACAAGAAGTACATTCAACTGAGCGTATCGTCGTGGGGAGCGCCGGTGTTGCTTGTGAAGAAGAAGGATGGAACGATGCAGCTCTGTATTGATTACAGAGAACTGAAGAAGGTCACAATTAAAAATAGATATCCATTACCGAGGATCGACGACCTGTTTGATCAATTAAAGGGAGCGAGATACTTTTTCAAGATAGACTTGAGAATCAGTTATCATCAACTAAAGGTGAGGCCAGAGGATGTACCGAAGACAGCGTTTAGAACGCGATATGGTCACTACAAATTTTTAGTAATGTTGTTTAGTCTTACGAATGCTCCTACAACATTTATGGGACTAATGAATGGTGTGTTCAAGCCGTTTTTAGACAAGTTCGTAGTTGTATTATGGATGATATTTTGGTATATTCCAAAACCAAAGAAGAACACGAAGAACATTTGAGATTAACGTTGGAAGTATTGAGAAGGGAGAAGTTGTACGCCAAGTTTTCGAAATGCGAATTTTGGATTGAACGAGTGCAATTTATTGGTCACATGATCGATAAGAACTGAATTTCGGTAAATCCATCAAAAGTAGAAGCCGTGATTAACTGGGATCAGCCGAGAACGCCGTCGGAAGTAAGAAGTTTTCTTGGATTGGCAGGATATTATAGAAGGTTCATACAAGACATTTCGAATATCGCAACTCCGTTAACGAATTTAACTCAAAAAGCTGTGAAATTTGTTTGGACGGATAAGTGTGAGAAAAGTTTTCAAGAATTGAAGAAGAGATTAAGTACGACACTGTGTTATCTCTTCCTGATGATACATGAAATTTTGTTGTTTATAGTGATGCGTCGCGCATAAAGGACTTGGCTGTGTGTTGATGCAAAACGGCAAAGTCATTGCGTATGCATCACGACAATTAAAAGATTACGAGAAGGGTTATCCGACCCACGACTTGGAGTTAGCTGCAGTTGTTTTTGCTTTAAAATTTTGGAGGCACTATCTCTACTGGGAGAAGTGTGAAATATATACGGACCACAAGAGTCTGAAATATATTTTTACACAGAAGGATTTGAATATGCATCAAAGAAGATGGTTGGAATTAATTAAGGATTACGACTGTGAGATTTTATACCATCCGGGTAAAGCAAATGTGGTTGCCGACGCCTTAAGTAGAAAAGGTCGTGAAAAATTGATGATGTTAACTGCTCAGGAGGATCTAATTACAGAAATAGAGAAACTAGAGCTGGAAGTGAAGTATCCTATGGAAATTGATGAGAAAATATTTTAGATGCAATCTGGTACAACTCTACTAGATAAAGTAAAGGAGGCTCAGCTTCAGGACGAAGAATGTAAAAAGGTGATAAAGAAGATATCTGAAGGAACTGAACCGAGATTTAAGATGGATAAGGAAGGAATACTGAGATTTGAGAGTAGAATTTGGGTACCGCCAGTACAAGAGATTAAGGAAGACATTTTGAGCGAGGCTCATAGTTCACGATATTCGATTCACCCTGGTAGTACCAAGATGTACCAAGATCTTAGACAACATTTCTGGTGGCCGAATTTGAAACGTGATGTTGCAGAATGTGTTGCCAAGTGTCTGACCTGTCAGAAAGTAAAAGTGGAACATCAGAGACCAAGTGGATTGCTACAACCATTAGAGATCCCAGAATGGAAATGGGAACATATTACAATGGACTTCGTGGTTGGCCTTCCGACGACTCAGAAAGGCTACGACGCAGTATGGGTTATCGTTGACCGACTGACGAAATCCGCACACTTCCTTCCGATCAAAATCAGATTCAACTTAGATCAGTTGGCAAGGTTATACGTAAAAGAAATTGTTTCGAGACACGGAGTGTCGGTATCAATTGTTCCAGATAGGGATCCACGCTTCACATCAAATTTTTGGAAATGTCTTCAGGAATGCATGGATACGCAATTGCGAATGAGTACAGCATACCACCCTCAAACAGATGGACAGAGTGAGAGAACGATTCAGACATTAGAAGATATGCTAAGAGTCTGTGTGATGGACTTTAAAGGAAATTGGGATAATCACCTACCGTTAGTAGAGTTCGGCTACAACAATAGTTACCACGCTAGTATTAGTATGCTGCATTACGAAGCGTTATACGGTAGAAAGTGCAGAACTCCGCTTTACTGGGATGAAGTTGGTGAGAGACAATTGCTACGGCCAGAATTGGTACAGCAGACAGCAGAAATAGTCAAAAAGATCCGAGCACGACTGGTACCGGCTCAAGATCGACAGAAGAAATACGCTGATCCATATCATTAAAATTTCGAGTTTGAAACAGGAAGTTATGTTTTCTTGAAAGTCTCTCCCTAGAAGGGGAAGATCATATTCGAAAAGAAAGGAAAATTGAGCCCAAGATTTATTGGACCCTTTGAAGTATTGCGTAAAATTGGAGAAGTCGCGTACGAGGTAGCCTTACCTCCATCACTCGAGAATGTCCACAACGTCTTCCATGTTTCTGTGTTACGACCCTACAAAGCCGATTACAAGCATGTAATTGAATACGAACCCCTGTATTTTGAGAAAGACTTATCTTACGAAGAAATTCCCGTTTAAATTATCGACTGAAAAAAACAAGTTCTCAGAAATAAAGTTATACCTTCTGTTAAGGTAATTTGGAGGAACCACAACGCTGAAGAAGCTACGTGGGAACTCGAAGAGAATATGATAAAGAATTGCCCTCATTTATTTACTTAATTATGTGTAAGCGATTCTAGGGACATAATCTTTGTAAGGGGGGAGAATGTAACGAGTCGAATTTATTGAGTCGTGATTCTGGGGACAGAATCCTTTTAAGGGGGGAAAGATGTGACAAACGAGATTTTTGTAAATTAATTTTAATATTTATTGAATTAAATAAATATTTTTCGATGATTTAATTATTAGATTTAATAATTAGTTGATGCAATTGTGGTAGATTAATTTAATTATATGTGTTACATTTATTAAATTAATGTAGAGAATAATTATTATTCAAATATGTAATTATGTGAGCTTATTGAATTAAATGAAATATTTAATTAAGCATGATGTTATTTAATTAATTTAATTATTAATTAGACAGTTAATAATTTGACATTATTTATTAATGAGAAAATTAAATATATGACTATGTGAATTTATGAGAAATTATTAGATTTTATTTAAAGTCAATTAAATAAGATATTGATTTATTTTATAAAGGAGTTTGCTATTTATTAAACTATGTGATAAAGCTTTATTAAATTAAATGGTTTTGTAATCTATTCTTGCTAAGCCAAATAAGGCCCTAGGAGAAGTTATCAGCGGTTAACCCATGATTGGGCCAACTGACCACTTCTGCGTTAGTTCTTCTCCTTTAATTATCAGACGTCTTCTTTTTATTATTATTATTCTAAGTATGGAAGAGCAGAGAGGGAGAGAGTTTGAGAATTGTCAGATAAAAGTGAGAAATTTTGAGAGAGATTGTGAGTACTGTGATTGAGGTAGATAGAAATTGTCATCCTTGTTCATCTACGCTTTGGGTAATTCTCTCCAACCCAATTCTCATATTTTATGTCAGTTAGTTTTATGATAATGGCTTTCATTCAAGTTCTGTGAAATTTCTGTAAATTGGGAAATTGGGTTAGGGATATATGTAATAATTCGAGTAGCATAACATATTTTATATGATTCCATATCATAAGTTTCAGTATACGATGACTTGCTATTTCAAAAATTTACAGAGTTTGGGTTTTAGCCATATGGCTCTTATACGTAACTTTAATATGTCAACCATAAATGGTTTTGTAAAATTTATACTTGTATATGATTAGGCATGTTAAGACGAAGTAAATGAAACTTGAATGGTTGAATTTGGCCATATAACGAATCCGTAGTATTAAATTTTCATGTTTTGTTTTCAAAACCTTCAAGAACATCAAGACAGTGAAAATCACATTCTTTAATTCAGTAATTAAATGTTTAAATTGGTTAAAATCATTCTGTAGATGCTAAGTAATGTTTACATACGAATTCTAACATGTAGGTATGATTAAATTCGTGTAGTAATATTTAATTGGAGTTTTTTTGGCTTTGTTATGCAATTTTCACGAATTGCAGAACAATTTCTGGTTCGCCGAGCCGCGGTGCCAGTCTCAAGCCTTATGTCACGCATGTGCTGTCATACCATCGCTACACAAGTCTCGTGTAGTCTCCGGCAGTAGCGCTTATCTTGTATAAATAAAAAGCCAAGTAAAAAGTGGTGGCCATACAAATACCACTCTCAAAAAGTTCGAAACAAAAATTTTAAAGTGTTAAAGTCCATGAATGTGATGTTAACCTAATGTAATGAACATAAAATTATGTTATAAGTATAATGAGATGTTAAAATAGATACTTAGCATGCAAATAACATAATTACGTGTGGATTGAATTATGGATTTCATAATTAGCTTGTTATTCATAATGTGTAAATTATGTGACAAAGTGGTAATTTGACTAAGTATAGTCAATATTCGAATTAGACAAAAGAATGAGTTTATGATGATTAGTTAAGTTATAATTAACTGGTATTGTGAATTTGAATGGTATGTAGGATTAAATTCAAAGAACGTGCTTAGTTAAAGTGTAATCTACACACGAGGCAAGTTTTCTAACCCTACTTGTCATTATTGTTCAAGTTTATTATTTACCTCGTGTAAACTATCATTACTATTATTCAAGTTCAAATTTTATATTAAAGATTGATTATCTTTTCAAAGCATGATTCAGTTATACATAATTGTCCTATTGTATACTTCTTGAGATTATTATTCAAATTGAATATCATTATTGTTGAACCTTATTAGACTAGTGAACTTTATTGATTTAACTAGTCCTTAGTTGATGAAAGTTCTAAATTTCAGAATCCTTATTGAATTATCCAAACCAAATTTCCTTTGGTGCGGACTCGAATGTCAAACTGAGATGAACAACCCTACAAAGGGATTTACTTATGCGTTAGAGTTAAGATATTGTGCACGGTATGATACTAAGGGCTGATCCCCCTAAGTAGGAGAAGAAAGGTCCATAGTCTTATGACTATTAAAGGTTTCAAGTATAACCCTTGATAACCTAGGACATAGTTCATGGTCTTATGACCCTCAGAATTCTTTTGATTCTTGTTATTCATTCTTGATTCAAAAGTTTAGCTTTTATTCGATGATGTACATGATTCACTTGCATGTTATTATTATTTCATTATTTCATTATTATACTTGTGGGCAATAGTGCTCACTCTTGCTTAATAATAACATTGCAGTTAAGAACGAAAGAATCGATGAACCTTCCACTAGTAAAGGAAAAGGCAAGGTTAACAAGTGATGAAGACTTGTTATTCTTATGATGTATTTATGTTTAAGACTTGAGTTAATGATGTTGTTTAAGACTTATTTGTTTATGATTCCACACAGATGTTTAAGGTTAGTTTAACCTGGGATTGTATTATTATTTGGATGTTATAACCCTTAAGGGGAAGATTTTTATTCTATCTATTGCATGGCTTGCATTTATTATGGGTAGATAGATAGATGATATTCGTACAGTGAACACCAAATCCCGTGGAATTGAAGTACCCGAATTTGGGGGTGTCACACTTTCGATCTGATCATTCATGCTCATTCTCTTCCTTCTCCATCTTCTCCAAGCTCTCAAGCTCTCTCTCTCTCTTCCAAAGTGTTGGTTGATTTTGAAAAAAATGAACTAACACTTTCATTATATACATTTTCAAAGCTAGGGGCAAACAAATCATTTCGCCCCTAGATTTACTATTCCCATCTCCTCAATACACCTCCTTACTATTAACGAAGCTTCCCTTGGAAGTTTCGTGGTTTCGTCTTTCGGCTTTCACTCGACAGTTTTAAAAACTGCGATTCTCAGAATCCAAATTTTTTTGGATATTTCGTCTTTCCTCTACCGATTAACTTTTACATAATCTCCGAAAAACTAAAAATCACATTTTGGTGTCAAGCATTTTCCTTCACGTTTTCCCCTAACGTAGTTAAAAGAATGAAAAGTACGTAACGGTACTTTTCGTCATTTTTATTTCGTTTGATTTCTGTACGTTTTTTGAGAAAACTTTTATTGGCTTACTTAACTTTTCACGATATACTATCATCAAATCTTTCGACGGAATGTCATTTCGACATACCGAACTCTCGAAAAGGCTTAGGTTATTCAAACCCTAACCCTTAGGGTTTCGTTGGGTGAATAGTGCATATTTCGTCTGTTTCCCCGAATTTTTTTTGCTCCCGGAAATTTTTTATTTTCGTCTTGAAAATTCTTACTCGTTCAATCTAGCTCGTAGCCAGAATCCTCCCGATTTATAATCATCCTAGGTTCTAGAATGATTAATAAACACATAGCTCAAAATATTATTAATAAAAATTCATTTTATTAATAACTAATTCTTTAAACTTAAATTCTGTACAATCCGATTTTTCGGGTTGTCACATGGGTCCCTTCGAACCGAGGATCCGGTTCGCCATGATTTTACTATCATCAAACTATTTATATCTTTTATTCATAACTTAATGAATATAACTTTGCTTAGTACAATTTAGAATATTAATTCTTTCCATTTCTAAGATCTATATAATGACCCCAAACTTTTATAATTTTCAAATCTTGGTCATTTACTATTCCTGTCTTACATCATATTCGAAGTTATAAAAATATACGGAATAATTTAAACTTTTTCAATCTCTTTTGAAAACAAAAATCTTTTATTGATTTCTTAACTTGAATCATCTACATATCCTTGAATCAAATTGTGTTATGATTCATTCTATTCGATTTACTGTATAAATTTTTACTTCTTGATTCGAATTCCTCTATGCATCACATAGTACAACTTTACAACTCAACATGTATTACACATCGTAAACTACTATCATGTACATCTTCTAGAACCTAAACATGGTTTAAGAGCACATATTTAAATAAATAAATCAATCTCTTTCGATACTATTGAACTCTATCAATCAAGTAGCACGCAATCTTTACCGTGAGTCCTTAACCTGCAAAAGTGGTTAATTGCAAGGGTGAGCTCGACGGCTCAGCAATTCTAACAGTTTTCATGCATCACATATCACATATCATCATACACAGTTTATACAATCATAATCATTTAAACTCATAGCCTGCATAATGCTTCTCACATAACGAATATAGAGATTAACTTATAATTCATATAATCGTAGATTGACTTTCAATCTCATACATATCTTAGAGATATTTCCACGTTTCATGGCATAACATAAATCATTTCATACATATCTCATATGCATTTCATATATAATTTAACATTCCATATCATGGCTAAATCAACCAACAGTCATCAACGTTATAGAGCAAATAGAAGCTGAAAGACTTGCCTTGATCGTTGTTTACCAATAATAGATTAACAGCTTACAACTATCTGCACTTCACGTGCCCTACACAATTATATAATCATGCACATCAACTATTAGGAACGCATAGTAGTTCTAAGACCCCAAATTATTAATAAATGAAATTTATTTTCCTCTATTTATTATTTTGAAATAGTAAGGGTTGATTTGATTAATGTGGATAGTTATGGGTAAAATCATAAATATTTTGAATAAACAAGTGGTTATAAAATATTCATTATTATCGGGGAATATTCGTTTGGTCGTGGAATATTAAATGCGCTTTGGGAATATTAAATGCGACGGCATAGTCTTTTTGTGGGCCCCATAACGAAAGCGATTGGATGAAGAAAACGACAAATATAAGTTGTTTATAAATAACGGCGTAGTTATTCTGAAGTAATCTTGTTGGAAAACCCGGTTTAGTTAAAACACACTAATCTGGCGTTGTTGAACAAGTAGCTACTGCAGTATTGCACCAATTATTGATTCTTACGTGAAGGCACTACTCAATAATTGTTACGATAATTACTATTCAAGTATTTTATTTTATTGATTCAATAATTCTTTGCATTGATATTTTATATTCTTTGTTGTTTTTCATAAATTGTCATTACAAAGTATTTTCCATTATCGAAGCAATAATTCATATTATCTGAATAATATTATTAGATAACATTATTGGCAATGTCTAGAAAGTTACATCTAAGGAGAGGTTTGGTCACCTAATTGTGCGCCCGATGAGGAGATCCTTATTGGAAAGCCCCTCTTTCTGAGGAGCGGCACGGTTGCGATCTTGTGATTCTGTAATATTATTTGTGAATAATTAATTATTGATTTATATGATGAGGAAAATATTGATTTTATGTGGATATAGATGGAGAAAATTTTTAAAATGACAATTATTGAAAATTAATATTTTATCTTTTTCTGATAAAATAATTCATTTAAATATATTATTTTAATAATATATTAATGGTGATATTTTTACAATGAATGTGGGATATATGAGTATATGAGGAGGAAGAGTATTTTTGTGGCATTAAATGTTTAACACATATTTTGTGTGTTGGTGGACACAATTATTGTCCGAAATTTGATTATAGCTTGTAAAATCGCCCGTTTGTGGATTTCGGTCAATTTCTGTTTGGAATTTGGAAAAACTTTCTTCTGCAAAGTTGTAGAGAATTGAATTTCCTATAAAAAGCATGAGATTCAATTTTCGACAAACGGGCTATTTATTATGAATTATTGAAGTTTCGGAGTTCCGAAATAATTGATTTTTGGGAGTTTTAATTAATTATTTTGAGAAAAACGTTTTTGGTGAGTTTGTGAACCTCATTTAACATGTGCTATGGTTGAAATCAGATTTCAAAGGTGGGCTAAGGAATTTTGTTTATAAATATATATTATTATATTCAATTTTCAATTTGGTGTTCTAAGCATTTTCCTATAAATAGGGAGCTTAGGTTAGAATTGAAAATTACACCAGAAACTGAAGTTTTCTCTCTATTTCTCTCTCGATATTTTGAGCGTATTCTTGTGAGTATTTTGAGTATACTTTGAGTATAGCTATACGGTGCAAGTTCAAGTCATAGCCTATATCCGGTGTTTCAACTAGAAGTACTGTCTTTCGAGGTAAAGGATGTTATTTTCTTCTCAAATGATATTATTTCTTCAATATCATTATGCTAAAATATTGGTTGGAACTTTTTATCAAATTTGGAACTTTTTCATGTCGGGGTTACTATTCATGAGTTACTATTCACGAGTTACTATTCATGAGTTACTATTCATGAGTTACTATTCACGAGTACTATTCATGAAGCGTGAAGATGTTTTTTTGTGAAATTTCTATCTTTTGGTGTCGGAGTTACTATTCACGTATACGGCACTATTCACGTATACGGCACTATTCACGAATACGGCACTATTCACCGAAAAATGAAATTTCTTCTTTTCGTCCAAAATATCTATTATGGATACTAGCTTTGATTGTATCCATGTTTTGATCATTCTTGAATTTTACTTCAGTATGATTATTTATGAAGTATTTTTGAACTCGGATTGTTTAAAGTACGAATCCATAATACTTGTTCTTTTGTTTCACTGGATTCGTTTTCTTTGAAATATTTTTCATCATCCTCAGTCCTAAATGATGATATTACTGAATATCTTTGGCCTGTAGTGCAAAGATGAATGATTTCTTGATGAATATCTTTGGCCCATAGTGCAAAGATGAACAGGTGTTGAGATGAACATGACCTACTGATTAATATCTTTGGCCCATAGTACAAAGATGAACAGGTGTTTAGATGAACATGATCAACTGATGAATATCTTTGGCCTGTAGTGCAAAGATGAATATTTGTTTCCAGATATATATTGATTGATGTTACGGGGATAAAATATCGACGATGAACTTTTAAATTCATATATAGAAGATAGTTGTTTGCATTCTCTACTTAACTCTTCTAATGAATTGTTGTTTCATTGCTGCGATTGTTGATTTAAAAGCGGTTTGTCTATTGTATTCTATTAAATTTTTCCTGTTGAAGACTAACGATAATTTGTTGTATATTATCTTAGTCATAATATTCTTTACTGGGCTAGTTGAGCTTACCCTTTTCCTTGTTGTTCCATTTTTCTTCTCAAGAGGCGAGAATGTAGCGAGTACTAGTCGGGGTATGGAATGAAGGTTCTAGAGAGAGTTGTTTAGTAGTCCTCACCATTTTTGTAAAATAATGTATCAATAATTGTGATGGAGATTTATTTGCATGTGGATATTGTCTAGATGGCAATATCTCGTATTTAAACTCACAGGTTTATATGTTGTAATAATAAAGTTGTAGTTATTTACATACCATGTATTTGGTGACTTCGAGAATGGGTTGGATGGAATGGACCTATTTTGGGGGCGTCACAGTTAGTATATCGAGCTTGGGGATATGATCTCTGGCGGAGATCGGGGAATAGAACTAGGAGGGAGAGAGCGAGTAAATCCTTCGCTAGTGTGTCCTACCTAAGCTTATTTGTTGGTTGGTCATAATATAGGGGTATTATGTGATTTGTTAATTTATTTAATTAACCCTTGTTTTATGATAGTTTTTAAGAATGGCTGCTGAGAACGTTAACAATGGAGTGAATGAGATCGTGGAGACACCTCTAATCACCAACCAGGATAATGTGATGTCAGGCGAAGAAGGAATTAGAGATATCCATGTGATGAGTGAAGAATTGATAGTTGCACCCGAGATAGTCGCAGAGGTAAGAACTGAGAGTGAGGAAGAAGAGGTACCTGAAGAGAGTTTATTAGAGGTATTTTATGATCAAAATATAGAATTGCAAAATCGTATTCATGAGTTAGAAGAAGCGAAATTTGAAGAATTGCGAGCGATCGTGGAGCAAAAAGGATGCAACGATTTAAGCTTGTGTTACCCGATATGTGATGCTTGAGCGAAGCACTCTTTGGCGAGTATAAGATGATAAAATTTGGAATCGAAATGAAAGAAGAAATAACCGAACGAGTGAGAATGAGTGATGCATGGGTAAAAAAGCCGCATGACGACGCGTTGATATTATGGAAAGAGATGTCCAATCTAAAAAGGAAGATTTAACGATGACGGGAAGGCGTCGGTAGCGACATCGAAGACCAAAGAACAAATTCTAGGGAAGAAAACGATCGCCAGTTAGATCTACTGAGATCACGGAGAGGAGGGACATATAAGGTCAAACTGTTCAAAGCCTTCCAAGGTATGTTTTAGTTGTGGAAAAGATGGTCACATAGCTTAATTTTGTCCTATAAGCGAAATCAAGTCCAATTGGGACGTTGGCACCGAAGGCGGATCTGAAAAAAGTCAAAGTCAACGGTTCTGGAAGAGCGTTTGTCGTGGCCAAGTCATTATCGAGGAACCCGACGAAGTTAGCACAGGTTAGTTAATTATAAATTCTTGCGAAGTTTATACCTTACTAGATATCTGGGTTCTACCCATTCTTTTATCTCTCTTGCTTGCACTCGACGTTTGAACTTGACTACGGAGAAATTAGACTTTGACCTATTTATGGAGACTCAGTTAGAGAAACTTTCATTACATCCGTTGTTTAGAAATCTTGCTTGATTCAGTTGGCACTATCATATTACACAGTTAACCTTATTTCTATAGAGATATTTGCTTTTGATGTGATTTTAAGGTTAACTACTCATCATGCCAAAATTGATTGCTTTACGTAAGGTTGTTAGTTTTCATATTCCTAAGCAACTTTGTTATTCAATTCGCAATCAAACCATTGAAGTCAAACATTTTCATATCAAGCCATGAAGTCATTCGTTTATTACGGATGTCAAGTTTTCTTAGTCCATGTTATGGATTTGAATAAAGACACGTCAGATTTGAATAATATTCTTGTTGTTATTGATTTTTCTTGACGTATTTTCTGAAGAATTTCTTGGCTTACTCCCAAAGACTGATATTAAATTTTGTATCGACTTTGAACCCGGTACAAAACTTATTTCTAAAATCTCATATCGAATGGCTCCTATTGAACTTCAGGAATTAAAAATTCAACTATAAAATTTGGTACCTGAGCCTTTATCTGGTGACTTCCTTTGTGGAATGCACCGAAGCCAGACTCTCCATAGGGGACACCATATTCGTGCGATAGTAAACTGATAGGTGTCATTGTAACGTGTTATCCAAGGTTGGGATATGAGTCACAGTTGAGAACAACCTAAGTCGGTAATCAAAATAAGTAGCTTTCTAGGCTTAGTTGGTTATTATCGGAGATTCGTTGAAGGATATTCTCGAATCGCTACTCCATTAACGCAGTTAACTCGTAGAGATACAAAATTCGAATGGAGCAAGGAATGTGGGAAGAGCTTCGAAGAACTCAATAGGAGACTCATTTCGGCACATGTTCTGACCATACCATCCTGGAAAAGCGAACGTGGTAGCTGACGTGTTGAGAAAAAGATCGTATACGAGTACGATATTATCAAAGACTCATTTCGTATAATTTACAAATAATAGAGATGGAAATGAAAACTCTAGTTACCCACGTGATGGTATACGAGTATAATCGACTTTAATCGATAAAGTTAAAGTCGCTTCAAGCTACACACCGGTGTCGATTTAATTTGAAGAAGGAGGTGCAAGAAGTTGTTATTTTAAAAGCGAGAATCGGTGAGGTGAGGAAAGCTCAAACCTTCGATTTATTAATCCATTTGAAATTCTCGATCGAATAGAAACTGTGGCCTATAGACTCGTTTTACCGCCAAGTATGACGCATGTTCATAACATTTTTCACGTATCGATGTTACGTAAATATGTGGACGACCCGAACCATGTCATTGAGTTAGAACCGAACGAGATAGCCGAAGACTTAACGTACGAGGAGAAACCTGTCAAGATCTTGGATAGGAAAGAACATGTCCTATGTACCGAGGTTATACCACAAGTTAAGGTTTTGTGGAGAACCATGCTATTGAGGAAATGAACACGGGAGTTGGAAACGGAAATGAAAGCGAGGTATTCTCATCTTTTCAAACACACCAATGCGTCGTCAATTTCGAGGACGAAATTTCATAAGGAGGGAGGTTGTAAGACCCCAAATTATTAATAAATGAAATTTATTTTCGCTCTATTTATTATTTTGAAATAGTAAGGGTTGATTTGATTAATGTGGATAGTTATGGGTAAAATCGCAAATATTTTGAATAAGCAAGTGGTTATAAAATATTCATTATTATCGGGGGAATATTCGTTTGGTCGGTGGAATATTAAATCTTTGTCGGGGAATATTAAATGCTGACGGTTAGCGATCTTTATGGGCCCCATAACGAAAGCGATTGGATGAAGAAAACGACAAATATAAGTTGTTTATAAATAACGACGTAGTTGTTATCGTTAATCTTGTTGGAATACCCGGTGGTTAAAAACACACTAATACGCCGTTATTGAGCAAGAGCTTACGGTATTGCATCAATTATTGATTCTTACGTGAAAGGCACTACTCAATAATTGTTACGATAATTACTATTCGATATTTTATTTTATTGATTCAATAATTCTTTGCGTTGATATTTTATATTCTTGTTGTTTCAATAAATTGTCATTACACAAAGATTTTCCATTATCGAAGCAATAATTCATATTATCCTGAATAATATTATTAGATAACATTATTGGCAATGTCTAGAAAGTTTTATCTAAGGAGAGGTTTGGTCACCTAATTGCTTGCGCCCGATGAAGGAGAGATCCTTATTGAAAGCCCCTCTTTCTGAGGAACTACACGGTTGCCGATCTTGTGATTCTGTAATATTATTTGTGAATAATTAATTATTGATTTATATGATGAGGAAAATATTGATTTTATGTGGATATAGATGGAGAAAATTTTTAAAATGACAATTGTTGAAAATTAATATTTTATCTTTTTCTGATAAAATAATTCATTTAAATATATTATTTTAATAATATATTAATGGTAATATTTTTACAATGAATGTGGGATATATGAGTATATGAGGAGGAAGAGTATTTTTGTGGCATTAAATGTTTAACACATATTTTGTGTGTTGGTGGACACAATTATTTACCGAAATTTGATTATAGCTTGTAAAATTGCCCGTTTGTGGATTTCGGTCAATTTCTGTTTGGAATTTGGAAAAACTTTCTTCTGCAAAGTTTTAGAGAATTGAATTTCCTATAAAAAGCCGCGAGATTCGAATTTTCTGACAAACGGGCTATTTATTATGAATTATTGAAGTTTCGGAGTTCCGAAATAATTGATTTTTGGGAGTTTTAATTAATTATTTTGAGAAAAACGTTTTTGGTGAGTTTGTGAACCTCATTTAACATGTGCTATGGTTGAAATCAGATTTCAAAGGTGGGCTAAGGAATTTTGTTTATAAATATATATTATTATATTCAATTTTCTACTTTGGTGTTCTAAGCATTTTCCTATAAATAGGGAGCTTAGGTTAGAATTGAAAATTACACCGTAAACTCCAAGTTTTCTCTATTTCTCTCTCGATATTTTGAGCGTATTCTTGTGAGTATTTTGAGTATACTTTGAGTATAGCTATACTGATTGCAAGTTCAAGTCATAGCTTTATATCCTGTGTTTCAACTAGAAATCTTTGTCTTTCGAGGTAAGGGATGTTATTTTCTTCTCAAATGATATTATTTCTTCAATATCATTATCTTTGAAATATTGGTTGGAACTTTTATCAAATTTGGAACTTTTTCATGTCTGGGGTTACTATTCATGAGTTACTATTCACGAGTTACTATTCATGAGTTACTATTCACGAGTTACTATTCACGAGTACTATTCATGAAAGCGTGAAGATGTTTTTTTTGTGAAATTTCTATCTTTTGGTGTCTTGAGTTACTATTCACTTATACGGCACTATTCACGTATCTGACACTATTCACGAATCGAGCACACTATTCAAGAAAAATGAAATTTCTTCTTTTAGTCCAAAATATCTATTATGGATACTAGCTTTGATTGTATCCATGTTTTGATCATTCTTGAATTTTACTTCAGTATGATTATTTATGAATTATTTTTGAACTCGGATTGTTTAAAGTACGAATCCATAATACTTGTTCTTTTGTTTCACTGGATTCGTTTTCTTTGAAATATTTTTCATCATCCTCAGTCCTAAATGTTTATATTACTGAATATCTTTGGCCTGTAGTGCAAAGATGAATGATTTCTTGATGAATATCTTTGGCCCATAGTGCAAAGATAAACAGGTGTTGAGATGAACATGACCTACTGATTAATATCTTTGGCCCATAGTACAAAGATGAACAGGTGTTTAGATGAACATGATCAACTGATGAATATCTTTGCTTTGTGGTGCAAAGATGAATATTTGATTCGAGATATATATTGATTGATGTTACTGAGGATAAAATATCGACGATGAACTTTTAAATTCATATATAGAAGATAGTTGTTTGCATTCTCTACTTAACTCTTCTAATGAATTGTTGTTTCATTGCGCAGCTTGTTGATTTAAAACGGTTGTCTATTGTATTCTATTAAATTTTTCCTGTTGAAGACTAACGATAATTTGTTGTATATTATCTTAATCATAATATTCTTTCTTCGGGCTAGTTGAGCTCACCCTTTTCCTTGTTGTTCCATTTTTCTTCTCAGGAGGCGAGAATGTAGCGAGTACTAGTCGGGGTATGGAATGAAGGTTCTAGAGAGAGTTGTTTAGTAGTCCTCACCATTTTTTTAAAATAATGTATCAATAATTATGATGGGGATTTATTTGCATGTGGATATTGTCTAGATGGCAATATCTATATTTAAACTCACAGTTTATATGTTGTAATAATAAAGTTGTAGTTATTTCTGTACCATGTATTTGGCGACTCAGAATGGGTTGGATGGAATGGACCTATTTTGGGGGCGTCACAGTAGTTGTAATATAAACTTTACTCTACATCCCATAACCCTTCCTATTAATCAATACACAATGTTCAATTTGATTGTGTTAACTTTCGACATATATCTCACTATATTTCTTCTTAGGTCATACCCGAAGTACATTCAAGTTTTTTAAGTCTTGCTAAGACTCCTTATTGGTTTATATTAACCACATTCCATATCTTATAATGTTCATTTCATTTAAATTAAAACACTCTTTAAGTTTATTAACACTTGTCACGGCGTTTTGACGTTCATTCGTCATACGCCCAATTTATCTCTTTTGTGTATGCTTATACAATTTATCTAATACATCATTTATTAATGTTAAGCATCATTATACTTACTAATATCAATGTTTTATAACTTAGAACAACATTTTTTATCTTCAGAAGCACTACACTTGCATACATTTATGCCCGACACCCTCTGATTTCCTCCTAATACACATCAGCTGTAAAGATGACCATTTTAACCCCTTCTAATGACCTCAAATTGAAAAACATAAAGAACAAAAGTTGTAGTTGTAACGCCCCAAAATTCGGTCTATCTTCACACCCGGATCCCGTACGTTACGAGTACATCCTTCCTTCAACATACATCATTATATACTGAAATATAACAACATACACTCACATAGCCCAGGTTCTGGAAACCTTATAACCTCCTTTATTACAAATAATGGTAATTACATTATTCATTTCATCTTACAAGAGTGACTTTTATCTGCCACCAAGGATACATAACAGTTCCTTAAACTAGTCTATAATTAAAATTTTATCTTTCTATATTACAAGTCTTCACTTGATCTTCTCGCTCCTTCACATTCTGAATGGTACTTCATCTGGATACCGTCAGCTTGATCTTTACGGGATCCTTAAGTTCTTCTAACCTTGTTCGCTGAAAATTGTTTTTCATTTAAAGCAAGTGTGAGCATTCAATTGCCCAGCAAGTCATAACATTTGAACAAACAACTTCAGAATTAAAACATTTCTTTAGAACTTCTATAATCGAACAAAGGTTATGAAGCAGCTTGAATAATAGGAATAGTCTCGATTCCTATCATCTTAAAATATCAATCATTTTCACTTTGAAATACTTTCATCCCTCTACATTTTTCATACACATCCTGTCTGGCTAGAATCATTAGCACATACTTAACAATAACGGTTCATGTATACACAGAACATACTTGTAATGAACAACTCAATCACATAACAATTCATATCATAGAAACACCGAAGTGTTCAAATTATGGCACAAGGCCTCATACATACTACCACCTTGTACATACATCGCACATATGCACATAGATAAGACTTCTCAAGTTCAACATCTGAGAAGTTTAGGAAACTAGCATTCATGAAATATGAATGAAGTTAGGAAACTTGCCTTATGCCCAGCTACATCATACGTTGAACTGCTCATTTCAATTCCTATTTAACACATAAGGAGAAAACATAAACACCAATTAGTCATATATTGAACTTAGGCATTTGTTTACTTAACATTACTTTTTAGGGTTCACGTTCTTGCAATATAAGTTTACGCGACTAACTTCCTTTACCAGATTATGGCTTTGTGCATACGAAAATGTCTTACTCATACGTTCATCATCTTTGATGATTTATATGTTTATCTTCTTCTTTATAAATTCTCTAGGACTCAGCACACATCGCTTCTTTGCTAGTAGTCCATATGGTACTCTGAGTGGTTTGCCACAAACAACCAACAAACAAGTTCCCGTCTCATCTACACTGCCATCACAGTGAGTTAGATCGGTTGCCAGTTTCGTATATACCTTCGCTCTCTGAAGGAATTGTTTAGCCCAGATCCCATATGTCAACCATCAAAGTTACGATTGTACCACAACCTAACTTCTCTTAACTCATACGAACTATTAAACTATAATGTTTGATTAAGTCAATTTCTTATTCCTTATGGCTTTCTTGATAATTCATCTCTTATTACTTTCGTTATCCATTACATGAACCCCATGTTCATTACTCCTTCTTAGTGTCGAAGCCATACCAATCGTTGTATGCTAAGACCGATCGTTCATCGCAACAACGTTGCGTTCACAGCGTATATACGCTTAACACTTATCTCTCAACGTTTAAGGAATCACAACCATAGCAATCCCACACATTCGTTCATCCCGACTACGGTCCCTGGACATCGGTTACGTAATCCTGTGATTATATTCTTTGTCATTTAATCTTGTTTAATCTATATGTTCAACCTTTAATAATGGTTTACAACACTTGATTAAGTGTTACATTAGTTGAATATTATATTCTTTATCTTCCCTTACATTTCCCCCAAGAGCTGAGAAGTTAAAAGCTCATCTCTGGCTTTTTCCCAACACTTTGGCCATTCTGCACCACCTCCTTTCATTATCTCTCATGCATGACATGAGTTTCCGATACTTCGGCCCGGTCTGCGCTCCTCGCCACTCTACAAGGCACGACTGGCGCCGCGGCACCAAGCCTTAACCCTAGAAAATTTCTCCAAGTGTTAAATCAATTTTGAGATGCTTACTTCGCGATCTCATAACTCCTTCGTTATAACTCAGAACGAGGCCGTTCCAAAGCCATTATTTTCCTTATGTTACGTACTTTAATACCCATCAAGCATAAATTCATTCTAAATCCATTAACGTGCCATTAGATTGGCTTGATCTTCACCATTTATTCATTTTACATTTTTAATGCTCTTCGTTCGTTCGTCCGTAATTCGGTCATCCGAACTCGGAACTCACTCGTTCTTGAGTCCACGACTCACGTTTTCTATGTTCTCTTACTTTCTTATGAAACCCTACCCACTCGGGTTCATTTACTAACTTTCTAATTCTCGTTTATCTTTTATGAAATTTTTGCCATAACTTCGTTATAGCTAAGTTTTAATCCGTTCTTCATGAACGTTTCTACCGTTCCTAACCAAGCAAGAAGCAACTAACTTATACATGATGGTTTTAAAATTGTCCATCAACAACAATTATCCTACGATGGTTTTAAATTTGTCCATCAACAACGTTCTTCATGTTCTTCGCGTGTTCTTCGTGTTCTTCGTTCGTTCTTCATTTTAATCGATATTTTGGATTATGATTCCACTTTTTATTGGAATTTGATGTTATAGAACATCATTCCTTACTTATTTCACCTACTTATTCATATAATCCACTCGGATCGCTCTAATTCATTACGAATCTTATACTTCCTTAAGAAATTTATTAACTAAATTTCTAAGTTCTTATTTCTTATTTTCTCATGATTTCAACCATATGAAATCATTTCTAACATCATCTTCTCCCTATTCTCATTAAGCTATGTTTTAAACATATTAAACTTAAAGAAAAATATTAGAAGAAACTAGGGTTCATATTACTGTTCTTCTTTAATCCTCTTCCGTTATACAAAGCCGGCGATTTGCAAGCTTTGCTATTACACGATCACTTTCGATTCGATCATTCATACTCACGCTCTTCCTTCTCCCTCCCATCCGACTTCTCTCTCTCTCTCTCAAGTGTGGGATTTTCAAAATCCAACCAAATGAGCTTAAGCCTCCTATTTATAGAAAATCAAGGCTAAGGGCATTTTAGTCATTTCACCCCCACCTCCTTACTATTCCCACCTCCTCCAACAACTTAGCCACCAAGTTTACTTGGCCACCACCCGTACTTGGTGGCCAATTGGCCGCCCCTCTTGCCCATGGGTCATCCCATGGGTTGCCACATTGGTTTTACCCATCCGTTTACCCATCGGTTCGATCAACGGTTTCTTTTCTTGGTTTGGGCCTTAACCCTAATTCTTATTGGGCCTATCTTGGGCTTGATTTCACAAAGCATTGGGCTTGACATTGTGACACCCCCAAATCCTGGTACTTCATTTCCTCAAGATTTGGTGTTCACTTAATCAAAACATTCATTTCTAACTACCCAATCATAATAAAATTGAATAATGAAAACCTGCCCATACATGATTAAACTTAAATACAAAAAGATCTCCCAGGTTATCTAACCTTTAGTTACAAACATTCAAATGCGAAAATTAAATAAACTTCATTACAATCTTTAAACTAAAGTCTGATAATAAAACTATCAAAACTATTACAAGTCATCAATATTTGGTCATCTTTCCTTTTCCCTTACTGGTGCTATGTACGTCACCCTTTTTAGCTTTAGCTGTAAGAAATTTTACAGGCAAGAGTGGGCAAACAAGGCCCACTTGGAATAACAACAAGTAATTCTTTAAACTTTTACATCAATTGCCAAAACTAGGCTCAATAGAACTGAACAATGTGTTCTATTAACTTTCTAAAAATTATAACATTCACAAAGGGTCTACTGACCATGAATCATGTCCACAGTTATAAGTAATCTTTCAACTTTAACTTTAATAAATATAAGACTATAAGGACTCCACGTACTTAGGGGGATCAACCCTTCGTACAATGTATTGTGCACAACCATTTTAACACTAAGCGTAAACCTCTAATAAAAGAGTTGTTCATCTCGGTATTTTAGAATACAAGTCCGCACCAAAGTAAGTTTGGTTTGGATACATTATAATGTAATTTAGAATTCAATGGTCATCAACTAAGGATTAGTTGAATACAAAAGAAATAACTGTATGCTATGGAATAATCATAACTGAATCGATATTTGTAAATTAATATCATGCTTTAGGAATAATCTAATAGCATAAACATTGAATAATCATAACAAAATTTGCTTTGAACAATATTAAGTCAAAGTTATTGATAATTGGATACCAAGCATGCATAATGAATAGTAATTTGAACGATAAAGTTGTTCAACACTAGAATATTAAAATATAATGATTTGCATGCTAAATAACAAGTTACATATAAAAGAAACTTGCTCAATACTAAATATACGATTTAGAATACTTGCATCCCTATGAACAATTAGATACAAGAGTTTTCTCAATAATAAACCATCTAGCTCTACGAAAGTGTAGAGTTAGCCACTTATATAATTGAATTTGAATTAAAAACAATAATGTACTCAACGAAATTGAACTTGCACAATGAAGTATGGAGTTAGAAAACTTGCTCAACAGAGTTTAAATATTCGCACAATTATAAAAGTAGAGTTAGAGAACTTGCCTTTAGCACAAGCTAACCCTTACCACTTTAATCTCAATACCCTATATATATGTCATCATGACATAATTAGTCATTACCAACATTTTATATCTATATAAACAAATATATACATCATGTAGGTTAAATTACCAATTCACATAATCAAACTATGTTAATACTAGTTAACCATTGATAACATGTTCATTTATAGTTTAATACTACTAAAATCATCATTTAACATTCCTATTATTAACACATAACATTTATTTTCAAACTTTCTGTAATAAACTAAAACCGCTCGAACATTCCGCTTAACTCAATGCCTGCATACATACGCTTTATATCATGGTTGGCTCATGGCATACCGAGTCAAGGCCATGGCTCAAGTCACAGTAAACAATTGGTGCCATAAGAAAAAACTTATATCTTGTTAGGTGGGTCATCTTTGTGGTGCCAAAGTCTAGAACTCGGCGACCAAGCTCGGCAACAGCATGAACAAAAAGCCAAATTGGCCTACAAGCTCTAATCTAATAAGCTAATTAACAAGTAATTCATACAGAGACTTCATGTAAACATATTGTAAAGACTCCTAACATGATTCTACCCATAAAATAACATAAACATCAATTTACAACACCCAAATTTCATTGGTTTTGATAAAACTCCATTTTTGACATTTTTTATGAAAATCAACACTGTGATTTTGTTTTTCAATCAAAATAGTAAATTCAAAATTCCATAGTTATGATTATAGATACTCTATCGAATTCAATAGTCAATTTATCAATTTAACAACTAATTAAACTTTAATTTTTACTTTAAACTAGACCATATACATATATATTTTTATATGAACTCACTATGATATATTTTTCTTCACAATTTACATACATACATAAAGTAATTGATTATAATCATACATAACCTATGAAAAATAGTTTTACAACAACAATCATCATCTAAAATTATATACACAAGAAATTCATCATCCATAATTATTTACAGAGAACTTTTTGGAAGAAGAAGAAGACAACAAAATTTTTAAGGAAAAAGGTTTGCATGATACCTTGTATGCTAGATGATGAAGGTTTTCCCTCCTTTGATCAACAATACTTCTTTCCTCAAATTCCTTTATCAAAACTTGTTTAGGATTCTCTCAATTCTTTCTAGAGTTTTCTTCTTCTGATATTTTCTTCTCCTAACTCTATCTTATGTATTATCATATAACGTATAATAATAATAATATAGATATTAAGTATAGGATTTTAACTGACATCAGTTATAGAATTTTGAAAATCAAAAGCCATAAGGCTTGTTTGGCTAGCTAACTAAAAATAACCCATTAACCCTTACACCTTGTTTGGTAAACCTAATTAAAACAAATGGATTAATCCTTATACCTTATTTTATAAAACATCATTAGATTAAAGACTTAATATGCATTAAGACATGTTTGGCAAAACTAAATTAAACTCTTTTAATTTATTGTAATAACTCCTTTATAGCAAGGTTATTTGGCACACTTCTAATAAATTAAATAACCAATTTAATCAATTCAAATACTAATCTATTAAATTACTTTAATACATAAATCATTCCCACATAAATGTTGCGAAAGCAGTCTTCTGGTCATCCCCTACCCTAGCGACATCGAATACCTTTTCTATCTCCATAATCCAGGTTTGTGCTTCGACTGGATTCATGGACCCACAGAATTCAGGTGGTCCAACCTCCTTGAAATCCGTATACGTTGTACCATGGTTTTGTGGTTGATTCTGCTACGCTCCTGTTAGTAGCGTCACTAGTTGTTGAATGGGGCTACCATCAACATTGTCGTTATTGGTTCCTTCAGTGGTTCTCTGTCGTGGTGGTTGACGTCTGGGAGGCATTTTCTGTTAAAATACATTCATTAGATTATTATTCATCTCTTTTAATAAATTTCTACTTAACTTTCCTCCAAAAGAAATAACCACATAACACATAACACTTTGAATAAAGTAATAACTTTTATTTATTCAAAACCTTTTTGAAAACATAAAACAATAGCATCACTGTTATTTACATTACTTTCCTGAACTACAAAAGTTTCAGGACAACATCATAGTCATATCCCATAGGTTGCATAACACTTGGGATTTACAATTTATTTAACCTCTCACTCATCGTACAACAACTACGATGTTCTATTAAGATACTTCTTAGCCCTATCACGTTCTTTCTCTATAACTCGAAACATTGTTCTACGATCTAACACGAATGATGGCAGCGTCTCGAACTGAATCTGATATCCCATGACCCGATCTTGATCTCGATTAATTGCGATGTTAAATACTTTATCCATCTCTTCCATCTTCATCCTCTTTGCTTGCGTGTCTCTTGCTGCTAATCTGGTTCGTTGAAAAGCTTCCTCGTAGGCATCTTCAGCTCTTGCCCTCTTAGTAGCTTCTTCTCTCAGCTTGTTCTTCAGTTCAGCGACCACTTCAATCAATTATTCTTTTTCTCCTTTAGTCTGTACTAGTTTCTCCTCATCGTTTGTCAGTCGTTCCTCATGATCCTGGATCTCGCCGTCTTTTTGTGTCATTGCAGTTTGTTGTTCAGCTACTATCTCCTGCAATTCCTCCATCAGATCCTCAAGTTCCACGTTACTTGGCGTAGAGACTTCATCGCATATACGACGCACCATCGAGGTTAGTGCAGTCTCCTCCTCCTCGTCCTCATCATCCTCATCCTCCTGTTGTAACTGAATGGGATCCTCCTCATCTGTTTCCACGTCATCATCCTCATCTTCAACTACTGTGACCAACGGGGCTGACTCCCGTGGCAGTAGTTGTTCCCAAACTACCTGAATGTCACGAGGCTCCTCCTCTATAGGCATTTGAGGTCCCTCCTCCCTAGCCTGACTGGATTCTCTGACATTAGTCATCCTGACAAAAATGTTTTAAAGTTTTAATTATTAATCATTACTACTCGACACTCACGAGTACATAAACTATAAACACATAAGCACATAAGTGTTTTATTACTTCTTCCTTAAAACTCGATAGGAGTTATCTCCACTATCTTTTCAAAGGTTACTTCCTATGGCTTTTTCCCCCACCTAAGGTTCATAACCTAAATCTTTGATACCAACTTGTGACACCCCCAAATCCTGGTACTTCATTTCCTGAAGATTTGGTGTTCACTTAATCAAAACATTCATTTCTAACTACCCAATCATAATAAAATTGAATAATGAAAACCTGCCCATACATGATTAAACTTAAATACAAAAAGATCTCCCAGGTTATCTAACCTTTAGTTTCAAACATTCAAATGCGGAAATTAAATAAACTTCATTACAATCTTTAAACCAATGTCTGATAATAAAACTATCAAAACAATTACAAGTCTTCAACATTTGGTCATCTTTTGTTTTCCCTTACTGGTGCTAGGTACGTCACCCTTTTCAGCTTTAGCTTTAGCTGTAACAAGTCCCACTTGGAATAACAACAAGTAATTCTTTAAACTTTTACATTAATTGCCAAAACTAGGCTTAATAGAACTGAACAATGTGTTCTATTAACTTTCTGAAAGTTATAACATTCACTGAGGGTCTAGTGACCATGAATCATGTCCACAGTTATACGTAATCTTTCAACTTTAACTTTAACAGTCATAAGACTATAAGGACTCCACGTGCATTTGGGGATCAACCCTTCAGACAATGTATTGTGCACAACCATTTTAACGCTAAGCGTAAACCTCTAATAAAAGAGTTGTTCATCTCAGTATTTTAGAATACAAGTCCGCACCAAAGTAAGTTTGGTTTGGATACATTACAAGGTAATTTAGAATTCAACGGTCATCAACTAAGGATTAGTTGAATACAAAAGAAATAACCGTATGCTATGGAATAATCATAACTGAATCGATATTTGTAAATTAATATCATGCTTTAGGAATAATCTAATAGCATAAACATTGAATAATCATAACAAAATTTGCTTTGAACAATATTAAGTCAAAGTTATTTATAATTGGATACCAAGCATGCATAATGAATAGTAATTTGAACGATAAAGTTGTTCAACACTAGAATATTAAAATATAATGATTTGCATGCTAAATAACAAGTTACATATAAAAGAAACTTGCTCAATACTAAATATATGATTTAGAATACTTGCATCCCTATGAACAATTAGATACAAGAGCTTTCTCAATAATAAACCATCTAGCTCTACGAAAGTGTAGAGTTAGCCACTTGTATAATTGAATTTGAATTAAAAACAATAATGTACTCAACGAAATTGAACTTGCACAATGAAGTATGGAGTTAGAAAACTTGCTCAACAGAGTTTAAATATTCGCACAATTATAAAAGTAGAGTTAGAGAACTTGCCATTAGCACAAGCTAACCCTTACCACTTGAATCTCAATACTATATATAGGTCATCATGACATAATTAGACATTACCAATATTTTATATCTATATAAACAAATATATACATCATGTAGGTTAAATTACCAATTCACATAATCAAACTATGTTAATACTAGTTAACCCTTGATAACATGCTCATTCATAGTTTAATACTACTGAAATCATCATTTAACATTCCTATTATTAACACATAACATTTATTTTCAAACTTTGTGTAATAAACTAAAACGGCAAAAAGCACTTGTTGGCCACTGTGGTTATAGTGTTTTAAGAAATTAGCCACTCTGCTTTTAAAATATTCAATTAGCCCACTGAACTTTTTAAAAATATGCAATAAGAATATTCTCACTAACTCAGCACATGCTACCCACAATTTACACTGTGGTTGTCATTTGCTACTTTGAAATAAGCGATTCAAATGCGAGTCACAGCCAACAATTGACTTCTGCGGTATGAAACTTAGATCATTAGCTAGTATAAGCATGCCAAAGTCCAGAACTCGTCGACCAAGCTCGGCAACAACATGAACAGAAAGCCAAATTGGCCTACAAGCTCCAATCTAATAAGCTAATTAACAAGTAATTCATACAGAGACTTCATGTAAACATATTGGAATGACTCCTAACATGATTCTACCCATAAAATAACATAAACATCAATTTACAACACCCAAATTTCATTGGTTTTGATAAAACTCCATTTTTGACATTTTTTTATGAAAATCAACACTGTGATTTTGTTTTTCAATCAAAATAGTAAATTCAAAATACCATAGTTATGATTATACATACTCTATCGAATTCAATAGTCAATTTATCAATTTAATAACTAATTAAACCTTAATTTTTACTTTAAACTAGGCCATATTCATATATATTTTCATATGAACTCACTGTTATATATTTTTCTTCACAATTTAGATACATACATAAAGTAATTGATTATATTCATACATAACCTATGAAAAATAGTTTTACAACAACAATCATCATCTAAAACTATATACACAAGAAATTCATCATCCATAATTATTTACAGAGAACTTTTTGGAAGAAAAAGAAGACAACAAAATTTTTAAGGAAAAAGGTTTGGATGATACCTTGTATGCTAGATGATGAAGGTTTTCCCTCCTTTGATCAACAATACTTCTTTCCTCAAATTCCTTTATCAAAACTTGTTTAGGATTCTCTCAATTCTCTCTAGAGTTTTCTTTTTCTCTCCCTTTTTCTTCTTCTAATATTTTCTTCTCCTAACTCTATCTTACGTATTATCATATAACGTACAATAATAATAATATAGATATTAAGTATATGATTTTAACTGACATCAGTTATAGAATTTTGAAAATCAAAAGCCATAAGGCTTGTTTGGCTAGCTAACTAAAAATAACCCATTAACCCTTACGCCTTGTTTGGTAAACCTAATTAAAACAAATGGATTAATCCTTATACCTTGTTTGATAAAACATCGTTAGATTAAAGACTTAATATGCATTAAGACATGTTTGGCAAAACTAAATTAAACTCTTTTAATTTATTGTAATAACTCCTTTATAGCAAGGTTATTTGGCACACTTCTAATAAATTAAATAACCAATTTAATCAATTCAAATACTAATCTATTAAATTACTTTAATACATAAATCATTCCCACATAATTATAATTTTTTTATAATTATAAATTTATTTAACCAAATAACACCTTATTTTAATTACAAATTCTAATTAAAATATTATAATTCCTTTAATCATTATTAGCTCTCTAACTTAATTATTAAATTAAATTAGTATTTAATCTCATAACAATTAATTTTCTTAGCTTCTTAATTATTTATTCAACAAATAATTAACTAAACCACATCAACTCAAATTGAACAATTATTTATTCAAAAATAATTAACTAAACCACATCAACTCAAATTGAACAATTATTTATTCAACAATAAACATAT
Organism: Panax quinquefolius; assembly: GCA_020205615.1. Lineage (NCBI taxonomy): Eukaryota > Viridiplantae > Streptophyta > Magnoliopsida > Apiales > Araliaceae > Panax > Panax quinquefolius. The sequence goes on along the minus strand of CM035164.1, from coordinate 69,733,852 downwards.
CCATTAAATACTTATATAAATCTCCTTAATTATTTATTCAACAAATAATTAACTAAACCACATCAACTCAAATTAAACAATTATTTATTTAACAATAAACATATCCATTAAATACTTATATAAATTAATAAATATTTAATATTATAATTTAAAATTCTGGAATGTTACAGACATAATCCAAATCCAATTAGATTCTACAAAGTCCATTAAGACTAATCGTATTCTACGCATCTCATTCTCGTATTCTCGTATTTTTTTCGTATATAGCTCGTACGATATTCGTAATATACGTTGTACTAATATTCTTACTATACTCATATAATAACTAGTATTATACTCGTATTTCTCACGCATAATAACCCTAATGATTATACGTGATCATAAAATTCTCGGAACTAACTTTACCTAACCCTTAGGTTTTGAGTCCGCAGGCGAAAACTTCGTTTTTGCCATAACTGAAATATTATTGAATATTCCATCACATCTAAACATTTTACGTAATCAATAACTTCTCGGAATTTCAAAATAAATCTCCGAGCAGAAACGGATGAATAGTGCTTATTTCATCTTTTTCTCCGAAAAATATTTTGTTCCCGGAAAACTTTTATTTTCGTCTTGAAAATTCTTATGTGGTCAGACTAGCTCTTAGCTAGAATACTCCCGGTTTATAATCATACTAGGTTATAGAACAATTAATAAACACATAACACATAATAGTATTAACAAGAATTCATTTTATTAATAACTAATTCTTTAAACCTAAATTCTGGATAATCCAAAATTCCGGGTTGTTATATTCTTCCTCCCTTATAAAAATTCCTTCCTCGGAATTTCTTAAAACCACACCCTTACCTGGGTCATTACATTCACCCCTTCTTTATAGAATTTCGTCCTCGAAATTTTAGCCTACCTTTCTTCTCAACTTCACTTCAACGGAGTTCTTATCATTCCCTCATTCCTAACCCCCATAACCTATCAAGAATCATGAAGTAGAAGGAATAACGAGGAATATAAAATTTCTTTTTAAAACGTTTCATACTTTTGTTGAGGGGTCAAATCGACCATGAACTCTTACTAGGCTAAACAGCATTTCACCGTAAGCCCTTCTTTAACGGTCAGTTTACATTCACAAAGAAAGTAACTACCTCTTCCATGTTCTCCTCAGACTTAATCAAAATAATTTGGTTTGGCACCACTTCTTCAAAGAAAGCTCGATTTTTTGTTAAGCATGACATACCATTTGTCTAGCCGAATCAAATAGCTTAGACCATACCAATAAATTGGATATCAACGTGAAACATTCGTCTAGTCAACTCAATTGACATCGACTACTTCTTTAAATTCTTTTCGCAATACATCAAAACGGTTTATAACGTCATGATACCGTATTTTTCACAGTACGTTGAGGACTTCGTCAGTTTGTGACTTCATCATTATACATCATCCCATAGTGGGTTGTTGATCCTAAGGTCACATCCAACACCAGGTTCAATTGTATTAATAACTCCATCTTTTTACCATCCTTGCGTCAAATTCACTGATGATATAAAATTCATTTTTGATATTTTTAAATCAATTTCTGTCTAGCCGAAGCAATTAGCATAGACATATGAAGAATAGCTCTTTTAAAGTCCGTTGGTTCCAAAATTTGAACCAATTCTTTCCTTTTCAAAACGTATATATCAGCACGAGTTCAATAAAGTTCAAAATTTAGAATAGCTAGATGACTTGGAATATCCTATTTCTCAATCTTCCTTCATTGTCTTACTATGACAATACTTAATCTTCTCTAGCACCTTCAATACTAAGCTTACTGAAAACAACTCATTTTCAGTCTAAACATTCATATTCCTTAGTACAGTCCATCAACTTACCACACATTATGAGTTCAGGAACTTTCCACAATAATATGAGTTTAAGAACTATCCGAAGATGCACTATAAGCGCCCATTCACGAGACGTTTGAAAACATACCATATTATTATGAGTCATGAACTTACCATAAGTATGAGTTTCAAGAACTCGCACCTACCTTACCGTTCTCTACCTACCAAGTATATACATGAGAAAAGATTCACCTTTTCGCCATATATATCGCCTTGATAAATACGACCAATTCCAATGATTATCACTGTAATAAGCTAAGCAGATGTTACACCAAGCACAAACCTCTGCCCATAACAAAGGTTCATACAACTCAGCTATCACATGAGTCCTCAATTAAAATTTTACAACTTCTAAATCTGAAATTTAAATAGATACATTTAGAAGGGGGGGTTGAATAAGTGTAGGCACAAACTATGTTCAATTTTTGTTTTTAATGCAGCAAGCTGGATTACCAAATCAGGATATTATTGAGTTAGCTGATTTCACTAATGCAGGCAGCTGGATGGAAAAATAATATAGACTCTCAGAAAGCAATCACACCAACACCGGAATTTTTATGTGGTTCAACTACTACCCTCTAGAATAGTAGTCTAGTCCACGTCCAATACCAACTAGTATTGGAGACTCACTTTTATTAAACTCTTCCAATTACAATATAAGTTTCAATAATTTGAACACCTGTGTTCCCTGTGCACCTATGCACACTTAAGCACCTATGCTTTCTTTATACTTGACTGTAAGACGTAAGCAATTCAAGACAGATTTATATGTAATATTGACTGAGATAGGAAATGAAAGATACACACTAGAGGTCTAATGATCAAGCAATATATTACTCACCAACTCAAGGCTCTAGTATGAAATGATATGCAAGATGAATGTTTCCAAAATGTTTTAAAAGCAGCAACTCTGTTAATCAATGTCTATCTCAATGAAAACCAATCTCATAGCTTGTAAGCTTATCAGTTTCTTTGTATGTTTTTCGTGTATCTTAATAATTTGACAAGTTCTGTTTATATAGACAACTAGAAATATATCCGTTGCACAGATTTGATACTGCAATATATGTTAGACAATCAGTTAGCATCAATCTTGTAGTTTGAGATGATCGTGATATACATTGATTGATTTCTGTTTACCATAAACTGAGATATCACGCTGTCAATGTTTTTATGACAAGGCTGGCCCAATCTAACCATAACCGGAGGTCTACTCTTTAAGTTACCATATATATTTATAGCAAGTAAACTACCATGTTTCAATATATATGGATTTGACCGTTAAGACCAACCAATTAGATTCCCTTAATCATATCCCATGATTTCTGCAGCGTCTGTTAATTCATGCACCCGATTAGTTACCTTAATTAATTTCCTAGAATTAAGATGCTTAAATTATGAGCATGATATGAGTAGAGTGATTCAAGATGTAGTATCCATACTGTCATGATTTATGCTTTCCATTTATACCTGTTGGCCGGTGTCCACAAATCTTACCATATATATTGGACCATTAATTACGCCCAAGTGAATTACTAGAGTTATGGGGCGTTAATGATGTATGTGTTGCATACTAAAGGTAATTTAAATTAATCACCCTTCTTGCTCTACCGACCATTGTTTGATTCTTTAGCGAGTAGGAGCAGATAATGATCATGTATGTTTAGTGCTAGGTAATTTATCATGTGACAACAATTATAAATATGGGCATGTATGCAATGCATGTCCTAGAGCCTTATTTTGGAAAGTAATAAGTGCTACGATCTTACAACATATATTCCTAGAACTCATATTGCTTTTATTTGAGGATGTCTCGACTTTGTTAGTTTCCTCCTTGATGTTTTCTGAAGTTCCATATCTTTCCCTGAAATATTATAGCATTGATTAGAGAAATAATATAGTCATCATCAAAACATGGAGTGTGACATAAGTCAACATTCTCCCCCTTTTTGATGATGACAACACAACAATTATAGCTCCCCCTAAGACTATGCACTTCAGAAGAGTTATGGCTCCCCCTTAGTTCATGCATACCATTTACTGCATATATGCAGTATTTTGAACAACCCTGCAGTTTCTGGTTAGTCCTTAACATGTTAAGTAGTATCATAAAATGCAGTAAATTGTTTAAACCAACCATCATCCATCAAATAAAACAAATTTAAAACATAGTCTTAACAGCACATCAAACAAATTTAAATCATAGTCTTAAATTTAAAAACTGTCTTTGGGAGCAGGGGGAAGGTTAAAACAGAAGTCTTCTCCCCCTTTGGCATCAATAAAAAAGGACTGTCAGGAATGCCAAAAGGGATAGTGCAGCTAAGCATCGTCCTCCTCAAGGTTAACATGATTGGCCTTGCGAGCTATGAAATAGGGTCGGTGAAGTCGGCGGTGCATGATCTCTTCCAAGGACATTGTATTTGCAAATCTAGGGGGTCGAGCAATGAAAGTGGGAAGAGGTAATGGCAGATCCAGAAAGTCGCCTTGATATTCAGCCATCCAATTGTATTGGGGCCATTCGGGTATGCACGCTTGGACTTGGTCTGCTTGCAGTTCCTAACTCAGGTCGTTCATGCGTCGCTCGGTGAACCGGCCCAGAGTCCCAACTTGGTTGCTGATGAACTTGAGTTCTGTGCTCAGCTGACAGGCATTGCGATTCATCTTGCGTTGGAGGGCTTCAACCATTGCCCTGGTGTGCAACTCGAAACCAGCTTGGAGGTCAATAAATTTATCTTCAACATTGCGAAACATGGCCTGGAGATCATCACACCGAATTGGCAGTTTACCTTTTTCAAGGATCGAGAGACGGAGTTGGATGTCTTTGACATCAGAAGTGATTTGGGCTTGATTATCTGCTATGGTGTGAAGGAGAGTCAAAATTTCAGAGGAAGGGGGCAGGGAGGTAGGAGGCATGGGTTTAGGTGTATCAGGAACCAGACAAATGAATTTTCCTTTAAGCAAAGTGAGATGAGCCCCTTGGAGATAATGTGAGTCGATGGACTCAGTCAGGTGAATACAGCCTTCATCATCGAGTGGAATTTGGAAATGGGTAAAGAGTTTGGTGAGGAAACAACTGTAGGGTAGGCATTTTTATGAGTGTTTAACGCAATGAATCATGTGTTTTAGCATCATGAGTGAGAAGTTAAAAGGCTGGCCAGTCATTATTAACGCCACAAGGACTAAATCTTGATATGTGAAGTCTGCTCCACCACCGAGACGGGGGAGGAGGTTCTAGCGTAAGAGCTTGTGAAGGACAATTGCAAGGGGAGACACTTCGGTGGTTTTTGGAAGAGTGACAGAGGATACTGTTGGGTCATCTAACACAATACGAAGCTGTACTAAGGGAGACATAGGAGTGGAGATTGGTCCTTTGAGAGTAAAAGGGCAATCACCGATGTATGGGATGGACAGAATAATACCTAAGTCCATGGCTGTAAAAAACAGAGATTTCCCTTTCACAAAGTTGGTGTAGCAATCACCATTATTCTCAAGATTTGTATAAAACTGCTGGACTAATTTTGGATAAGCGACCGAAGGAGGAGTGGTTAAAGAGGATAGACCACATGACTCAAAAAGATGGCATATGAGGTGAGCCCGGTGAGGGATCGGTGAGCTTGCGAAGTTTGTGACCGGTAAATGTTCCGATTGGTGGTGGAGAAGGGAGACTGGCTTCGGATTCGGCAGAGGAAGAGCCACCGGAGACGATCGTGACAAATGATGGCCTTCGTTTTAGTTTTCTAGTGACTGGTGGTTGAGATGGTGGTGAGGGAGGTGAGACTTCGTCTTCCGATTCATCACGGAGTTGTTTGCCATGTCTTGTTCTCATTGTAGCAGAGAGGGATGGAGTTGGTTGAGATTATGGAAGGGATTGAGGAGTCTGAGAGAGAGAGACAAATACGCTTTCTAGCCTTATGTATAGGACACGTTATCTAGATATGTAAAGTGGTGAAGCCGTCCTTGGGAAGGAGAATCTGACTGGATTTGAACAGGCGTAATTATGGTGAGGGTAGATACGCTGGTAGTTTGTCTAGCTAGCAGGGTCGGTTCATATCTGTATTAGACTCATTCTGAGTTCTCGCCGTAGGGTACTGAATCATTCTTCTCCTAGAGGTTTTGTAAAGATATCTGCTAATTGGTGTTCAGTGGGGATGAATATCAATCTTATTAGGCCTTTTGACACATTGTCTCTAAGAAAATGATGGCGTACTTCTATGTGTTCTGTGCGGGAATGTAGTACCGGATTTTTTGAAATGTCTATGGTGCTGGTATTATCACAGTATATGGGCACACTTTCACAAGTAATATCAAAGTCGCATAATGTTTGACGCATCCACAAGATTTGGGAACAACAACTTCCTGCTGCTAAGTATTCGCCCTCTGTAGTGGATAGAGCAACTGACGTATGTTTCTTGCTATGCCATGAGACAAGACTTTATCCCAAAAATGTACATGCACCGCTTGTGCTTTTTCTATCTATTTGACAGCTTGCATAGTCAGCATCTGAATAGCCCATTAGATCAAAATTATCACATTTTGGGTAGAACAATCCTAAATTTGTCGTACCACTCAAATATTTAAAAATTCGTTTAACAGCCTGTAAGTGAGATTCTTTGGGATTAGCCTGAAACTGAGTACATAGACATACACTATACATTATATAAGGTCTAGAAGTAGTTAAATAAAGTAGGGATCCAATCATACCTCAGTATTTTGTTACCTCTACGTCCGTACCTTTCTAATCTACTGTGAGTTTTATTGATGTACTCATTGGTGTAGACTTTGTGTTTGAATTATCAAATCCGAATCTCTTTAGTAACTCTTTTGTATACTTGGTTTGATGAATGAATATTCCTTCATGATTTTGCTTAATTTGAAGGCCCAGAAAGTAGTTGAGTTCTCCCATCAAACTCATGTCAAATTCCTTGTGCATGCATTTGGAAAACCACTTACAAAGGAAATAATTAGTAGCACCAAATATTATATCATCTACATATATTTGTACAATAATGATATCTTTATTTTGACGTTTAATAAATAGAGTGGAGTCGATTTTACCTTGTATGAACCCATTTGATAAGAGATACTTACTTAATCTTTCGTACCAAGCCCTTGGGGCTTGTTTGAGTCCATAAAGTGCCTTCTTAAGTTTGTATACGTAATACGGGAACTTGTTATGCTAAAATCCAGGTGGCTGTTTTACATATACTTCTTCATTTATGTATCCATTGAGAAAGGCACTTTTGACGTCCATTTGGTGTAGCTTGAACTTTCTAAAACAAGCGAATGCTAGTAGGATACGAATAGACTCCAAGCGAGCTACTGGAGCAAATGTTTCTTCATAGTCTATTCCTTCATGTTGATTGTATCCTTGAGCAACTAATCTCGCTTTGTTTCTCATAATTGTTCCGTATTCGTCAAGCTTGTTTTTGAAGATCCATTTAGTTCCGATAATGGACACATCTTTTGGATCAGGCATCAATTCCCATACTTGACATCTTTCAAATTATTGTAGCTCTTCTTGCATAGCTAGAATCCAACTCTCATCTAGTATGGCTTCTTTGGCGTTCTTTGGCTCAATTTGGGATAGAAATGCTGTGAAAGCACATATATTTTGTGCTTTTCTTCTTGTCATAACTTTTTCATTTATGTTTCCAATAATGTTCTCAGGTGGATGATTTTTGACATATCTTGTTGACTTTGGAAGTTGGATATCATGTATAACTTCTTCATTAGATTCAGAGTTGTGCTCTTGTTGTTCATCCATTTCAGCTGGCTAGATATGCTCCTGATTCTCATATTAGCTTACTGGATAGAGTCTAGGTCCTGCTGCTCTTCTATTTCATCTTGCTGGATTGACTCCATGAGCTTGCTGTTTTGCTTTATCTGATAAGCTGGATTTGCAGCAGTTTCTAAATCTCTTGCATCTTCTTCTTTTTCTTTTGGGATATCATGGTTAGATTCGTTAAATTTGACATGTATAAATTCTTCGATACAAATCTTTTGTACATTATAAATCCGATATGCTCTACTATTTTGTGAATAGCCAATGAATATTCTTACATATGATCTAGCATCAAATTTGCCTATGTTTCCATTAGTATTAAGAATAAAACATTTAGATCCAAACACTTTGAAATAACTTATGTTAGGAAGCCGATTGTTTAATAATTCATATGGTGTTTTCATAATAATCGGACGGATCAGTACTCTATTTAGCACATAACATGTTGTGTTCACAGCCTCAACCCAAAATTTCTTAGGGAGTTTACTTTCTTGAATTAGAGTTCTTGCTGTTTCTTGTAATGTTCGATTCTTTCTTTCTACCACTCCATTTTACTGTGGAGTTCTAGGTGCTGAAAATTCATGAGAGATTCCTTTTTGATTACAGAATGTAATGAAATCTTTATGAAATTTGGTACCATGGTCACTTCTAATCCTTATAAGATTAAGGCTATATTTGGTCTCCAAATTTTTTATCAGTTTTTCAAATTCTTTAAATGCCTCATCTTTTGTTCTAAGGAATAGTACCCATGTATATCTACAAAAATCGTCGACTATTACAAAAGCATAGAATTTTCCGTTTAGACTAGCATGTCTTTCAGGTCCAAATAAATCGAGGTGAAGGAATTGTAAGGGAGAAGAAGTTGATACCATGTTTTTGGCTGTGAATGACGTTCTTACTTGTTTTCCAAGTTGACAAGGTTCGCATATACCTTTCTTTTCGAAATTCATTTTGGGTAGTCCATCTTACTAAGTTCTTTGATGACAACTTCTTGATTAGATCCATATGAACATGTCCCATCCTTCTATGCCATAAATTTGCTTCATCTTGAATGGTTTCAAGACATAATTCTTCTTCCTGTTTCTCAAAATCAAGGGTATATATATTCCCTTCCCTTTGGGCAACTAGAGTAGCTTTGTTAGTACCATGTGAAATTGTACATTTATCTTTTTTAAACTTTACTCGATGACCATTATCCATTAATTGACTAACACTGATAAGATTGAATTTTAGACCATTAACAAGATGAACATTATTACTGTTGACCTTACCGTTATCGATTTTACCTTTCCCAATTATTTCGCATGATCGATTATCACCGAATGTAACAGTTCCATGTTTCTTTTTGACATTTAGTTTCACGAACTTAGATTTGTCTCCCGTCATATGACGTGAACATCTGCTACCAAGGATCCACTTTTGAGAAGATACTTTGGCTTTAAGGCAAACCTTACTAGATTCACCTTTAATTCCCATGAAGCATATTTGCGCCAGTTCATCGTTTGCATCTATTTCCACTTCGGATTCTTCATCATCACTCCATGTTAGAAATGCTTTGTGCTTTTTGAACTCCTTGTTGCCTTGTTTTCTTTTGTTTTTGAGTTGGAAACAATCCTTTTTGAAATGACCTGGTCGTCCACACTTAAAACATGTTTCCTCGATTGGCTTTGTTTTGTATTTGTTTATGTTAAAAGTATTTTTCCTTTGATTCTTCCTTTGAAGTAGCCCCTTAAGTCTCCTTGGTATCATGGCTATTTCATCATCCGAGTTATTTTTGAGTTCTTCTCCAATTCCTGCATTTAGAGCTAATACTTTCTTTCGAGGAACTTCTTCTTCGTCATCATATATTTTTAATTGATGTTCATATTCTTCTAGTTCACCAAACAGAGTTAATGTATCCATAGAAGAAATATTGATGGAGTCTTGAAGAGTGGTAATTTTAGATGCAAACCTTTTGGGCATAGCCCGAAGTAGCTTACGATTGATTTCGCTTTGTGGAATTGTCTTGTCAAGTAGCTTTAAGGAATTTATCAGTACCAGAAATCGTTCTTGGGCCATTTTGATCGTTTCCTCTTTTTCCAATTTGAACAGTTCATAGTCATGCATGAGCATACTTAGCTTGACTTCTCGTACTTTAGACGTTCCTTAATGACTTACAACTAAGGTGTCCCAAATCTCTTTGATGTGTTATATGATGACACTTTATCTATTTCGGATTGCACCATGCCACTGAGGAGAGTGTTCATTGCCTTTGAATCATATGACACCATGTAAGTTTCGGTTGAGTCCACCTCGAGTAGAGTTTTTGGAGTACCATCATCTTTCCTTGGGATTACCGGTCCATTCTCTACCACCCACCATTCCCATGGGTCTCGCTTTAGATAGATCCTCATCCAAAATTTCCGTGGTTATAGTTTTCGCCCAAAGAGTAGTGGAGGTCGGTTTGTTGATTGTCCCTCGTGATGAGCGCTTCCAAGTTATGCCATATCAGAATCTTTCCCTACAAGTCACCTTTAAGACCAAGATAAGTAGAGCCAAGCTCTGATACCAAATGAAATTTAAATAGATACACTGAGAAGGCGGGGTTGAATAAGTGTAGGCACAAACTATGATCAATTTTTGTTTTTAATGCAGCAAGTTGGATTACCAAATCAGGATATTATTGAGTTAGCTGATTTTACTAATGCATGCAGCTGGATGGAAAAACAATATAGACTCTCAGAAAGCAATCACACCAACACCAGAATTTTTACGTGGTTCAACTACTACCCTCTAGAATAGTAGTCTAGTCCACGTCCAATACCAACTAGTATTGGAGACTCACTTTTATTAAACTCTTCCAATTACAATACAAGTTTCAATAATTTGAACACCTGTGTTCCCTATTCACCTATGCACACTTAAGCACTTATGCTTTCTTTATACTTGACTATAAGACGTAAGAAATTCAAGACAGATTTATATGTAATATTGACTGAGATAGGAAATGAAAGATACACACTAGAGGTCTAATGTTCAAGCAATATATTACTCACAACCTCAAGGCTCTAGTATGAAATGATATGCAAGATGAATGTTACCAGAATGTTTTAGAAGCAGCAACTCTGTTAATCAATGTCTATCTCAATGATAAACAATCTCGTATCTTGTCAGCTTATCAGTTTCTGTGTATGTTTTTCGTGTATCTTAACAATTTGACAAGTTCAGTTTATATAGACAACTAGAAAATATATCCATTGCACGGATTTGATACTGCAATATATGATAGATAATCACTTAGCATCAATCTTGCAGTCTGAGATGATCGTGATATACATTGATTGATTTATGTTTTCCAAAAACTGAGATATCACGCTGTCAATATTTTTATGACAAGGCTGGCCCAATCTAACCATAACCGGAGGTCTACTCTTTAAGTTACCATATATATATAGCAAGTAAACTACCATGTTTCAATATATATGGATTTGACCGTTAAGACCAACCAATTAGATTCCCTTAATCATATCCCATGATTTCTGCAGCGTCTGTTGATTCATGCACTCGACTAGTTACCTTAATTAATTTCCTATAATTAAGATGCTTAAATTATGAGCATGATATGAGCAGAGTGATTCAAGATGTAGTATCCATACTATCATGATTTATGCTTTCCATTTATTCTTGCTGGCCGGTGTCCACAAATCTTACCATATATATTGGACCATTAATTACGCCCAAGTGAATTACTAGAGTTATGGGGCGTTAATGATGTATGTGTTGCATACTAAATGTAATTTAAATTAATCACCCTTCTTGCTCTACCGACCATTGTTTGATTCTTTAGCGAGTAGGAGCAGATAATGATCATTTATGTTTAGTGCTAGGTAATTTGTCATGTGACAACAATTATGAATATGGGCATGTATGCAATGCATGTCCTAGAGCCTTATTTTGGAAAGTAATAAGTGGTACGATCTTACAACATATATTCCTAGAACTCATATTACTTTTATTTGAGGATGTCTCAACTTTGTTAGTTTCCTCCTTGATGTTTTCTGAAGTTCCATATCTTTCCCTGAAATAATATAGCATTGATTAGAGAAATAATAGAGTCATCATCAAAACATGGACTGTGACATAAGTCAACAAAATCTCCCTCTACTTAATACGAATTTTCTTTAATTCATATACTATCCTTCACAACTTAATCTAAGTTCTTCTTCTCGTACTACTTCATAGTACCCTTCATTCATAGCATTTGCTACAAATCATTCATCGTTTAACAACTCATCTATTACTACGAGTCACTATGATCACGTGGTGATCTTCTTATCCTTCTCTCTACGATTATAGTCTTAGGTACTCCTACCTAAGTTTTATAACCTATCAGCTCTGATACCAACTTGTAACGCCCCAAATTCCGTTCTATCTTCACACCCGGATCCTGTACGTCACGAGTACATTCTTCCTTCAACATACATCATTATATACTGAAATATAACAACATACACTCTCAAACCCCAGGTTCTGGAAACCTTATAACCTCTTTTATGTCAAATAATGGTAATTACATTATTCATTTCATCTTACAAGAGTGACTTTTATCTGCCACCAAGGATACATAACAGTTCCTTAAACTAGTCTATAATTAAAATTTCATCATTCTATATTACAAGTCTTCACTTGATCTTCTCGGTCCTTCACATTCTGAATGGTACTTCATCTGGATACCGTCAGCTTGATATTTATGGGATCCTTAAGTTCTTCTAACCTTGTTCGCTGAAAATTGTTTTTTATTTAAAGAAAGTGTGAGCATTCAATTGCCCAACAAGTCATAACATTTGAACAAACAACTTCAGAATTAAAACATTTCTTTAGAACTTCTATAACCGAACAAAGGTTATAAAGCAGCTTAAATAATAAGAATAGTCTCGATTCTTATCATGTTAAAACATCAATCATTTTCACTTTGAAATACTTTCATCCCTCTACCTTTTTCATACACATCCTGTCTGGCTAGAATCATTAGCACAGACTTAACAATAACGGTTTATGTATAAACAGAACATACTTGTATTGAACAACTCAATCACAGAACAATTCATATCATAGAAACACCGAAGTGTTCAAATTATGGCACAAGGCCTCATACATACTACCACCTTGTACATACATCGCACATATGCACATAGACAAGACTTCTCAAGTTCAACATCTGAGAAGTTTAAGAAACTAGCATTCATGTAATATGCATGAAGTTAGGAAACTTTCCTTACGCCCAGCTACAGCATACACTGAACTGCTCATTTCAATTCCTATATAACACATAAAGAGAAAACGTAAACACCAATTAGTCATATACTGAACTTACGCTTTTGTTTACTTAACTTTACTTCTTAGGGTTCGCGTTCTTGCAATAGAAGTTTACGTGACTAACTTCCTGTACCAGTTTACGGCTTTGTGACATACGGAGATGTCTTACTCATACGTTCATCATCTTGGATGATTTATATGTTTATCTTCTTCTTTATAAATTCTCTAGGACTCAGCACACATCGCTTCTCTGCTAGTAGTCCATATGGTACTTTGAGTGGTTTCCCACAAACAACCAACAAACAAGTTCCCGTCTCATCTACACTGCCATCACAGTGAGTTTGATCGGTTGCCAGTTTCGTATATACCTTCGGTCTCTGAAGGAATTGTTTAGCCCAGCTCCCATATGTCAACCATCAAAGTTACGATTGTACCACAACCTAACTTCTCTTAACTCATACGAACTATTAAACTATAATGTTCGATTAAGTCAATTTCTTATTCCTTACGGCTTTCTTGATAATTCATCTCTTATTACTTTCGTTATCCATTACATGAACCCCATGTTCATTACTCGTTCTTAGTGTCGAAGCAATAGCAATCGTTGTATGCTAAGACCGATCATTCATTGAAACAATGTTGCATTCACAGCGTCTAAATGCTTCACACGTATCTCTCAACGTTTAAGGAATCACAACCATAGCAATCCCTCACGTTCGTTCATCCCGACTACGGTCCTCGGACATCGGTTACGTAATCCCATGATTATATTCTTTGTCATTTAATCTTGTTTAATCTATATGTTCAACCTTTAATAAAGGTTTACATCACTTAATTAAGTGTTACATTAGTTGAATATTATATTCTTTATCTTCCCTTACATTTCGCCCAAGAGCTGAGCAGTTAAAAGCTCATCTCTGGCTTTTTCCCAACACTGGCACTGCAGCGCCACTCCCTTCGTTATCTCTCATGCCGCAGCATGAGTTTCCAGTACTCGGCCCCCGGTCTGGCGCTCCCGCGCCACTCTACAAGAGCTCTAACTCATGCAAGCATACAGAGCAAGTAAAGTATCATTCCCACAGAGAATTATCTAACAAAGTTCACCAAGCATTAACCCATAACCATCTTAGTCTTATTTAAACGAATGATATTATATTTTGTATTTAAACTACGAAGTTAAATTAACCTAACTAATCCTAGAATGAGACTAGATAATGAAGACCTGAGATTATAATTTCATCTATTAACTCATTCAAATCCATACACTTCATGTTAAACCAAACTAATTGTACCGGTTTGTTAGTCGAGAACACTAAAGTTAAATATAGCCATCTTTGAATGTACCATACCCATATCATATATAATACACAAATTGATAGAATACACGTGAACACCCACATTACCTAAACCACTATATGTCTATGTGATTTATAAATAATTAGGATTTAAGCTCAAGTTCTCAATTGACTACGAGCGGTGCTTCGGTATATGTCTATCCTAAGCACGAATCATATATTCCATCACCATGTAGAACATACAAAAACAAGCTATCAAGATCAAATCTAAACCCATAGTCCGTCTTTCAAGTTCATATGGGTTATCCCAGTAATTGATGGCTCATCAACTAAGCAAATAAGCATGAATCTTAATAGACAATCTCATAGCAATCAATAAGGTTAACAATAAAATATATCAGATTAAACTAATCAATAGAATCCATTGTAATCTCAAAATAGAGTTTAGCTCATCATAGAATCAAAACCCACAATCCACAATTGATTATACATTGAGAAATAAAGATAGAAGTAAAGAGAAGTTAGGGATTTGGGAATGCAAATCTAAGATTCTCCTCTTGCTCCAATTCTGAATTTCTAATGCTCTTCGATTGCTTCAATCTTCTACTCTCATCTAATCTAGGGTTCTAATCTAATCTAAAAAGAAAGAGAAGAAAAGAAAACAATAGTAGCTCTAGCCCCCAAGGGGTGGAATAATGTTTTCATGATGAGAATATGTCTAATATATAAGCCCTAATTGAATCCCCCTCTCAATTACTGTAAGTCGCGCTGCACAAGCCAAGCTTCATTCCTCTTGCCATGCACGGGTGATTTTCTATTTAGAGTGTGCTCTGGTAAAATGGCCATAACCTTTGATCCGAGAAGAGTTACGGGGTCTGCCACTTATCAAATCGAAGATATCGACGAGCTCTGCAACTTTTATTCTTTAAGTACTGAGAAATAATGCATTGATGAAGGCTAAAATTGAGCTGGAAGGGACTGCTATAAAAATGGCTAACCAAAACAACGAAGTTTGACGTCCGTTGGTACAACGATCATAACTCTTGCATCCAAACTCCGATTAGAGCGATTCAAGATGTTCAGAAAAGCTACGAAGATGCTCTACAATGTAATCCAAGTTCCAAGCCAAGAACCTGAAGTAACATGAAAGCCCAAATGATGTCCGGATTGCCTTTTCTTTGTATTTTCTTTACTTTTCCTTACCAATAATCGCTCACACCACTCCCAATTGTATAACCTACAAAATGAACACAAAATGCATGAAAAGTAACTAAGAGACATGAATATAAGCAACTAATTCAAGTAAAGGATACAGGAAAAGTGTATAAAAAATCACTTATCAAATACCCCCAAACTTAAATCGTTGCTTGTCCGTAAGCAACACAATATAATGCAATCTACATGCTATGCAAGCTACGCTACTATGACAATGAATCCCCAGATTTCCAGCCATGTTAAGAATTCCAATAAGATATGCCTTATAGAGATATCAAGATTCAAGAACAAAGCATCAAACTAAGCTAAAGGCATAATGACATACAATCATATAATCCTAACCTGCTATAAAGATGTTGTGTGTGTGTGATGTGTTTACATATAAGCTTGAAAAAGGTGAGAATTTCACATGTTATACTGCTTAAGAAAGAAAACTGAGGTTCAATCCAAGAACTATGCATACAAATGAAACAACAACTACTCCAACACATCAGTACAAGCTAAGGTTCAACAAAGCGTTTATTCTGCTTTATTTTTACTCACGGGGCGATTTTCGCACTTTTCCGCGGTGTTTATTGATTTTTATTTTTTTTTATTTTATATATATATATTTTCCATGTCTGTGCAATGTCTCATTCCATTAGGCTAACAGTGCTACCCCTTAGCGATTTTTCAACCAACGACTCCCAGACCATTAAGACCTTAGGGCGCTAGGTGTAGAGACAATACCCTCGGGTGTACTTACTCAAGTAACAAAGTCCCCGAAACAAGACTAGCCACGATAATTATTCAATAATTTTTTTTCTATTTTTTTCAATAAAGCAAGCATACCCATGCGTTCCCCAAAACATGAGTTTAAGTGTCTTCAGTGTCATTACTCACTTCCTACACAATTCTATCATTAAAAACAATATTTTCCTCTTAGCAGACAAACATGCTAATCATAACCAATAAGCAAATAAGAACATTGTCGTGCTACCTGGTAGCATCTAAACAGCAAGCATGAATTATATCCTGTATAAAATTATAATTAAGCTCAAGATATCCACTGAATTCAAAAATCTATCAAATTTCTATGTCATCATTGGCCAAATTAGAATTCAACTAACTAAAAGCCTGGGATTATGCAATGTTATGCAACTACACACAAACAAGACAAAAGAAAAAAAATTCATACTATAATACTCCTACTATGGAACTTAAACATACAATCAAACTATATGTAACTAACTATATGCAACAACTACTCACTACGACCCAATACCCCCAAACTTAAAATAAACAATGCCCTCATTGTAATTAAAAGTGAAAGAATACTCCCCTAAGTGGCAATGTCATCTTCGTTCGCCTCCTCATGATCGGATGGTATATCAGGCGATGGCTAAGCTTGAGATATTCTATAGTTGGAGACTGAGTGTGGGCTTCTAACTATCTGAAGCTTGAGATTTGAAATTAAAATAAACAGCTCAGCATCAATCAAGCATCGCATGCGGCCGCGCGCTCCCCATATGCAATCCTCGCGCGGGCGGGCAACTTGCAGTGTGCAAAGTCTATCCAGTCGGGTACTTCACAGCGCCGGCCTCAAGTTCTTCTACTGGCATGCAATACGATGACCTCAACTGACTCGTTCGCTTCAGTTTGGTTTGACTTCTGTTTGATCCTGAATACTTTTAGCAATTGGATTTAACCTGAGAGGAGAAACAATAAAGCTATTATTAAGATTTACCACTATCTAACATTTACTAAATATGGCAATGTAAATAAGAATTAAATAAGGAGGGAGAAAGATTGGATGGGGTGCCTCCCATCGAGCGCTCGGTTTATAGTCCGTAAGCTGGACTCTTTTCTTGATATCTCTATCCAATTCCTCTACGATAAGCTAGGAACCCTCCATCCATTAGAACCGCTATGTGTTTTGGTAGATTCCCCATCATGCGGGTCTGTGAATAGAAGCAATCTAGCATAATTCATATCCATGATGTCTCTAGCTCCACTACATAGGTAGGTGTCTCATCCGTTGTAATTGGGAATAAACTGTTGTGTTGAGGCATGGAAAGTACAACAAACTTTTCCTCTATTATTTTCTCTTCTTCAGTCCACCATGGTGTATATGAGGCATCTTTATCATACTGCTCATTTCCTTGAATGTGACTACCTAGAGGACATGGGTGTGCAAATTTCACTAAATTTTTCAACTCTAACTGAGAAGGCACTTGGGGTATTATAAAAGTCAGCTCATGTTCTTCATTTTCCATACCCCCAGTTGTCTCCTCTATGTCCACTCTTTTCAGTTCATTCTGTGGCATGCACACTTCTGACTCTCCATCAGTTTCATCGTCCATATCATAGCACCAATTGTTTGGAAGGCAATTATTCAAGGCTTTGAACATTTGATCCATCTGAGTCTGAAGATTTCGAATTAACTTTTCTTGCTCAGTCATACTCTCCTCAGTTGATGCTACAAATTTGAACCACAATTCCTCCAACCTTGAATTTTCTTGTTTAGTTTCAAAATTCCTGTGTTGAGGGCCATTTAGTGAAGAGTTGATGAGTTGTTCCATCTGTCAATTAAGATTCTGGGTTGATAACTCTGGACTCATTATCATCTCTTCCTTTTCTGCTATAATCCTTGACATGAATTCCTTCAACTCTGAATTTTCTTCTTGTTGCATTGTAGGTGGATATGAGAAGTCTGGTGGATATGTTGGACTTGGAATGCAGTCTTGGTCTTGATAGTTATAATTCCATTTATAATTTGGGTGATACCCCCAACCTTGATGATAATTGGGATTAACATAGTTGTTGGAGTAATCACCCCCAAACTGTACTTGTCCAACACTGATGTTGAACTGATAACTCGGATGCTCGCCGGCACAATATTCACATGTAACTGAAAATACATTGAGTCCCTCAGTTCTTATGTCCTTTGGTAGAGGCATGTTCGCATAAGGCCATTGATAAGAAAAGTCCCAATGATACCTGAAAAGAGAGAAATATAAGAAGCTAATTAAAATAAAATAAAAATAAAATTATTTAAATTAAGACCAATTTGATTGAAATAAATGTTGGCAAAAATTATTAAAATAATTCCCCGGCAACGGCGCTAAAAACTTGATGCCTCTTTTTTACTACTAACAAAAGAGCTCTAACTCATGCATGCATACATGCGTCAACAAGTAATATAGAGCAAGTAAAATATCATTCCAACGGAGAATTATCTAACAAAGTTCACCAAGCATTAACCCATAACCATCTCAGTCTTATTTAAACGAATGATATTATATTTTGTATTTAAACTACGATGTTAAATAAACCTAACTAATCCTAGAATGAGACTAGATAATGAAGACCTAAGATTACAATTTCATCTATTAACTCATTCAAATCCATACACTTCATGTTAAACCATACTAATTGTACCGGATTGTTAGTCGAGAACACTAAACAAGAATATAGCCATCTTTCAATGTACCATACCAATATCACATATAATCCACAATTGATAGAATACAAGTGAACACCCACATTACCTAAACCACTATATGTCTATGTGATTTACAAATAATTAGGGTTTAAGCTCAAGTTCTCAATTGACTACGAGCGGTGCTTCGTTATATGTCTATCCTAAGCACGAATCATATATTCCATCACCATGTAGAACATACAAACACAAGCTATCAATATCAAATCTAAACCCATAGTCCGTCATTCAAGTTCGTTTGGGTTATCCCAGTAATTGATGGCCAATCAACTAAGCAAATAAGCATGAATCTTAATAGACAATCTCATAGCAATCAATAAGGTTAACAATAAAATATATCAGATTAACCTAATCAATAGAATCCATTGTAATCTCAAAATAGAGTTTAACTCATCATAGAATCAAAACCCACAATCCACAATTGATTATACATTGAGAAATAAAGATAGAAGTAAAGAGAAGTTAGGGATTTGGGAATGCAAATCTGAGATTCTCCTCTTGCTCCAATTCTGAATTTCCAATGCTCTTCGATTGCTTCAATCTTCAACTCTCATCTAATCTAGGGTTCTAATCTAATCTACAAAGAAAGAGAAGAAAAGAAAACAATAGTAGCTCTAGCCCCCAAGGGGTGGAATACTGTTTCATGATGAGAATATGTCTAATATATAAGCCCTAATTGAATCCCCCTCTCAATTATGCTTCAACTGCTCTGTTTAGTGAAAAGTTATCTTTGGTCAACACTCAAGTCGCGGCGGCGCAAGGCAAGAATTGGCCTAAGTTAGTAGCGCGCCAAAGCTGAAAGCTGAAAATCGTTCTTTTTTGCTCATCAGAAGTCGTCGTACCAATTGCCAGTTCATTCCTTGCAGCATGTGGGTGATTCTTTTGCGGTGTGCTATGATAAAATGGCCATAACTTTTGATCCAGGAAGAGTTACTGAGCCTGCCACCTATCAAATCGAAGATATCGACGAGCTCTACAACTTTCAATCTTTGAGTACTGAGAAATAATGCACGGATGAAGGTTGAAATAGATCTGGAAGGGACTGCTATGAAAATGGCTAACCAAAACATCGAAGTTTGACATCCGTTGGTACAACGATCATAACTCTTGCATCAGAACTCCGATTAGAGCGATTCAAGATGTTCCGAAAAGCTACGAAGACGCTCTACAATGTAGTCCAAGTTCCAAGCCAAGAACATGAAGTAACATGAAAGCCCAAATAATGTTTGGATTGCCTTTTTTTTGCATTTTAATTGCTTTTCCTTACCAATAATCGCTCACACCGCTCCCAATTGTATTACCTACAAAATGAACACAAAATGCATGAAAAGTAACTAAGACACATGAAAATAAGCAACTTATTCAAGTAAAAGATATCAGATAAGGGTATAAAAAATCCACTTATCAAATACCCCCAAACTTAAACCGTTGCTTGTCCGCAAGCAACACAATATAATGCAATCTACATGCGATGCAAGCTACGCTACTATGACAATGAATCCCCAGATTTCCAGCCATGTTAAGAATTCCAATAAGATATGCCTCATAGAGATATCAAGATTCAAGAACAAAGCATCAAACTAAGCTAAAGGCATAGTGACATACAATCATATAATCCTAACCTGCTATAAAGATGTTGTGTGTGTGTGACGTGTTCACGTATAAGCTTGAAAAAGGTGAGGATTTCACATGTTATACTGCTTAAGAAAGAAAACTGAGGTTCAATCCAAGAACTAGCATTCAAATGAAACAACAACTACTCCAACACATCTGTACAAGCTAAGGTTCAACAAAGGGTTTATTCTGCTTTATTTTTACTCATGGGGCGATTTTCGCACTTTCCCGTGGTGTTTATTGATTTTTATTTTATTATATATATATATATATATATATATATATATATATATATATATATATATATTTTCCCATATCAGTAAATGTCTCATTCCATTAGGCTAACAGTGCTACCCCTTAGCGAGCTTTCAACTAACGACTCTCAGACCATTAAGACCTTAGGGCGCTAGGTGTAGAGACAATCCTTTGGGGCGTACTTACTCAAGTAACAAAGGCCTCGAAACAAGACTAGCCACGGTAATTATTCAATATTTTTTTTCTATTTTTTTTAGTAAAGCAAGCATACCCATGCGTTCCCCAAAACTTGAGTTTAAGTGTCTTCATAGTCATTACTCACTTCCTACACAATTCTATCATTAAAAACAACATTTTCCTCTCAGCAGACAAACATGCTAATCATAACCAACAAGCAAATAGGAACATTGTCGTGCTACCTGGTAGCATCTAAACAGCAAGCATGAATTATATCCTGTATAAAATTATAACAAAGCTCAAGATATCCACTGAATTCAAAAATCTATCAAATTTCTATGTCATCATTGGCCAAATTAGAATTCAACTAATTAAAAGCCTGGGATTATGAAATGTTATGCAGCTACACACAAACAAGACAAAAGAAAAAAAAATTCATACTACAATACCCATACTATGCAACATAAACATGCAATCAAACTATATGCAACTAACTATATGTAACAACTACTCACTATGACCCAATACCCCCAAACTTAAAATAAACAATGTCCTCGTTGTAATTAAAAGTGAAAGAATACTCCCCTAAGTGGCAATGTCATCTCCATTTGCCTCCTCATGATCCGATGGTATATCAGGAGATGGTTAAGTTTGAGATATTCTATAGTTGGAGACTGAGTGTGGGCTTCTAACTATCTGAAGCTTGAGATTTGAAATTAAAATAAATAAATTCCAAAGATCGGTCAAGCATCAGCATGCGCATGGCTCCCCTATTCAATCCTCG
Organism: Panax quinquefolius; assembly: GCA_020205615.1. Classification (NCBI taxonomy): domain Eukaryota; kingdom Viridiplantae; phylum Streptophyta; class Magnoliopsida; order Apiales; family Araliaceae; genus Panax; species Panax quinquefolius. The sequence continues at coordinate 69,712,068 of CM035164.1, read as the reverse complement.
CGTGGGCGCCAAGACTTGCGATGTGCAAAAATCTGTCCCAGTAGGGTGCTCATACATGCAAGCACATTCTCAAGCCTCTTCTGCCGCGCGGCTTCTGCAACTCTGGTTCTGCTTCAGTTTGGTTTGACTTCTGTTTGATCCTGAATACTTTTAGCAATTAGATTTAACTTGAGAGGAGAAATAATAAAGCTATTATTAAGATTTACCACTATCTAACATCTACTAAATATGGCAATATAAATAAGAATTAAACAAGGAGGGAGAAAGATTGGATGGGGTGCCTCCCATCGAGCGCTCGGTTTATAGTCCGTTAGCTGGACTCTTTTCTTGACATCGCTGTCCAATTCCTCTACGATAAGCTAGGAACCCTCCATCCATTAGAACCGCTATGTGTTTTGGTAGATTCCCCATCATGCGGGTCTGTGAATTGAAGCAATCTAGCGTAATTCCTGTCCATGATGTCTCTAGCTCCACTGAATAGCTAGGTGTCTCGTCTGTTGTAATTGGGAATAAACTGTTGCGTTGAGGCATGGAAAGTACAACGAACTTTTCCTCTATTATTTTCTTTTCTTCAGTCCACCATGGTGTATAGGAGGCATCTTTATCATACTGCTCATTTCCTTAAATGTGACTACCTAGAGGACATGGGTGTGCAAATTTCACTAAAATTTTCAACTCTAACTGAGAAGGCACTTGGGGTATTATACAAGTCAGCTCATGTTCTTCATTTTCCATACCCCCAGTTGTCTCCTCTATGTCCACTCCTTTCAGTTCATTCTGTGGCATGCACACTTCTGGCTCTCCATCAGTTTCATCGTCCATGTCATAGCACCAATTGGTTGGAAGGCGATTATTCAAGGCTTTTAACATTTGATGCATCTGAGTCTGAAGATTTTGAATTAACTTTTCTTGCTCAGTCATACTCTCCTCAGTTGATGCTACAAATTTGAACCACAATTCCTCCAACCTTGAATTTTCTTGTTTAGTTTCAAAATTCCTGTGTTGAGGGCCATTTATTGAAGAGTTGATGAGTTGTTCCATCTGTCGATTAAGATTCTGGATTGATAACTCCGGACTCATTATCATCTCTTCCTTTTCTGCTATAATCCTTGACATGAATTCCTTCAACTCTGAATTTTCTTCTTGTTGCGTTGTAGGTGGATATGAGAAGTCCGGTGGATATGTTGGACTTGGAATACAGTCTTGGTCTTGATAGTTATAATTCCATTCAGAATTTGGGTGATACCCCCAACCTTGATGATAATTGGGATTAACATAGTTGTTGGAGTAATCACCCCCAAACTGTACTTGTCCAACACTGATGTTAAACTCATAACTCGGATGCTCGCCAGCACAATATTCACATGTAACTGAAAATACATTGAGTCCCTCAGTTCTTATGTCCTTTGGTAGAGGCATGTTCGCATAAGGCCATTGATAAGCAAAGTCCCCCATGATACCTGAAAAGAGAGAAATATAAGAAGCTAATTAAAATAAAATAAAATGTTTAAATTAAGACCAATTTGATTGAAATTAATGTTGGCAAAAATTATTAAAATAATTCCCCTACAACGGCGCCAAAAACTTGTTGCCTCTTTTTTACTACTAACAAAAGAGCTCTAACTCATGCAAGCATACATGCGTCAACAAGTAATACAGAGCAAGTAAAGTATCGTTCCCACAGAAAATTATCTAACAAAGTTCACCAAGCATTAACCCATAACCATCTCAGTCTTATTTAAACAAATGATATTATATTTTGTATTTAAACTACGAAGTTAAATAAACCTAACTAATCCTAGAATGAGACTAGATAATGAAGACCTGAGATTACAATTTCATCTATTAACTCATTCAAATTCATAAACTTCATGTTAAACCAAACTAATTGTACCGGTTTATTAGTCGAGAACACTAAAGTAAAAATATAGCCATCTTTCAATGTACCATACCCATATCACATATAATCCACTATTGATAGAATACACGTGAACACCTACATTACCTAAACCACTATATGTCTATGTGATTTACAAATAATTAGGGTTTCAGCTCAAGTTCTCAATTGACTACGAGCGGTGCTTCGTTATATGTCTATCCTAAGCACGAATCATATATTCCATCACCATGTAGAACATACAAACACAAGCTATCAAGATCAAATCTAAACCCATAGTCCGTCTTTCAAGTTTGTATGGGTTATCCCAGTAATTGATGGCCAATCAACTAAGCAAATAAGCATGAATCTTAATAGACAATCTCATAGCAATCAATAAGTTTATCAATAAAATATATCATATTAAACTAATCAATAGAATCCAATGTAATCTCAAAATAGAGTTTAGCTCATCATAGAATCAAAACCCACAATCCACAATTGATTATACATTGAGAAATAAAGATAGAAGTAAAGAGAAATTAGGGATTTGGGAATGCAAATCTGAGATTCTCTTCTTGCTCCAATTCTGAATTTCTAATGCTGTTCGATTGCTTCAATCATCAACTCTCATCTAATCTAGGGTTCTAATCTAATCTAAAAATAAAGAGAAGAAAAGAAAACAATAGTAGCTCTAGCCCCCAAGGGGTGGAATAATGTTTTCATGATGAGAATATGTCTAATACCCTAATTGAATCCCCCTCTCAATTACGCTTCAACTGCTCTGTTTAGTGAAAAGTCATCTTTGGTCAACACCCGAAGTCGCATGCTGCGCAGAATTAGCCTAAGTTACGGCGACCCACAAAAAAGCTGAAAATCGCGCTTTTTACTATCATGTAAGTCATATGCATGTGCAAGGCCAGATTCGCCTGCCCGCCTTGGGTGATTTTCTGCTATAGTGTGCTCTGGTAAAATGGCCATAACGTTTGATCCGAGAAGAGTTATGGGGTCTGCCACCTATCAAATCGAAGATATCGACGAGCTCTGCAACTTTCATTCTTTAAGTACTGAGAAATAATGCACGGATGAAGCCTGAAATTTAGATGGAAGGGACTGCTATGAAAATGGCTAACCAAAACAGCGAAGTTTGACGTCCGTTGGTACAACGATCATAACTCTTGCATCCGAACTACGATTAGAGCGATTAAAGATGTTCCGAAAAGCTACGAAGACGCTCTACAATGTAGTCCAAGTTCTATGCCAAGAACATGAAGTAACATGAAAGCCAAAATGATGTCTGGATTGCCTTTTCTTTGCATTTTCTTTGCTTTTCCTTACCAATAATCGCTCAGACCGCTCCCAATTGTATAACCTACAAAATGAACACAAAATGCATGAAAATTAACTAAGACACATGAATATAAGCAACTAATTCAAGTAAAAGATACCGGATAAGTGTATAAAAAATCCACTTATCAGTACGTAGTTAGAGTTAGGAAGAAAGAACTCAGTGGAGAAGAAGAATAAGAATACAGAGAAAATTGAGAAAAATTTTGAGAGAAAGTGAGTGTTTTCTAACAGGTTTTTGAGAAAGGAATTGGGAAAAAGAATAGCCATCATCTTCCTAATCAGAGGTAGGAGCTTAATCTCTTCTTTAAAAGTTTAGACTTCTTCTCCGAAAAGTTCTCTGTGAAATTTTTATAAAAGATAAATTGGTGGTGTTTATATTTATATGATAAATTATTGATTATTAGATGATTTCATGAGTTTATATATGATTACAGAAAAACTAGTTCATGCATGTATGGGTTTTGTGGAAAAAAATATATTACAGTGAATTCATATGAAAATATATATAAATATGGCTTAGTTTAAAGTGGAAATTAAGGTTTAATTAGTTGTTAAACTGATAAATTGATTATTGAATTTAATAGAGTATGTATAAAATCATAACTATGGTGTTTTAAAATTACTGTTTTGATTGAAAAACAAAATCACAGTGTTGATTTCCATTAAAAATGTCAAAAATGGAGTTTTTGCCAAACATATTGAAATTGGGTGTTGTAGATTTGATATTTTTATTATTTTATGGGTAGAAACATGTTAGAAGTCTTCACAATATGTTTAGATGAAGTCTATGTGTAAATTACATGTTAATTATTCTATTAGATTGGAGCTTGTAGGCCAATTTGGCTTATGTTCACGCTGTTGCCGAGCTTGGTCGCCGAGTTTTGGACTCAGCCAGCAATACACCAACAAAAGACAAGTTTCACGTTGTAGCATGGCGGTGCCACACACCATGGCACGCCATTGATGGCATGTGACTCATGCCATATGTGTCAACTTCAACTCAATGATAAGCACAACCACAAAATCGTAAATCGTGGTATGCATAGCATGAAAGTTAGCGAAAGGTTCCGGCGCTTTTGTTTAAGTATACAAATTTTGAAAATAAATGTTATGCATTAATAATAGGAATATTAAATGATGATTTCCGTAGTATTAAACTATGAATGAGTATATTATCAAGTGTTAACAAGTATTAACATAGTTTGATTATGTGAATGGGTAATTCGACCTACATGATGTATGTATTGTTTATATAGATATAAAATATTGGTAATGACTAATTATGTCATGATGACATATGTATAGGGTATTGATTCAAGTTGTAAGGTTTAGCTTGTGCTAAAGGCAAGTTCTCTAACTCAAAACTTCATTGTGCGAGTTTAATTTCATTAGTACGTTATTGTTTTCAAATTCAATTACAATTGTTGTAAGTTGCCACCTCTACACTTTCGTAGAGCTAGATTGCCTATTATTGAATAAGTTATTGTATCTAGTTGCTCATAACGATACAAGTATCCCAAATCTTATAGTTTAATATTGAGCAAGTTTCTCGAATATGTAACTTATTATTTAGCATACGAGTCGCTTTTTTTTAATATTCTAGTGTTGTACAACTTTATCATTCAAATTACTATTCACTATGCATGCTTAGTATTCAATTCTCAATAACTTTGACCTAATATTGTTCAAAGCAAATTATGATATGATTATTCAATGTTTATGCTATTAGATTATTCCTAAAGCATGATGTTATTTACAAATATCAATTCAGTTATGATTATTCCATAGCATACAATTATTTCTATTGTAATCAACTAATCCTTAGTTGATTACCGTTGAATTCTAAATTACCCGGTATTGTATCCAAACCAAACTTACTTTGGTGCGTACTTGTATTCTAAATACTGAGATGAACAACTCTTTTATTAGAGGTTTACGCTTAGTGTTAAAATGGTTGTGCACAATACATTGTACGAAGGGTTGATCCCCCTAAGTATGTCGAGTCCTTATAGTCTTATGACTGTTAAAGTTAAAGCTGAAAGATTACTTATAACTGTGGAAATGATTCATGGTCATTAGACCCTCAGTGAATGTTATAATTTTCAGAAAGTCAATAGAACACATTGTTCAGTTCTATTGAGCCTAGTATTGGCAATTGATGTTAAAGTTTAAAGATTTATTTGTTATTATTCCAAGTGGGCCTTGTTTGCTCACTCTTGCCTGTAAAATTTCTTACAGCTAAAGCTGAAAAGGGTGACGTACCTAGCACCAGTAAGGGAAAAGGAAAGATGAACAAATACTGAAGACTTGTAATGGTTGTGATAGTTTTATTATCAGACTTTGGTTTAAAGATTGTAATGAAGTTTATTTAATTTTCTGCATTTGAATGTTTGTAATTAAAGGTTAGATAACCTGGGAGATTTTTATTTAAGTTTAATCTCAGTAGGCGGTGTTTTATTATTCAATTTTATTATAATTGGGTAGTTAGAAATGAATGTTTTGATTAAGTGAACACCAAATCTTGAGGAAATAAAGTACTAGGATTTGCGGGTGTCACAGGTTGGTATCAAAGCTTTAGGTTATAAACCTTAGGTGGGGGGAAAAGCTTTAGGAACTTAACCTTTGAAAAGATAGTGGAGATAACACTTATCGAGTTTTAAGAAAGAAGTAATAAAACACTTATGTGCTTATGTGATTATAATTTATGTACTCGTTAGTACGAGTAGTAATGATTAATAATTAAAACTTTAAAACTTTATTGTCAAGATGACTAATGTCGGAGATTCCTGTCAGACTAGGGAGGAGGGACCTCAAATGCCTATAGAGGAGGAGCCTCGCGACATTCGAGTAGTTTAGAACAACTATCGCCACGGAGTCGGCCCAGTTGGTCACGATGAGTTGAGGATGAGGATGATGATGTGGAGACAGACGAGGAGGATCCCTTTGAGTTACCAAAGGAGGATGAGGATGACGAGGATGAGGAGGAAAGGATTTCACTTAAATCGATAGCTGGTCGTATATACGATGAGGTGCATGACCGTAACGTGGAACTTCAGGATACAGTTGAGGAGTTGCAGGAGATAGTAAATGAACAATAGACTGCAATGACACAAAAAGACGACGAGATCCAGGATTGTGAAGAACGACTTACAAATGTCGAGGAGAAACTAGTACAAACTGAAGGAGAGAAAGAATAATTGATCAAAGTGGTCGCTGAACTGAAGAACAAGCTGAGAGAAGAAGCTGCTAAGAGGGCAAGAGCTGAAGATGCTTACGAGGAAGCTTTTCAACGAATTAGATTAGCAGCAAGAGACACGCAAGCAAAGAGGATGAAGATGGAAGAGATGGATAAAGTATTTAACACCGCAATTAATCGAGCTCAAGATCGGGTCATGGGATATCCGATTCAGTTCGAGACGCTGCCATCATTCGTGTTAGATCGCAGAATAATGTTTCGAGTTATGGAGGAAGAACGTGATAGGGCTAAGAAGTATCTTAATAGAAAATCGTAGATGTTGTACGATGAGTGAAAGGTTAAATAAATTGTAAATCCCAAGTGTTATGCAACCTATGGGATATGACTATGATGTTGTCCTGAAACTGTTGTAGTTCAGGAAAGTAATGCAGATAGCAGTGATGCTATTATTTTATGTTTTTCAAAAAGGTTTTGAATAATTAAAAGTTGTTACTTTATTCAAAGTGTTATGTGGTTATTTCTTTTATGGAGGCAAGTTAATTATTTTAACAGAAAATGCCTCCCAGACGTGAACCACCCCGACAGAGAAACAATGAGAGAACTACCAATAACGACAATGTTAATGGTAACCTCGTTCAACAACTAGTGACACTACTGACAGGAGCATTACAGAATCAACCACAAAACTATGGTACAACGTTTAAGGATTTCAAGGCGGTTGGACCACCTGAATTCCGTGGGTCCATGAATCCATTCGAAGCACAAACCTGGATTATGGAGATAGAAAAGGTGTTCGATATCGCTAGGGTAGGGGATGACCAGAAGACTGCTTTCGCAACATTCATGTTGAAAGCAGATGTTAGTTATTGGTGGCAGGCCAATAAAACTCGTGAAGGGCCAGGAGTGATGACTTGGGATTGGTTCAAGGAGTTGTTCTTCGAGACCTATTTCCCGGAGAGTTCGAAGAGTCAGTTAGAAGTGCAGTTTCTGGAATTAAAGCAGGGAACAATGACGGTATCTGAGTATGCCGCGAAATTCAATGAATTGGCGAGGTTTGCGCCATATCAAGTCAGCACAGACGAGCGTAAGGCGAAGAGATTTGAATAGGGACCCAAGCCCCAGGTATGCGATGAGGGTTTCTGTTCCGATTGAAAGACGTTTATAGCAGTGATGGAGAAGGCAGTACTCGCTAAAGGTGGAGGCGAGGCAGTAACAAAGTTCAATCAGGAACAAAAGAAGAAGAAAAATGAGAATGAGATTAAGAATGGAGGTGGTAACGGTGGAAACAACAACAACAACAACAACAACAACTTGAAGAGGAAGTGGAATGGGAACATGGGTGCTGGAAACCATCAGGGTAACCAGCAAAACAAAAAGTTTGAAGCATGTGCGACATGCGGGAAATTTCACAAGGGTGCGTGCTTGATGGGGAAACGAGTTTGCTTCAATTGTGGCCAGGAGGGTCACATTGCCCCTAATTGCACTCAACCGAAGAAGAATGTGTGCTTTACGTGCGGATCCAAGGATCACTTTGCTCGTGAATGCCCTAGGAAGAAGGACGGAATGCCAACCAGAAGCAATGGAGGTAACAATGGAGGTACATGGGCCATTGCAGGACCTGCAACATCAAACAAACCCCAGCCAGAACATTCAACATGATTGTGCAAGATGTTGTGCAATTAAAATATGTGGTGTCAGGTATTATCCCAATCAATGATATAAATGCTTATGTATTATTTGATTTGGGTGCTACTTGCTCTTTTATATCTGATGAATTTGTTAAGAGGTTAGAATTGCCTAGAGAAGAACTGAATTTTCCTTTGATCATAGAAATTGTGAATAAGGCAGTAATCCCTGTTAGATTCGTATATAAGAACTGTAGGGTGAACATTAAGGAGAATATCTTGTTGGTAGATTTGATTCCGATTAGACTCGGGGAATTTGATGTAATTTTGGTAATGGATTGGCTGTTCAAATACGGAGCGGTAATTGACTGCCAAAAGAAGTGTGTAAACCTTATGACTCCGTCAAAGGTAGTATTTCATGGTAACAAGTCACCTAGACAAATGAAATGTCTGACGATTATGCAGGCCAAGAAATTGTTGAGTCAAGGTTGTGTGGGATATTTAGCTTACATAGTCGATACTCAGAAGAAGGGTGTGAAACTAGAAGAAATACCAGTAGTGAGAGAATTCGAAGACGTGTTTCCAGACGAATTGCCAGGACTTCCGCCTGATAGAGAAATTGAGTTCGTGATCAACTTAGCGCCAGGAATAGCACCGATATCGAAGGTCCTATATAGAATGGCTCCGGTAAAAATGAAGGAACTGATGATACAGTTGCAAGAGCTACTGGACAAGAAATATATTCAACCAAGCGTATCCTCGTGGGGAGCGCCAGTTTTATTCGTGAAGAAGAAGGACGGATCAATGCGTCTTTGCATTGATTATAGGGAATTAAACAAGGTCACTATTAAGAATAGGTATCCGTTACCTAGAATAGATGACTTATTTGACTAATTAAAGGGTGCTAAATATTTCTCAAAAATTGATTTGAGAAGTGGGTATCACCAATTGAAGGTAAGAAAGGAGGATATACCTAGAACGACATTCAGAACTCGGTATGGATATTATGAGTTTCTGGTGATGTCTTTTGGTTTAACTAATGCCCCTGCTGCATTCATGGATTTGATGAACAGGGTGTTTAAACCTTTTTAAACAAGTTTGTAGTGGTATTTTTTGATGACATTCTGGTGTATTCCAAAACTCAAGAAGAACACGTGGAACATTTACGTTTGACATTGGAGACACTAAGAAAGGAAAAACTATACGCGAAATTGTCTAAGTGCGAATTCTGGCTCGATCGTGTACAATTTTTGGGTCATGTGATTTACAAAGATGGGATTTCAGTGAATCCATCAAAAGTAAAAGCTGTAATCAATTGGGAACAACCAAGAACACCATCAGAAGTGAGGAGTTTCTTGGGACTGGCTGGTTATTATAGAAGATTTATTAAAGATTTTTCTAAGATAACCACTACGCTAACAAATTCGACAAGGAAAGCTGTAAAATTCGTTTGGACGGAGAAGTGTGAAGAGAGTTTCCAAGATTTGAAGAAAAATTTAAGTATGGCACCTGTGTTGACATTACCAGATAATACATGAAATTTTGTGGAGTATAGTGATGCCTCACACAAAGGGTTGGGTTGTGTTCTTATGCAGAACGACAAAGTTATTGCGTATGCATCAAGACAACTGAAGGATTATGTGAAATGGTATCCGACTCATGATTTGGAATTGGCTGCAGTTGTATTTGCTCTAAAGATATGGAGACACTATCTTTATGGAGAGAAATATGAGATCTACACATACCACAAAAGTCTGAAGTATATTTTCACTCAGAAGGATTTGAACATGCGTCAAAGAAGGTGGATGGAATTGATAAAAGATTATGATTGTGAAATCTTTTATCATCCGGGCAAAGCGAATGTGGTGGCAGATGCTTTAAGCAGGAAAGGTCGGGAGAAGTTGATGCTGATAACAACTCAGGAGGAGCTCATTTCAGCAATGACAAAACTGAAGTTGGAAATCAAATTTCCAAAAGAATCTGACGAACAACTATTCCAGATAGAAGCGGGTCCAACTTTAGTGGACAAAGTGAAGAATGCTCAACTACAAGATGAAGAGTGTGGGAAAATCAAAGAGAATCTGATTGAGAGTAGTGATGTAAAATACAAGATCGATACCGAAGGACTACTACGGTTTGAGGGAAGAATCTGGGTTCCAGCAACACTAGAGCTGAAAGAAGAAATTTTGACCGAAGCTCATAGCTCAAAATATTCAATTCATCCAGGATGCACGAAAATGTATCAAGATTTGCGCCAACATTTTTGGTGGCCGAATATGAAAAGGGACGTTGCAGAATGTGTAGCGAAATGCTTGACATGTCAAAGAGTAAAAGCCGAACATCAAAGACCCAGCGGATTACTTCAACATTTGGAAATACCAGAATGGAAGTGGGAACACATCACGATGGATTTTGTGGTGGGTCTTCCAACTACTCAGAGAGGGTGTGATGCGATTTGGGTGATAATGGACAGACTGACAAAGTCAGCGCACTTTTTACCCATAAAGATTAGATTCAATCTTGATCACTTGGCGAGATTGTACATTAAAGAAATCGTTTCGAGGCATGGAGTGCCAGTATCAATTATGTCCTATAGAGATCCGCGATTCACATCTAATATCTGGAAGAAACTACAAGAATGCATGGGGACACAGTTGCAAATGAGTACGGCTTATCATCCACAAACAGATGGCCAAAGCGAACGAACAATTCAGACATTGGAAGATATGCTGAGAGCATGTATTATGGACTTTAAAGGAAGCTGGGAAGAACAATTACCGTTGGTGGAATTTGCTTACAACAACAGTTATCATGCGAGCATCGGCATGCCACCTTACGAGGAATTATGCGGCGAGAAAGTTCGAAACTCCATCATCTTTGGGATGAAGTCGGTGAAACGCCAACTGTTACGACCAGAACTAGTGCAACAAACTGCTGACGTTGTCAAACTCATTAGGATAAGATTAGTAGCAGCCCATGACCGACAGAAAAAGTATGTTGATCAACACAGACAAGATCGTGCATTCGACGTAGGAACTTTTGTATTCCTAAAAGTTTCTCCCTGGAAGGGGAAAATTCATTTCGGTAAAAAGGGAAAGCTAAGCCTGAGGTTTATTGGACCCTTTGAAGTGCTGCGAAGAGTGGGAGAAGTGGCTTACGAGGTAGCTCTACCTCCAGAGTTGGAAAACATTCATAATATTTTTCATATTTCGGTGTTACGGCCATATAAACCCGACTACAAACATGTGATCGAGTACGAACCGTTGCAGTTCAAGAAAGATTTATCTTATGAAGAGGTTCCTATCCACATAGTCGACAGGAAAGAATAAGTGCTCAGGAATAAAGTGATACCTTCTGTGAAGGTGATATGGTGGAACCACAACGCTGAAGAAGCTACGTGGGAACTAGAAGAGAAAATGTTGAAAGAGTACCTTGAGTTATTTGTTTAATCTGTGTCTTCGATTCTGGGGACAGAATCTTTATAAGTAGGGAAGAATGTAACGAATGATTTGTTTGAGTTGTGATTCTGAGGACAGAATCCTTGTAAGGAGGGAATGATGTAACATTCCAGAATTTTAAATTATAATATTAAATATTTATTGATTTATATAAGTATTTAATGGATGGGTTTATTGTTGAATAAATAATTGTTCAATTTGAGTTGATGCGGTTTAGTTAATTATTTGTTGATTAAATAATTAAATATTAAATATTTATTGATTTATATAAATATTTAGTGGATATATTTATTGTTGAATAAATAATTGTTCAATTTGAGTTGATATGGTTTAATTAATTATTTGTTGAATAAATAATTAAGGAGCTAAGAAAATTAATTGTTATGAGATTATATACTAATTTAATTTATTAATTAAGTTAGAGAGCTAATAATGATTAAATGAATTATAATATTTTAATTAGATTTTTGTAATTAAAATAAGGTGTTAATTGATTAAATAAAATTATAATTATAAAGAAAGTTATAGTTTTGTGGTATTGAATTATGTGTTAAAGTAATTTAATAGATTAATATTTGAATTGATTAAATTGATTATTTAATTAAGTAGAAGTGTGACAAATAACCTTGCTATAAAGGAGTTAGTAAAATAAATTAAAAGAGTTTAATTTAATTTTGCCAAACATGTCTTATTGCATATTAAGTCTTTAATCTAATGATGTTTTATCAAACAAGGTATAAGGATTAATCCATTTGTTTTAATTAAGTTTACCAAACAAGGTGTAAGGATTAAAGAGTTATTTTATTAAGCCTAGCCAAACATGCCCTATGGCTTTTGATTTTCAAATTTTTATAACTGATGTCAGTTAAAGTTAGAATTATATTATATATTTAATACCTATATTATTATTATACGTTATATTGTTAGTACGTAGTTAGAGTTAGGAAGAAAGAACTCAGTGAAGAAGAAAAAGAATACAGAGAAAATTGAGAAAACTTTAGAGAGAATGTGAGTGCTTTCTAACAGGTTTTTGAGAAAGGAATTGGGGAAAAGAATAGCCATCATCTTCCTAATCAAAGGTAGGAGCTTAATCTCTTCTTTAAAAGTTTAGACTTCTTCTCCAAAAAGTTCTCAGTGAAATTTTTATAAAAGATAAATTGGTGGTGTTTATATTTGTATGATAGATTATTGATTATAAGATGATTTCATGAGTATATATATGATTATAGAAAAACTAGTTCATGTATGTATTGGTTTTGTGGAAGAAAATATATTACAGTGAATTCATATGAAAATATATATGAATATGGCTTAGTTTAAAGTAGAAATTAAGGTTTAATTAGTTGTTAAACTGATAAATTGATTATTGAATTTGATAGAGTATGTATAATCATAACTATTGTGTTTTGAAATTACTATTTTGATTGAAAAACAAAATCACAGTGTTGATTTCCATTAAAAATATCAAAAATGGAGTTTTTGCCAAAAACATTGAAATTGGGTGTTGTAGATTTGATGTTTATGTTATTTTATGGGTAGAAACATGTTAGAAGTCTTCACAATATGTTTACATGAAGTCTATGTATAAATTAAACGTTCATTAGTCTATTAGATTGGAGCTTGTAGGCCAATTTGGCTTATGCTCATGCTGTTGCCGAGCTTGGTCGTCGAGTTTTGGACTCGCACAGTGCAGCGCCCAAAGATAGACAAGTTTCACGCCAGCAGCAGATGTCAGCCACCACGCCAGAGTGTGCCAATCGATGGCTCGTGACTCGCTACCGTAGCGCCAATTTCAGAGTCATAGCCCTTGACCAACCAGATGTAAATCGTATACCATAGATCTTGAGTTAGTAGAAGGTTCTCGGCGCTTTTTTTAAGTATACAAATTTTGAAAATAAATGTTATGCGCTAATAATAGGAATGTTAAATGATAATTTCAGTAGTATTAAACTATGAATGAACATGTTATTAAGTGTTAACTAGTATTAACATAGTTTGATTATGTGAATGGGTAATTCGACCTACATGATGTTTGTATTATTTATATAGATATAAAATGTTGGTAATGACTAATTATGTCATGATGACATATGTATAGGGTATTGATTCAAGTTGTAAGGTTTAGCTTATGCTAAAGGCAAGTTCTCTAACTCAAAACTTCATTGTGCGAGTTTAATTTCATTAGTACGTTATTATTTTCAAATTCAATTACAATTGTTGTAAGTTGCTGCCTCTACACTTTCGTAGAGCTAGATTGCCAATTATTGAATAAGTTATTGTATATAGTTGCTCATAATGATACAAGTATCCCAAATCTTATAATTTAATATTGAGCAAGTTTCTCGAATATGTAACTTATTATTTAGCATCCGAGTCGCTTTATTTTAATATTCTAGTGTTGAACAACTTTATCGTTCAAATTACTATTCACTATGCATGCTTAGTATTCAATTCTCAATAACTTTGACCTAATATTGTTCAAAGAAAATTATGATATGATTATTCAATGTTTATGCTATTAGATTATTCCTAAAGCATGATGTTAATTACAAATATCAATTCAGTTATGATTATTCCATAGCATACAGTTATTTCTGTTGTATCAACTAATCCTTAATTGATTACCGTTGAATTCTAAATTACCCGGTATTGTATCCAAACCAAACTGACTTTGGTGCGGACTTGTATTCTAAATACTGAGATGAACAACTCTTTTATTAGAGGTTTACGCTTAGCATTAAAATGGTTGTGCACAATATATTGTATGAAGGGTTGATCCCCCTAAGTACGTGGAGTCCTTATAGTCTTATGACTGTTAAAGTTAAAGTTGAAAGATTACTTATAACTGTGGACATGATTCATGGTCATTAAACCCTTAGTGAATGTTATAATTTTCAGAAAGTTAATAGAACACATTTTTCAGTTCTATTGAGCCTAGTATTGGCAATTGATGTAAAAGTTTATAGATTTATTTGTTGTTATTCCAAGTGGGCCTTGTTTGCTCACTCTTGCCTGTAAAATTTCTTACAGCTAAAGCTGAAAAGGGTGACGTACCTAGCACCAGTAAGGGAAAATGAATGATGAACAAATACTGAAGACTTGTAATAGTTGTGATAGTTTTATTATCAGACTTTGGTTTAAAGATTGTAATGAAGTTTATTTAATTTTCCGCATTTGAATGTTTGTAATTAAAGGTTAGATAACCTGGGAGATTTTTATTTAAGTTTAATCCTGCATGGGCAGGTTTTTATTATTCAATTTTATTATAATTGGGTAGTTAGAAATGAATATTTTGATTAAGTGAATACCAAATCTTGAGGAAATGAAGTACTAGGATTTGGGGGTGTCACATGATCCCCCTAAGTACGAGTAGAAGAGTCCATAGTTTTATGACTGTTAAAGGTTTCAAGTATAACCCTTGATAACCTAGGACATAGTTCAAGGTCTTATGACCCTCAGAAATATTTTGAATTTTTGTTATTTATTCTTGATTCAAAAGTTGAGCTTTTATTTCAGAAGTCTTTGATTCACTCACATGTTATTATATATTGTTATTTCATTTTTATACTTGCGGGCAATCATGCTCACTCTTGCATAATAATAACATTGCAGTTAAGAACGAAAGGTACGATGAGCATTCTACTATCAAAGGCAAGGGCAAAGCTAATAAGTGATGAAGACTTGTTATTTAATTTAATAAATGTTATTGTCAAGACTTGATGTTGTTTAAGACTTATTATTTGTTTATGTTTCCGTACTGATGTTTAAGGTTAGTTTAACCTGGGATTATATTTATTATTCAGATGTTGTAACCGCATAAGGGGAAGATTTATTTCTATCTATTGCATGGTTTTCATTTATTATGGTTAGATAGATAGATGATATTTTTACAGTGAACACCAAATCCTGTGGAATTGAAGTACCCAGATTTGGGGGTGTCACATTAGCTGCAATTATATGGTTCAAGCAAGAGTGAGCATAACTAGCTCAACATGTCTAAAAAGGGATAATATAAATACCACATCGAGAATTATACGATTATCTTCCATAACTGAACAAATAGCTATGAAGCACTATGAAACATTAACTAGCACTTCTCATTTCATAACAACGATTCCAAAGTATATATAATAGCTTAGGAATTCTGAACCGGTCAAAAGACCATGAACATACTCTTTCCGTTTTCACACATGAAAAGGACAGCCCAGCACTAAGGCCGTACATCCGGCATTACTTACGAGCACTTCTAGGTGATCAGCCTATAGTACTCTATGTTGATCAACACTCATCCATTAAACGTATTTACGTTTAAGTTTTGGCAACCTCGCGTGCCCATCGAATAATTGATGAAAATACATTTGTTTGTTCATAGACAAACTTACCTTTGAATCCGTACCAAATACATGGCATATGATAGCGTTATCAATTCTATATTAAAAGACTTGTAAAGAAATCAATCAATCTTTCAAGATTTGTCTAGCTGAGTTAAAACTGGCATCGACCATTTCTTTAAAACCATTCATGCATCTCATAACATGAATCACTGAAAACTTGGCTAACTCGAAGGTTAGACAAGCGATAAGAAGGACTTGCCTTCAGCGTCTGCTAAAGAAAAATTACTTTTCCTTTAGGTCATGAATAAACATACATGGTTCCTAATGAATCTCACCCTTCTTATCAATCTAATCATGTATTAGATTTGTTTATTATTGGTTCCGGCTTGCCGTCATTCTTTTACATTGTTCTTACCAACTTCTTTCTCTTCTATGTCTTAAGTGAATTTACTTCCTTAATAAAGATCAATTTGACTTATTAATCTTACTTATAGCTTACTAACGTTCTTACGTTATTAATCGAAACTTGATCGTCATTGGTTAAGTACACTTATTGCATACCATTTACGTTCACATTCAATTGGCTTATCTCCAACCTTTAGTGATATACCTATGGTTTATAATCATCCTTAATGATGTTACATTAAGTTAATTAAGGATTTAATTTACTCTTCATTCACTTCTCCTAAAAAAACATTCCTCTCTATGCTTCACTTAGTGATGGCACTGCGGTGCCAGCTTTTGCTCTACAACTCGCGCTGCGGCGCGGGTTTCTTGTACCTAGAACTCGGTCACAGCGTTGCGGCGCCATCTCCTTTACTATTAGTCGTGCTGCGGCGCCAGACTTCAGTAGCTCACAGCCATACTTGGCTCTGCGGCACCATACATTTTGCCTTGACTGGCGCCGCGGCTCCAGTCCTCAGCACCAAAAAAGTATTGACAACAAAATTTTTATGTGAGATTCCCGGGCTCATAACTTCTTTGTTATAAGTTCGAATTAACTCGTTTAAACGCCGTTAGTTCACAAATTACATACTCTACGTGTTCATGCAAGAATTTTACAATTTTGAATCTATTAACTCAAAATTCACCTTTTAGTTCATTTTAACGAAAATGATAAACGTTCGTGAACGTTCAACGCTCGTTTCTTCGTTCTTAGTCAGAATTCGGTCATTCTCGAGTCCGCAGCTCTATAATGCCAAATAAGACTTGACTCCATTGAAAACCAACATTTCCAAGCTTAATATAAAAATTTGACTTCCATTCCGAGAATTTCACGAAGTCGACGATTATCGTCCAAACTCATGAATTCTGCCTTAACTTCGTTTCTTATTATTTTTTCATCGTTTTAAATGGATTCAATCCATCATACTAATATCTTAATATACGTATATCATTAACTTATATTCATGATAAGTTATTACATATTCTTTATGAGTTTATAACTTATAAAAGTATAAACTACTTATGATTTCATTTCATACGACTTATGATAGTTTATGACTTCTAACCATCATTCTTACATTCTTTTATCATACTTGTGCTACCACTACTCACTTCTCTAACAAATGAAGATAAAGAAAATTATGGCTTAGGATTGGTTACCCTTGATGTTCTCTTGTTAATCCTTCTTCTTCCTTCTTCATTCTTGAATTATGAAAAGCTTGCTTATTCTCACTTATTCTCTCTAACCAATAAGTTGTAAAGTGTTGGATTAAAAGAAAACAACCAACAAATGAACTAGTTTGTCTTCTATTTATAGGAATCTCAAAGTTAGGGTATAATGGTCATAAAGCCACTCCACCTCCTTACTATTCCCTAGCTTGCTCATCACATAAAAGCACTTTGAATGCTCACCACACTTACTTAGCCATTAAGTTTAAGCACTTTACTTAGCCTTTAAGTCTACTTGCTCATCACATTTACTTGACTATTAAGTCACTTGCTTATCACTTAGCTTATCTCTTGCTTAGCCCTTAAGATTACTTGTTCCTTACTTATTTTACTTGGTCATCACATTCAACCATGAGATCATGGGTTGCCCCATGGGTCACCCTAACCCATTGAATTAATATTTTGGGCTTAAGGTTTAATTAGCTTACTTATAATTTGGACTTGCATTAATCCACATTGGATTATACATTACAAACACTTGGGCTTTAACATTGGGTTTGCACCTTACTCCTTATTGGACTTACACTCCCTACACAAATCCACAGGTCTATTTCATTTGGCTTAAAGCATTATAACGTATAATTTACGTATTAATGTTGTATTCCACTTCGTATACTTATTCATATACGACATACTATTATTCATACCTACTCGTATAATACCTCGTATCATACTCGTATTCATTATTTCGTATAATACCTACGTATTATACGATCATCGCTTTGTTCATTATACGCATTTTATTTCCTTCTCGGAAATCACTTTCCTTAACCGTTAGGTTTTAAGTCCGCATGCGAAAAACTGCATTTTCCATAAGTGAAATATTATTAAACATTCCATCTTAACTCAATATTCTATCGTTACGTATTTCTCAGAAGTTCAAAAATAATTTCCGAGCAGAAATGCGTGAATAGTGTTTTTCAGAAAATTTCTCGAAAAGCCTTTATTTTCGTCTCGAAAATTCAAACACTTTAATTCTACCACGTAGCCAAAATACTACAATGTTCCGACATGTTTAGGTCATCGAACAACCTTCAAATAGCTTACTCCCATAAATAATCAATTAAATTCATTTAATCCATATAATCAAATAAAAATTTAATTATCATAAAAATTTGATTTTCTTGGGCGTTACACTATGGGCACGGCCGCACCCATTTCCTTCAAAATTCTAGTGTGTCCGCAAATCTAGCCATCTAGCACCAGTACAAGGCTACCAGCTTGGCCTCACAGTACCATCATCAACTTTTTTTCCCAGATTACAGTTTTCTCAATGTACATACTTTAAATCTTCATAACTTCTTCATTTTAAGTCAAAAATAGTTGATTTTCAATTCTTTGAACTCGTTAAACTCTGAACTACCCATCTATAGAATAATTATATCACTTCAAAAACATTAACAAATAATTTTAAGTGTTCCAATTCAGTGTTCATGTTATATTTTCATGTTTTAAACATATTTAGTGAATTCATTCACTACGAATTCGTTTCTCAACCAAATTGGTCCGTTTAACTACCATTGTTTTCGTATTTAACTGTATTAGTAACATCTTATAACAGTTCACAGATTGCAACAAGTTTTAGTCATCAATTTTTGACTCACTTAGCAAGTATTTCTTACATTTCTAAGAAATTCAAAACTTGAAATGAAGAACATATATGTATATAAATTATAATCACACAATCATGATTTCACCACTCTATCACTAATCTAAGTGTAAAAAAAATATAGAGGAGTTATAATTGAGTACCTTTGAAGAACTCTTCTACTTCACATGTTTACTTCTTCTTCTTATTGAAATTACTAAATTGCAAGAGCTTTCTTAATACTCCCTTATCTCTCAACTTCACCGACTCTCTCTATATTATCAAAACTCAGTAAATTAGCAGCCTTAATTTGAGAAGGGGAGTCTCCATTTATAGAGAAACCATTGACCAATTGTTGGGTTTTGCCCCAAGAATTAAACTAACGGGAAGAAGGAGAAGCCACCAGTTAAGAGAGAGTTGGTGGAAAGTGGTTAACCACTCCCTCCCCACCATTTCCATAGCCATCATCACTATATTCTCTCCTTTTGATTTCACTGAGTTTTGAGCATGGAGAGATAGGCTAGGCCAATGGCCTACTCACGTGAGAAAGGAAAAATGATTGAGAAATTAGGACAAGTAATTTGGTTACACTGTACTAGCATAATTGGATCTCAGCATAGTCAATTTAATGATTTAAAGTTATTTCCTTATGTTAAATTAGGGACACCTATGTACACACTCAAAATTTTCTGTACACCTGTCACTAACCTTGCAGTAGGGCAGATTTGTCTTTCAAGAGGGAACCCTGGAAGATAGTTTATAACCGTTTTGAATACTACCGGAAGTTCAGCATCAACCCTGGAACACACACTGGGAGTAACAATTCCAACCTCGGAGATAACCCCGAGGCATGAAGATCCAATACCGGAACACACACCGGAGTAGACCGATTAATCTCAGAGATAACACCGAGGTATCCAGTCTCAGTCCCAATCATGGGAATAGCCACCAACCTTGGTGATCACCCCAAGGAATGCAATTTCGGCGATAACCCTGGAAATGCTTGTTTCAAATGCAACCAGCTTCAATCTCTTGCTCATAACGAGATACTTTCAATACCAACCCGGAGATAACACCGGGAGGACAGTACACCTCGAGATGATGAAGAGAGGACCTTCAACAATTGTAGCAGTCCAATCTTAGCGAAGCCCTGAGCAACGTCTGCTTTATCAGCCCAAACTGGCGATAACACCGGTGAGGGGAAACATCGTCATCTCGCCAACACGATGCCACGTCACATCGTCTCAACATGTCATACACATCTATACACAATGATGTACCACAAGAATCAAGGAAAACCAATCCCGAGTGACTATTGTGCTGGATAACGGATAAAATTTGAAGCTTGAAGACCGGTGGGCATCGTCCCATCTTCAATGACTTCGTACAAACTCTAATCCCATGCCATTGTACAACTCTCGACAACGATGGTCCAAAATTGGTCCTCTATACCTCAATCGGATGCCCGGATTGCACTTCTAAAAGTTCGAGCGCACATTATAGTGCCCGAATGCACGTACAACGAGACAACCCGACCCAAAAAACCTGGGGCAACCCGGGTAGCCTCTGGTACACCTGTAACCCAGCCGCATGTATACCTGCGGCTCCACCCTCTATTAATAGAGGGCTTGGGGTGGCCATTTTGTAAGAGAAAACGGCGAGGAAGCCCTGCCTAATTTGCTCTGTACTCACTCCATACTGAGTGCTTTCTCATTTTAAATACCTATGAGCTAATATATGGCTACTTTTGTACCTACAAAAGCCAGTGTTTACCCACTTTAAAGATATAGAAGTCTTCTTTGGCAGCCCACTGTAAGCTTTCTCACACACTTTAGAGTCTTTCTCTTCATCTTTGCACACACCCTTCTTCACGTTGAGAGTGGTGTTGCGTGAGTTTGCTCGGACTTCGGTCTGTGGTTTCATTTCAGTTTGTATATACATATATATTTATATATATATATATATATATATATATATTTATATATATGGACTAACATTATCGAGTTATGCCTCGATTGAGCCTAGACTTCGGTCTGGAGCGTTTATTTGCTTATATATATATATATATATTAACTGTGTGTCGGACTTTGTTCGATGAGCCTGGATTTTACATTCGGAGCGTTTATTTGCTTATATATATATATATATATATATATAATTATATATATATATTTGAACTGTTGTCGAACTCAGTTCGATGAGCCTGGATTTTACATCAAAAGTGCGTTTACTCACTTATATATATATATACTTGTATATATGAATTGTTGTCGAACTTTGTTCGATGAGCTGAATTTTACATCCGGTGCGTTTATATTATATATATATATATATATATATATATATATATATATATATATATATATCGTCCCACACAGTTTACTTCATGGAGGTTGATCGCTTTTACTGACTTTCTTTACGTTTAAATCACGCTTTAGAGAGTTCACTTCGTGGCAGTTGATTGCTTTTTACAGCTTTATTTACATTTCATCCCGCCTGGAGTTTCCTTCGTGGCGGTTGATAGCTTTTACAGCTTTATTTACTTTTTTGATCCCCCATAGAGGTGCTTTGTGGTTGGTGATCATGTCTGTATATATATATATTTACAGCTTTTATATATATACCTGCTTCCTGCTTTCATATAAATTGCGGTATAATGTGCGCCTAGGAATCATGTGATCACAGATTCAGCCTATTGGATCTAGATTCGGTTCCCGTGATGGAAATTGTCAGCTGTAAGCAGCTTGTAAATTATTATGTGGTGTCTGAATTTCCTCAGATGGTTTCCATACCCACGAGGAAGTCGACATTATTTTATATATTATTTTCATACGGATGCCTCGCATCCGTAAAATAAAATCAATCAAGCCGAACACTTAATAAAATAGAAGTGTAAAAGGTCTCAATTACTATTGAGTATCAGGGTTTGAAAAACCTTTTTATAAAACATCATTGCTATATCTTGCTAAAAACTGAATTTTTACATAAATTTAAACCCTGTGTATATAGGTACGAATGACGCCTCGCACTACTTCCAAATAATAGCACATTGACCCACACACACACACATTCAAATAATAGTTTCTTGAAAAGAGGCGATCACCGTAGTAACACAGATGTCGTGGGGTGCCTAACACCTTCCCTCTGCATAACCAAGTCCTCGGACCTTAATGAATCTCGGTTTCACCGACCCATTTAGCAGTGTCACATCACTGGGTCAATGTGCAAACCTTTTCTCGGTTGTGTTGGTACAACCATTTAAAAAACAAACTGGCGACTCTTAACAGTCCATCGTCGACATTATACATGTCGGACCTTTTCACTTGTTTTTTCAAACAAATCTCACCTAAAATGAGAACACCAAAGAACAAGTAACGGAAAGGGACAACTAAAAATCTCGACGTCGACAGGTGGCGAATCTACTGGGGACTCCAGTAAGAGGACTTAGGTCGCTATTACAATCTTTTCAAAACTGTTATCTGCTTGTGTGTGAATGTTGCATTTACATTTGATGAATGTGTACGAATGCATTTCCTTATTGCACTTAGTGCTTCGCGCCATAGTCACTTGGATATTAGTGCTTACGCACCATATCTGCTTGGATATTAGTGCTTCGCATACATGTCATTTTTTCATACGGTGAGACACATGTATGTGAATGTATGTTGTGTGGTCCCTCCACCAGGAGGCTATCCCATCGGTGTTTGATTACTGGACTCGTGGGAAAACTGATTCCCCTAGGCTCAGGAAAGGCACCACCCAAATTCGCTCTAGTTGAAAAACCGAATTAATTTCCCGTTAAGTAAATAGCGATGATGTGGGAACCTTCATGCCAAAAAGCCGCGAGAGTAACCTAAGATAGGTCAGCCTCTGATAAACCCAAAACAGAGGAAAGTCTCTTCATGCTCTCTCATTTCAATTACTTGTAAACATAATTACTCGTAATTACATTCCATATATATCTCCATGTAATGAGAAATATAAAGAAAGGTGTACACATACATAACGTGCTATCCTGTATTACAAAACAGCTAACATCCATTTTGTAGTATAAAATTCCTAAAATGGACATATCATATAGCATGTTATTATGCACGCATTCCCTAAAGACTAAACTATGCAAGTCTTTTGCAGGGAACCAATCGGACCTACTACCTGGTCAAAATCCAAAAAGGCTACAAGCCTATAGTCAATCATGTCGTCATCCGACCAGACGGAACTTAATCCAGTTTCTTGCAAAGAATTTGATTGATTAAGCAAACAAATTACAGATTTGGCTGCTCTACTCAAAGAACTACACCAGTCTACTCAGGGTCCAAAAATACCCGTACATGCTGAATCTTCCACACAAGGGGGAATCCAGGTCATTACAATACCTGAACTGCGGTTGGATACGACCAACAAAACTCATGATGCTGCCCATCCCACTGGAAATTTAGACACTGGTGACATCAAAAAGAAAGTCCTCTAAATTGAAGAGACCCTTTGTGCTATCAAAGGAATTAGAACACACGGGAGTGTTTCATATGCTGATCTTTGCATTTTCCATGGTGGTCATTATCCAAAAAAGTTTAAAACTCCCGACTTTGAAAAATATGACGGGTTAGGAGACCCTTACACACATTTAAAGGTGTTTATTGGAGAACTTGGATCTTATGCAGAGGATGAGGAACTCAGAATGTAAATGTTCCAAAAGAGTCTAACTGGAGAAGCCCGTTCGTGGTACACAAGATTAAACAACTCAAAGATCCATAGCTGGGAAGAGCTGGTACATGCTTTCCTCACTCAATACAACTTTCAGTCTCAGATGGCTCCTGATCGGTATTAAATTACCAAGATTAAGAAATAGTCTAACGAGTCGTTTAGAGATTATGCTCAAAGGTGGAGACGCCTGGATGCCCAAGTTAGTCCTTCCATGACAGAATCAGAGATGGTCATGACTTTTATGGACATACAAGAAGCTCCGTTCTATGAAAGAGTTTAAGCCAGCATTGGCAAACCATTTTCTGAAATGGTCAAACGTGGGGAGATGGCTGTGATGGGATTGAAGTCCGGAAAAATTCAAGACCTATGTAAGACCCCAACTTTTTGAAAAAAGATGTGTTTTCTATAATTATCATTTTTTAATATTATGGAATGAATTTAATATAATGTTATAGTTGTGGGTAGTATTTATAAATTTTGCAAAGTAAGCAAGTGGATATATAATATTCAATTGGTCGGGGAATATTTTTTTTAGCAGGGAATATTCGTACAACGGAACAATCATTGGTGGACCCCACAACAGAATTATTGTCGGATTGAGAAAACGACAAAAATATTTTTTTAAAATAACGGCGGAAGTTTTATTGTTAACTGTTGAAACACCCGGTGTTAAAAGTACAGTAATACGCGTGGTTGCATAGTAGCACACGGTATTGATTATTAAGGCTTACGTGAGAAGTCACTCAATTTTGCTTATTTTATGGACCCCCATTTACCTATTTTTCAAAATAATCGGTATAAATTATTTTATATAATAAAAGTTGGGCCCACTGGAAGAAAATTGAATTATGGGGAGGTGAAATTGTAGTGTCTCGGGTAGGAGAAATGATTTGATTGTGGTGGATGATTTTGGTACTAATAGATATATATATATATATATATATATATTATATAACATGTGGGAAAATAAAGTGGTGGTAGTAGTTTGGCAGGATATGTGTTGTTTTTCAAAGTTTCCACTTTATTGATTGATAATCCTATAATGCTACCAAATTTATGAGTGAGGCCATTTTCTCATTGGTTAATGTCCTCAAGTGGTCGTGTCATAGGTTTGTTTTTCTTCTCTTTTAATTGGCCAGCACCTTGAAAAATGATGCGAGTGGTAGGATTTGTTTTAAACATAGCATGTGTTTATAAATATATATATATATTATATTTTATTTGTTAGTTGATTAAAATCGATTCTACAAAAAAAATTTCATCCATGAATAGTGCCCTTCCATTCTCCTATAAATAGAAGCTCATTCCTTCATTATTTCTTACAAATTCACTAAAACTCTAGAGAGAGAAAATTATAGAGAGAAAGAAGAAAAGTATTCTACTACTTCCCTACTCTTATATCCAGTTTCTTTTACTTAGTGAGGGTATTATTTCTTTTGTATTCATGAAGAGAACTTCATTATTCCATTATTTATTATTCTCATTAGAATAACTCAGATACGCTGTGCTACCCTATACTCTGTGAAATTCTTCCATTATTCCATTCGTTATTATTCTCGCTGAATATCTTATGCATGCGTTTACTGTAAACACGGATCCGTCTTTATTATATTTGCTAGAATATCATGTGCATGCGTTTTTGTGGGACCGATTCCGCCTTTATTATTATTCTTTGAATATCACGTATGTGCGTTTCTGTTTGGACTCGATTCCGCCTTTAATATTCTCGTTGAATATCCCGTGCATGCATTTTACTTTGGACCTGGTTCCGTTAATTATTATTCTGTTGGAATAACCTGCATGTGCGGTCTATCGCATGCCTGATGATTTCTTTTGTTATTCCATTCCTTATTATACTCAGTTGGTTAAAGTTTTAACTTCTATACTCCATGAAATTAGTGGAATATTCTTGATATTTGCACTTCATCCAGTATCTTTTCATGGAAATATTCTTCTGAGAAATCTTGAATTTTACTCTACAAAGAAGTATAATGTTGACAATTTGGACGTTATTAGTTCCTGAATAAATTAATTCTTGAACTTGTTTTATTGAATTCTTATATCATTGTCATCATCCTCATGTTTATATTTTTTTAAAAGTCATCTGTGGCCTGTAGTGCATAGATGGACTTGGTATGATTATGACCAGGGATTATTTGGTGTAATCATGACCGCAACGTTATAAATGATGTGGTAAAAGTCCTCATTGGCCCGTAGTGCATTGATGGACAGTTGTTGGCATGATCATGACTATTAATGAATACACGAATGTCCTTGGCCCGTAGTACATGGATAATTTGTGGTCGTGATACTAAAGAATATCCTTGGCCGTACTGCAAGGGTGATTCGATGATGTGGATTATTTATTAAGCTGAGTCTCAGCGATAACAATGATGAAAAATCTTTTAAATCATAAAAGATAGTAGATTTTATTCTCTACTTGACTCTTTTAATGGATTGCTTGTTCGGCTGCAGTTAAACTTGATATCTATTGTATTTTATCAGTTTAACATTGTTGAAGACTAATGATAACTTGTTCTGCATTATCTTAGTCATAATATTTCTTACTGGGCTAGTTGAGCTCACCATTTCTTTCACTATTCTCTTCAAGAAATGAGAATATAGCTGGGACGAGTCAGGGAACATAGTGATGGACCAGATGATAGTATTAGTAGTCCTCATGATTTTGTTAAATAGTGTGACAATAAATGTAATGAGGACTTATTCTGAGAGTGGGTATTGTCTAGAAGATAATATTTGTATTAAAACTCACAGCTCTCTTGTTGTATATTAAAGATTGTATTTGTATTCATACCATGTATTTGGCGACTCAGAATAGGTGATGTATACCTATTTTGGGGGAGTCACAGTTGGTATCAAAGCTTAGGGATATGATCCCTGGCTAAGATGTGAGAATAGAACTAGGAAGGGAGAGATGGGGAATTCCTTCGCTAGTATGACCTACCTAAGTTTTTTTTGGTATTTAATTGGTTGGTCAGAATATAGGGATAATATGTTATATGTCAATTAACCTTTTGTTTTGTGGCAGTATCTGAAAATGACAGCCAAGAATGTTGAGAATAGCAATGGAGCACAAGCGACCATTGATTCACCACATATCAATAATCAGGATAATGTGCATCAGAAAGGCGTCAATCCTCATGCAAACAACAACACTGACCAAATAATGAATGATGGAATGTTCAGAGGCTTTATGCAATTCATGCAACAACAGGCGAGAGCGGCTCCTGTCCAAAATGTAGGTGAAAACACTGGAAACTCTCAGATGGTCATCGCTAAATAGTTCAAGGAGCTGGGACCACCGGAGTTTATTGGAGAGCCAAAACCACTTAAGGCGGAAGCATGGATAAAGCAGATCACTAAGATATTTGATGTCTTGGGATGCTCCGAGGAGCAAAAGGTTCCCTTTGCCTCCTTTATGTTGCGAGGAGAGGCAGATTACTGTTGGGAATCGGTAAAGCGTACTCAACCTGCCGCACTGAAAATGTCTTGGGAAAAGTTCCAAGAACTATTCAACGACAAGTACTTTCCCGAAAGTATTCGTCACATGAAGGAGGTGGAGTTCATCAAGTTGGAATAGAATAATATGACCGTGTCGCAGTATAAAGCAAAGTTTGCTGAGTTGTCCTGGTTTGCATCCCACTTGGTCGATAATGAAGAGATAATGATGCGGATTTTTTTAAGAGGTTTGAAGCCGGAGATACGTCAACATCTTATTTCTCATAAACTGTGTTTGTATTCAGAAGTTGTAAATAGGGCTTAGTTAGTGGAGCAAGATAACGAGTCAACACTGTTACGTTTCGGCATAGAAACGCACAGCGAAAATTAAAATTTTAAAGTAATTTCCGAAACCCTAAAAATAGGATCCATGCGAAAAATAATTAATTCAGTGGTTTAGATATTATACCGATTATTAGATTTTCTGAAACACTCCAAATCTCCAACGCAATTCCTCACGGTACTACGTCTCTATGGTATCCACACGAACGCACGCAAATCGTCGAACGATTCTACAATAAAAGGAGCTGCGGTACTAGCCACCAAAGGAACAAGATTTTTGAACTTTTCTCTAGTCTCTCTCTAAGAGCGGCTAGGGTTTGTAAGTTTTTGATTGTTTTCTTAAGTGGCTGCTATATATCATATATATAGTAGTTAAAAGGTATTAATCAAAACCTAATTTTATAAAATTCGAATTTATATATATATATCTCTTAATTAATTCTTACTTAATTAATATACATATATACAAATTATCCTTTTAATTTAAATTCGTGATTTAAATACTATTAATCATATTAATATATTTAAATCCTTAAAATTTAAATTAATTCCCTTTAAATTACGTTCTATGTGTGACCTTATAGGTTATTATTACGTTGGCAATAATTTTAAAATCATATTATAAAATTATAAACAGTGAGCGGCATCTAGTAATGCATCACTGCTACCCAAGTAATAATAAGATCGATGATTCGATGCAACCTTTTTCATGACCAATGTTTCAATGTAATTTAATCCTTTTAACCTTAATATCATAGATTAAACTCGAGTCATGAAATGTGTCATACTCTTCATAATTTAATCTGAGTTTTCTTGATCAATGAGTAGACTATATGAAACAAATCTCTATTTGAGCATAGACATGCATTTCATAGTCCTACTCAATCAAGAGGCCTATGGATATCACCCATAATATATAGGATGGTTAAATACCATCTAGATCACTCATATTTCTCACACGATTCATGATGAACCCAATAATCACCTTTATAGTCCACCCTATTAAAGGTGACATTTGATGATATCAAAGTACATAAATTCTCGTGTAGTAATATAGCGATTTCTGGTCAGAGGACCATTACATCATTGTCACTATGAGAATTGCTAATGACACTTCGCATAATGCTCCATATAGAATTCTCATGGTGGGTCTATCCAGTACATCGTTCTCTAACATGTACCTATGCATTGACTTAATATCTCATATATTTATAACCAATGAGATTTGGTCATCAGTCAATCCACATACTAGTCTCAATGCATCATTGTTGTCCCATCAACAATGATACTCGACTAGGGACATTTAAGAACAATGATACTAATTGTAATTATAATCTCATGTTCAAGTCACATACTTGAAACTATATAATTTGTATCAATATTCTAAGGAATTTTATTATGTTAACAATTATATTACACAGTAAATAAAACCATAATAAAATCATTTATTTATTCAATCAAATATAATATCAAAACGTTAAGCAATTATATCAAATAATTGGCCTCTAGGGCATAAACTCTAACAAACGCAACCAAAAGAGAGCAGCCGACAAAATGATAATACCAGTGAGAGCAGTCATCGAAGCGGTGACAAAAAGCGTGAAGGGAATCAATGTGGGCGAAATGGTAACCACTTCTAATCAGTAATCGTGGCCAAAACAATAAAACGGACATTTCAAGAAGAGGAGATTCAACAATGATGGAAAGACGTCAGCACCAACACCCGTTGTTAAGGAAGGAGAACGACCACCTATCATATGCTTCAAATGCGGAGGGGAGGGACACATCAGTCCAAACTGTGCGATGTCGTCCAAAGCATGTTATAATTTTGGACGAGAAGGTCACTTAGCCCGATTTTGTCGTTCACCGAAGACAAGTTCAGCTAGGTTGGAGGCACCAAAGGCCATCCCAGAAAAGTCAAAGCCAGTAGTGCAATGGAGAGCGTTTGTTGTGACCTCCCAAAAAGCAAGGAACCCAAATGAGGTCATCACGGGTAAGCTTATCATAAATTCTAGCGAAGTCTATACTTTATTTGATACCAGTTCTACCCATTCTTTTTATTTCTCCTACTTGTGCTCAACGATTAAATTTGACTCCGGAGAAATTAGACTTTGACTTATCTGTGGAAACTCCATTGGGAGAAACCTTCATTACATCCACTATTTATAAGTCTTGTTTGGTTCAAATCGGTACCCTCACATTACCTGTCGATCTTATTTCATTGAAAATACTTGCATTTGACATGATTCTAGGGATTGATTGGTTAACTACTCATCATGCAAAAATTAATTATTTTCATAAGGTTGTTAGCTTTCATATTCCTAATCAACCTATTATGCGAATTCAAGCGACCAAACCATTAAAATCAATCACGGTCATCTCAAGCCATAAAGCTATTCGTTTATTGAAAAACGGATGTCAAGCTTTCTTAGCTCATGTCACGGATCTAAACAAAAATACGTTAGTTTTGAATGATATTTCTATTGTTAATAAATTCCCTGACATATTCTCTGAAGAACTTCCTGGCCTACCCCCAGAGCGTGAAATTGAATTTTGTATCAAACTTGAACCCGGTACAAAACCCATTTCCAAAGCCCCATATCGAATTGCTCCTATTGAACTTAAGGAGTTAAAGACTCAACTGCAGGAATTGTTAGACATTGGCTTTATTCGTCCTAGTACTTCTCCTTGGGGTGCTCCTGTTCTATTCGTGAAGAAGAAAGATGGAAGTATGCGACTTTGTATTGATTATCGGGAGTTGAATCATGTCACCGTAAAAAATAGGTACCCATTGCCGCGTATTAATGATCTATTTGACCAGTTGCAAGGAGCCAAATTATTTTTAAAGATTGATCTTCGTTCCGGATATCACCAATTGAAGATTAGAACATATGACATTCCAAAGACGGCTTTCAGAACTCGGTATGAGCATTATGAATTCCTAGTCATGTCCTTTTGATTAACTAATGCTCCTGCTGCCTTCATGGATATGATGAACCGAGTATTCAAGGAATATTTGGATCACTTTGTGGTCGTCTTTATTGATGACATCCTTATTTATTCCAAATGCCATGAAGATCATGAGCAACACTTGAGGCTGGTACTCCAAAAGCTTCGTGAATACAAGCTTTATGCCAAGTTGAAGAAATGTGAGTTCTGGCTTGAGGAAGTTGCATTCCTTGGGCACGCAGTATCAAATCATGGAATATCTGTTGACCCGAAAAAAATTGAAGCAATTCAAAGCTGGGAGCAACCTAAATCAGTGACCAAAGTACGTAGCTTTCTCGGTTTAGCTGGTTATTATCGGAGATTCGTGGAAGGATTTTCTCGAATTGCTACTCCATTAACTCAGTGACTCGGAAAGATAAAAAGTTCGGTTAGAGCGAGGAATGTGAGAAGAGTTTTCAAGAACTCAAGAGGAGACTCATTTCAGCACCTGTTCTGACAATACCATCTGGCTTGGAGGGATTTGTCATCTACAGTGATGCTTCGGGCAAAGGGTTGGGATGTGTTCTCATGCAATATGTCAAAGTCATAGCCTATGCCTCACGACAACTCAAAGAATATGAGAGGAATTATCCTACTCATGATCTAGAGTTGGCAGCTGTTGTCTTTGCACTTAAAATTTGGAGGCATTACTTCTATGGGGAGAAAGTGGAAATCTTTATGGATCATAAAAGCCTCAAATATTTCTTCACTCAAAAGGAACTTAACATGCGACAACGACGTTGGCTTGAACTGTTGAAAGATTATGATCATACCATCCAATACCATCCTGGAAAAGCGAACGTAGTAGCTGACGCATTGAGTAGAAGATCATATGCAAGTACGAGTGCGATATTGTCAACGCAAAGGCCCATTTTAACTCTATCTCATGGGTGCTATGCCAGAAGCAAGAATCGATGAAGAAGGAATACTTCGAGTCAACTCCAGACTTTGTGTTCCTAACGACCCTGTTTTAAAGTATAAAATCATAATGGAGGCGCACAACACACCGTTTCCAATCCATCTTGGGAGTACCAAAATGTATCATGATCTTCGTCATACATTTTGGTGGAGTAATATGAAGAGAGAGATAGCGTTGTTTATTTCAAGGTGTCTAATTTGTCAACGAGTAAAAGCGGAGCATCAAGTACCAAAAGGTCCATTGCAACCACTTGAAATTCCAGAATGGAAGTGGGAGCACATTACCATGGATTTCGTTACCGGTCTTCCTAAGACTTCTCAAGGCATAGATGCGATTTGGGTCATTATTGATAGATTGACCAACTCTACTCATTTCTTACCGATACGAGAAACTTATACACTTGAACGTGTTGCTCGTATGTACATAAACAAGATTGTAAGACTTCATGGTATGCCGGTATCCATAGTTTCTGATCGGGACCCAATATTCACTTCACGATTTTGGGTTAGTTTGCAAAAAGCTATGGGCACAAACTTACGATTTAGCTCGGCATATCATCCTCAGACGGACGGATAGTCGGAGAGGACTATCCAAACTCTTGAAGATCTATTAAGACTCTGTGTCCTTGATTTCAAGGGAAGTTGGGACAAGTTCTTACCATTGGTGGAGTTTTCCTACAACAACAGTTATCAAGCAAGTATTGGCATGGCTCCATTCGAAGCGTTGTATGGAAGAAAGTGTCGTTCTCCAAAGATCTTTGGGATGAGGTGGGTGAAGCAACGTTGTTGGGACCAGAGTTGGTACGTATGACTACGGAAAAGATTCAAACGATCCGGCAACATAGAAAAACCTCACAAGATCGACAAAAGAGTTATGCTGATCTTCATCGAAAGGATGTAGAATTCGATATAGGAGATCATGTGTTGTTACGTGTTGCTCCATGGAAAGGAGTTACGAGATTTGGAAAGAGAGGAAAGCTCAATCCTCGATTAATCGACTCATTTTTATTCCTCGATCAAGTAGGAACTGTGGCCTATAGACTCGCTTTACCGCCAAGTATGTCTCGTGTTCATAACATTTTTCACATATCCATGTTACATAAATATGTGGAAGACCCGACCCACATTATTGAGTTAGAACCGGACGAAATAGCAGAAGATTTGACATATGAAGAGGTTCCTATTCAAATCTTGGATAAGAAGGAACATATTCTACGCTCCAAGGTTATACCTCAAGTCAAAGTTTTGTGGAGAAACCACGATGTTGAGGAAATGACTTGGGAGTTAGAATCTGAAATAAAATCAAGGTATCCTTACCTCTTTGACATACCAGGTACGTACCCTAATTTCAAGGGCGAAATTTCATAAGAAGAGGAGGTTTTAAGACCCCAACTTTTTGAATAAAGATGAATTTTTTATAATTATCATTTTTGAATATTATAGAATGAATTTAATATAATGTTATAGTTGTGGGTAGTATTTATAAATTTTGCAAAGTACGCAAGTGGATATATAATATTCGATTGGTCGGGGAATATTCGCTTTTAGCAGGGGAATATTCGTATTTACCAAGACAATCATTGGTGGACCCCACAACGGAATTATTGTCGGATTGAGAAAACGACAAAAATATTTTTTAAAAATAACGGCGGAAGTTTTACCGTTAACTGTTGAAACACCCGGTGTTAAAAGTACAGTAATACGCGTGGTTGCATAGTAGCACACGGTATTGATTATTGATGCTTACGTGAGAAGTCAATCAGTTTTGCTTATTTTATGGACCTCCATTTACCTATTTTTCAAAATAATCGATATAAATTATTTTATATAATAAAAGTGGGGCCCACTAGAAGAAAATTGAATTATGGGGAGGTGAAATTGTAGTGTCTCGGGTGGGAGAAATGATTTGATGGATGATTTTGGTACTAATAGGCATATATATATATAACATGTGGGAAAATAAAGTGGTGGTTGTAGTTTGGGAGGATATGTGTTGTTTTTCAAAGTTTCCACTTTATTGATTGATAATCCCATAATGCTACCAAATTTATGAGTGAGACCATTTTCTTATTGGTTAATGTCCTCGAGTGGTCATGTGATAGTTTTGTTTTTCTTCTCTTTTAATTGGCCAGCACCTTGAAAAATGATGTGAGTGGTAGGATTATTTTTTTAACATAACATGTGTTTATATATATATATATATATATATATATATATTATATTTTATTTGTTAGTTGATTAAAATCGATTCTACAAAATAATTTCATCCATGAACAGTGCCCTTCCATTCTCCTATAAATAGAAGCTCATTCCTTCATTATTTCTTACGATTTCACTGAAACTCTAGAGAGAGAAAATTATAGAGAGAAAGAAGAAAAGTATTCTGCTACTTCCCTACTCTTATATCTAGTTTCTTTTACGGTAAGTGTAAAAACCCAAAACCCTAATAAGACTCGTATGTATAAAGCCCGTTATATAAATAAAATTTCTCTATTCTGAATGAGTTACTTGTTATTATATACTTGGTTTGACAAAATTGACCAAATAAATTTTTATCCGAAAAACGACGTGCTTGACACCTCGTGCTTAATTTTTTTTTTTCCATAATCGGACTTTTTGGTAAAATTATTTTGACAAGTTACTTTGTCGTGCTTACACTGACAAAACGCTTTGTCGTGCTTGTTAGGATTAGTGAGAAATTTAGGTTAGTAAACCTAGGTTAACAAACCCTAACCCTAATTAGCAAAACCCTAAACCTAGTTTATAAATTAAACCCTAATTAGCTAATCTAACCCTAACTAGCTTATGTTAACAACTAATCATGGTTAGTAAACTTCTATTAGGTACTAATTAACATTACTTAACATTCCTAATCATTAGAAACAAAACCCTAATCAAGATTAGTGAAGATTTAAACCTAATTAAGCTACTAATTTGATCAACTAGCTCACAAGTAGGTTGAGCGCCACCATTTCAAGTTCCAAAACATCAGATGACATGCTTCCAAACTCCCAAGCAGCAGAAGAGTCACAAATCAGATCTTTATAGAGGCAAGTAGGGGGAAAATGACCAAAAAGCCAAGTTGAAGAATTCTATAAATAGGAACCTTAAGGCTGAGCAAACTCACGAATTCTTAAAGCCTAGATACACTTATAAACCTACCATATCAAGCCCGGGTGTTAACAGCAACAAGATCAGAAGATAGAATCAAGAATTGCTCAAGTTAAGGTGCAAGCCCTAGTTCATAAATTTCTCTTTGATCTTATGTTAGATTTGTTGTTTAGATGTTTAGAATATTGTATTAGGATGTTAAAAAGTATGCTAGAGTGGTAGAACAGATTTTCATAACATCTAGATGCCTTAATTAAGCATTTTATGAAATCTAAAAATTTTGAAAAAAATGGTCTGACAGCCGAATGTCAGGGCTTTTCGATTCATGTGTGTTTATGATTTGGTCTGTTAATTAATTGGTATTTGTAGCCTATAAGTAGGTCTTTAATCTAGAAAAGAAAATAGGTTCATATAAACCATAGATTCCAAGATATAAGCAGTCAAAGTGGGTTGACCGTTCACGGAAGTTGGTTTTCTAGGTTGCCCAGAAAGCTCAAGAACAGTTAAACCAGCTAGTTTAACCGACCTTTTTAATCGTCTTCTGATTGTTAATTGTTTAAGTTTTTTTTTTATATATTGGTACCCTGTTATACATACTACATATCTATGATCTTCAATCGAACAAATAACTCATAAGATTACCGGAATTATTGGTCAAAAGTAGTTGACCGAGCATTACCAAGTTTCTGGGGTTTTTTCCCAGAAACTAAAGAACACGAAGAACAGTTGGTAGCTGTACTTTGACCACCATAAATAGAGACCTTAGATTTAAGATCTGTTCATGTTAATGTTATATATATATACCCTGACATACAGATTACATGTTACAACAAACACAACATACATCTAATACACATAATCAAAGTTATTCAAGCCACAAAACCGTTGACCGGCAATGACCACTGTCCTGGGCTACCCAGAAACCCAAGAACAGCTCTGACAGTAACTTTGAACCTTTATAATTTCTTGTTAGATGTAGATTAAAGCCTGATTATTGCTTGATCTTGTACTATTGTAGGAGTACTACAACACCAATATTTGATCTAACTAAAAATCATTACCAGTAACGAATTATTTGATGGTCAAACCGTCACTCGACCACCACCAAATCTACGCCTAAAAAACTCAAGAACACCTACAACGACACTTTCTGTCACTGTAGAGCTTTAGCGACGGACATAAATTATTTTCTTTAAAAATAAATTATAAAAATTAGAAATAATTAATAAATAAATATAAAAATAGTTTTAAAAGTTATTATAAATTATTTCTAATATTTCTACAAAAATGTAATAATTATTTTATTTTATTTAGATATTATTTATAATTAACTTATTAATAAAGTAATTAGAATAATTACTTTTAAATACTAAATAATTATTTAAAAATATTATTATTGAAATAAAATCATAATAAATGATTATAAATTATTTAATAATATTAAATAATGTTTTATAAAATTTTAGTAAATATAAATTACTTATAAATAGAGATAAATGATTTAAAAATCATTTAAAAGATAAATAAATATTTTAAAAATACTTTAAACCTTCTAAAAAATATTATAAGGATAATTATTAAAAATATAACCAAATTTTATAAATAAAATTTAGTTCATTTATCAGAGGAATTAAAAGTCAAATCTAACCTGGTATTAAATAGATGTTTTATTTGAGTATTGTTATCAATACTAACGTGTTAGATTTATATTTATAAACGTCATAGGTACTTATTAGCCTTCGAATAGCATAGCTTGACTGATCTACGCTCAGGCAAGTCTCCTATATCCAATTTATTACTTATGCAAAATTTATTAACCCTGTTTATTCGCTGAACAAGATTCTATCTTGATATACTGTTGATATAATATACCTACATTGAATTACCTATTATTGAAAAGTTATTGTTATAGTTCCAGCATGACTAAGAAATGAATTGTTTATTCATATTATATTGTTTATTGAGCATAAACTGTTGTGTCAAACCAAATTGTTTTGGTAAGACAATCTTATACTGAAGTTGAGTATCCCGTAAGGAAGCGAAGTTTAGTCAATGAATATATTGACAGTAAATTGTAAGTGTATTTTGAGCACTGTAGGTGATATGCATACTCCTAGGATGTTGAATAGGTTGATCCCCTATCTCACATCTGAATAAAATTTTTAAGTCTTTGTGACTGACAGAAATGATAAAAATTCCAGAACTAGTTAGAATTAGAAATCCAGAAATGGTAACAACTATCAGTCGAAATTTGAATTGTTATAATTCTTCAAATCCTATATTGTTATAAATATATAACTTGCTGAGCATGTCATAGCTCACCCTTGCAAATTATTCCCTTTGCAGTTTTAGATGGTAATCCTGAAACATATGGAGTAGATAAAGGGAAGCGTCCCTACATATATTAGATTATATTCATGTCTGTATGAATACCTTGTAATAAGAACTCGTTATGAGAATTTTGTAATCGAATCATAATATTATGATATATATAACATCTTTTATTTCTGCAACCGTGTTTTCTTACATATATAGATGTAAAGTAAGATGTCTTCTATTCTAGTTGAGATCCTTGGGAACTATTTATCTGAGTGAGGGTGTTAATAGCATGGACTGTTCATGTTGTTATTAATACTCTGAATTTCAGATAGATGGTTACTATCGATACGATAGTATATATTCGCATGATATAGACTATACATCTGGGTGAGGGTATTAGTAATATGGATTGTTCATGTTATTACTGATACTCTAAATTTTGGATAGATAGACTCTAGTCACATATACAGTTCATATATTCAAGTGAGGGTATCCAAACACAGTAATATTTCTCTTGGGAATTAGCATCTCATTATGGATACCTGTGAATCTTGAATCTATGGGAATTATATCGATAGTCCCTCTATCTAATGTAATATTTTAATCGATACCATGGGTGTATAGATTTAAATGCATTGTGTTAATTCTCTCAGAAACACCATAATAGGATACTGCGGGAGTATAGGTATGGGGGTGTTACAATTTTGGTATCAAAGTTCTTAAGGCTATAGATATAAGGAAGAGTTTTCTTAGTATATAGTCTTCGAGTCCGTAAAATTTTTAGAAAGACATATAAAATATAACATTAAAATTATTATGTTGTGTAAACCTTTATACCAGTATTTATGGAGTTTTCTTTTATAGATGGCCAACTCCAATGCTGAAGAAAGAGTGATAGTAATCAATCCATCATAAATAGAGTCTTTTATAGCTAGTGATGCAGAAGAAGAAGAATTGCTTCATGATCAACAACTGCTTGATGCTGAAGAAGAAGAAGAAGAAGATCTAGTGGCTGGACAATTAATGAGAATAGATGAGCATGATGAGGCAATGGCATCACTACTGCAGACAACAGAATGTGAGAACAATAAGATGAAGTTTAGGGCGGATTTAGCTGAGTGTATGCTAATGGATGAAAGGAGTCATAGTCATCGACTGAAAGTACAATTGCACCATGCACATAGGAGCAGGAGGGAAATTCAGTCAAGGTTTCTTAAAACATCTTTGGGAGTTCGAGATACTTTTAATGATTTGCAGCGTCGTGTAACTCGATATCCAGTAGAGGAGAAGAAAGCTGCTTATCTCATCGATCGATCTGTGGTTTGTCACATGATCCAAGATTCCTTTGATGATATCAATGAATTCTAGAGAGCAATATAGGTGGTTGGATGCTATATACTAGTAAAATAAAGAAGCATTCAAAGTTTGTAATGAAAGTTGTACCCTATAAGATACTAGTATGTTTAAAGTTGTTGTAAGACTGTGAGTTATAAATAAACAATATGTTTTGGTTATATAAGAATCTTATGTGAATCTTTGTTGTTGTTTTATAGAAACATGCCACCAACCAAAAGACCCCAAAGAGAAATGAATAATGAGGATAATCCTACTCAACAGTTAGTAGATATGATGTTAGGAGTAATAAACAGACCTGTAAACCAAAATACATCCTTTAAAGACTTTAAATTAGTTGGACCACCTGAATTTAAAGGTACATTAGAAACTGTAGATGCACAGATTTGGATTTCTAAGATAGAAAAATTCTTCTTAGTAACTAATGTTAGTAATAACCATAAGACAACTTTTGCAACTTTCTTCTTGAAGGTTTAAAGGTATGGGGGTGTTACAGTAAGGGGTATTATTTCTTTTGTATTCATGAAGAGAACTTCTGTTATTCTATTATTTATTATGTTGGAATAACCTGTATACGCGGGCTACCCTATACTTGGTAAAATTCTTACATTATTCCATTCGTTATTATTCATTGAATATCCTCGTCATGCAAGGCTTTTACGACCGGGACTGATTCCGCCTCTTTATTATTCTCACTTGAATATCCTCGTGCATGCATTTTACGCCGGACTTGATTCCGTCTTTATATTCTGCTGGAATGTCTTGTCTATGCGTTTTACGCCTGACCTGATTCCATCTTTATTATTCTATTGGAATATCCTGTTTATGCATTTTACGTCGGACCTGGTTCTGTTAATTATTATTATGTTGGAATAACCTGCCTGTGCGGTCTATCGCATGTCTGGTGATTTCTTCTGTTATTCCATTCCTTATTATACTCAGTTGGTTAAAGTTTTGGCTTCTATACTCCATGAAATTAGTGGAATATTCTTGATATTTGCGCTTCATCCAGTATCTTTTCATGAAAATATTCTTCTGAGAAATCTTGAATTTTACTCTACAAAGAAGTATCATGTTGACAATTTGGACGTTATTAGTTCCTGAATAAATTAATTCTTGAACTTGTTTTATTGAATTCTTATATCATTGTCATCATCCTCATGTTTATATTTTTTTGAAAGTCATCTGTGGCCTGTAGTGCATAGATGGACTAGGTATGATTATGACTAGGGATTATTCGGTGTAATCATGATCGTAACGTTACAAATGATGTGGTAAAAGTCCTTATTGGCCTGTAGTGCATTGATGGACGGTTGTTGGCATGATCATGACCATTAATGAATACACGAATGTCCTTGGCCCGTAGTACATGAATAATTTGTGGTCGTAATACTAAAGAATATCCTTGGCCGTAGTGCAACGGTGATTCGATGATGTGGATTATTAATTAAAAGTGAGTCTCGGCCGATAATTGATGATGAAAAACCTTTTAAATCATAAAAGATAGTAGATTTTATTCTCTACTTGACTCTTTTAATGGATTGTTTGTTCCGCTGCAGTTAAACTTGATATCTATTGTATTTTATCAGTTTAACATTATTGAAGACTAATGATAACTTGTTCTGCATTATCTTAGTCATAATATTTCTTACTGGGCTAGTTGAGCTCACCCTTTCTTTCACTGTTCTCTTCAGGAAATGAGAATATAGCTGGGACGAGTCAGGGAACGAAGTGATGGACCAGATGAT
Source organism: Panax quinquefolius (assembly GCA_020205615.1). Classification (NCBI taxonomy): domain Eukaryota; kingdom Viridiplantae; phylum Streptophyta; class Magnoliopsida; order Apiales; family Araliaceae; genus Panax; species Panax quinquefolius. The sequence goes on along the minus strand of CM035164.1, from coordinate 69,672,025 downwards.
AGTATTAGTAGTCCTCACTATCCTGTTAAATAGTGTGACAATAAATGTAATGAGGACTTATTCTGAGAGTGGATATTGTCTAGAAGACAATATTTGTATTAAAACTCACAGCTCTCTTATTGTATATTAAAGATTGTATGTGTATTCTCTACCATGTATTTGGCGACTCAGAATAGGTGATGTATACCTATTTTGGGGGCGTCACAACCTAGCTGCCCTTAAAGCTGTTGCTAATCACATCCAATCCGGAAATTATGGAAACAACCCCCGGAGGGTCCATAAAAAGAAAGAGGAAGATGTTTCCCAGATACTACAGGGTCAAAAAGGCAATCAGAACATGCCTATTCAAAGGAGAAAATACACTCCCTTTCAAGCACAGTCTGCGAACCCTCCAATACCAAAAGGTGGAGAAGTCAAACGCCCTCGAGTGTTCACACCCTTAGGGGACACCCTCGAGAACATTCTCAATCTTCCGACAACACGAAGAAAAAATTACATCTTCTTCCACCAAATGAATTTCTAATGGATGGGGTTTCAATGCTGCTCAGAAATGTGTTTATCATGCCGGGGCACCTGGACATGATACTCAGGATTGTTGGGCCTTGAAACACAAGATCTAAGACCTGATAGATAATGGCGAGATCGTGGTCACCAAACCAGATCAACCTCACGTTCAAGATTACCCTCTTCCTAAACACAAAGAAGAAGAGGTCAACATGATCAATTGGAGCAATGGACAAAATTCCAATTTCAACTATGAATCCTCCCAGACCCTCAAAGATGGTGTTGACAAATGGGATTATTCCAAGTTCCAGTTCACAATGGAATGAAAGATGAAAGCTCTATGCAAGCAAATTGAGAAATTGGCAGAATTGATGACTTATCAACATCAAGTGACACGCCAGTTAGTCAGCCAGGAGCATGCCAGTCTCCTACCTCTTGTCATTAATATTCCCTCATCACTTTCAGAAAATGAAATGCTGGAAGATGAAGTGACAAAGAGAGCAAATGCCAAAGCCCGTCGGGATTTTGCCAACAAAAGGGAATTCACCTATTTAGGCCAACCTATGGAGGAAATCCTTCAGATGTTAATAAATGAAGGAAGGATCAGTTCCCTTCTACCTCCAATCAACCCCCGTTTAGGACGGTACAATTCTGATGGAGTATGTCAATATCACTCCCATTCTCGCGGTCACAGCACAGAAGAATGTTGGGCACTCCGCCACCTCATCTAAAATCTAATTGACAGTGGTGTCCTATACCTAGCGGACGATGATACTGTGTTACATGCAAGTGAGAATGGAGGACCTACTAAGTGGAAGAGTGTGGTAGCAGTCATATCCACTGAAACTGATGGGGCTAACAGATTACTCACAATGCCAACAATTCAACTCAAGGGAAGCAACAATCCTTTGAAAGTGTCCGCTCCTGAGCCAATCAACTTGCCGTACAGAGCATAATATTATATTGTTAGCTTGCGCAAGGTTCCATGGAATTATGGAGAAGGTGAAGGATCCACCTCACATACCACTGCTACAGTGTCGAAGGAAAATCCACTGTATCTTCCCCAACGGGTGATGAAGTCTACCATCAAATCAAAGGGGAAAATACCTATGGAGAAGATTGAAAAATTCCTCCGCACTATGGGTCATCACGAAGCTAAAGGGATTTTAAGCTTGAGAGAAGCTCCACATCAGATTTCATTTTTAGACTTAGTCATAACTTCCGAGGATCACCTGAAGGTCTTGTTGAAGGTTTTAGAAGAAGCCTATCTATCAACATCAGTTGATACGGAAAAATTTCAACATCTGGTTGATCACATTTTCAACAACAATGTGATATCCTTCACTGATGATGACATACCGCCCGAAGGGACCACCATTCTGTAAGTCGCAGATATCATGGTCTTGTCCTCCGGATACATGCTAGCTGGAGTCTTGATAGATGGAGGTTCATCTCTAAATATCTGCCCATACGCTACCTTGGTGAAGATGAATATCAATTTCAACCGATTCCGGAGTAGCCATACCGTTATCAAAGCTTTTGATGGAGCCCGCCGGAATTCGGTCGAAGTAATTGAACTGCCAATCGAAATTGGTCCCCATACATTCTTCGTATCCTTCCACGTACTCAAGATAGATTTGGGATACAACCTGCTCTTGGGACGACCATGGATTCATATGGCAGGGGACTCCACTCTTCATCAACAACTGAAATACGTTATCAACAATAGCCTGGTCACGGTCAATGCTGAACCAGAATGTCCTCAACACGGGGACATGCCATTCATCAACGCTAATGTAGATGTTGAACTGATCCATTTTCATGCCTCGGAAGTAAGCAATACCCAATACCATGCTATTGGAATGCCACCTCTCACACCCAAGATTTCTGATGAAGTGATGGCTATAACGACCGAGAGATTCGGATCTTATTATAAAATGATTTTATTAAATTAAATAATAATAAAATTCTATTCTATGTGTTATCAAGATGGTTGTCATTGTATAACCTATTGATGTTAGAATGTCGTAGTATTTGAGCTACGTGAAAAATTAAAGTGTTTGAATTTCAAAGATGAAAATAAAAGTTTTTCGAGAAATTTTTTGAAAAACACTATTCATCGGTAGTTGCTCGAAATTTATTTTTGAATTTCTGAGAAATACGTAATGATAGAATGATAAGGTAAGATGGATTATGTAATAAAAAACTAGTTATGGAAAATGTAATATTTCGCTTGCGGACTTGATTTATAAACGTTAAGGAAGGCGAAGTAGTAATGAATAAGTAATAATTGTATAATACTTAGGTATTGTACAAAGGTAATGAAAACGAGTATAATACGAAGTATTATACGAGTTTGTATGAAGGATGAAATATCATATATAAATTCTATATGAATTAGAATACGAAAATAATACATAAACTATTTATATATGTATTAAGTAATGTTAATGGACTTGGAAAGCTTGATTGGAATTACTACAAGTCCAAGTGAATAAAATATTAAGGCCCAATTATTAATTAATAAACCAACTAGTGTTTATTAATGCAAAGCCCAAGGATTTATTTAATCCAAGCCCAAGCTAGAATCCATGAGTTGTAATGACCCATGGGGCAAACCATATTAATATGGTAAGTATGGTGACCAAGTTAATGTGGTGACCAAGTTAGGAGTAATGACAAAGTAATAGAAGTAATGGCCAAGCATAGGATAAGAGTTGTGATTAGCAAGTAATGAATAGTAAGGAGGTGGCTTAAAGGAGGTAGGAAGATTTAATGACTCAATTACCCTAACCTTGTAAATTCTATAAATAGAAGGAGCTTGCTAGCCATTTAATACTTGTTCAAACAATCTAGCATATTATAAAGTGCTTAAGTGTTAGAGAGAATAAGCTAGAATAAGGAAATATGGATTAAGGAACATGAATGTTAAGAAGTAAGAAGAATGTGTAATTAATGATCTTAAGCCACATAAGTTGGTAATAAGTCATTTAAGCTAGCATAAGTTATAAACTTATGTGAAAGTATTATGAACTTATAATGAGTTTATTAAGAGAAGTGATATGAATGTAAAAAGAACTTATATGATCATATGTATCATGAATACATAAGTAAAATTATATGTTAAGAACATATAAAGTATGATGATTAACAAACTTTAATTGTCATAAGTCATGAATAATAAAATGTTAAGAAGTTTATAATTTGATAAGTTATAAGCTCATGAAGAATAAGTCTAAAATCCAACAATGAATATAAGTTGTTGTAATAAGTATGTTGAGATGTTCACATGATGAATGGAATTCATTTGTAATGTTGAACAAATCATAAGAATGAACATTTACCAGAAATTGCACGATTGGACGATAATCGTCGAATTCATAAAATTCTCGGAATAGAAGTCAAATTTTGTGTTTGAACTCGGAACTATTGTTTTCCGATGGAGATAAGTCATATTTGGCATTTAAGAGCTGCGAACTCGAAAAATGACCGGATTCCGACTTAGAATGAAGAAACGAGCGTTGAACGTTCACGAACGTTTATCGTTTTCGTTAAAAATTAACCAATAGGTGAATTTTTAGCAAACGGAGTCAAATAGATAAAATTCTTATATGAACGCATAGAATACGTAATTTGTGAACCGTAGGCTCTTGAATGAGCCAATTCGGACTTATAACGAAGAAGTTACGAGTCCAAAAATCTCATCTTTTGAAAAATCTGTCAAACTTTTCGGTGGCACAGAGTCTGCGTCGCGGCGCGACTCCAAGCCATTTAGCCGGCGCCACAGCTCGACACATAACAAAGAGACTCGCGCCGCAGCGCCGAGTCCAGAATAATGCCCCTATTAACGCACGCCGCAGCGCGAGATGCAAGTATAAAGTCGGTGCCGCAACGCCAACCTCAGAACAAGAATAGTAATGAATGTTTTTAATTTCAAAGAAAGGAAAGTTAATTGATTTAAAATTAAACACAACCTAAGGAATGTAATGTAACATTGTTAAACTTTGTTAAACCTTAAGGATGTTGTATAAAGGTTAAGATAACCTAGTCGAATATAAATGCAAGGATAAGGATAAACCTATGACGGCCCCGAATCCGAGGTCCCGAATCACCGCGGATCCGGTTCGATCATTCTAACACTATACAACTATATTTGCGGAAGATATAAACATAAATTGTTTATACATTAAACTTACACATAATCCCCAAGGTAGAGTAACCTTAACTTAATACACAATTCATAACTTGTCTATCACATAACATTATTATTATACAACTATTACAAAACTAATCTCGCACATAAACTAAAGCTGGAACTGTCTTGGACCTTTCCTTGTATCCGACGTATTCGCCTTAATCTGCAATGTTTTATCGTGATATAGCAAGGCTGAGCATAAGGATTGCCCAGCAAGTTTAAGTTCAATAATATAACGATATATCATGATTGAAAGAATCTGAATAATAAGCTGGCTATAATTCAACAATATAATTGTGAACTAAAGCAGAACAAATTTATGAATCGAACAAGTATTATACATGAACAAATATATCTGAACCAACCGGTAATGAAGGTGATCAGCCTTTCATACCTGACTTATACATGCAATATGTACAGAGTACAATTATACATGGCAATCAGCAATGATTAACCATAAGCTTATCCGAATAAAACAACTCTTAGTATAGTTAAGTAAATATAAACTTGCCTGAACCGTTGATTACCGCAACGCAATTTATAATGCTTTATCCGAAGACCTAATATTAGTAATATATATCTCCAATATTAGAATAATATCATCACAATATAATACTATAATATATTTTACATAGAATAACCTAAACACATTAACACATAATCCTATCATTCTATACAACACATAAGACTCGGTATCAAGTCAAACTATTTCAGTCTAAGTTGAACCCGACAAAATTCTAACATCCCGACGGTCTAGTCGGACTTTTATCGAGTCTAAGTTCAATTAAACTCTGCCTAAACACTTAACAATTAACTTAAATAATTTTAATATCAGTCGAAATATTTTTCCAAGTCTCATAATAATTTTTAAATAATTATTATTATTTATTATAAATTTTCAATCATTAAACACGTATTTAAATGAATTAAATACCACATAATTACTTTATCATTAATATTTATTTATTATCAAATATTAATGAAATACATGTCATAATATTATAATATATTTATAATATCATAAAAGTATTTTTAATACTTTAAAATCACATTTATATGATTTTTAAACTATTAAATCCATTATCCAATAATTGCTTTTAATATTAAAATATTAATATTTTCATGACAAAATATCAAAAGTTATATTTTATAACTTCAAATATTTTTCTAACACTTAAATCATTTTTATATAATTTATAAACCATTAATTCTATTTTTCCATAATTTATTTAATATATTTATTAAATAAACTAATTACCATTAATATTGATTAATTAATTAAACTCATCACAAAATATTAAAAGTCACTAAAAATAACTTAAAATATTTTCTTTTACCATAATATTATTTTTCATAATTTTTCATGTATTAAAATCATTTTTAAATCATTTATTTAATATTATAATTAAATAAATTAAATACCATTTATATTCCAAAAATATAAAATATTTTTGAAATATACTCTAAATAATTAAAAACTATTTTTCGAAATTTAAAATAATTTTTCGAATTTATTATGTATTTTTTAATAATTAAAAACCATTTTATCTATTTTTTAATTAATTTCCGGAAAATAATAATAATAAATCGTCTCTAAAAAATCCCTCTATAGCGGATGCAATCGCCGCTATAGGTGTTCTTGGTGTTCTTGATGTCTGCCCAGATCTTCATACACATTTAACAAGGTAGGTGGTTTGCCGTTGCATAGATTCGGGTTACTGTCGATTTCTGGGTTTTCTATTTAGTTAGGATTGTAGTACTAGTGTCATACCACAATCACCAACTGGTATCATATAAATTACATCAAACAACAAAGAGATCAAAGTCTGTAAAAACCATGTCAGACGTGTTCTTGAGTTTCTGGGCTGCCCAGAAACTCAAGCAGTGCAAAGGTCCATTTTCGAGCCTTATTTAATCTGATTTCTAATCATGATTTAAGTGGTTTAATGATGTCAGATCGTAGTATGTATGTCATATAACAACATCATAGCATTAAATCAACCTAATGAAATCACAAGTGCAAGATAATGGCTGGTCAAACTAGTAGTCAAGAACTGCCTTTGAAGATTCTGGGTTACCCAGAATCTTCATACGGTGGTGATGGTCAACGCTTATTTGACCGGCTATAACATTGTTTATGTTATGGATCTTGGTGATATAAAGATTTTAACTTGTAGTATACATACCAGACTACAATATAACAACAACAACGTGGCTAAAATAACAATCCACAGCAAGATTCATGGCCAAACAAAACTTGTCAGACTAAATCTAGAAATTCTGGGCTGCCCAGATTTCATTTCCGGGAACGTTCAACGCCTTTTGACCAAGTATAACTGACGATCTAGACTTGATCTGACCCTTATTCTAGGTTTAGATCACAATCCTAATGACGTAGAACAGATCCAAAACATAAAACACATAAAACAGTTAACACATAATGATCTATAAGCTCTGACATATGGCTGTCAGGTTATAATTTTCCAGTTTTCCAGATTTTTGAAAAATGCTTGATTCGTGCATCTAAGTGTTATAGATCCATGATCTATCAACCCAGATCACTTATAGACACCCTATTAAACATAAAATCATGAGATTTCAAATTTTAGGGTTCATACCACTTTGAGCCTTGATTTTTAATTCTGGTCATAGTGATCTGATCTACGCAAGCAATGAAGTGTTCCTGGCTTGGTTTCTCACTCTATCTCACTCTAGATTTCGAAAGTGAAGAGAGAGAATGCTAAATAAAGTAAGCTACTTTACTTATTTCTTACCATTAATATAATAGATTCAATGTATAAGGCTGAGATGCTGCTGATATTAGAGCTATATGGCACATGGAGTGGGTAGGGTCAGTCACTAACTCAATTCTTTAGCAATATATGCAAGCTACCATCAATAATTCAACAAAGGGCATAATAGTCATTTTGCTATTAAATTTAATGGCATTTTTGACAAATGGCCAAACCCTTAGGGTTTAGGGTTTAGAACATTTGGGGCTTAGGGTTTGAAATATTTAGGGTTTACCAATTTAATTTTCTAAAATTTCCATTTTAGGTTTTAAAAATAGAAATTGAATATTTCTAAATTATAAATTAAAATTTTCTAATTATATAAAAATTTCTTAATCATTACTTAAATATTGATAATTAGGATCAATAATTCCTAATTAAAATCGCTAATTAAGCAATTAGGGTCAAAATGGTCATTAGAGTTTATAAAACCACTAATTAGGGTTTTCTAATAGAAAAATAAATTTTCTAATTTAGATATTAAATTTTAGTAATTAAATTAGGGTTTCCTAATTACTTAATTTGAAAATTAGGATTGGGGTTTCCTAATTAAAATTACAATTATTAAATTAATAATTAGATTTTCCCCAATTATAAATTAGGGTTACAAATCCGTAATTAGGGTTTCAAATTTTGAATTAGGGTTTTGTAACCAATTTGTTAAGATTAACCCTAATTAATCCTATAATTATTTACACTTACGCCATTAAATTCCCGATTTAGAGTTTCATGCACCAAATTAGGGTTTCGGATTCTCGGAACTGAAATTAGGGTTTTCAGAATCGGTTTCTAGGGTTTCTTGTTAATCGTTAGGGTTTTCTATCCGAACGTTGACGTTCTTAATATATAATTAAGGTTTGTTACAGATATCGTTTATCTGGTCAACCCTTGACCCTTAACCACATATTGTACACATATACATAGAACATATTCAAGTATTTCCATAATCTTGAATAATTCACTTAAATCCTTCACAGAATTTTGAAATCCTCAAAATTCCTTCTTAAAAATATTAAACGCATACACTAATTTTCTGTCTAGGTTCTAATTTTGAACCTTAAATCAATTAATAAAAATTTTAAAAATATTCTAAATTCTCGGGTTGTCACATTCACCCCTTCTTCTAAAAATTACATCCCCAAAATTTACCTTACACCATACACCATTCTTCTTACACCATACATCATACATACACAGCATCACATGCTACCCAATACACCACTCACAAGTGTAAAAGTTTTCAAATTGTACTGAGGGGTTTTACAGACTATTGTCTGTCATTTTCGCAAAGGTTATAGGAAATTCATCCATAACCGTCATAACTTACTTTACATAGTGGGTAATTAATCCAAATATGTCTGTACTTATTAAATCTTCTTTTTGGACTCTGCTTTCTTCAACGCCATAGGCACAAAATTCTACCTCAGTCTTATTGGATTCCGCACCAAAATAATTTGGTTCGGGAAATTTCTTTCAATGAACACTTAGAGTTTTCATAATTGTTTGTCTAGCTGAATCGAATAGCATAGACTCATACTAATAATTCAATTCAATCGAATTATTTAAGTGTAGCCAAACCCCATTGGCAAATTAAAATTTTTAAAAATATTTTCGAGAATGATGTCAAATGATGTCGCATCAGACATATTAACGCTTCGATGAGGATCTTGAATCACTATATGACTTTGTCATAACACATCATACAATAGTGGAATAACGATTTTAGATCAAATTCACACTAAGTATTCCTGTATTTACAACTCCATCAAATTTTTATCATCTCTGCACTAGGTTACATTGTACATGAGTGATAAATAAAATATATTTTGATATTTCAAATCATTTGCATCTAGCTGAAATAAGTAGCATAGACTATACTTTAAACCGTTTCAAAAATGATTACGAGTCTACATATTTTTTTTTTCAAAAGCATATAGTGCGTATTTAGCTTGATGTCAACATTTCGAAGTCTAGCATAGCTAAGAGTTTTGGAAAACTTATGTCTCCACTAATAATCATTCACTTAACAATCTATCTGTTCCTATTATCCTCAATATTCCATTTACACATAACTATACCCAGTTCGTCAAACCACACTTATGAGTCCATAAATTGCCATAATCATATGAGTTTAAGAACTTGTCCTAGTCTGACCTTTGGCGTCCGTTCGCTGAGGGGTTCATAAACATTTCATATAACTATGAATCAAGCATGTCACATAAGTATGAGTTTGAAGAACTCGTACTTAACCTTATATTCTCTACCTATGACCTATATATCTGTTCTACACATGAGAAATGAATCACTCCCTTAACATGCATATAACAAATAGCGGGACACAAACATTTCAATGATTATCATTGTCAGAACTAAGTAGTTGTTACACCAAGTACAATTCCCCGCCCACACAAGGAATCATACAACTCAGCTGCCGACATGAATCCTCAATTGAATCCCCACCTAACACCAAATATCTCATCGTATATGTTACGATTAATTTCTATATCTATGATCGTTTTGTTTTACGATCTTCTATTACTGTACTTTTAGTCTTTTAGACTCTATCTATTCACCACTTCATTCGCTCAACTCAACTTTATTATCGAGTTAGGGAACTCAGTATCTTATAACTCGCCGAGATTCGTCTTTGAATCTTACCGACTAACTAACTCTATTTGAGTTAGTACTTATCCTAATCACTGTGGTTATTAGTCTCAGGTATTCCTACCTACGGTTCATAACCTACAGCTCTGATACCAACTGTGACGGCCCCGAATCCGAGGTCCCGAATCACCGCGGATCCAGTTCGATCATTCTAACACTATACAACTATATTTGCGGAAGATATAAACATAAATTATTTATACATTAAACTTACATATAATCCCCAAGGTCGAGTAACCTTAACTTAATACACAATTCATAACTTTTCTATCACATAACATTATTATTATACAACTATTACAAAACTAATCTCGCACATAAACTAAAGCTGGAACTGTCTTGGACCTTTCCTTGTATTCAACGTATTCGCCTTAATCTGCAATGTTTTATCATGATATAGCAAGGGTGATCATAAGGATTGCCCAGGAAGTTTAAGTTCAATAATATAACGATATATCATGATTGAAAGAATCTGAATAATAAGCTGTCTATAATTCAACAATATAATTGTGAACTAGAAGGAACAAATTTATTACTGAACAAGTATTATACATGAACAAATATATCTGAACCAACTGGTAATGAAGGTGATCAGCCTTTCATACCTGACTTATACATGCAATATGTACAGAGTACAATTATACATGACAATTAGCAATGATTAACCATAAGCTTATCCGAATAAAACAACTCTTAGTAGAGATAAGTAAATACAAACTTGCCTGAATCGTTGATTACCGTAACACAATTTGTAACGCTTTATCCGAGGACCTAATATTAGTAATATAGATCTCCAATATTAGAATAATATCATCACAATATAATACAATAATATATATATATAGAATAACCTAAACACATTAACAGATAATACTATCAGTCTATACAACACATAAGACTCGGTATCAAGTCAAACTATTGCAGTCTGAGTTGAACCCGACAAAATTCTAACATCCCGACGGTCTAGTCGGACTTTTATCGAGTCTAAGTTTAATTAAACTCTGTCTAAACACTTAACAATTAACTTAAATAATTTTAATATCAGTCGAAATATTTTTCCAAGTCTTATAATAATTTTCAAATAATAATTATTATTTATTGTGAATTTTCAATCATTAAACACGTATGTAAATGAATTAAATACCACATAATTACTTTATCATTAATATTTATTTATTATCAAATATTAATGAAATATATATCATAATATTATAATATATTTATAATATCATAAAGTATTTTAATACTTTAAAATCACCTTTATATGATTTTTAAACCATTAAATCCATTATCCAATAATTGCTTTTAATATTAAAATATTAATATTTTCATGACAAAATATCAAAAGTTATATTTTATAACTTAAAATATTTTTCTAACACTTAAATCATTTTTATATAATTTATAAACCATTAATTCTATTTTTCCATAATTTATTTAATATATTTATTAAATAAACTAATTACCATTAATATTGATTAATTAATGAAACTCATCACAAAATATTAAAAGTCACTAAAAATAACTTAAAATATTTTCTTTTACCATAATATTATTTTTCATATTTTTTCATGAATTAAAATCATTTTAAATTATTTATTTAATATTGTAATTAAATAAATTAAATACCATTTATATTCCAAAAATATTAAATATTTATGAAATATATTCTAAATAATTAAAAACTATTTTTCAGAATTTAAAATATTTTTTCTGAATTTATTATGTATTTTTTAATAATTAAAAACCATTTTTATCTATTTTTAATTAATTTCCAGAAAATAATAATAATAAACTGTCTCTAAAGGGCCCTATAGCTATAGACCCGTCGCTATAGGTGTTCTTGGTGTTCTTGATGCCTGCCCAGATCTTCATACACAGTTAACAAGGTAGGTGGTTTGACCGTGCATAGATCCGAGTTCCTGTCGATTTCTGGGTTTTCTATTTCTGGATTTTCTATTTAGTTAGGATTGTAGTACTAGTGTCATACCACAATCACCAACTGGTATCATATAAATTACATCAAACAACAAAGAGATCAAAGTCTGCAAAAACTATGTCAGACGTGTTCTTGAGTTTCTGGGCTGCCTAGAAACTCAAGCAGTGCAAAGGTCCATTTTCGAGCCTTATTTAATCCGCTTTCTGTTCATGATTTAAGTGGTTTAATGATGTTAGATCGTAGTACGTATGTCATATAACAACATCATAGCATTAAATCAATCTAATGAAATCACAAGTGCAAGATAATGGCTGGTCAAACTAGTAGTCAAGAATTGCCTTTGAAGATTCTGGGTTACCTAGAATCTTCATACGGTGGTGATGGTCAACGCTTATTTGACCGGCTATAACATCGTTTATGTTATGGATCTTGGTGATATAAAGATTTTAACATGTAGTATACATACCAGACTACAATATAACAACAACAACGTGGCTAAAATAACAATCCACAACAAGATTCATGACCAAACAAAACTTGTCAGACTAAATAAATAATTTCTGGGCTGCCCAGATTTCATTTCCGTGAACGGTCAACGCCTTTTGACCGAGTATAACTGACGATCTAGACTTGATCCGACCCTTATTCCAGTTTTAGATCACAGTCCTAATGACGTAGAACAGATCCAAAACATAAAACACATAAAACAGTTAACACATAATGATCTATAAGCTCTGACATATGGCTGTCAAGTTATAATTTTCCAGTTTTACAGATTTTTGAAAAATACTTGATTCGTGCATCTAAGTGTTATAGATCCATGATCTATCAACCCAGATCACTTATAGACACCATATTACACCTATCTAACCAATCAATTACAACATCAAACATAAAATCAAGAGATTTTGAATTTCAGGGTTCATACCTCTTTGAGCCTTGATTTTTAATTTTGGTCATAGTGATCTAATCTAGGCTAGCAATGAAGTGTTCTTGGCTTGGTTTTTCACTCTATCTCACTCTAGATTTCGAAAGTGAAGAGAGAGAAGGGACTTGGAGAGAATGCTAAATAAAGTAAGCTACTTTACTTATTTCTTACCATTAATATGAGAGATTCAATGTATATGGCTGAGATGGCTGCTGATATTAGAGCTATATGGCACATGGAGTGGGTAGGGTCAGTAACCAACTCAATTCTTTAGCAATATATGCAAGCTACCATCAATAATTCAACGAAGGGCATAATAGTCATTTTGCTATTAAATTTAATGGCATTTTTGTCAAATGGCCAAACCCTTAGGGTTTAGGGTTTGGAACATTTGGGGTTTAGGGTTTGAAATATTTAGGGTTTACCAATTTAATTTTCTAAAATTTCCATTTTAGGTTTTAAAAATAGAAATTTAATATTTCTAATTTATAAATTAGAATTTTCTAATTATATAAAAATTTCTTAACCATTACTTAAATATTGATAATTAGGATTAATAATTCCTAATTAAAATCGCTAATTAAGCAATTAGGGTCAAAATGGTCATTAGGGTTTATAAACCACTAATTAGGGTTTCTAATAGAAAATTAAATTTTCTAATTAAGATATTAAATTTTAGTAAGTAAATTAGGGTTTCCTAATTACTTAACTTGAAAATTAGGGTTAGGATTTCCTAATTAACATTACAATTATTAAATTAATAATTAGATTTTTCCCAATTATAAATTAGGGTTACAAATCCGTAATTAGGGTTTCAAATTTGGAATTAGGGTTTTGTAACCAATTTGTTAAGATTAACCCTAATTAATCCTATAATTATTTACACTTACGCCATTAAGTTCTCGTAGGGTTTCATGCACCGAATTAGGGTTTCGGATTCCCGGAACTGAAATTAGGGTTTCTAGAACCAGTTTCTAGGGTTTCTTGTTAATCACTAGGGTTTTCTAACCGAACATTGACGTTCTTAATATATAATTAGGGTTTGTTACAGATATCGTTTATCTGGTCAACCCTTGACCCTTAACCACATACTGTACACATATACACAGAACATATTCACGTATTTCCTTAATCCTGAATAATTCACTTAAATCCTTCACAGAATTTTGAAATCCTCCAAATTCCTTCTTAAAAATATTAAATGCATACAATAATTTTATGTCTAGGTTCTAATTTTGAACCTTAAATCAATTAATAAATTTTTTTAAAATATTCTAAATTCTCGGGTTGTCACAAAACCAGAACAGATAGTAACTGAATCTAATACACAATTAGATTGAGATGAAGGGTAAGATATAGTCATTTACATACTTGATTATATGTAACCTAATGTAAGGCATTATGTGATCATGTATTGTAGAGACTTGAAAGACTTGAACATAAAGATAATATACCGTAGCAGACGCTAAAGGCAAGTATTCTAACTCTTGTCTCAGTTCATTCCGAACAAGTTTTTTGAAGTTGAGGTTAAAGCCAATTCCTTTGGGTAGACTTTATATATTGCGTGGATTATTGATAATCTATTCATCTATTATCTAATGTGGTTATCTTTTGTCAACTACTAGATATGGTTTTCAAAAGAAGACTAAAATGTTAAACAAATGTTTTGTCAGTAAAACGACAGGCACGTGAGGTTTCCAAATGCTTAAACGTGTATACGTTTAATGGATGTAGTGTTGATCAACATAGAGTACAATAGGTTGATCACCTAGAAGTGCTCGTAAGTAATATCGGGCTTACGGACTTAGTCCGGGTTGTCCTTTTCCAATAAAGAATGAATACTCGAGGTCTTTGACCGGAGTGAATGTTTTACTAAATATGGTTATTATTGTAAAACCTTTTGAATGAAAGATGAAGTGCTATTTTGTATTATCAATAGTTCTTCATAACTATTGATCAGTTATTGAAGATATACGATTCGTATGTGTCAGGCATGTTGATATTGAATTGTTATACTTGCTGAGCTAGTTATGCTCACTCTTGCCTGAACCATATGAATGCAGCTAAGACTGAACGTCCCGAAGGATCAAAAAAGGATAAAGGAAAAGCTAAGGCAGATTGTTAAGATGTCTTGTAATAGTATAGGTCTATTGTTGTAATGAAATTGATATTATGACAAAGAACCTTTGTAATGGGTATAGAACCTGGGAAATGTAAATATTACTTTAAATATATAGAGGTTATGTTCGTTCTTTGAGACTTTTCAATTGAATGAATGTATGAATGTTGTACAGTATAGCACCATATGTCGGGTTGGAAGATACCCGGATTTGGGGGCGCTACAATGGAAGCTACTCAAGAAATGATATCGTTGGGTCATCAGCCAGGACAAGGGCTGGGTAAAAATCATCAGGGTATCAAATACCCCATCCAAATTATCCGTCAAACTGGTACAGCTGGGCTAGGCTACTCTGCCATTTCTAGTAACAGGAATCCCCATAAACATCCTCAGATTCCTTTAGCTTCAGTTACTCGACGTTTATCTATAATTGCAACTACTGAGTCCGCACAACCTCCTGTAAAGGTATCAGCCAACGTGATGACTATGTTATTTCCCAAGCTGGTACCAGTGAAGGAGAAAGAAGTCTTTGTTTCAAAACCCGCGGTGGAAGATCAAAAACAAAGAGTTAAGCACGTCGTTCATAACGAACATACAAACAGATACACCCCAGACGATGATTGCTCAGACGTAATGGCCATCATTCGGGACAGGGAGGATGATGACAATCCCTCCATCACTGCGGTCCACCCGGACTTTACCCTTGCCAATTAGAGTAGCACTCCTTGCATTGGTCGACAAGGGTAAAACGGGCAGAAACTCTTTATGCCCTGTAGATATAATAACTGCTTACTTTTTTATACAGTATTAGCAGTTTATTTTGTCAGTATATGCTAACACTGTGTATGATCAAAGCGTTTCATATATACTAAGTGAAAGCATATTTTGTTTCGAGACCACAATTTAGATGGGCTGTCTTTAGCCGACACGGCTTGCCTCTTCTCCACAAGGATTGTACCTTTGATGTAGAGATGAATTTAGCCTTGATGGATATACAGGATGACATTGAGATGCCTCCAGAAATTCAAAAATGGGTCAAAGACAAACCTAAACCCAACCTTGATCAAACCACTTCCTTTAATCTTGGAACCTTAGAAAGCCCTAAGTTAATCCAGATTGGTTCAGACCTTACCCCAAACCAAAGGAATTACATGGTTACGCTACTAACCCAATTCTAGGATATGTTTGCATGGTCTCATGAGGACATGGTGGGTTTGTCCACTGACATTGTTCTTCATCGCCTTCCCATTAAACAGGGATTTAAGCTTGTCAAGCAAAAGCTCAGGCGATTGAAACCTGAGTGGAGTTTAAAGGTGAAAGAAGAAATTGTGAAACAATTTCAAGCTGGCATC
This sequence comes from Panax quinquefolius, assembly GCA_020205615.1. Classification (NCBI taxonomy): domain Eukaryota; kingdom Viridiplantae; phylum Streptophyta; class Magnoliopsida; order Apiales; family Araliaceae; genus Panax; species Panax quinquefolius. The sequence goes on along the minus strand of CM035164.1, from coordinate 69,655,532 downwards.
ATCATGGTGTCTACATATCCTGAGTGGATATCCAACATTGTGCCCGTGCCTAAACCTGGAGGGAAGGTGCGAGTTTGCGTGGATTACTGGGACTTGAACAAATCTTGCTTAAAAGATAGCTTTCCCGTGCCATTTATCCACATTCTTATTGAAAATACTGCGCATTACGACATGTACTCCTTTGCTTATTGCTTTGCGGAGTACCACCAGATCATGGTTGCTGAGGAAGATCGTGAGAAAACTACTTTCATCACGCCTTGGGGAACCTTTTGCTAGAGACGATTGTCATTTGGCCTCATTAATGCAGGAGCCACCTATCAGCGAGCTATGATGGCTCTTTTCCATGACTTAATGCACAAAGAGATCGAGATCTATGTGGATGACATCATTATCAAATCCCGGAAAGAGGATGAACATCTAGACCATCTCAGAAAGTTGTTCAACAGGTTGCGTAAGTACAACTTGAAGTCGAATCCAGCTAAATACGCCTTTGGCGTTAAATCAGGCAAGTTGCTATGATTTCTAGTAAGCCACAAAGGGATTGAGCTAGATCCTGCCAAAATCCAGGCAATCACGGAAATGCCCATTCCTCAGACAGAAAAGGAAATACGGGGATTTTTGGGAAGAATCAACTTCATTAGCAGGTTTATCTCTTAACTCACAGCAACCTGTGACCCAATCTTTAAGCTATTAAGGAAGAACTCCTCCATGAAATGGAATGATGAGTATCAAAATGCCTTCCTCACAATCAAGAAACAGCTAGTCAAAGCTCCCGTGTTGGTACCACCCAGGGATGATGTTCCCCTGTTCATGTACACATCCATAATCGACAATGCCATGGGTCAGATCTTTGGGACGAGAAAGACGATAGAGGCCAAGAACGAGCTATTTATTACCTCAGCAAAAGATTCCGCAGTAGTGAACACAAGTACACTTTGATTGAGAAGACTTGTTGTGCTTTAGCATGGGCTTCCATGAGGTTACAGCATTACCTCCATGGTCACACAACCCATCTCATATCCCGCGTAGATCCTCTTAAATACGTGTTCAATAAACCCATGTTAAATTGTCGGCTGTCCAGATGGCAGTTGATCCTACAACAATTTGACATCGTATATGTGACTCAAAAGTCCATCAAAGGTCAAGAAATTGCGGATCAACTGGCGGCCGCACCTTCAAGGGACTTTAAACCCTTCGAAACATACTTCCCCGATGAAGGAGTAATGACAGTTCAGCAACACCATCAGTACGATACGCGCCAATCACGGAAGATGTATTTGATGGAGCTGTTAATATGGAAGGTTCTGGAGCTGGAGCAGTTCTAGTATCTGGTACGGGGAGTAGTATCCATCGCCATCAAATTGTAGTTTGTCAGCACCAACAACACAGCTGAGTATGAAGGCTGTCTCATGGGGCTAAAACTTGCCCGTTCATTAGGCATCAGGCGGTTAACTGTCTTTGGAGATTCAGAGTTGGTAATCAGACAATCCACCAGAATCTATCAAACCAAGGAACTACATTTGCTGCCTTACCATCGGCAAGTTCTATAGATGGTTTTGGAGTTCGAAGAAATCTCATTTCTACACATTCCTCGTAATATGAATGACTTTGCGGACGCGTTAGCAACTTTGGCCTCCTTAATTCGTATATCAGACAAGGAACACTGGCCAATCGTCACAGTTTCCCTGCACAAGGCCCCAGCCTATGGGAATTACGTTGGAGAAGTATCGGATGAGCTACCTCCCATCCAACATCCTTGGTATCAGCATATCAAGGAATATCTAAGAGATGGATCGACAACCGCGGAAGCGAGTCCAACTGAGAAAAGGCGGATCCATCGACTTGCTATGAAATTCTACCTGAGTGGAGATGCGCTCCACAAAAGAGATGCGGGACTAGGTCTCCTCAGATGTTTAGACAAAGATCAAGCCCAAAGGCTTATGGATGAAATCCATGGTGGACTATGTGGCCCCCATATGAGTGGCCCCCTCCTTATCAAGAAGGTCCTCAGGACAGGATATTATTGGCTATCTCTCAAAGCTGACTACAATGACTACGTTAGGAGATGCTATCAGTGCCAGATTCATGGGAATGCTATACACGCCCCTCCACGGGAACTCCACAATATGAGTTCAACTTGGCCCTTCTCAATATGGGGAATGGACGTTATCGGGTCCATTGAACCTAAAGCCAGTAATGTACATCTATTTATCTTCACCATGATCGACTACTTCACCAAGTGGGTAGAAGCAGCCTCCTTTCCCAGGGTTACCAAAGAAGTCATCATTGCTTTCATCAGAAACAATGTGGTTTGTCGATATGGACAACCAGAGGTGATTGAATCAGACAATGCTAAGAACCTCAATAGCGATATGATGGAGGAATTATGCAGTAAATTCCACATCAAACATCTCAACTCTGTCATCTATCGTCCGAAGATGAATGGTGTTGTTGAAGCGGCTAACAAAAACATCAAGAAGATCATGCAAAAGATGTTCGCCAATCAAAAAGATTGGCCTGACTTATTGCCTCTTACTCTGTTAGCCTACAGAACCTCAATGCGTACTTCCACTGGGCAACCCCCTACGCATTAACCTATGGGATGGAAGTAGTGCTCCCCATAGAAGATGAAATGGAATCCCTAAGAGTGTTGATAGACGCTCAGCTGGATGAAGACCAATGGGTATAAGAAAGGTATCACCAATTGTTTCTAATAGACGAAAGGCGAACCGCGGCTATCTTCCATGGTCAGTTATATCAACAAAGGATCGCCAGATCCTACAACAAAAAAGTCCAGCTACGGCAGTTTAAACAACATGACTTGGTTTTGAAGAAGATCATTGCCAACCAAGATCAATCTAAGGGAAAATTCGCTCCTAACTGGGAAGGCCCTTTTGTTGTCAAGGAAATATTGACAGGAGGTTCTCTCAGATTACAAGAAATGGACGGCGATGAATTTCCACAACTCGTCAACTCGGACACTGTGAAATGGTACTATGTCTGAAGTTGCCATCAAGAAAACATCCTGGGGTTGGATCATCAGATCACCGGTCATTCCGGTTCTCTAACCCTTTTACCACATACAACTCTTCCACACTTTGCCCCTCAGGGAAACATACTTTTTCATGCCAGCAGCCTGGCTTCTCTACGTTCCTACAACTTAGGTCATCCCACTACGGATTGGACATCTTGCGTTTGCAGTTTGGCTACCCATACATGTGACCAAACTTTTCATACCTACAGTTTATCCTCAACCTAGGATCAAACTTTCTCCTCCCCGCACTCTGACCTGCACATGGGGTTACGCTTTTCCACTCGCCTTGAGGGGTGAACTACGTCGACATGATCTCCTCTTCAATAGGAGTACGTAGGCAACCATTTCATATGGCCCGGTCGCAATAAAACAAAAACAAAAAAAACATTTCTACCCTCCTCTCCTTACAAAAATAAAAACATTCCTACATCATTTCTGCCACATACAACGTTGAACCTCTTACACCAGGTTCGAACTACGCAGACCTGATCTCCTCTTCAATAGAGTACGTGGCGTACCATTCATGGTTCGGTTTCACCCCCTACCAAAACACAAACCATTATCAACTGGTACTGGGATCATCCTTCAATCCACTACATTTCATTCAGCTTCAGACCAAAGGGATGGAATTACCTGAACTCCTCCCAAATAGAAGATTCGGCGACCATCTAAGGTGCGGTCATACCTTGAAGAGCAACACCAATCCATAAGAGAAGGAATTAACTGGGTTTCTCCTAAATAGAAGTACTGGCGACCATCTGTGGTGCGGTCAATCTCGTAGAGGAAAGCCACAATCCTCTCTACATTTCCATACAAAAACCAGTCCCAAGACACCAAAGATAGTAGGGATACATACAGATCGATGATCCATTCTTAACTGTCCAGAGACAACTCAATGTCCATCCACCTAGGAGGAATTCGGAATGCATCAAGATCACAAACCCTGAAGCAGCAGGCAAAATATCAAGCAAGTAGCAAAGCATATCTAAAAGGGAAGTGATCCAAAAATATATTTCTATGTAATATATATAATGTTGTTTGATATATACAATGTAAAATGTACATGACAAAATGGCTAAGCTAGTCTGTGTAGGAAAATACAAGCTCATCTACAAGTCAAGGTATATGCGAGCTAACAAGCCCAATATGGCGTCCCTCTTAGAAGAAGGAGGCGAAGCTGTGGTCTCCTGTACGAGAATATCCACACGACCCAACAGATCTGCAGCCATCTGCATGGTGACCATATGATCATCAATGTATGCGCTCATCTCTACGATCATGCCAGTGGTAAGGGACCTCACTGTAGTACTATCTGTGTGGCTACATCCCGGGCAGATATGGCACTATCCCGCTCATATATCATTGCATCTCTGGCTGATCTAGCCTCATCCCGCTCTACAACAGCGGCATCTCTGCGAGCTAATGCCTCGTATCTCTTTAATAGAGATGTGTCTCTCCCATCAAGGGAAGTCAACATCATAAATCGAGACTGATCTCTCTTAAAGGTCATCAGATGAAGACTCTACTCAAAGTACTGTGCTGAATGCTAAATCACAACAGTACTAGTACTAGGAGAATCTAAAAGAGATGCTGGCAACCAAGTACCTGACTCCTCCTCGATATGGGAAACAATGTCCTCCATGGGCTCTCCCTCATCTGTCTCACTATACGGTACTGTGGATACTGCTGCAACCGATGCAATCTCTGTCTCCATCCATGTGGAATACTCTGCTGAATAGCCCGGATGGCTCACAGAAAAATCAACTATCTCACGTTGATCCCACCATGCATACACACGGGATCGGTCCTCTGCTGAAAGATATCGAGAAGCTGAACGCTGACCTATCGCCCCCTCGAAAGGATAAAAATCCTAAAACTGGTCAAACTACAACATCACGACCAGCGGGTGATAAGTAGTCACGCCTCTCAAACCAGCCAGGGGAGGTAGTCCATGCCCGGAGCATGAGTAATGAAGCTGTATGGTGAGCTAAGCCCCGAACACGGCAATATGACGAATGGATCTCTGATATCCGCCAAAAATGTGGACCAAGACATAGCATCTATACACTCCGATGATTGAAAGGAGTATGACTTGGCTATATCGTGGGTGAACCAATACCCATGCCGTCTAAGAGTGCCAATTCGTCTCAAATGTGACATAAACCACACATATAGCATGACCAAGCTACCTGTGAACACTCCTATCGAAGAAGTGTAGCAGTAAGATGCTGACCACAGGGTCTCTGCTATGATCATCGGTATAATGGTACGACCCTCCCTAAGAGCTCTCACCGCCATGATGACTCCAATGTCTATCTCATCCATGTATCATGGCATATGAACATACGACAGTATGCACAACAGCAGTACGTCTACCCTGGCTAGACGCCAATGATCCTCCGGTGCGGTGAAATCCCCAGAATGTCGTGAATAACTATCCTTAGAGCCAAATCTGTCAAATAAAAAATGCTGGGATATAACGTGGCTTGATGTAAGCTCATCCTGCACCACTTTGCGCCTCAATCCAGTGATGGTCATGAATCGTCGACTCATATCCCCAAAAGCCATATACACGCAAGGTTTGTCCAGTGGCAGCATCGTCAATCGTGCATACTCCTCTAGAGTAGGAGTCAACTCATGGGTCCCGAATCGGAAAACCTGCCTATCCGGTACCCAATGCTCTAGCATGCCCTCTACAAATCCGGGGGGACTTGAAACATCAATAAGGTCATGGTATGCTGCAACAAATGATCTACGATCACCCTGTCTGATGGTGACATACTATCATACCACGATCGTATACCCGATGCCACCAATGATGGTGGGGTATGATCAATACGGCTAACTATCGAAGAAGACATTTGTACGGGCCGTGTCATAAGACCATCCAGGGGTCAATGCTGAATATCTCTGGACATACATACATATGCATAACATGATACATGCATAGCAGATAATAGATGGCAATATGATATAGGGAATGAAAAACTGTGCATACATTCCTAAATATATCAACATCTAATACATCATCACTGTACAACTACAAATACAATGAAATGGGGCACAGAGGCCCTACTACTAACAGAGGCCAATCAAAAGATATAACGAGAATGGGGCACATCCACCCAATATCTAACAGAGGCCTATTAAAAGATATAACGAGAATACACATCAGAAGAAGACAATGGTGTCAATATCTACATCATCAATCCTATCCACCTGATGTAACTCCTCCTAAGTCACTAGATCTCTATCAACAGGGATGTCAGGCCTATATAGAGGAGGATCTGCACCGAAAAAACCAAATGGGTCATCTGAGGGGCCAGCGCCTAAGCTTGAAGGATCAAACGAAGCCACCTCTACCGGATCTCTACCCAAATGCCGGATAAATATGTGTGCCTGGTACAACTGCCGTGTTAAACTATCAATCTGTGTCATATGAGTCGGATCTCTGACACAAGCTATGCAATCGGTCATCATCACAGATCCTGGAACCATATCCCCCATAAACTGTGTGGCGCAGGACTGGGCTCCGATAGTACGAGGGAACCACCAACACTGGAACGTCTCCTGTATACAAGGAACCTCTGATAATGCAAAACCGTCAACCCCCAACAATGGGATCTCAGTGATGGGTGACTGCGATACAAGCCAATGACGCATGACAGGAGGCAAGATTGGCATACGAATCTCCCATGTGGTGCTCCTAATAGCACGCTCTCCTAAATAGAGCTCCCAGCCTCCATCTGTGAAGAGAGGAACTCTCTTGGTGGAAATCATGTACTCTACTCCAGTCGGGTATCCATCCTCAAAACTGATGGTCAAGTGTTCCCCTAAATAGGGAATCCATGTGATGGTGTCAGCTGTTAGTAACTCCAGCTGCATACGGCAGTGAGTGAAACCCTCAGCTACAGGGACCTCCGGCAAAATGGAATGATGCCATCGTCGTCCTCGTGGATAGGTATCTAAACCTAACACACTCACATAATGCAAGCATGAGAGCCTCTCGTAAGCCCAAAACTGCCAACACAATGGCAAACCATCTACGGTCAGTAAACACTCTTAACCTTTAAATGGGAAATGACAAGAGAAACACTCACCAGCAAAAATGGGTAGAAGCCTAGCCAAGCCTCGGTCAAACCCTGTGAGCGCATACGCATGCCCCGGAGGAAATAGGCAAAGGTGTAGGAACCCCAATCATACTCTCCAATACGGTCCACATGACGCGTGGTGCTGATCAAAGCAAACGACACCGCAGAAGAGTTATCTGCTATGAAGCAGCCTCTAATGATAATCAGGAACATTCACCGAAGAATGCAATCCCTGACTCTGACATCATCAAGCATGGGCTCACTCAAAAGCCCGCTCATAGCATCTATGCTCAAAGGACCTGAACGGACAGTCCTGCCCTTGAGGGCCTCCGCCAAAACTCCTAACAAGGATCTGACGGCAGTAGGGGTAATATTAGCCATGCAAGGCACATGGCTTCCCCTCCAAACTCCATACCTGTGATAAATCGCCAATCCATCGACGTCATCATCACCTCGCAATCCAGGAGATTGAGTGACTGAGTCTGATGAAACCATCGCTCAGACAATGCCCTGAGGTAACCCCAGGGACAACGACGGGGAAGGATGGAAAAGAATGCCCCGAATCCCCAATCCTGCACTCATGCTCTGTAATCATGATGAAGAGCCTGATACATGGAGTGTATACTAAACCAATTCCCTCGAGGCTGTGTGAAGCCGGGAACCTGCATAAAATGCAGATCAACATCAAAGCCCTTTAATCCTCATCAATAGGAAAGAAGGAAGATCAAGATCTAACGTTGTACCTTGTTAGCATGCAAGTATATCGAGGGATGTCTGCTCAAATCAGCCAGAAGCTCTAGGTTTGCCACCTAAATACAAGGGAGCTCCCTACAGGGAACATGTGCAGCAAGAGCGGGATCCTCAATGGAAATATCCCCATCCTCGTCCTCAATGTCTGGAACATCAGCCCGGACTGGATGAATCACGGCCTCCACCAACAGATGAGGTTGTTTGACAGAACGGGGTCGAGGTACTTCAGAAGCCCTCCTCCGTATACCAGAAGTGGTCCTACGGGAGCTACTCTGCTGATCCGGATCCATAATATTTGGACAACAAGTCTCCAAATCACCTCAGAAAGGGTGTGGTATTTCCTTACCTTGAGCTTTCTGGAATGCATTTTATGACTATATGCATGCATGCATTTACTTTAACATATAATAGAGTTAAAATGCATGACTACCCAATGCCTATATTTTAAAAATTTTTGCCATAGTCCCTTTTGAAAATAGGACTATCCCATGCACATAGGCATGTCTAGGTTGCCATTCAGTAGCACACCTGCCCCAAAGTTATATACATAATATATGCATTAAAAATCAAAATCATTCATGCATAAGGTTAACCTCAATATCAGGAGTACTTTTCCTTTCTACCTTTTGCTCAATGGACCTCAAATAAGACAAAAAAATGGCAGAAAAAGGTGCCATTTTGACTATCTCAAAAGTCAAATTCTTTCACATCATTATGTTCAGCATGGTTTAATACTAACATTTACTATGTTGAATGTTTTTTATCAAGTCATTTGTGCATACATAATCACTACTATGTGTTTAGATGCATTTCATGCTATAACTCAGTTTCCAACGGATAAAAACTGGAAAAAATACATGCATACATTACCAGGATAGTGCATAACACTTGTACGGTGGATGAATTTGCGAGAAAAGTAGCGAACTCAATGAGATCGGCTCGAGGCTCTCGATTTTTCCTTGTCGCGGTTACCAACCCACCGGATTATATCATCCACGGTTGGTAGCGAGCTCATCTGCATATGAAGCGCAGTGCACACATGGGCACACCTATGTGGGCCCCACCCCTCCGGCTCCGTCCAGTTCGAGTTGCAAAGGAGTTCTTGTGGACTAAAAAGGTCAAATCGGGAATAAAAATGCCACGCAATTGAGTAAAATAGCATACAATCCTGGTCTTCTAAGATGAAACTTTGAGTCTATACATCACCCATTGGTAGTCACCCAAACACGAGGTATAACCTGTCAATGATCTCATTTGTTACAAATCACATCCGGCAATACCTTGTACATGTCCAATGCCGCCAACTCCGGGTCGTTACCCTAAAAAATCAACGTGAATCCCCGACAGGGGTTACAACGTGAGTCCCCGACTGGGGTTACAACGTGAGTCCCCGACGGGGGTTACAACGTAGATCCCTGATGGGGGTTACAACGTGAAGCCCCGGCAGGGGATTAAAATGCACATTCAGTCGTTGACACACATATCAACGAAGGTCAAACAGCCTTGACATTATCTCAACCGATGGAAATTAAACCTATCAGAGCTCTAGAGCTATTCGAGGATTTCATGCTCGATTCCTCATATTCCCCAGCGGATCCCCGACGGGGGTCACAACGCAATGCTCCGTTGATTCACACGTTAGCCAAGGTCAAGCAACCTTGACAGTCTATCCTACAGGGTTTTCAGCCGTTGATTCACATGTCGGTGAAGTACACATCAACGAAGGTCGTCGCATCCCCGACAACATTTCTTGTTGGCGATGAATTCAACAAAGATCTTGACATGTCCCGGCGATAACAACCAGGAGAGGTCAATGTTATCAAGTAGGATCAATGATGGAATATGTTATACACATCCTCAAACAGACCAAGCTTTATCCCCATAGATCTCATACACATAAGAGGTACATCTTCAGGATCAAGTCATTACCAAAGACCCAAGAATTTGGTGATAACCCCAACATCAACATCCTAACAGATTCAGATTAGACATCAAATCTGGTCATCATTACTAATCCCCAGTTGAAGCAACAGGGAGCCAGCAATCATCCTCAGCATGTTGGGCTACAACCCCGTACACATGCATCATACATTTACATCATATTGCTACATATAGTACAATGCCTTTCTTGTCGATTTCAAGTGTCTAGGATTCTTTATCCTACCCATGCATCGCCATGCATGAGTATGATAAAGAGGGGCATCAGTAGACACTCAAAATTTTCTGTACACCTGTCACTAACATTGCAAGAGGACAGATTCGACTTTCAAGAGGGAACCTTGAAGGACAATATGAAAGTAGTATGCACACAAGCCAATCATATTTGATGATAAAGCATATACTTTGTAACAATCTTATTCATTTATTAATAAAAAGTATTAATTTATTAAAGGCTTTTAATTATTTACATGATGTTATTTTATAATATGTGATAAACCCATAGTTTTAAGCAATGCTTTTAGAATAATGATGATGATCATTCTAATAAGATCTAAATTATTAGAAAGCTTAAAACTAAAATAGTTCCCAATCATTGGATTACTAAATTGGGGATTAATGAATCCGGATAGATTGGTACATACGTTGCTTGCTCATTAGATGAGGATGATTGATCTCATGATCATTTGTGTGGAGACACTAAAGCAAGTATGTAGGTGCTTATTAGAGAATAAGTTCATTTGAGCATTGGCTCGCTAAGGAATACCTAATGGAGTTTTACTTGTCATCAATAGGAATTCTCAGTAGTGATAGTAGTACAAGTGATCCTTGGACTTGAGATCATCATAGTATCTTGTGTATGATGGGTTATACTTTGATATATTCCTTAAGATCCTTTAGGTTTTATCAAAGGGTATGTTTGGGTATAATAAGTTGTACATGAAGATAATGTATAATCAATAAAGAATCTACCACTTCTAGTAAAAGAAGAGAAATGTCCTATGTGATTCGATAAATGTATGATCAATAAAGAATCTACCACCAAAGATAATTTGCATTATTTGGTGTTGTGCATTTAAGAGTCGAAATACATATAATTAAATAAAATAAGACTTGACAGTAATTCCATGTCTTATATTTAATTGGGACATCAGTATGGTGGAATGATTGAATTGTCAGACGCAGAACTATTTACTCAAAGGTTCTTTTATGATTAATGTTGAAATCTATATTATCTGGAAAGTCGTTGATTGCTAGGGAGGCTTATCCTATTATAGAATAAATATTATTTATTTAAATAAATTAATAATTTAATTTATTTATTTAAATAAGAGTAGAATTGTTCTAATTGATTTATTCAAGAATCGATTTAATATGGAGAACCTAAAGGGTCACACCATAAAAGGAAGAATAATTATTTAAGAAGTAAATGACATAATCGTAATAATAAGTTAAGTATATTTAATTTAATCTATTGTGATAGAATAAATTAAATAGCTTAATATTTATTATTTAATATTTTAGAAATATTAAATATAAATTAATAAGAGGAGTCTTATTAATATTATTACAATTATTATTATTTTAATTTCTAAAAGAGTTTAGAAATTAATTTAATTACTCTCATTTATTCCTAATAGAATTAGGAGGGAAAATTAGTTAAAGGAGTTTAATTAATTATCTTTAATAAGATTAGGGAGCACATTTAATTAAAAGAGTTTAATTAAATAAATAATACCTTATTTTTAATGAAATAGGGTTACCTGATATCTTTATAAGAGGAGTTTTATATCAGATATCAATATACGTAATTCCAACAGTTGGGAGAGTACGCTCTTTTTCTATGAGAGATAGAAAAATTAGGGTTTTGTCAAATATCCATCTTCTTGGATCTTTCTTCTTCCTTGGTGGATTACCTCTAGAGGCCAAACACTTGGGTGACTAACGTTGATCAAAGGAAGGAACCAAACCCGGTAGATTCAAGTTGAACGCGAAATGGATTGGAGGTGAACTTGTACCTGAGGAAGCTCGAATCTTCAAGGGAATGATTCTTGTTCTTCATATCTTTTTGTTTAATTAATAATTCTGCATAAAGGATGATTCAGGTATATGGTTTATAAAATTTTAAAACTCTGATTTTTCACGTTTCCACTTATTTTGAGCAATTTGATTGCGTTCATGAATATTATAAATCTAACAGTGGTATCAGAGCCGAACCTTTATACAAATTATTAATTGTTTAATTTGATATGTATATTGATATGTGTTTAGAATAATTTAATTTGACATAATTTGTTGCATAAAATTTATTAAAAAAAAACAAAAATCATATTCACAAAAGCCTGTAAATCGCGAATCGTTTTTTCTTCATATTTCGCCGAATCAATTTTATTCAAGGTTGCAGGATCTTAAACTGCATGTTTTATATTATATTATATTTTATATATATTAAACAAGGGTGATGCACGTGCCACCAAAGGAAGGAACATGATTTGTGTCCTAATGCAGTAATGCTTCATGGACTATTAAGTTTATTATATTATATATATATATATATATATATATATATATATATACTTAGGCGAGAAATTTTAGGCGTGATTCACGTGATATGTTTTCTTATGATTACTGTAAAATATTATATATATAATATTTATTATATTGCCGTAATATATTATATATATAATATATTTTAATATTAAAATAAAAGTTTATTTTAATTTTAAATTGAATTTCATGCTAACTAATTAAAGTTGGAATTAGATTCCATGATAACTAATTGGAGTTGAAATTGAATTCCATGTTTCCTTAAATAAAGGAGTTTATTTAGATATGAAATAAGATTTCATATTATTCAAAATAAAAGAGTTTATTTGTGAATATTAAAGGAATCCTAATTTCCTTAAATAAAGGAGTTTATTTAGATATGGAATAAGATTTCATATTATTCAAAATAAAGGAGTTTATTTGTGAATAGGAAAGAGAATCATGGTTCCTTTAAATAAAGGAGTTTTATTTTTATTTTATTTTACTTGGAATTGGATTCCATAATTAATTAAAATAAAGAAGTTTATTTTGATTAAAGATTTTGATTAAAATAAAATAGTTTATTTTATTCAAAATTGGATAAATTAAAATAAAAAAGGTTTATTTTGATTTAAATTTGGATTAAAATAAAGGAGTTTATTTTAATTCAAAATTAGATTTTATACTAACTAAATTTGCCCATTAAATGATATCAATATATATATTGAATTTTTATTATTAATGAGATAAATGTAATTTATTGATGCATATTGTGATGTGTATGATAATAAATGGGATTGATTATGGACTATTGACCAATATGATTGGATTTTATTTTAGTTGGATGCATGAATGTATGGGTTTTATTAAATGGGGTCTCATGCACTACCTCCTCTTCTCTAATTTTTCTTAATGTAAATTCTAACTCCCTCCTATGTACTTCCCCTTGACTGCTGATCAAGGTTTCTATTTATTTTAAATAGTTTTGTAATAGGAATATGTATAATTAATTTTGAAGAATTGGAGATCAAGGAGCGCTTGAAGACCCGTTTGTAATAGAGTCCGGGTTTAAATGTAATAGCTATATTTAAATATTAATTCTTGCACACTTAGGGTTTGACCTTTTGGCTCACTTGGTGGCTTTAGTGAACCAAACTAGAATAAAAGTCCATAATCAATCCAGGTAGAATATAGTATTCTATATGTGCATGCTTATACTATATATATATTATATATTATGCAAACATGCTTCGCATGTTAATTAATATGACGCGTTTTTATATATATATATATATATATATATATATATATGTGTGTGTGTGTGTGCATGCGCGCTAAAAAAGATGAGACAAATTAATAACAAACCCCTCAAATATTTTATATTAAGTTGTAGCGTTCAAAGATATTTGGAATATCGAACGTCGCCTTCTAGCATGATAGAAACAATAGATTATTGAGTATTTAATATGAGTTTGTTGTACACATACAAGGCAAGTATTAAATATTTAAGATGTTGTTTTTATTACATATGATGTTTATAAGTAATTGAACATTATTGCTTTGTTGTGCACACACAAGAGTCATAGTTTTCTCTTCACTTATATGGAAATCTTTGAGTGCGACTTAACTTAAATCATTTTAGTTAGGATGTGCACACACTTGACCATTATGATTTAAGAGGCAAAATATAAGGAGTTAAATAGTTGATGTAATTGACAAGAGTTGTCTACCTATTTATTTATATATAGTTTGTTGTGCACACACAAAGCTTATATACATTTGAAATGGGATCCTTATTCTCACTAGCAAATCTTTAATTAGATTTTGCGAACTATATAAGTGAGGGTAATATAGTTTGAAGAAAATAGTGGGAGATACCAATTTAAAATAAGACCTAATTTATTTTGGTAATTAATAAAAGAATGTGTGCTAAAATGTTGTTAATTACAAATTCATTTATATAATTTTACAATGTCTAAAAATTACTATCACTGTGAAGCATATTAGATGCTATTTAACCAGACCAAATTGAATGGATTAGTTAAGGAATTTGATAATAGTCCTCATGGTTGAAAAGCTATCTTATGTCCTTAATATGCCTATCCCTGCAATGGTTGCAGACAATGCCTCTGAGGAAGAGATTGTTACTTTTAGAAAGTGGCAAGATGATGCACAGTTGGTTCAATGCATCATGCTCGCCATGAGTAACGAGCTTCAGCGTCAGCATGAAACTATGGATGCTCCTACTATACTCCTGCACATCAAGTAGTTGATGGTGAGGAAAGTAGGACTGATAGATATCATATATCTAAGGAGCTCTTCCGATCTAGAATAACCGATGACACTACAGTACAGACACAAGTCCTTAACATAATCAATTTGATTAGGACAACGGGTTTTGTCATGGATGGAGAGTTAACCCAAGATTTGATCTTGCACTCACTCCTGGACTCCTTTCACAATTGTTGTGAATTTCTCATATGAACAAGCTAGATATCAGCCTCGCTGATTTGCTTAACATGTTGAAAAATGTTGAGAGTCACTTTCCAACCAAAAAGGACCATGTCTTACTGGTAGGGGCCAAAGGATCTTCTGAAAAGAAGAAAGATTCAAAGAAGGTAAATAGAAAAGAAAAAACAAAGGATAATAAGAACAAAACTGATACGGATAGCAAATGAGTTTGCTTCCACTGCAATAAGCCTAGACACTGGAAAGAAACTGCAAGAAGCATCTTGCAGAGGCTAACCAAAAGAAGCTTAGTGAAGTTTCGGTTACAAATACAATTTTGTTCATGATTTAAAATATTTTTTTTTAAAGTCAAGTTTATACTTGGGTATTGGATACCGACTTTGGTTATCATAAATATAGATTTATGGAGAGACTAAGCAGAAGTAGAAAGCTAAACAAATATAAGTACTCCTATGTGTGGGAAATGAAGCAAAGGTTGCCACATTAGCCATAGAAACTTATAGTTTAGCAATGCCTACGGGCAAATCTATTAAGTCAATAAGTTGTTATTGTATTCCAGTTCTTGTTAAAAACATTATTTCCATTTTGTTGTTGAACAACAAAATTTTTGATATTATAATTAAGAACAATTGTTGTTCTATTTATAATAATAATTTTTTGTATAGAACTGGAATATTACTTAATGGATTTTGTATATTTGACTTACGTGAAAATAATTTTGTAAATTGAACAAACTAGTATAAGAAAAGGAGATGATCATTCAAAGAGTTGAATGTTTGTATTTACTGAAATAAAAAGTGTGAATTATTTAAAAAGTTTAAAGAATTCAGAAGTGAAACAAATTGACAAAGTATTAAGATTATTTGATTAGATCAAGGAAGGAATACTTGTACAATGAGTTTCTAGATCATCTCAAATGGTTTTCTCATAATGGACGCCTCCTGATACACAATAATTGATTGATGTATCTAAAAGGAAAAATCGTACCTTGTTAGACATGGTGCGATCCATAATGATTTTACCGACATTCTAGTATCTTTCTTGGATAATGTCCTAGAAATGGTTGTATGTCTACGAAAATGTAACCTCAAAATTCGGCCCCAAGACTCCATAAAGGTTATGGACAGGGAGGATTCCTAATCTTAAGTAAGTTAAGATATATAAGGGGTTGTCCAGCTTATGTGAAAAGGTTTCAAAGGATAAGCTTGGGACAAGATTTGACAAGTACAAATTTGTGGGACATCCTAAAGTAAGTTTAGGGTATATGTTCTATAATCCTACTTAGCAAAAGGTGTTTGTTGTGAAACACACTGCCTTCTAAGATAAAGATGTTTATCATTGAAGGGGCTAGTGAGAGGATAAAAGAATCTTGAAGATTTCAAGAACCACAAAACACTATAAGTTAAATAAGAGGAACTTGTAGATAGACCTATTGTACCACAACCAAATCATAAATCTGGAATAGTACCGAAGATACCTGGGAGGTATGGATTCATCATAGATGATGATGATGATGAGGTACGCATCATAGAAGATGATGATCCAGTAACATACGATAAGGTAAGAGTTGTAGACACTCTGAGAATTGAATTGAAGCAAGCTTCTCAAAAATGGAACATTCGCTTTGATGAAATAAATCAAAAGAGTTTGATTTTATCACAAATTAGAATGAACCTAGTGTGTACAAAAGGGTCAGTGGGAGCGTCGTGACATTCCTAGTATTATATGTTGATATACTACAGATAAGGAATGACATTCCAATGCTACAATTAGTAAAGATAAAGTTGTCTAAACATTCCTCCATGAATGATTTAGGAAGAGTATCGTAATTAGGGATACAAATCTATATGGATAGATTTAAGAGGATGCTCGACTTAACCCAAGGAACGTATATTCATTTGATGCTAAAGTCGTTTAGTATGGCAAACTCCAAAAGACGTCTCATGTTGATGAGCCATGGAGTGTATCTCTCTTAATAGTCCCTATAGACTCCTGAAAATAGAGATCGAATGAGTGACAATCATGGATACAATGAAATATACGAGACCTGATTTTGATCAGTCATATTCTGGAGAAGATCACTGTAAGACAGTAAAAAATATCTTAAAGTTCATAACCGGCACTAAGGATGTGATCATATTTATGGTGAATCTGAATTAAAACTAGAAGGCTTAATAGACTCAAGTTTTTTCAAACAGACCAAGACGACAGAAAATCCACTTTAAGGTAAAGCGTTACCTTGAACGGTGGTGCAGTGAATTGGAAAGGTTCCAAACATTAAAGAGTTGCTGGTTTAGTGTTAAAGACAAAGTATATAGCTATAAATGAAGCTGCAAGTTGATTGTTTGGATGAAAAGTTCATTACAGAACTAGGAATAGTTCCTAAGTCTCATCATGGATCTAAACATGTGTTGTGGCACTTTCAATTGATTATGAGAATCATTGAAAGATGGGAAATCACTATAGAGATAGTGGACTCTCAAAAACAACATTACATATCCATTAACTAAAGCTTATCCAACAGCAAGATAATCGTTACTTAGTGAAGAAGGGTATGAGATACCATGGCGATTGGTTTTAGTGCAAGTGGGAGATTGAAAGTAGTATGAACACAAGCCAATCATGTTTAATGATAAAGCATATACTTTGTAACAATCTTACTCATTTATTAATAAAAAGTATTAATTTATTAAAGGCTTTTAATTATCTACATTATGTTGTTTTATAATATGTGATAAACCCATAGTTTTAAGCAATGCTTTTAGAATAATGATGATAATCATTCTAATGAGATCTAAATTCTTAGAAATCTTAAAACTAAAATAGTTCCCAATCATTGGATTACTAAATTGGGGATTAGTGAATCCGGATAGATTGGTACATACGTTGCTTGCTCATTAGATGAGGATGATTGATATCATGATCATTTGTGTGGAGACACTAAAGCAAGTATGTAGGTGCTTATTAGGGATTAAGTTCACTGAATGTGGCTCGCTAAGAAATACCTAATGGAGTTTTACTTGCTTTTGTCGAATAGAATTCACCTGTAGTGATAGTAGTACAAGTGATCCTTGGACTTGAGATCATCATAGTATCTTGTGTATGATGGGTTATACTTTGACTTATTCCTTAAGACCCTTAGGGTATATCAAAGGGTATGCTTGGGTATAATAAGTTGTACATGGAGATAATGTATGATCAATAAAGAATCTACCACTTCTAGTAAAAGAAGAGAAATGTCCTATGTGATTCGATAAATGACAACCCAGTAGTCCTTGGCCAAGACAGAATGAAATTAGAAAGGAGTTTCTAATTTGCATTATTTGGTGTTGTGCATTTAAGAGTCGAAATACATATAATTAAATAAAATAAGACTTGACAGTAATTCTATGTCTTATATTTAATTGGGACATTGTATGGTGAAAGGATTGAATTTTACGGTAACTATTTACTCAAAGGTTCTTTTATGATTAATGTTGAAATCTATATTATCTGAAAAGTCGTTGATCGCTAGGGAGGCTTATCCCTATTGTAGAATAAATATTATTTATTTAAATAATTTAATAATTTAATTTTTTATTTAAATAAGATTAGAATTGTTCTAATTGATTTATTCACAACCGGTTTAATATGGAGAACCTAAAGGGTCACACCATAAAAGGAAGAATAATTATTTAATAAGTAAATGGCATAATCGTAATAATAAGTTAAGTATATTTAATTTAATCTATGGTGATAGAATAAATTAAATAGCTTAATATTTATTATTTAATATTTTAGAAATATTAAATATAAATTAATAAGATGAGTCTTATTAATATTATTACAATTATTATTATTTTAATTTCTAAAGAGTTTAGGAATTAATTTAATATAAGTACTCTCATTTATTCCTAATAGAATTAAGAGAGAAAATTAGTTAAAGAAGTTTAATTAATTATCTTTAATAAGATTAGGGAGCACATTTAATTAAAAGAGTTTAATTAAATAAATAATACCTTATTTTTAATTAAATAGGGCTACCTAATATCTTTATAAGAGGAGTCTTATATCAGATATCAATATACGTAATTCCAACAGTTGGGAGGGTACGCTCTTTTTCTATGAGAGATAGAAAAATTAGGGTTTTGCCAAACACCCATCTTCTTGGATCTTTCTTCTTCCTTTGTGGATCACCTCTAGAGGCCAAACACTTGGGTGGCTAACGTTGATCAAAGGAAGGAACCAAACCTGGTAGATTCAAGTTGAACGCGAAAAGGATTGGAGGTGAACTTGTACCCGAGGAAGGTCGAATCTTTAAGGGTATGATTCTTGTTCTTCATATCTTTTTGTTTAATTAATAATTCTGCATAAAGGATGATCCGGGTATATGGTTTGTAAAATTTTAAAACTCTGATTTTTCACGTTTTCGCTTATTTTGTGCAATTTGATTGCGTTCACGAATATTACAAACCTAACACAATCCATATCCATTCCGGATACTACCGAAAGTTCAGCATCAAGCCCAGAACACACACTGGGAGTAACAATTCCAACCTCGGAGATAATCCCAAGGCGTGCAGATCCAATACCGGAACACACACCGGAGTAGACCGATTAATCTCGGAGATAACCCCGAGGTATCCAGTCTCAGTCCCAATCATGGGAGTAGCCACCAACCTTTGTGATCACCCCAAGGAATGTAGTTTCGGCGATAACCCCGAAAATGCTTGTTTCAAATGCAACCAGCTTCAATCTCGGCGCTCACAATGAGATACTCAGTACCAACCCGGAGATAACACCGGGAGGACAGGCACACCTCAGAGATGACACTGAGGACCTTCAATAATTGCAGCAGTCCACTCTCAGTAAAGCCCTGAGCAACGTCTGCTTAATCAGCCCAAATCGGCGATAACACCGGTGAGGGGCAACATCATCATCTCGCCAACACAATGCCACGTCACGTCGTCTTTACATTTCATATACATCTCTACACAACGATGTCCTACAAGAATCAAGGAAAACAAATCCCGAGTGACTATTGTGCGGGGTAACAGATAGAATTTGAAGCTTGAAGATCGGCGGGCATCGTCCCATCTTCAATGACTTCATACAAACTCTAATCCCATGCCATTATACAACTCTCGACAACGGCGGTCCGAAATAGGTCATGTATACCTCAATCGGATACACGGATTGCACTTCTGAAAGTTCGAGCGGATATTATAGTGCCCGAGTACACGTACTACGAGACGACCCGACCCAAAAAACCCAGGGTAACCCGGGTAGCCTCTGGTACACCTACGGCTCCACCCTCTATAAATAGAGGGCTTGGGGTGGCCATTTTTCAAGAGAAAATGGCGAGGAAGCCCTACCCAATTTGCTCTGTACTCACCCTATACTGAGTGCTTTCTCATTTTAAACACCTGTGAGCTCATATATAGCTACTTTTGTACCTACAAAAGCCATTGTTTACGCACTTTAAAGATATAGAAGTCCTCTTTGGCAGCCCAATACAAGCTTTCTCACACACTTTAGAGTCTTTCTCTTCATCTTTGCACACACCATTCTTCACGTTGAGAGTCGTGTTTACGTATGTTTACCCTTACTTTCCTTGATCGTGGTTTCATTTCAGTTTGTATATATATACATATATATATATATATATATATATATATATACATGAACTGTGTGTCACTTTGTTCGATGAGCCTAGACTTTGGTCTGGAGGGTTTACTGCTTTAATATATATATATATATATATATATGAATCTGTTGTCGAACTCATTCGATGAGCACTCGATTTTACATCAAAAAGCGTTTACTAGCTTATATATATATAGATATACTTATATATATATATGAATTGTTGTCGAACTTTGTTCGATGAGCCTGGATTTTATATCCGGTGCATTTATTGCTTATATATATATATATATGTATATATATATTTCGTCCCACCTGGAGTTTACTTCGTGGTGGTTGATCGCTTTCTGACTTTCTTTACGTTTAAATCTCGCTGAGTTCACTTCGTGGCGATTGATTGCTTTTTACAGCTTTATTTACGTTTCATCCCGCCTGGAGTTTCCTCCATGGCGGTTGATAGCTTTTACAGTTTTATTTACATTTCTGATCCCCCATGGAAGTGCTTCGTGGTTGGTGATCATGTTTGTATATATATATATATATATATATATATATATATTTTACAACTTTATATATATACCGCTTACTTCTTTCATATAAATCTGCGGTATCATGCGCTTTTAGAATCATTTGATCACGTATCCAAATTTATCGCATCTAGATTTGGTTCCCGTGATGGACATTGTCAGCTATAAGTAGCTTGTAAATTATTCTGCGGTGTCTAAATTTCCTTAGATGGTTTCCATACCCACGAGGAAGTCGACATTATTTTATTTATTATTTTCATAAGGATGCCTCGCATCCGTAAAATAAAATCAATCAAGCCGAACACTTAATAAAATGGAAGTGTAAAAGGTCTCAATTACTATTGAGCATCAGGGTTTGAAAAACCTTTTTATAAAACATCATTGCTATATCTTACTAAAAACTGAATTTTTACATAAATTCAAACCGTGTGTACATAGGTACGAACGAGGCCTCGCACTACTTCCAAATAATAGCACATTGACCCACACACACACACATTCAGATAATAGTTTCTTGAAAAGAGGCGGTCACTGTGGTAACACAGATGTCGGGGGGTGCCTAACACCTTCCCTCCGCATAACCAAGTCCCTGAACCATAATGAATCTCGGTTTCACCGACCCCTTTAGCAGTGTCACATCACTGGGTCAATGTGCAAACTGTTGGGAGAATGCATATTATGATTTGATGTTTTAATGTATATGCTCATGATTATTTGTAAAGTCCTTCAATTAATATATGTACAAGGACTTAATGATAGATCAAATTTGTTAGGTTGATCTAAGATCTTAACGTGTATCATTCTGTAATGGAATGTATAGATAGAAAGATCAAAGCTGTTAGGTTGATCTTGAGATGTAATAGATAGGCTTCAAGAAATCGTAGTGTATCATCGATCAACACCTTCAAGTCAAGGCGTAAACGAGAGCTTCAAGATCGTAATGTGCCTGCCTTGAAGGGACTCTTCAGAAATCGTAGAGTGGTCCCAACGTTTTCTGAGCCAACTCCATGATCGTAGTGTGCTGAAGGAAACATGAAGTTTACAAGTCAACGATCTTAGTGTGCTCTCGGGAACGTAGAGTCAACAACACGAGCAAGTAAAGATTGTAGTGTGCAAGGGTTTAAGAGAAATCGTAGTGCTCTCTAATGATAGCATCAGATCAAGCACCAAGGCAACAAGTCACTACGATCTGAATCGTAGAGTATCATAATCTGAATCGTAGAGCATCTGTCTTATGTCAGAAAACGTCGAGCCTCATGATGTGTGTAAAGGTAGATTTCTATATATGAGAAATAGATTCTTGACGCTGCAGTACTCATCAGTCCCAGAGTATATAAAATATCCTTAGTATACAACAAAGAAGCGTATTGAAGAAGCTAAGGATAGTACCATGGGTAAGAGGGACAAAACACCTTTTCAGGTGTTAGGTGAGAAAGCGCTTTCGTGTCAAATGTCGTAATGGCGAATGCGAGTTTAAGATGTGCAGAAATGTCTCCATCAAAGATCAAAAAAGTCAAATGCATTTAATGCCTCAACGGATGAATCCAACGGATAGTTTTCAAGATCACATATATGCAGATCAGACAGATGAGATAGAACTAAGCAAGCATTGAACAAACAACGTGAACATCTCTCTCAAGCTTAACTCTACGATCTGAGATATTGCAAAGCTTGCTCAACTACTCAATTCTTTAGAACAAGTGCTTACACAGCAACTGAGTAGCAACCATCAAGAACACAACATGATCAACCAACTGAAGAAGAGTACCAAGTCTGCTGGACTTGAAGAGTTCGTAGTGAATTGTAAGAAAGCTAAGTCTGCTGGACTTGAAGAGTTCAAGAGTGAACTAAGAAGTTCCTAGACTGCTGGTCTAGAAGGAATCTGTGTGATTTAGAAGTTGTAACAGACATCCTTAGTGGATATCCTACTCGTTGAGTAGAAGAGTGGACTAGGAGCTTTAAGTGCTCTGAACCACTTAAAACGACTGTGTCATTTACATTAATAACTGCTATATCTGTTATAACTGCCATAACTGCCTCACCCTCATTACTCCATTGCTTGGTAAAGAAGATTAAAACAAACATTTATTCCGCTAAGTTTTAATCATTATCAAAGAACAAGTTTAAAATGAAAAGATTTTTAAATATCTATTCAACCCCCCCCCCCTTCTAGATCACAACTTGTTTTCACGAAACTTTTGGAGTATCAGCCTCAAGTGTTGCTTTTGATCCTCACGTCTTTTGGAGTACATGAGGATGTCATCAATAAAGACAACCACAAAATGATCCAAATATTCCTTGAATACTCGGTTCATCATATCTATGAAGGCAACAGGAGCATTAGTCAATCCAAAAGACATGACTAGGAATTCGTAATGCCCGTACCGAGTTCTAAAAGCAGTCTTTAGAATGTCATCAGTTTTAATCTTTAACTAATGATATCCACAACAAAGATCGATCTTTAAAAAGAATTTAGCACCTTACAACTAGTCAATCAGGTCATCAATTCGAGGTAATGGGTACCTATTTTTGATGGTGACATGATTCAACTCCTAATAGTTAATGCAAAGTCGCATACTCCCATCTTTCTTCTTTACGAATAAAACAGGAGCACCCCAAGGAGGTGTACTAGGACAAATGAAGCCGATGTCTAACAGTTCCTGCAGTTGAGGTTTTAACTCCTGAAGTTCAATAGGAGCCATTCGATATGGGGTTTTGGAAATTGGTTTTGTACCAGGTTCAAGGTCAATATAAAATTTGATTTCACGTTCTGGGGGTAGGCCAAGAAGTTCTTCAGGGAATACGTCAGGAAATTTTTTAAGAACAGAAATATCATTCAAATTTGACGTATTTTTGTTTAAATCTGTGACATGCGCTAAGAAAGCTTGACATGCATTTTTCAATAAACGAATGACTTTATGACTTGATATGACAGTGATTGACTTTAGTGGTTTGATTTTTTGAATTTGCATAATAGTTTGGTTAGAAATATGAAAGTTAATAACCTTACAAAAACAATCAATTTTAGCATGTTGATTAGTTAACCAATTAATCCCTAAAATCACATCAAATGCAAGTATTTTCAAAGAGATGAGATCAACAGGTAATGTGAAAGTGTTAATTTGAATCAAACAAGATTTATAAAATAGTGGATGTAATGAAGGTTTCTCCCAACGGAGTTTAAACAGATAAGTCAAAGTCTAATTTCTCTGGAGTCAAATTTAAACGTTGAGCACAAGCTGGTGAAATAAAAGAATAGGTAGAACCGATATCTAATAAGGTATAGACTTCGCAAAAGTTTATGATTAGCTTACCCATGATAACTTCATCCGGGTTTCTCACTTTTTGGGAGGTCATGACAAACGCTCTCCCTTGAACTATCGACTTTGACTTGTCTGGGACAACCTTTGGTGTTACCATCTCAGCTGGACTTGACTTCACTGCAATATAAAATCGAGCTTGGTGATCTTCTTTTCCATAATTGAAACACACTTTGGGCTGCTGCGTACAGTTTGGACTGATATGTCCCTCCTCTTCGCATCTGTAGCATACAACCAATGGTCGTTCTCATTCCTTAAAAATGGGTGCTTATAATACCTGAGAATTTCCACGTATTATTAAATGAATATATTAATCGAAATAATATTTATGTGAATATAAGTGTTATTGATTTATGAGTTGGTTAATGCAATTGATTCGTATTAGATCAATGCGTATTAAAAAGTGTGATTTGATAATAAGAATTGTGAAATTCCTTGTGTGGCATATTTTGAAATGAGTAAATCCATTAAGCGAGTTAAAACAGGAATTAGGAAGATTAATCACGTTGATCATGTGAATTCATATATGTAATCAATATGCACGTAGACTTGTAGTAACCCTTTTATTGACATCAATTCATATCGTATAAAACGAATTTAGCGATGAAAAGTGACACGGGCTGAAGCTAAACTAGTCTTGGCACTATCGTGGTACTGCAATGCAATTAGTAGTCTCAAGAAGATAAATTAAGCGCAATTGCGCCAAGAATCGATTGAGAAAACTAATTTTTCCACCTTGGAAATTAAATGGAACAATTATGTGATATTCGTGACATTGATAAACCTTGAAATAAAATACGTTATGTTTAACAAAGGAATTGTTAAGTAAACCATTAATTAATATTAATTAATTGTGGTAGAATATTGATATCTTTGTAATTAATCTACAATATGAGACTATTATTATTTGTAATATATCTATATATATAATCAGAATTATATAGATAATTAATGGTTATGAAAATCCTTAATTTCTTCAATAAGAAGTGGATTCAATTATATTAAGTGGTAATTGTGAGGCCTCCAAATTCTGACCGCCACTTGGTCACTCGAATTCGGTTTGTCACTAAGTTCTTTAGAACAAGTGCTTACATAGCAATTGAGTAGCAACCATCAAGAACACAACATTATCAACCAACTGAAGAAGAGTACTAAGTCTGCTGAACTTGAAGAGTTCGTAGCGAACTGTAAGGAAGCTAAGTCTGCTGGACTTGAAGAGTTCAAGAGTGAACTAAGAAGTTCCTAGACTGCTTGTCTAGAAGGAATCTGTGTGATTCAGAAGTTGTAACATTCATCCTTAGTGGATATCCTACTCGTTGAGTAGAAGAGTGGACTAGGAGCTTTAAGTGCTCTGAACCACTTAAAAATGACCGTGTCATTTACATTAATAACTGCTATATCTGTTATAACTGTCATAACTGCCTCACCCTCATTACTCCATTGCTTGGTAAAGAAGATTAAAACAAACATTTATTCCGCTAAGTTTTAATCATGATCAAAGAACAAGTTTAAAATGAAAAGATTTTTAAATATCTATTCAACCCCCCCCCCCCCCCTTCTAGATAACTATTGTGCCAACTAGGAACTAACAATTGGTATCAGAGTAGGTTCTATTTTACAGCTTACAAGCTTTAGTAGATCCAATGGCACTCGTACCAAGAGAATCCAGGACCGGGGGAGGCAGCAAGCCACCAATGTGCAACAAGGATAAATTTGCTAACTGGAAAGTCAGGATGCAAGCATACATGGACTCAATAGATGAAGATCTATTTGAGACCGTTCAAAATGGGCCCTATATACCAACAATGCTTGCACCAACCAATGACGATCCAAACAGAGTCCAACTCAAAGTTAAAAAAGAATGGACAGACACAGAGAAGAAAGTTGTCCAACTTTATAAGAAGGCTAAGAATATCCTGTTCCAATCCTTAGAGGATGATCTATTTGAAAATGTTGTAAACAGCAAAACAGCTAAGGAAGTTTGGGAAGCTCTGTTGATCATGCACGAAGGAACTGAAGAAGTTAGAGAGAACAAACAGTCACTTATAACACAGCAGTACGAAATGTTTGCTCATGTGCAAGGAGAAAATGTAACTGCCACCTATGAAAGATTCAATTTTCTGCTCAACTCTCTACGAGAATATGGAAAGGTCTATCCTAACAAAGATCTGACCATAAAATTCATGAGAGCCCTACCAAGCAGGTGGGATGCCAAGACCACTGCAATAAGAGAGTCAAAGAATCTCAACGAAATGACAGTTCAACAACTATATGGAAATCTCCTGACATACGAACTGGAGCTGACCCAACATGCTAAAACCTTATCAGAAGGAAGAAAGAAGGATAAGGGTGTTGCTCTCAAGGCAACTAAAAGTGCATCAAAGGTCAACATTGAGATTGACTCTGATGATAATGAAGACCATGATGATAACTTTGCTAAGCTGGTAAAGAAACTAAGAAGGTTCATGCGACAAGGCAGAATCAGCAAGCCAAAGAAGGTCAGCAATTACAGTAGTCAGGAGCAAATGAATGACCTATGCTACAACTACAAAAAGCCTGGCCACTTCATCGCCAACTGCAACAAACCTATCAAAGAAGAACTAAAGAAGAAAACACATGCAAAGAAGGAATACAAAGGAAACAAGAGGCCTTAGAAAAAAGACAAAGGCCTGGTAGCTGGAGGATCGTGGAGTGACTCAGATAATGACTCAAATGCTAACTCCGGAGATGAAGAAGAACCACATATGGCCAATCTGTGCTTAATGGCCAAACATTCAAAGGGCAAACAAAGCCTCAGCATACATGATGTAAGTCTCAACGAGGTATTTGATTTCAACTCACTTGATGTAGACATGAATGACTTAAGAACTGCATTGCATGGCATAACCACTGATCTACATCAATACATGAAGTGGTTTAGAGTCTTGTCTAAAGATCATTCACTTCTTCAAGAGGAAAAGAAGAGAGTTCAATAAGAGCTTGAAACAGCCCTTCTAAGTACTAATCTTCTTTCCAAGCTTAAGGCTGAGAATAAGACCTTAAAACAGACAAACACACTCAATGCACAAAGAGAGTCTATTCTAACCTCTAAAGTTGAGGATCTAGAGAAGACAATCTCTGCATGGAACAAATCCTCATCGTCCATGGATACTTCGCTCTCTAGTCGAGAAGCACATTATTGACGTAATGTGTCCAGGCTTTGGGAATTCATCTCAGAGCCTTGTGTGGAAAAGACAATGGAAACTAACACTAGTAATGTCTCATGTTTTGGTAGAGGCATTGCCTTTGTGAAATCCTCACAGTTGGAAGAGCCAGTTCAACCCTGTTCTACTATTTCTAGTTATACTCAGAGAAGTAAAGGATCTCACGGCCGCTCTCGGGCTTCATAAAGGAGAAGAGTAACCCAACCTCTACTCACCAACCTCAAGAATCGTGAAGTCAAGCAAGACCAACTCTCTGAATTAACGGGAAGGTACAAATGAGTAAGGCACACTCATCACTATTTATGAAACCTAAGAACACGTGGAAGAAAGAGAATCAGTTTAACAGAAGGTTAACTAAAGAACCACACGAGTCCAAGTGGAAGATGAATCATCATGCACACACAGGCATGCATCATAATAGATGTTTTATATGCAATAAATATTGTCATAGGGCTACAAAATGTTATTATAACTCCATGCATGTGAGACCCAAGATTAGACAGATTTGGGTCCCCAAAGGCACTAACAATGAAGGACCCATGCAAATATGGGTACTAAAATGAAGGCTCAAATGTTTTGACAGGAAAAGAGCTCCACGACCTCAACATGGTATCTGGACAGTGGATACTCGAGGCATATGACAGGGAACAAAGCTCTACTATCTAACTACATAGAAAAGGAGGGTCCCTCAGTCATATTTGGAGATAACGGCTCAGGCAAGACAAGAGGATATGGCTTTGCTGGGAATGGTGTAGTATCTTTCAGCAAAGTAGCCTATGTGGAAGGTCTTCAACACAACCTTCTAAGTATCAGCCAACTCTGTGACAAGGGTCATCAAGTGACATTCCTCAATAACCAATGTCAAGTCAGAGATTTGAAGACATCTGTTGTAAAGCTAGCCGGGACAAGAGAAGGAAATGTCTACATAGTGGATCTTGGTAAACTAAGCTCAGATGAGACAATATGTTTTCTGGCAAAAGCATATGAAGAAATGAGCTGGCTATGGCATAGATGATTGTCTCACTTAAACTTTAAAAGCATGTCCAAACTGGCATCAAAAGACCTAGTAGCTGGCCTACCCAAGTTCAACTTAGTGAAGGAAAGGCCATGCAATGCCTATCAGCTTGTAAAGCAAACCAGAAGCTCATTTAAGACCAAGACTGCCAACTCTGTTGACCAGCCACTGCAGTTGCTTCACTTGGATCTCTTTAGGCCAATCCCAACAACCAGTCTTGGAGGAAAAAGATACTCTCTATTCATAGTCGACGACTACACCAGATTCATATGGGTATTCTTCCTAACTTAAAAGGATGAAACAAGCTACGAATTGATCAAGATGTTCAGACTGGTGATGAATGAGAAATGAGAGAAAATCAAGGCCATAAGGAGTGATCATGGCAGAGAATTTGATTTCTCAGAAATGGATCTGTTCTGCACAGACAATGGGATTAGTCACAACTTCTCAGCTCCGCGAACTCCTCAACAAAATAGAGTAGCTGAAAGAAAGAACATAACCTTGATAGAGGCTGGAAGAACTCTACTAGCTGCAGCCCATCTGCCTGAATACTTCTGAGTAGAGGCTATCAACACTGCATGCTACACGCAGAACAGAGCACTCATACACTCTACGATCAAGAAAATGCCCTACGAACTGTGGAAAGGAAGAAAGCCAAGTGTCAGCTACTTCCATGTCTTTGGCTGTGCATGCTACATTCTCAACAATGGAATGCAATATCTGACAAAATTCCAGCCCAAGTCAGACGAAGGGATCTTTCTTGGATATGCCACAAACAGCAAGGCTTACAGGGTGTTCAACAAGAAGATACTGAATGTTGAAGTCTCAGTATACATCATCTTTGATGAAACTGACTTGGACAAAATAGTGCCTCAAGACACTACGACCGATAGTGCACACACTATGAATGAAGTCGTCGAGCTCAACTCTATGATCATAGTGTCAGATAGTGAAATCGTAGAGCATGAGAATATGATCGTAGAGAGGTCATTGCAAGACAGCGAGCCTCCACTCCAAGAAGAAGAGATAGACCTTGAAGAGTTACAGGGTGTTCAATAAGAAGACACTGAATGTTGAAGTCTCAGTATACATCATCTTTGATGAAACTGACTTGGAAAAAATAGTGCCTCAAGACACTACGACCGATAGTGCAGACACTATGAATGAAGTCGTCGAGCTCAACACTATGATCGTAGTGTCAGATAGTGAAATCGTAGAGCATGAGAATATGATCGTAGAGAGGTCATTGCAAGACAGCGAGCCTCCACTCCAAGAAGAAGAGATAGACCTTGAAGACTTGAGACGGGAAGGAATAAGGACAGATGTCCCAATCGGCAACAGATGTGCAAGAGATCACACTTAGGATCTAATCATTAGAGATCCGAGTGCTAGAGTCAAAACAAGAGCTGCTACTCAGAATGAATGTTTTTATCTAAGCTTCCTGTCACAAATAGAGCCAAAGAAGATAGAGGATCCTATGGAAGACTCCAGTTAGATAGAAGCCATGCAGGAAGAACTCAACCAATTTGAACAAAGCAAAGTATGGAGATTGGTACCAAGACCAAAGAGTCATCCTGTGGTAGGAACTAAGTGGGTCTTCAGAAACAAAATGGATGAAGATGGGGTCATAACCATAAATAAGGCAAGATTAGTGGCAAAGGGCTATTCTCAAGAAGAAGGTATCGACTACGATGAGACATTTGCACCTGTTGCCAGACTAGAAGCCATCAGAATCTTTCTTTCCTTTGCTGCCCACATGAAGTTTAAAGTCTTCCAGATGGATGTCAAGAGTGTATTTCTTAATGGAGAACTTCAAGAAGAAGTCTATGTAGAGCAACCTCCAGGTTTCATCAATCCATCTCTTTCCAATTATGTCTATAGATTAGATAAAGCCTTATATGGTCTTAAACAAGCACCTAGAGCATGGTATGAAACATTGACTAACTTCTTAATCAAAAATGGGTTCATTATAGGTAGAGTAGATACCACACTATTTCTTAGAAAGCATAAAGACAAAGTCTTACTAGTTAAAATCTATATTGATGACATTATCTTTGGTTCTACTGACGAAAAGTTATGCAAAAGATTCTCTAAGCTAATGCAGAGCAAGTTTGAAATTAGCATGATGGGTGAGTTGAACTTCTTCTTTGGACTGCAAGTAAAGCAGACTCAAGAAGGAATTTTCATAAACCAAGCCAAGTACATCAAAGACTTACTGAAGAAGTATGGCATGGAATCAGCCTCTCCCATGAAAACACCAATTGCTCGTGCAACCAAGCTTGACAAGGATGAGAAAGGTAAAAGTATTGATATCACTCAATACAGAGGTATGATAGGCTCTCTTTTATACCTAATTGCCAGTAGACCAGACATAATGTTTGCAACATGCATATGTGCTAGATTTCGGCTAACCCTAAAGAGTCACATTTGTCTGTCAGAAAGAGGATCTTCGTTATCTCAAGGGTACACCTTACTTGGGGTGTGGTACCCCAAGGAATCCTTATTTGAACTAATAGGATACACGGATCTTTGATTTTACAGGATGTAAAATAGATAGAAAAGAGTACCAAAGGGCACTTGTCAACTTCTAGAAGCAGACTTGTGTCCCGGTTTAGCAAAAAAGCAAAACTCGATGTTCACCTCAACCGCAGAATTTT
Source organism: Panax quinquefolius (assembly GCA_020205615.1). Lineage (NCBI taxonomy): Eukaryota > Viridiplantae > Streptophyta > Magnoliopsida > Apiales > Araliaceae > Panax > Panax quinquefolius. The sequence goes on along the minus strand of CM035164.1, from coordinate 69,624,377 downwards.
AATATATTGTCAAGTGGCAACACTTTGTGCTCGAGATCCTATGGAAGAGAAATCAGCTAGCTGACTATGGGTTCGACTTCAAATATATTCTTATACACTATGATAACACAAGTGCCATAGCAATAACTCATAATCATGTCATGCATTCTAGGACTAAGCATATAGAAATAAGGTATTACTTCATTAGGGATCATGTGCAAACTGGAACTATATCTATACAATATATCCCTACTGAAAATCAACTTGCTGATGTTTTTACAAAACCACTAGATGAATCCAGATTTAATAAGTTAATTAGTGAGCTAAGTATTCTAAATCTACAACCATGAAATATATGCTCTAGATTGTGCTAACCATGACAGATACAAAGGCTGAACTAAAAATTGTAGACATGATCAAGGAAAGCTCATGATTGTAGAGCTGAAAAGAAAACTACCTCAACGATCGTAGTAAAGACTTAACTGTCGTAGTGCAGACTCAACGATGACACAAGCCCCATCCACAAAGCAAAAATGTATCCTGTGATGACAAGCTTCATAACATAGCAATCTCTAAGAGGTGCCTCGAGAACAAACCTAACCCTTGAATCTCTCCAAGAGAGGTTGGCCTTCCCCGAAATAGCGCTTAAAAAGAATGCTTGATCAAAACTCATCACAAGGATTCAGGCGGACTCGACGATCGTGGGATAGACTCAACGAATCGCCGATCGACTTCGACGATTGAAGGGCGACTCAACGAATCGCTGATCGATTACCACGATCGCAGACGGACATATAAACAAACATAAGACTACCTCAACGATCGTAGTCTTCCTAAGGACACCTCAGCTCTGAAGAAGCCAAGGGCAAATCAGTACATTCCTGCATAGTCAAAATCGTAGAGCCAAACAAAAATTGACACCTGTCCCACTAAGCGAAAAAGAGGAGAGGGAAGTTACAAGTACAAATTGAAATCACATTTTTGAAATCTCAAGTCCAAAAGATTATCTCTCTCGTTCTCTCTCTCTCTCTCTCAAAGAAAAAACCCTAAATCAGCAGAAAGCTAAGACGTATCTCACCTCCAACTATAGAATCAATGGCTGCTTCAAATGTGGTATCCGGCTACAGACTCTGTTTTGACGAGTTCAAAATAACTCCACCAAAATTTCACAAGACCCTAGCGCTGCTGAAGAAGGCGGGTCTCGAGGAGGCTCTAAGCACAGATACCCTTATCTATCCTAAGTGAGTGAAAGAGTTCTACAAAAATGGTGTGTTTGTAAATGACACCATCACTACAAGAGTAAGGGAAGTAGAAATTAGACTAAAGGCAGAAGACTTCAATCTGGCCATAAGTTTCAAGAATGAAGGGCACCCATTCTTAGACAGCATAGACTTCCAAGAGGGACTAAGAAAAATGCATCACAAGAAAAACCCCTCTGTGAAAGGGTACAAAAAGAAGGAGTTCCCACAAAGGTACGAATTTTTGGCTGACATTATTAGGAAATGCATCTGCTGTAAGAGCTCAGGACATGACTCGGTGAATGAAGCTCATCTAAGGCTCATGACTTCAATGTATTATGATATACAACTCAACTATGGAGCTATATTACTCGAGTGGATTGCAAAGTGGATAGTGAACTTAAAGAAATCAAAAAGCCCTCAGAAGATGGTATATGGGCGTTTCTTGATTATCATTCTGCAATCTGCACTGGGTGACAAAATTGGCGATGAAGAGGGAGAAGCCATCAACCCAAATCGAAGAATGACCCAGGAGTTGTTTGAAAACTGAAAAAGAAACCCCAGTGAGCATGTTCGAATGATGACTGAGTTCAGTGGAAGAACTGGGGATCTGAAGAACCCAGGCTTTTTAGGAAACATGTCTGTTGTCAGGGAAGAAGAAGAAGAAGAAATCAACAAAGTAGAGCCCTCTGTTCTTACCAGAAAAAGTAAGGGCAAAAGAAAGCTAAGAGCTAGACAGGTGGAAGAGCCTCAAGGATCTACTACTGATATTCCTGTAGAGTCCTCTGATATAGAGACTCTGAGGATGCTAAGAAGGAAGCAGCAGCAAGATGAAGCTGATAAGGATCAAGCCACCATATCACAGATCCTAAAGAAGAACAATGTTGGCCATAAGTCCAAAAGGCCATTAACCACCTCAATCGTAGAGTCTCTACTATTTGTGGAGACCAGACCAAGCATGGCAGACAAGAAGGTAGTTGCTTCAAGCATAGTGGCTGTTGAACAGGACAAAGGTGAGATTCAAGAGAGTCCTGAAGTTGTGACTAAACCCAGCAAAGTAAGGAGAAAGCTGGTCAAGAAGTACATTCTTGAAAATGAAAAGGTGCTGAAGAAGGAAACAAAGAGTATGGATGCAAAAGAAAAACTGTCCAAAGCAAATCAAGAGGACAGTGCTCCAGCTGAGGGGGAGAACCCTAAAATTCTCATGATAGAGAATACACCGACTGAGGGGGAGATGTCTATAGCTCAACAAGATGTTCCAGCTGAGGGGGAGTTTATGAACTCTCAAGAAGATAATCATGCTGAGGGGGAGCCTCATGATATCCACATGGCAAAAGAAGAGGTCCCTGCACAAAATAAAGATGAAACAGTGCAAGACCATCCAGAGACCATTGAGATAATGGAATCCTCAGAAGAGAACAAAGAAGAAGAACAAAGAAGAAGAACAAGATGATGATGATGATGAGCTCAAAATCACTTGTATAGGTAAAGGTGGATATAGAAGATATATATACATTCAAATGTTTTCTTACCTACCCATGATGGCATACCATCAAGCTCAAATCCTGAACTCCTGGGATCACATGTTCTGGAGCTTCAAAGAGTATCCAACCATCTCAGTTCTGGCTCATGGATTCCCAGGGAAAGTCAACTTTACCAAGAAGCTGCTTACTGATCATTCCTCATCCAAGGATAAACTTGAGGTACTGACTATCCCTGATCTCTTCAAAGTTAATCACTTGCCAATTTTGAAGCACAGCCAGGGGATGAGTACACTGCTTCTTGATCCCAACTTACACTCTCCCAAGGAAATACGTACATGATGTATGATGGCAAATGGGGAAGTGCACATCATCTACCCCATCCTCACTTCCAACAAAGTTTTTATTCTCAGAATCAACAACCAACTAGTAGTAGTAATCTTATGGTTCGCCCTCCACAGTTCATGCGCAACCATCCCTATAATGAACTGGTACTTTTCCCAAGTGCTTAAAATGAGAGTATGCCTAATACCTATATATTGTAGAACCTTGATAGCAATCATTAGTTATTCTAGCTACTATATAGGGCACGCAATGGTTGATTCTGTTGCAGTTAAAGAGTAAAATGAAACACGCAATGGCCTATTATGCGATCTTAAAAGATCCTAATTGCTTAAAATAATACACTGGTTCACACAAGAATGATTTTGAACATTCATAATTACATACCTTCTCAGAATGATGAACGACAAATGGTTTTGACCCTCCACTGTGAATGACATTATTGCCTCGATTTTTCTTGTTTACTTTGAGCGATGCTGGAAAAAATATCATTGAATGAATAATAAAAATCTAATCTTTTAAAAGAAACTGAATATCATAAGAATATACAAAAAATGATGAAAGTTAGAATAATCATACAATAAATTTTGGCGATGTCCAATAATCACACATTTCAGTCCACTTGGCAATATCAATGTTGTTTGGAGGATTTTTTCTAACAACTTCGGTTGATTGAAAAGTTTTGAATAATTTGTAAAGCTTACACCTCTGCCCTCTATTCCTATCCTTCATTATTCCAAGTGCAACACGCTTCACATGAGGTTTAGAAAGGTCGATATCGAAGCGAGCCTAAAGAAAAAAATAATCCAGCAAAATTAACTAGTTCATGAGACAAAAAATAACAAAATTAGACTATTAAATTCTAATCCATGAATTCAACTGTTACTCGCCCCTTTTATCTAACAAATCATGTATCCTAATGAGTGTCATTCTCCATGTCGATGAAGATGATTTTGAGGAGGATGAATTCGACGAGGGGTGTAGTGAAGATGATAAACCTGTAGATTATCGTAGTGAAGAAGAACAAAGTATGGACGAGGAAGAGAAAGATGATCAGAACTAGAATCAAATAAGGTATCCCTTTCATCTTATCAAAGTTGAAACATTTGAATGATGCTTAATTATTTAGTTTAGTTAGATTATCGTTCTGCTTCAGGTGTCCGAACATCTCATTCTACCGGCTCCTTAGAACAACCTTTGTCTGCCCATTATAATGCAGTTGACCATCCTAATTTAGGAGTCAAGGCAGTTCCTATTATACCTCAAAGCGTTGCTTTGTCACTTGGGCCAAATGCACCTAAATAAAACTTGGTATTATTCTACTTCTTAACTTTGATTTATTGACTTAAATATGTTATTGGTTTATGTTATTACAAATTTTGGTCCTCCAATTTTCAGGAAGCATGATGTAAAAATAAAATGATATTCCTTTTCGTCAACTTGTTTGTTCATATGCATGACTGCTAGCTGAGTAAATTATCTAAAATTTCAAAATTTTGAAAATCATCTACATTTATAAACCAGAACACGCCTTGATGGTATTCAGTAGGTGTAACTGGTTGAAAGTTTTGGTACGAAGATAGTTTCTTCATTAATGACAGTTGACAAAAATCTTATTTTGCAACTCTACCTGTATTGGTATAATAAGTTGTAGAGTTCTAAATCGATCCTGTTTCTGCTTGATTAATGATCTCATATGACATTTAATAGTAAAAATTGTAAAGAAACAAGTCCCCGGCAAATGTGAGTAAGCTGTGGGTGCAAAAACACTATTTGTGCATCAACCTAGTTTCAGTGATTTAAATATGTCATTTTTCATTTTTAAATTGTATTGTTTTGGCCAGAAGTACACAGATGATATAATTTGTTATTCTTTTAGTTTATTGATCTTGAGTACTGATTTATACGGGTGCTTATTTGGTGGAAATTTAGTGATGATCTTGAAATGCTATAATATTATATTATGTGCCAAAGACATTATTATTATAATTATTTATTAAAGTTTCTGAATCTGAGGGTAGTGATGCTAGGTGCAGGTCAATCCTCACACCCATCAGTTGAAGCTATGTGATTTGGGGAGTGCAAAGATGTTGGTAAGTTTGTTTTCAAAAAAAACATGGATTTATGCTTTTATGTGGTAGTTTTGAAATCCATTGGTCTTGTTGCAGGAGCCTGGTGAACCGAATATATCATATATCTGTTCACAATATTATAGAGCACCAGAACTGATCTTTGGGGCTACAGAATACACTACTGCAATTGATACATGCTGAGCTTTGATGAAAAAGAAGAGGTCTTCTTTGATACTGTAAGTTATTTGTCGTCGGAAGAGTTGTGGAATTGGTTCCAAAACAAGCGGTATGCTCTTAGAGCAAAAGCAACTAAGAATCCAGGGAAATTAAATGTGTCATTTCTGCATCAGGATGATTCAGCTATAGCAAAAAGTGTGCCTCAAGTCCCTCAACCAATACCAGCTCCATTAGGTTGACTTGATTTGGGATTTCATTTGAAGTTGCACAACATTGTATATCAATAACTTTGTTTGGTTGCTGCAATATTTGTGTAGTATTTAGTTCTAAGTTTTTATCCTTCATTGATTCAGTTACAGTGATAAATGGGCCTCAAGTCCCTCAACATCTATCTGCTCCTATAGCTGAGATTAAATTTTGTCATGTTCAAAGTTCTAATTCACTTCTCTTTTTCTGAAATGTTTGGCATAGGCAGGCTGTGGAAAAAAATTTCTCTACTTGCACTGATGAGATATATCACTGATCTGCCCATTCTTTTTGGAGATTCATTAGCTTCTGGGATAGCACGATCGAGCAGCTGTCTGACTACAGTTGAGTAGCCTAAGAAATTATTTATTACATTTTAATGTGCTGGTTCACTATATGATTAGTTTCATTACATTTTGACTCTGATAATTATGAGTTCTTCACTGATTAATTAGAGTGGAGAGAAGTCGAACAATCTTTACAATAATGAAGCAAATATACTTGACATTTCCTCTAGGATATTGCACCTTGTTGGTGATTCATTAGTTCCTAAATCCATCGAGAAGGACCTCCTCAAGGGTGCCAAAGTTCTTCAACAGATGAGACAAGAAATATATTCCAGTTGTCAGTGGTGGAGTACTTGTTATTATTGACCAGGTATACTCACGGAAAATACCTTTTAGCTCGTGTAAATAATAGTATTTTTTTCACATCAATCATTGAGGAGCACAAGGAATAAGAGTTAAGTCTATTGGTAGAGGACTAGGGGTAGTGATCATAATAATAACAGTTTCTTTGATGAGAAATCAACTAGAATATTATATGGTTTAGTCAAAAGAAAAATGTGTCAAAAGTCTTCAGAGCAGAAGCCTAAAATATATGTGCATGCATAAACATCTGTGTTTCTACGGCGATTGCTCATGTGAACACATATGTTAGCGAGGCACTGAATATTTGTATTGTTTTTTTGAGTGTGGGTGGGGGAATAGTTGCATGGATGCAGGGTTAGAGTTACTTGTGCCTTATTTTTTTTTGCAGCATGCTGCAGATTAAATAATACGACTAGAAGAGCCGCATCAGAAGGTAAAGAAATTTGTAGTTGTAAATGTTGAAATGCTATGTCCAGCATGGCTTAGATATTTATTTAAATTTTAGGTGCTTTCTGGAGATATGAAGACAATTACCTACCTGGATGTGGAGCAAGAGTTGGTTTGTGTGCTTTGGAAGCTATATGTTTGTATCTAGCAATAATCGTTAGTACCAACCACGTAGCAACTCTATTGTCTTTGTGTATTGATTTTGGCACTAAGTGCCTCTGGTGACCTATTTGCTTTATTTTCCTGACTTCCTATTATTTTTAAATGTTCAAGAAGACTGCTTCTACGACTTGCCTTACAATACTGGGTATCAAATTTTTGTGCTACATTTACGGAAGACAAGGGACGAAATTATGAAGTGTACTCACTCTATATATTTAGATATATACTTTGATTGAAGAATTGTGGTAGCTTTAGATGGTAAATTGTAAAGATAATGAATGATTATGTAGTGGATGATTTTATTAAGTTAATAATATTTTAGTTTTTTGTATTTTTGCCATTATTTGCTATAGGGACATTGATCCAGCTAGGTACACAAAAAGAATGTCAAATTTTGTTGCTAATACTAAAATAAAAAGGCAACATTTTTAATCGTTGAAAATCATATCAATTTTCGTTGCACATATAAAGAAACGGCATCATATAATATCGTTGCTAATCGACGACTTTCGTTGCTATTGAAAAATAACCAGCAACAAATATTTTCGTTGCTGATTCAGCATAATGTCGTTGCCAAATAATCTAATTAGCAACGAAAATCGTTGCTAAAAAGTTTACATTCTGCAACGAAAGCAAGCTTAGGCAACAATTTTCATAATTTACTGCAACGAAAAACGTCGTTGCAAAATGGTGTCAATTGCAACGAAAATGCATGGTCTTTGCAAAAAAAAGAGTTCATTTCGTTGCCAATTAGAAGGCTTTTGCAACGAAATGGGCTTTTTAGCAACGAAATGTTAATTATTCTGCAACAATACATTTTGTTGCTAAAGGATCGATGTCTCTCTACGAAAGCCATATTTCGTTGCAAAATGTATTACTTTTGGCAACGAAAAAAATACGTTCGTTGCGGAAAAATTAGCAACACTCATTGCGCAACGAAAGATGCAATGACAGTAAAGTCGTTGCCAAAACCCTTTACCAACGAAATTTGACACCTTTAGCAACGAAAATCAGTTGTTGCTGAAGCCCCATTTTTTTGTAGTGAAGTCATAAATTAAGAACTTGTAAAGATGCGCATAAGAATGGTAATGTGGTATATGAAAGCTTCTAACATGCATGTATGTTAAACTATAAGTGTAATGGTATGTTAGAGTGGGGACCAATTCGGGAAGACAATGGCTCATCCCCAGTGCGGCGAGGGGACAATGACAATGGCAAATATGTAGCTTGATCATAAAATAGCTTTACATTTACGAACTAATGTTTAAAGCATGCCTATATGTTTACTTTAACTTATCTTACATGACCAATATGCTATGTAATGTGTTAAGAAGCATGCAATGTGATAGAGACAAATATTGATCATAACTTCCAAATGTTAAGTCGAAAGAATTTCTTCATGAAATAAAGCAATCAAGACGTTGTTGTATTTGTGATGACTTATAAACTGATTTTGTACCATATGTGCATACTTGAATCATGTCAAGCTTGATTAAAGACTGTGTTAGCTAATGAACATCTTGAACATATAATACGATATAAATAGGATTCGAAAGTGTTGATTTCTTAACGCGGATAAACTACACTTAAGGCAAGTATCTGAACCCTACCTTACATTGTGCAAGTATTCTAACTCTTACATTACTTATTCGATGAATATCGTAAGCTTATCTCATTGAATGAGCTATTATGTTAAACTCTTGAGGAAAACTATTATTCATGTGAACTTGGTATTGTTCTTGAAAATTATTAAAGTATCTATGCCATTTGATTCAGCTAGATTATATGCATGTTTATAAAACTGTCCAAACCAATTGATTGGTAAGGAAAATCTTGAAAACTGAGTTGGACAACCCTTAAGGTAAGGGGAATGTATGTTGTTGGAAACCCCGACACAATAGTATATTATTACTGTGGTGTTATGCATAACTTAAAGTATTTTAGACTGATCATCTATATTACTTGATTCTTTTAGGTTATCAGTTTAATATTGGTAATTCTAGTAGATGTTCAATAGTCCTTAGTGACTACTCAGTATAAATTATTATCCAGACGGATACCCTGATAGTCTTTGAATTCATATATATCTGCTGATTTATATTGAATTATCGTTCTTATTCCAAGAATTATTGATATTCATTATTCATGATATTATTCTAAAACTCTGAAATATCTTAAGAGATGATACTTCGATATTTCAAACTTGTGTTATAAAACTCCTTACCCTTGTTGTATATTACTTGTTGGGAAATTTGTGCTCATTCTTGCTTATTTAAAATCTTTCAGTTAAGGTGGAACAGGGAGGTTTCTCTAGGAAAGACAAGGGCAAGGGCAAGGCTACCGACTAGCTTGTCCCTTTTATGTTTAAATTTATTATGTTGTATTAAGACTATTTTCAGATGATGTTTAAGCTTAAGTAGGGTTATGTAATAATTCTTTATTCGATATTATTATGTAATCTATTAAGCACTGTAGGTTGTGAGACTTGGGGGAATAATTATAATAAATCATTGTATATTATTTTAAATTAATCCTTTCATTGTGAATGTGTGATTTTAGTTATTATGGTGTTACCATGAGAACATGATGAACCGAATTGGAGTGACCAAGTGGCGGTCAGAATTTGGAGGCGTCACAGTATTGGTGCTGTTGTTTTTCCATCATTATTGAACCTTCTCTTTTTGAAATTTTCACTTGACTCATTTCTTCTATTATCTTGGCCAGGATTACCACCGAAGTGGTTACCATTTTGGCATGATAATTTCCTCCACGTTTGTTATCACCGCTTCGATGATTGTTGCCACTAGTATGACCATTATCGTTTTGTCGGCTATTATGACCAATAACTAAGCCCTATTCACAACATCTGAATATAAACAAAGTTTGTGAAAAATGAGGTATTGACGAATTTCGGGCTCCAAATCTCGCAGAAACATTCGCGTCATACGCTCCTCATTATCTACCAAATGGGATGCAAACCGGGATAACTCCGCAAACTTTGCCTCGTATTGCGACACAGTCATATTGTTTTGTTCGAGCTTGATGTGACGAATACTTTCTAGAAAGTACTTGTCATTGAAAAATTCCTAGAACTTATCCCAAGACATCTTTAGTGCGGAAAGATGAGTACGTTTTACAGATTCCCACCAGAAATTTGCCTCTCCTCGCAACATAAAAGTGGCAAAGGGAACCTTTTGCTCCTCTGAGCATCCCAGGACATCAAATATCTTGCTGATTTGCTTAATCCATGTCTATACTTTAAGTGGCTCTAGCTTTACCAAAAATTTCGGCGGTCCTAACTCTTTGAATTGCTTAGCAGTGACCAGTCGTGAGTTGCCATTCCTTCCATCTGCATTTTGAACATGAATCTCTCTCGTTTGGTGTTGCATAAATTATAGAAAGCTTCTAAACATCCCATCATTCATCATTTGGTCGGTGTTGTTGTTTACATGAGGATTATTGCCTTCCTTATGCACATTATCCTGGTTATTGATTGGCGGTGTCCACTACAAAAAAATGGGCCTTTAGCAACAATTTTTCGAGCAACGACTTTATAAGTCGTTACTAAAAGTATATGTTTAGCAACGAAATTTGTCCTTCATTGCAGATTGTGTCAGGCTTTCACTTTTTGCAACGAAATTCATAAGTCGTTGCAAAATTTCGTTGCTAATTCATTGGCGGGAAAAAATTCGTTAGAAATTCGTTGCAAAATTTTTGGCTACTTGATTTCCTGTCATTGTGGGCAACAAAAGTTTTTTTGTTGTTAAAAATGGGGTTTTAGCAACGATTTTTCAGGATAAAGTTGTTGCTAAAAGTGTATGTTTAGCAACGAAACTTGTCATTCGTTGTAGATTGTGTTAGGCTTTCACTTTTTGCAACGAAAATCATAAGTCGTTGCAAAATTTGGAAACAAAATTCGTTGCAAAATTTCTAATCACTTGATTTCTTCTCATCGTGGGCAACAGAAGTTTTTTTGTTGTTATATTTCGTTGCCTAATATGGACCACATTCATTGGCAACAATTTTTATTTTCGTTGCATATTTTATACAACTTTTTGCAACGACTATTAAAATGTTGTCTTAAATTAAGATGATAATAATAATAATAATAATAATAATAATAATAATAATAATAATAATAATAATAATAATAATAATAATAATAATAATAATAATAATAATAATAATAATAATAATAATAATAATAATAATAATAATAATAATAATAACAATAATAATAATAATAATAATAATAATAATAATAATAATAATAATAATAATAATAATAATAATAATAATAATAATAATAATAATAGTACTAAAATTTTATACGAAGGAAATGTTCATATAAATATTTATAAATTTATCTCTAAATATTCATATAAATATTTATAAAAATATTCATATCTAAATTTTAGACGAAAATATTTATAAATTTATAAATAAATATTTGTTTATAAATTTTAAAGATAAATTTATATGAGAATTTGTTTATAAATATTTATATGAATATTTAGAGATAAATTTATATATATATATATGTATATTAAAATATTCATAGTTACGTTATATAAATATTCATAGTTACTTTATATATATTTAGTTTAATGTGGAGATTTAAGATGGGCGGTCCAGATCTTAAGCTCACCACTTATCTAACTCATCCGAGCTCACCCTCCCTTTAGCGACGGACCCGGCGTCGGTTCGGTCATACAACCGTCATCTATACTTTTAGCGACGCTATATGTTGTCCGTCGCTAAAAATATGAGACGCAACAGACATATAATAATAAAACCGTCACGTCCATCGCTAAAGGCGAAGTGAGCTCGGATGAGTTGGATAAAGGGTGAGCTTAAGATCGGGACTCTTATGATGGGTATATATATAGATGGTAATAGAATTTATATAATATAAAAAAATATAACATAAGATGCAAAAATATCACAGCTAGGTTTTGAACCTAAGTCTTATGGGTTATTGGGCCATTATGCTACCATTGAGTCATTCTAATTTATTAGTTAACTAAACTAACGCCATAACTTGTAGTCTCCAATATTTTTAAATTTATTCTACTGATATATATATATATATATACACACACATACGTACATATTCTTTTCAAAATTTCTTGTCAAACTAAATAAAATACTAAACAAATCTCAACATTAAACTAAATATATATAAAGTAGCTATGAATATTTTTATATATATATATATATATATATATATATAAATAAATATTCATATAAATATTTATAAATTTATCTCTAAATATTAATAATAATAATAATAATAATAATAATAATATTCATAATAATAATAATAATATAATAATACCATAATAATAATAATACTAATAATAATAATAATAATAATAATAATAATAATAATAATAATAATAATAATAATAATAATAATAATAATAATAATAATAATAATAATAATAATAATAATAATAATAATAATAATAATAATAATAATAATAATAATAATAATAATAATAATAATAATAATAATAATAATATAATAATAATAATAATAATAATAATAATAATAGTCATAATAATAATAGTACTAATAATAACAATAACAATAACAATAATAATAATAATAATAATAATAATAATAATAATAATAATAATAATAATAATAATAATAATAATAATAATAATAATAATAATATAATCCTTTTACTTCCAAGTAAACCAATAGGCGTTTATCAAGAACGATAATTACTTCAAAGGTAAATTCTCATAAATCGTAATCTTCATCTTTTTCTATTTCTTTCTCGTAGAAGAATCGTAGATTAGTGGAGCATGTTTATTGAGGAGATATAAGGATGCCTATTAATGACCAAATCATTGATAGGTCATGACCAAATAGAAATCGTAAGTGTGTACGTGAGTTAAAAACCATAAAAGTCTTGAAAGTGAACTTAGTTATGAATGAACGATTTGAAAATCGTTATAGCTAAGGAATGTGCCTATTGTTTGGTTAGGATGACTATGATGAATCAATGGAGTTTTCCATATGATTTGGCTTATAGAACACGAGTAACGAAGTTATGGCGAATTTTGCGAAAATAAACGTTAAACATCGAAAACGTAGAAAGCCCGGATTAAAGGTCAAATGTTGATGTGTGACTTGAAAACGTTGGTTTCCAATGTCAACACGTGAGATAAGGTAATTAAGAGTCGTTGGCGAAAGAATCGTCGCATTCCGACTTATAACGAAGAAAATGAATATTGAACGGACGGAAACGTTAAACGAACGCTTAAAAATGAACTCAAAGGTGAATTCAGAGTTAACGGATTTGAAAATGTAAAATTCTTATACGAACACGTAAAGGATGTGATTTGTGACTTGTAGGCTTTCGAATGGGTCAATTCGGATGTAAAACGAACAAATTAGGAAGCCGGGAGTTTCGTTAGGAAACCAAACTGTTTTAGCCAATTGGTGCACAGGTTCGGCGCCGCAGCGCCAAACCCAGTGTTTTCTGCCACGCCGCAGCGCCATGTATGGCTTAGAGAAAATAAAAACATCTGGAGACTCGCACCGCTGCGCGAGAATTTGTACGTGGACTCATGTGCAGTGTTACGAAGTCCCATTAAAATTCTATGGAGAGTGATACCACAGCCACCACTAAAATACAAAGGATGTGTCATGCGGCGGTATCGCGATGAAAAATGTTGACCAAGTTAGGTTTTGTTCCATTTGAATGTAGACCTTAAGTAAGACATTGAAGGTACTTTATGTACATGATAAGACTTACCTTAAACTGCTTATAAGGTGTTAATGTAAGAAGATCTAGTAAGGTTTAATAGAAATTAAACGAAGAACACGAAGACGTGATAAGTAAACCGTGAATGACGTTCAACATTTGTATTTAACCAATAATGATCGAATGTCGGTTAATGACGTAAAAACGTTAATGAGATGTAACCAAGTATAGAAAGTCGAATTGACTTTAATAACGAAGTTAATTCAAATAAGACATAGAAGAGAAAGAAGTTGGTTAAAACCGTAAAGTTAGTTTGTTTGATAACTAATTGCAGTGTGCTATGTGAATGTATCATGTAGATCCTGTAAAGACTAAGAATAGTTGAATTGTATATTCGAAGACGCTTGAAGGCAAGTCTTTCTTAAACGCTTGTCTAACCTTCGAGTTAGCCAAGTTTTTACGTGATGCATGTTGTACAATGCATGAATGATTTTAAAGAGTCGATGCCTGTTTTAACTCAGCTAGACTAATACTGAAGAGTTGATTGATTTGTTTACAAGTCTTTCGATATAGAACTGTTAACGCTATCTTATGCCAAGTATTTGGTACGGATGTAAAGGTAAGTTTGTCTATGTACAAACAAAAGTATATTTTTCATCAATTATTTGAACGTAAATACGTTTAACGTAAGAGTGTTGATCAACATAGAGTACAATAGGGTGATTACCTAAAAGTGCTCGTAAGTAAGACGGGTGGATGGCTTTACTGCTGGATATCCTTTTCAAGTATGAAAACAAAAAAAGTATGTTCATGGTCTATTGATCGGTTCATCATTCTTAAGCTATTATATATACTTTGGAATTGTTGTTATGACATGAGAAGTACTAGTCAAATGTTTCGTAGTGCTTCATAGATAAATGTTCAAATATGGAATTAAATCATGTAAATGTTCTTGTGATATTTATATGATTTCTCTGTTAAGACTTACTGAGCTAGTTATGCTCATTCTTGCTTGAACCATATGTTTGCAGCTACAGCCGAACGAACTGAGAGTTCTAAGAGAGATAAAGGCAAGACTAAGATGGACAATTAATCGTCTTGTAATAGAGTAGTGTATTTGTATGTAATATACTCATGAAGAACAATGAATGTATTCGGTTAATGAACATGGGAAAGGATTTATTACAAATGAAATATAAAGATAGTAATTACACTCATTTTGTTGTTATCTCAATGGAATGATTGTATGGATTGTAGTAACGTGGAGCACCATCTGTCGGGTTGGAAGATATCCGGATTTGGGGGCGTCACAGGTTGGTATCAAAGCATTAGGTTATAAAACTTAAGGGGGAGAACCTTAGGCTAATAACCTCGTTAGGAAAGGAAGAGTCCGAAGAAAGTAACTCGAGTCAAAAGAGTTAATAAGGTATTGAGAAACTCAGTACCGAAAGATTTAAAAGATGGAAAGTAACCCTAAATGGATTAAATGTGATTTGTGCTTATATTATTGTGTATTATATACTAATCAATTTGTTATGTGTTATTGTAGATGTCAGTTGATAGCTTGATGTATAGGGATATACATGTGATCAGCGAGGAGTCCGTGAACCGAGTTGAGATGCGATGCTGCATACCTATAGCAGAATATACCCAGTAGTGATTCTAGAAGAGTCAGAGCCCGAGGAATATTACTCAGAGGATGATTATTTTGAGGAGACCATGGGAATAACAGCATATTTGAATATGATGATTGATGTGGAGGATGATATGGAGGTGACATCAATTAATACGGTGATGCCTGCTGTAGAGTCGACACCTACAGAGACTATGAGGGCAATGTACCTCTCAGTGCTTGACCGTAACGTGCAACTGCACAATATGGTGCAGCACCAGAAGGAAGAGACCACTGATCTCTATGGAGCGAAATAGTCTGTAGAGTCAGACTGTGAGATAGAGCATGATGAGAAAGTGCTCATGACTGACAAGGCTAGGGACTATAAAAACGAGGTCGTAGAACTTTGTAAGAAACTGGTTGAAAAAGACCAGAAGATAGCACGAATGTCATATATAAATTACAGTGCGCACGAGGATTTCAAGCTTAAGATAGCTTGTTATCCTATTGAGTCGGGACAGACTCGATATACTATAAGTCGAGATATTGTGTCGATTCTAGCGAACCAGAAGCATGAGAATGATGTTAGGCAGTATTAGGAGTAGTATGGTAAATACTTTTGTGTAGTGAGGTAAAACCCTCTTTTGTATAATTAAAGGGTAGTCTTTTTGTAAATCCCAATTTTTGTAAAATTCAATCGCGGGATAAATATGTAATAGCTTTTGGGCTATGGAAAGTAACTTGTAAATTGTTTTGAACTATAAAGAAGCATTTTAATATTAAGAAGTTTTTATTTTAAATTGCTTTGTTGTGTATGAGTTATTGTTCAGTTGTTTGACGACTAATAAAGAAGTAAGTAAATAAGTAATAACAGAACTTTATTTATTTAATCAGAAATGCCGCCAAGAAGAAGGCAACATAACCAAGAGGCGGAAACGCATAAAGATAACGAGGGGGGGTCCTAATAACCCAATGCAAGAGTTCATTAATTTAACCAAGCTGGGGGTAGAGCACCCGCAGGACCTAGGGTAGCCCGAACGACTACCTTTAAGGAATTTAAGAGTGTAGGTCCACCCGAATTTAAGGGAACAATGGACCCAATGGAGGCCCAGATATGGGTTAAGGAAATAGAGAAGGCGTTTGTTATTACAAATGTAGCTGAGGTGCAAAAGACATCTTTTGCGACCTATATGATGAAGGGGGATGCTAACTACTGGTGGGAGACTCACCAGGGTGGGGCTGGAGCGGAAGTTGTTACATGGGAACAGTTTAAGAAGGTATTCTTCGAGAACTATTTCCCTACTAGCATGCAAGGGAGAATGGAGATTATGTTCTTAGAACTTAAGAAGGGGGACATGATTGTTCCCCAATACGCGACCAAATTCAATGAATTGGCAAGGTTGCTCCAAACCAAGTGGACACAGAGGAGAGGAAGGCTCGTAGGTTTGAGCATGGCCTAAAGCTCTGGCTCTATAGTAGGATATTGGTTTTTCAGAGTGCTTCCTACGTGACCATTCTGGAGAAGTCGATAATAACGGAGGGTGGTAGTGACACGTTGACCTAATACCACAAAGATAGAAAGAATAAGAGTAAGGGAGAGGGAGGAAATAAGGCAGAGGTTGCAAGTGGTAGTGGCAATATGCCTAAACGGAAGAATTTTAACCCTGGGAATACTGGGGCAAAACAAGGGGATCCTAAACCGAGGATGGAGGTATGTAAGACATGCGGTAAGACTCATCTGGGAGTCTGTCTGAAGGGGAAGACCGGTTGTTATCACTCTGGGTAGGAGGGTCATATATCTCCCAACTGTCCTAATCCTAAGAAAATCCGGGGATGTTTTGTATATGGGTCGGTGGACTACATGGTAAGAAATTGCCCGAAGAAAGGGGCGGAGGGTAGTAAAGGTTCTGGTATTGGTAATTTGGCCATTACTAGACCAACACGTCATTGGGTAGACCCTCAGCCCGAACGTTTAATATGACCGTTCAAGATGCGGTTGCATCAACGGATGTAGTAGTAGGTATCATTCCCGTCAATAAAATAAATGCTTACGTGTTATTTGACTCGGGTGCTACTTATTCTTTTATAGCATGTGGATTTGCTCATTAATTGGGATTAAATCCTGAAAAGTTAGAAATACCTTTAGACGTTAAGGTAGAAAACGTGGAGATAATTCCCATTGAACATATTCATAGGAATTATTTCGTAGATATCAGGGGTAATAGATTATCGGTAGATCTTTTACCGATAAGGTTAAGGGAATTCGATGTGATTCTCAGCATGGATTGGTTAATTAACCATAGAGGAATAATAGACTGTTATAAAAAGAGTGTAAACCTAAGGCTTCCTAGGAAACCTGAGGTGGTGTTTTATGGAAATAAATCACCGGGACTTTCTTGTTGTCTAACCATGACACAAGCTAGGAAGATGTTGAAGAAGGGTTGTAAGGGTTATCTGTGTCATGTGGTGGATACCCAAAGAGTGGGAATATCATTGGAACAGATAGCGGTGGTTCAAGAATTCGCGGATGTGTTTTCGAAGGAGTTACCCGGTATTCCGCCGGATAGGGATGTATAATTTTTGATTGATTTGTTTCCGGGTACGACACCAGTTTCAAAGGCACCATATAGGATGGCACCTATTGAGATGAAGGAGTTAATGGTTCAGTTACATGAACTGTTAGATATGAAGTACATTCAACCGAGTATGTCTTCGTGGGGAGCACCGGTATTGTTTGTAAAGAAAAAGGACGGATCGTTACGACTTTGTATCGATTATCGAGAGTTGAACAAGTTAACGATTAAGAATAAATACCCGTTGCCCAAGAACGATGATTTATTTGATCAGTTGAAATGGGCAAAGTATTTTTCTAAAATAGATTTGCGCACGGGGTATCATCAACTGAAAGTGAGGAAGGAAGATATACCTAAGATGGCGTTCAGAACTCGTTATGGGCATTACGAGTTTTTGGTTATGTCGTTTGGGTTGACGAATGCGCCAGCCGCATTCATGGATATGATGAACAGAGTGTTCAAACAGTATTTGGACAAGTTCGTCGTAGTGTTCATTGATGATATTCTAGTATATTCTAAGACGCCAGAAGATCATGCTGAACATCTAAGAATAGTGTTGGAAACACTACTGAGGCAGAAGTTGTATGCAAAATTCACGAAGTGTGAATTTTTGCTCGAACAAGTGCAGTTTCTAGGACATATTATAGACTAAGATGGCATATCCGTAGATCCAGCGAAGGTGGAAGCGGTGAATGAGTGGGAGCAACCAAAAATGCCAACCGAGGTTAGGAGTTTTCTGGGGTTAACAGGATACTATAGAAGGTTCATTGATAACTTTTCTAAATTAGCTACTCCGTTGACAAATCTGACAAGGAAGTCAGTGAAGTATGTATGGACAGAAAAGTGTGAGCATAGTTTTCAAGAACTAAAAAGGAGGTTGAGTGAGGCACATGTATTATCTTGACCAGATGATACGGGGAATTTTGTAGTTTATAACGATGCTTCACATAGAGGACTAGTTTGAGTGCTTATGCAGCATGGCAAGGTCATTGCATATGCGTCACGCCAGTTAAAGGATTATGAGAAGGTCTATCCTACTCATGACCTAGAACTGGCAACTGTAGTGTTTGCTTTTAAAATATGGAGACATTATTTATACGGGGAAAAATGTGAGATATACACGGACCACAAACTTGTTGGTCAATTTCGCAATTAATGAATACGTGCAAGTATACACGGTCAACAAGTAATAAAGTGATAAGAAAAGTATCGTTCCCACGAGGAATTATTTAATAAAAATTACCAAGTACTAACTCTTAACCAAATCAATTTTACTTAAACAACGGCAAATTGTGATTTTTCTAATTAAGAAAACTAAATTAACTAATTAAACTGAATTATTTTATAAATGAATTCAAATAAATAAAGATTAAAGCTACAATATCCCCAATTAGGAACTACAAATCAATTATCCAATTATCCCAATTATTATGCCTACTGAATTGTTAATAGGAATTCTCAAATGCCAAAAGCCTTTTTCCAAGAGATCAATTGACTTTTATTTAATCCAGATTAATCTTGCTATATTCATATGCAAAACAATTGAATTAAATTCCTTCAATTCCAATTCCTTATGTGTTACATGCGGTGAACAGATATTTCCATTCAATTCACAAACCTAATTATTCACCATACAAATAACTAAGTCACATGTTATCATGCCCAGTTCTAACCATAGAATTCCTCTTTCAATTCCTTCTAGAGTAACAAGGTAATTACTGATCAGATAATTAATCAATAAGCTCAAGACAAGATAAACAATTCACTTTGACATAAATAATTGGAATAAATCGAATAACTAATTTATAGACATAAAAGTTTCAATTGAAATCTTAATAAAAGAGTTAGTTCACAATTAATGAATTAAAACTAAGAATCCACAACTGAATAAATATTAAAAGATAGAAGTAAGAGAAGAGAAGAGAATTGAATCTATTGTCAGTAGTCTTGAGACTCCTCTTTCGCTCCTGCTTTGAATCTTCAATGGTCTCCAAGTTGCTTCAATCTCCAAAACTAATAAGAACTAGGGTTTATGTTCTAATCTAATGGAGTGTATATCTAATCTAATCTATGTAATCCTCCTTTATTTTATGTCTCACATCATGTATTTATAGGTTACAAGTCTAATTTTTAACTTAGGAACAAACCCTATCCAATTTTGAGTCAAAAAGGTGTCAACATTTGCCCCAAAACGCGTCCAAGCCTGACTAGAATCTTCCCCAATATTTGGGCACGATCTTGCAACCTCAACTCCCCGGCGCCCGGTCTTTGGGCATAGGTTTAAAATGGGCGCCCCAGCACACAGTACACATGTTCTGACATTTTCTACTCCGACTGCCTTTGGGATAATAGCCATAACTTCTTTGTCCAAACTCCGATTTTGATGATTCAAGATGTTCCGGAAAGAGAAGACGTAGATCTACAACTTTCATTCTTTGAGGTTTTTGAAATAAGGTCCGGAGCAATACTCAAATTCGCTCTGAAGTGACTGTTGTGTAAATGGCAAGCCGAAAACGCGAATCTAGGCACCCCAAACGTCGATCCAAATAACTTTTGTCCATATTCCTACAAAACAACATAAAACATATATGAATAATACACACTCATCACTTACCTCCAGAAATGGAAATAATACACAATGTGTTTCACGTGTCTGTGTTGCGTCCTTATAAACTGGACTACAAACACGTAATAGAGTATGAATCTATTCATGTAGCGAAAGAATTAACGTATGATGAAATTTCGATTCAGATTATTGATAGGAAGGAACAAGTCTTGAGAAATAAAGTATGTCTTTAGTAAAGGTAATTTGAAGTAACCACGATGCTGAAGAAGCAACGTGGGAGCTCGAAAGTAAAATGAAGGAAAAGTTTCCTCATTTGTTTATGTAAGAATAGCGAGATTCTGGGGACAGAATCCTTATAAGGAGGGAAGAATGTAATGCCCGAGAATTTCGAATTTTCATTGAATTAAATTTTTATTTGATTATGTGGATTAAATAAATTTAATTGAGTTATTATGTGAGTAGGATGTTCGAAGGTCGTTCCATGACCTAGAATGTGCGGATATGGTTAGTATTCTGGCTTTGTGCTAGAATTAATGGTTGTGAATTATCAAAACAAAAATGAAAGTTTTCTGCGAAAGTTTCCGTAAAAACACTATTCATCCGATTTCGTTCAGAGCTAGGGTTTGGAATTTCGAGAAACGCGTAATGATAGAATACGAAGATAGTATGAAATATCCAATAATAATTCCGTTAAGGCAAACAAAGTTTTCGCTTGCGGACGTAAAACCTAAGGGTTTGTGAAAGAGGTTTCCGAAAGGGAAATGCAATGCGTATAATTGTTTTGAATATTATACGTATAAAATACGACTATTATACTAGTATAAATACGAGTATATTATGAAGAATAGTACGACATATAATACGATTATTATATGAGTTATAGACGGAGAGAATACGTGAGTAATACGCATAGAATACAAGTCGTATTAATGGAATATGAGTTAAGGGTTGGTATAATTTAATTAGACTTAAACCAATAGCAAGCCCAATGAATTATATGAGAAATCCCAAGTTAAAGCCCAACATTTATTAAAGTCAAGCCCAATCCAAAGAATTAAACCATGGGTCGAACCTGTGGGTCATGAGATGGGTAAAACCCATGGGAAAACCCATGGGATGATCCATCAAGGAGTGGGCCGGCCACTTGGTGGACAAGTAAAGGCAATACTTGATCACCAAGTACTTTGCTTGGTGATCAAGAAGTGAATAGTAAGGAGGTGGGGAGTTGGACAATATTGCCCCTCATGTTGGATTTCTATAAATACAAAGCAAGAGTTGGTCATTTGAGGTTTTTACAAAGCTTGTCCAACTATATATAGAGAGAGAGAGAGAAAGAGCTAGAATCATATAATCCTTCTACCTCCAAGAAAACCAATAGGCGTTTCTCAAAAACGATAATTACTTCAAAGGTAAATTCTCATAAATCGTAATCTTCATCTTTTTCGATTTCTTTCTCGTAGAAGAATCGTATATTGGTGGAGCATGTTTATTGAGGAGATATAAGGATGCCTATTAATGACCAAATCATTGATAGGTCATGACCAAATAGAAATCGTAAGTGTTTACGTGAGTTAAAAACCATAAAAGTCTTGAACGTGAACTTAGTTATGAATGAACGATTTGAAAATCGTTATAGCTAAGGAATGTGCCTATTGTTTGGTTAGGATGACTAAGATGAATCAATGGAGTTTTCCATTTGATTTGGCTTATAGAACACGAGTAACGAAGTTATGACGAATTTTGCAAAAATAGACGTTAAACGTCGAAAACGTAGAAAGCCCGGATTAAAGGTCAAAGGTTTTCATGTGACTTGAAAACGTTGGTTTCCAATGTCAACACGTGGGATAAGGTAATTAAGAGTCGTTGGCAAAAGAATCGTCGCATTTCGACTTATAACGAAGAAAACGAGTATTGAACGGATAAAAACATTAAACGAACGCTTAAAAATGAACTCAGAGGTGAATTCTGAGTTAACAGATTCGAAAATGTAAAATTCTTATACGAACACGTAAAGGATGTGATTTGTGACTTGTAGGCTTTCGAATGGGTCAATTCAGATGTAAAATAAACAAATTGGCCATCTAGTGCATTGAGTTTTGGCGCAGCCAAACCCAATGTTTTTCTACTTATATGCAAATACCATGTATGGCTTAGAGAAAATAAAAATGTTTGGAGACTCGCAGCGCGAGAGTTTGTACATGGACTCGCGCCTTGTCACGAGTCCCGAAAAAACATCGAGAGTGATGCCATGGCCACTAAAATATTAAAGGATGCTTGCACCACAATGCAAATGAGAAGAAAAAAAATGTTGACCAAGTTAGGTTTTGTTCCATTTGAATGTAGACCTTAAGTAAGACATTGAAGGTACTTTATGTACATGATAAAACTTACCATAAATTGCTTATAAGGTGTTAATGGAAGAAGATCTAGTAAGGTTTAATAGAAATTAAACGAAGAACACGAAGACGTAATAAGTAAACCATGAATGACGTTCAACGTTGGTATTTAACCAATAATGATCGAATGTCAGTTAAGGACGTAAGAACGTTAATGAGACGTAACCAAGTATAGAAAGTCGAATTGACTTTAATAACAAAGTTAATTCGAATAAGACATAGAAGAGAAAGAAGTTGGTTAGAACCGTAAAGTTAGTTTGTTTGATAACTAATTGCAGTGTGCTATGTGAATGTATCATATAGATCCTGTAAAGACTGAGAATTGTTAAATTGTATATTCGAAGACGCTTAAAGGCAAGTCTTTCTTAAACGCTTGTCTAACCTTCGAGTTAGCCAAATTTTTACGTGATGCATGTTATACAATGCATGAATGATTTTAAAGAGTCGATGCCTGTTTTAACTCGGCTAGACTAATACTGAAGAGTTGATTGATTTGTTTACAAGTCTTTCGATATAGAACTGTTAACATTATCCTATGCCAAGTATTTGGTACGGATGTAAAAGTAAGTTTGTCTATGTACAAATAAAAGTATTTTTTTCATCGATTATTTGATGGGCACGTGAGGTTGCCAAATGTTGAACATAAATACGTTTAATGTAAGAGTGTTGATCAATATAGAGTACAATAGGCTGATCACCTAGAAGTGCTCGTAAGTAAGACGGGTGGATGGCCTTAGTTGGATATCCTTTTCAAGTATGAAAACGAAAAGAGTATGTTCATGGTCTATTGACCGTTTCATCATTCCTAAGCTATTATATATACTTTGGAATTATTGTTATGACATGAGAAGTACTAGTCAAATGTTTCGTAGTGCTTCATAGATAATTGTTCAAATCTGGAATTAAAGCATGTAAATATTCTTGTGATATTCATATGATTCTTTGTTAAGACTTGTTGAGCTAGTTATGCTCATTCTTGCTTGAACCATATGTTTTGCAAAGCCTAAAGCGAAAACGCCGAGAGTTCTAAGAGAGATAAAAGCAAGGCTAAGATGGACAATTAATCGTCCTGTAATAGACTAGTGTATTTGTATGTAATATACTCATGAAGAACAACAAATGTATTCGGTTAATGAACCTGGGAAAGGATTTATTACAAATGTAATATAAAGATAGTAATTACACTCATTTTGTTGTTATCTCAATGGAATGATTGTATGGATTATAGTATCGTGGATCACCATCTGTCGGGTTGGAAGATACCCAAATTTGGGGGCGTCACAAGGCTTCATTAGCTGTTGTATGTAATGATACTCAAGCTACTGCTCGCATTTATCAAGTCTTCAGGGTACAGTCCTTCCAAAAGAAGCAGCTAATCATTAGCGTAAAGAATCTTGTTCTGATATTTGATTCTGAAAATTATTTTTTTAGTCAAATGTTCCTTCTAAATAATTTACTGATAACACATTGATTAAATTGTGTTATTGTTACAATGAATTCTTTTTCTTTTCTTCTGGTACCATACCATCAGGCGGTGATGAGCAGGGTTCAAGATGGAGCTAAACATGGAGATTTATTATATGACCAGTTTAGTGAAAAGGATGATCTGTGGTTCGACTTTGTAGCTGGGACATCTTCTTGCTCAACCTTCTATTCGTGTCCGTTGTAGTGATTCTGAGCTCACTCTGCCACGTGGGAACCTGCTCATTATTGGGGGCGACCTTGCGTAAGCTCAATCATAGTGCTATCACTTTATATGGATCTATAGGATGTTGAACTAGTTAGTTGTTATAAGAAGCTGATTTCTTCGTAGCAGAAGTTTAATATGTCCTACCTTGCACTTACACCCACACAAGGATTTTGAATAACATTAAAATTTTTGTTCTTGTATAAAATAAGCATGTGTTGACCTTCTTTGAATTGTTTATTAAAAACCTGAAAGGAGAATGAACTGTAGTCTATTTGAATGATCCTAGAATATTTTGATATTATAGTATAGTTCTTTTTATCAAACATATTATAGTATAGTATTGAAGACATTATGATTAAACTTTAGATGGTTAATTGTAAAGATAATGAATGATTATGTAGTGGATGATTTTATTAAGTTAATAATATTTTAGTTTTTTGTATTTTTGCCATTATTTGCTATGGGGACATTGAGCCAGCCAGGTACACAAAAAGAATTTCAAATTTTGATTTGGCAATAATATAATTCGTTACCAAAACATTGAACAAGTTTTAATATAGCAACAATTTTTTATACATTTAGCAACAAATTTTCATTGCTAATGGTATTAAAAATATAATATTTGGCAACGAAAAATTAACCTAATAACAACAGAGAGGATATTGTTGCTAATACTAAAATAAAAGGCAACATTTTGTATCGTTGCAAATCATATCAACTTTTGTTGCACATATAAAGAAACAGCAACATATAATGTCGTTACTAATCGACGACTTTCGTTGCTATTGAAAAATAACCAACAACAAACATTTTCGTTGCTGATTCAGCATAATGTCGTTGCCAAATAATATAATCAACAATGAAAATCGTTGCTAAAAAGTTTACATTCCGCAACGAAAGCAAGCTTAGGCAACAATTTTCATAATTTACTACAACGAAAAATGTTGCTGCAAAATGGTGTCAATTGCAACGAAATGGCATGGTCGTTGCAAAAAAAAAGAGTTCATTTCGTTGCCAATTAGCAGGCTTTTGCAACGAAATGGGGTTTTTAGCAACGAAATTTTAATTATTCTGCAACAATACATTTGGTTGCTAAAGGATCGATGTCTCTGTACGAAAGCCAAATTTCGTTGCAAAATGTATTACTTTTGGCAACGAAAAAGATACGTTCATTGCGGAATAATTAGCAACGCTCATTGCGCAACGAAAGATACAACGACAGCAAAGTTGTTGCCAAAACCCTTTAGCAACGAAATTTGGCACCTTTAGCAACGAAAATTGGTTGTTGCTGAAGCCCCATTTTTTGTGTAGTGGTCTCAATGGTCTCATGTTGTAACGATCGAGAAATTTGTATTTTGATCGAGAAATAAATAATTGATGAATTGTAGTGAATTAATTTAGTAACTAAATTGATTAATGTTAATTAAATTGAATAATGTTAATTTTATATAATGAATTTAATTTAAGAAAATAATTAAATTATTTAATATAAAGGAAATAAATAAATTAAATAAAGTGATGTTTCTAATTTATTAATTAAATTAGATATATAATTAATTATAAGCATAATGATAATAAGATTTCTATTATTACTATTATAAGTTGTTTAAATTAACTAAAGTGTGACAAGTGGAAACTATATAATATAAATATTATTAAAATAATCTAGTTGGGAGATTAAGTGGTAGCCAAACAAGGCCTTGTGGCCTTTGGTTTATTCAACTGACGTCTGTTTGGGTTTTATAACTGAAGCATACGTGAGTTAGTGGAAGCCAATCTTTTTTCTATGCATTCTTTTCTTCCTAAGGCTAAAGAGCAGAGGGTTAGAGAGAGAGCTTGGGAGAGAAGAGAGAATCACAGAGAATTTAGAGAAGAAAGAAGTTGTTCTGAAATTGTCAAGAGAAAGAGAAGGGTTGCTAATTGTTCTTGCTAATCAAGGTATAACCTACTTTAATTTTAACTATTAAGTTTTGATATTGTTGTTGGAAGTATGTTGGATTGTTGTTGAAAATGGATTTATATGTATTGTTTTTGTAGAATCTGTTATTATCAATATATATGTACATAATTGTTGATTGTCATACACGTGAAATTGGGTTTGAGGAAGGAATTGAAATAACAGTGTTTATATTCATATAATATGGCTTAAAAAGTACAAAATTTCATGCTTAATGTGTGTTATAATCTATAATTTAATGTTAGAATGTGTTAATATGATGAGAAATGAAAATAACATAGTTTAAATCATGTCAATTTATTACGAAACGAATTCATGGCGATCGAATTCGCTAAAAGTGTCAAAATTGAAGAAATCTGGAAAAATATGGTTTTGATTCTTTAAATTTGTGTATATATGATGTTTGTGTACTTAGAATGATGAATAACATGCTTAACTATGATATTGCAAAGTTTTAGATGTTGAAGTGTGGTGAAATTCTGTGGAATTTGGATTTTTGGCCTATAACAGAGTATAAGTTTGTGTTCTGTAAAACTGAAATTGATGCGTCATGCGAGGGATACTGTCTAATACATTGATGTATCTTGTATGTATTTGTCTCTTAGCGCTAAGGCCATTGTAACTAAGTGTAAAAGCGGTGCGACCGCGCCGCTTGGTGGTCGATCATGAGATAGTGAAGTCTGCTACTTCTGCAGACTTTGGACATTCATTATAACTTGGCTTAATGATTTTGTTAGTGTGTCAAATGTGTAATAACAAGGTTAAAACAGAAACATAACATGTGGTTAGTAACCCTAAAATGTTAAGTAAGGTTATGACCTAAATGATGGGTTAATCCCATAAAGCTAATATTAATACAACTAATTATTGTTGCGATTCCAATGATATATGTAGGGTAATTGGCGAATATTACATTTGTGTAGCTTATATACAAGGTAAGTTTCTAAACCTTAACTCTTTACATTGAGCAAGTTTTCTAACTTCATTCTTTTCATATTGAATGTAAGTTTCTATTCTTAAATTATCATTGTACAAGTTCCTAAGATTCTATGTAAAGTTGAGCAAGCCTAATCTATCTTGCGTAGGTTTGTACAAGCTCATGTAACCTAATTCGTTACCTTGAGCGAGTTTTACTTTTCTACATCTTGATATTATTATTCAAAGCATATATAATTATAGTACATCGATTCAAATGAGATTGTTCTAACTCTTTTGGATATAGCACTTTGCATGTATATCATGATTATTCAATTATACATTGTTGTTATTCGGTCCTTGACTTTGATAATCTTGTTCAAAGCTTTATTATTGTATTAAACCTTCAAGTTGTAAGCAAACCTTTACTGATTGAATTAATCTATAATTAAATAGTGTTCTAAAATTCTAGAAACACTAATAAGCGGGTTCCAAACTAAATTCTCTTTAGTGCGGAAATTCTAAATTCAAACTGAGACAAACAACCCTAACATAGGGGATTTTGTACGTGTAACATTTAGATGTTTGTGCACAATACATGGTACAAAGAGATGATCCCCCTAAGTACGTTAAGAAGGGTCTGTATAGTCTAATTGACTGTTAAGGTTGGGGTAGTAATACCTAAATACCGAAAACATAGTTTGTGGTCTTAAGACCCTCAGATATTAAATTCGAACTTGTTTTCTATTTTTAGATTCGTAGAACAAGTTCATTTTCGTTCAGCATTCGTTGTTCATTCTCCTGTTGTTATTATTATAACTCTTTATATCAGTGAGCAATTGTTTGCTCACTCTTGCAATTAACACTGCAGCAAAAGCTGAAAGAGTCGATGAGCCATCTACTAGCAAAAGAAAGGGCAAGATGTCCAAGTGTTGAAGAGTTATTTAGAATTTATTTAAATGCATGATATCATAAGACTTGTTTTCTTTTATGATTTCTGCAAACTTATGTAATAAATTAAGGTTAGAATACCTGGGATTGTTTATGAGATGATGTAACCCTTTAATGGGAGAGATTATTGTTTAAATTAATTAATGTTTTATTCTTTATTATGGGTAGTTAGATATAATTATTTTGATAGTGAGCAACAAATCCTATTCGAATGAAGTATCTGGATTTGGGGGTGTCACACATGTGCTCCATTGCTTATCTAAAATTTTTTAGATGCCATTTTCAAAGTTTGGCACAAAACAAGGGTTAGTTGACATGCCACATATTATCCCTATATTCCGACCGACCAATTAAATAACAAATAAACTTAGATAGGACACACTAACGAAGGATTTACTCATCTCTCCCCTCCTAGTTCTAGCCTCAGATATCCGCGAGGGATCATATCCCATTATGAGTCGCCAAATACATGGCACATAATTTAAATACTAACTGCATTCATACAATTACTAACTGTCGTGTAAAATACGACAAAATATAAGCTGTGATTTTTAATACGAATATTGTCTTGTAGACAATATCTAAACTCAAATGAAGTCCTCATTTCAATTATTATCACACTATTTTATAGAATAGTGAGGACTACTATAGCCACCTTCTTGGACCATCACTCCATTCCCCGACTAGTCCCAGCTATATTCTCATTTCCTAAAGAGAACAATGAAAGAAAAGGGTGAGCTCAACTAGCCCAGTAAAGAATATTATGACTAAGATAATGTAGAATAAATTATCATTAGTCCTCAACAGTGTAAAAACTTATAGAATATTATAGACAATAAGTTTAAGTGTAGCGAAACAAGAAATCCATTAGAAGAGTTAAGTAGAGCATGATGTCTACTTTCTTCTATGAATTAAAAGTTCATCATCCATATTTTATCTCTGCAACACAACTCAATAAATATTTTACATCAACGAATTATCCATGCACTATGAGCCAAGGATATTCGTTAGTATCACCAGTGATCATGATAATGCCAAATAACTGTCCATCTATGCACTACGGGCCAAAAAGAACTTTCACCACATCATTTGTCTGTAACATTACAGGTCATGATTATACCAATACACAATTTATGGTCACATTCATACACATCAACAGACCATCTATGCACTACGGGCCAAAGATGACTTTCTCCACAATATAAACATGAGGATGATGACAATGATATAAGAAATCAATCAAGTGAGATCAAAGATAAATATTAAAGATTTATAGTTCAATTTATCCAGAGTTTAATAATGTCCAAATTGTCAACATGATAATTAATTGTGGAGTAAAATTCAAGAATGATATTCATGTATCAAAAATAATTTGGACAGAAAAGAAACCAATTTTGTCGTGAATAGTACCCCGGGTGAATAATACCCGAGTGAACAGTACCCCGTGAATAGTATACTGGCATGAAAAGATTAAAATTTAATAAGAAAGTTCAGAAAAATATTTCAGTGAAACGATACTAGATGAAGCACAAAATTCAAGGATATTCTACTAATTTCAGGGAGTATAGAAGAATTATTTATCAAAATAAGTGTAGACTTAGGAATATGAAACGAAATAATATTACTTACATACCATAGAGTATAAAAGAAAATAATATTTTTTATGAATATTGAACGAAATAATATCTCTTACCTTAGTAGGAGAGTAATTCCGACTGGTATAGCGGAGATATTCTTGAAGAAAACTTGCACTATTTGCTACACTCAAAGTATCCTTATACTAGAAAGAAATACACACAATATTATAGAAGAAGAATTCTCTGATTTTGGTGTGATTTTCATTTCTTAACTAAGCATTCTATTTATAGGAGAATGGCAGGGCACTATTTAAACATAATCACGGACGCACAATAAAGGAAATTCACGGGCGAATTCAACGGAAAAATATGATTTTTACTATTCATTACTGTGCAATAAAATATTCTAATAAAACAAAAACTTTATATTAAATATAATATATTTTATTTATAATCTAATAAAACGAATAACTTTATATATAATATAAAAAGTATTCTGTTTTATATAAAATGTTTTCTGTTTTATTACTATTATAATAATAATAAAACAAAACTGAGACAACTTTTTATCGATAATTTTGAAAAATGAGTAAGTGGGGGTCCATGTAATAAGCCAAACTTATAACACATACTTCATGAAAAACCCTTCTATTTATATCAAAAAATGAATAAATAATTACAACAAATCACTTATCTTCAATAAATACATTTTTAATCTTTTAACAATTATTCATCATTAATATTATAACTCACAATATTGACAACCACATCATTCCTAGGAAAGTGGGGGCTTTCCAATAAGTACTTCTCCTTATTGGCGCACAATTAAAAAACCTAACCCCTTTCCTCGACAAAACTTTCTAGACATTTTCAATAATACAAATAATAATATGAATAATTATGTCATCTCAATTATTAATTTAATAATTTAAAATATTGTGCAGATGATACTATGACAATAATTGAATCAATAATATGAGATAACAATGCAGCAACTACTGTGGAAATAATTGAATAAAACTGAGTGAATTCTCAAGTAAGCATCAATAATCGTAGATACTTTGTTAAATACCGTAGTGTGCTATCTTTATGCGACCACGCGTACATCATGTACTTTTATCACCGGGTATTTCAACAGTTAACAGTAAAAGTTTTGTTGTTATTTTTATAAAAATATTATTTCTGTCGCTTTCTATATCCGACATTTATGTAGTTGTAATAACCCGGGATTTCGAATAATCCGAATTTACGAATATTTTTTTTTAATATTAATAATGATTATCAATTTTGTGACGAGTATCTATGATACGAGTCTCGAGTTGTGGTCAATTTGTGTATTGATTGAGACAATAAGAGTGGAGTTGTGCTTAACGGAGAATAGAAACCCTAACCCTAAGTTCGGATAGGGATTCGATAGAAAATAAAATTAAAATAATTATATTAATTAGTACGTGTTTGTATTGTATAGAGTTATTGATCAATGATTGATCGGATAAGGTTTAAAATTAGTAAACCCTAATTAGGGATTTGAAACCCTAATCTCATATTAGAAACCCTAACGCGTAGTTAGGAACCCTAATTGTATGCTGGGAAACCCTAATTTTAAATTCGAGAATTCTAAACCCTAATTAGGAAAACCTAATCCTCATTAGCAAGTCCTAATGTGATTATCAAACTATAATATGATTAAAAAACCCTAATTTAATTAGGAAAGCCTAATTATATTTTTGAAATCTTAATTTTCTATTTTAAAACCCTAATTTAAAAAAATCCTAGAAGCTAAAGTTTTAAAACCTAAGGGTTAGAACCTTAGGGTTAAACCCTAAGGGTTTGGACAAAAGTTAAGAATGCCATTAAAATTATTTTGTAAATGACCAAAATACCCTTTTTATATTCTTTAATTAGTTAACTTGTAAAATTGCCAACAACTTTAGTTGGCGACCTAATTATTTGACTTTGTCACATGAAATCTCCAGCAAATCAGTCCATTACATCAGATCTAATATGTTATATAATAATATTTATTGATTTGAGAGAGAGAAAGTCCATTCACTTTGCCTTTTTCCTCTCTAGCCCTCACCAACACTCTTTGTCACCAAGACCTCCGAATTTGTTAAGTAGATTAGTCACATAAACAACCCTAGATCACCTAATATCAAATTGGAGAGCATAGATCAAGATTTGAACTTGAAGGTATGAAAGCCCTAACCTATTTTTGATCTTTCATGTTAAGAAAAATTTATGTTTTTGTGTTTAGATGTTTGCTAGAAGGTGTTTTATGATGATCTATGGTGATATACCATAGATCCATAGCATCAAATGGCTTTAAAAGTGATGATTTTCAAAACTATCCAAGAACATGATTTGTGGTCTGACAAGCTAATGTCAGGAGCCACAGATTCTTGTTTATTTATGATTTGTGTTGTTTTAAGCTTTTGATTTGTAGTATGCCAGGAGTACTTTGATCTGAAAGTGGAATCCAAGCTATTCGATTTCCAGATTTCAAGATATAATCGGTCAAAGTTGCTTGACCGACCATGACCGAGTAAAATTCTGGGTAACATTTTTAAGCTCCTTGATCTTTTAGTTATTTAAGTGTTTTGATGTTGTTGTTGTATTCAGATTGTAGCCTATAACGTGGAATATAGATTCTGGCCTTTAGATACCTTAAATCATCAACTGATCGAATGTAGTGGACGGTCAAACTTGACCATGTGATCACGTTTTGCATTTCTGCAAAAACCCAGAAATAGTTTGAATAAAATATCTGACAAGGTTTGACCGTGTCATAACCTGTGAATCTGTTGTTGTTGGACTGAGATCTTGATATGTCGTTGGTCCTTGTCATGTATACTACATGGATTAACCATAAAACCACCAAAATCATGATCAGAACTCCGATTAATTTGAACTTGAAAGTGTCCACTCGGACTGCCTGGGTTTCTAGAAAACCCAGGAACCGTCTGACAAAGACTTTGAAGGCACAAATTTCCTAGTATGTTGTTCTATGACCTATCTGATTGTGGGAACATGTAATATTACATTAGTATTACGAGTTATGAACTTTAGTTGGCCTAGAAACATTTTGAGATGAGAATCATAGTCAGTCAAACGAGCACCCTTGAGACTGGCCTGACAGTGTTCTTGAGGCTCAAGAACACCAAAGGCGACAGAAAGCGTCGCTATAGGCTATAGCGACAGATTAATTAATTTCTAATTTCTGATTTTTCAAAAATTAAATTAAAAATAGAAAATAAATTCTAAAAATTACAAAAATGGTTTTAAAAATTATTTTAAATTCTGAAAAAAACTTTTAATTATTTGGGACATTTTTTATTAATATTTATAATTATTTGAATATTAATGATATTTAATTTATTTAATTAATGTATTGAATAAATTAGAGAAAATGATTTTAATATTATGAAAATCATTTTAAATAAGAATAAAGTGTTTAAAAATATTTTGAATTATAAAATGTAATTTTCAATATTTTTGAGAATTCTCATTAATAAATTAATATTAATGATATTAGATTTATTTATTTATTATATTAAATAAACGAAATAAAAATAGTTTTATTGATTTAAAATTAATTAAAATGAGAAAATGATTTAAAAATATTTTAAGTTATAATTAATGACTTTTAATATTTTATGATAAATTCATTAATATTTAAATATTTATGGTGATGGTTTAAAAATGATAGTATTTTGTTATTAAATCAAATCTTGATTCTGAGACTGAGAAGAATAACCTTTTATATAAAGGGAACATTTTATTGGTCGTATATTCGGCCTTTGCACGTAATTAAGTATTATACATAATATAGGTACAAGGAGTTGGCGCTTCTAAGTACTTGTAGAGGAGTATAATTTAATCTTTATGGTTATCTAATACACCTAGGTATATTAAAGTCCAATCTTTGATAGTTACTCGAGAAGAGATGTTCAAGATCCAACGGATCGCTCAACATAAATCTGGAAAACATTCCACTTTGTTATTTCGTAGAATTGATTCTTGATTATTCAATAGAATATCATAGAAACTTTGAAAGCGTTGTACTCTTACATTCATTTGTTTCATAGAATGCGAGAAGACTTGTCAATTATTAAAGATTTGTTCAGCTCTTTCAAAGTTCTCCAAACTTTGGTGTCATTCTATCAAAAATAGATAGTTTGTTATTCTTGATTCTTATACATCTATTGTATGTCTTAACTTGTGAGGCAAATTTGTTGCTCACCCATGCTAAATAAAATATTTTAGCTAGTAACAATGAGGCCAAAGGGTCAAAGAAGAACAAAGGTAAATTACTGGATTAGTTGTGACGAACATTATTATTATGTTGTATTTGTAAACTTTTTTATATAACTAAAGGGTATGTTTGTAATGTTAAGGTTAGAGAACCTGGGGTAGTGCATTAACTATATCAATTAATGAAGTGCATGTTCCTATTTATATTTAAATGGGTAGTTAAATGTTATTTATATTGTGGATCGTGAGCACCAAACTCGGGGGTCAGGTAACCCGAATTTGGGGGTGTCTCATGTTGGTATCAAAGCTGTAGGTTATAAACCTTAAGTGGGGTGGGGAAAACCCTAGGATTATAACCATAAGCAAAATCTAGAAAACTCATTTAGAGTACTAAGTGAGAGATTACTGAAGTGCATCAATAATGAGATATGTGGACACATAGTATGAGAAGTTTGTACTAATGAAGTATTAATTAAGTTATTTAAACTGATTATAGGATGTCTTGAGAAGATGAAATGAGTGCGGAGATGCTAGTGGTTGTTGCACCAATGCCAAAAGCTGAGGTGCCAGCGTAAAGCGAATCAGTTGAGAAGGTGGGAGAAGATGAACCTATGGTCAATCTGGGCAGCGATCATGATGATTATCCCGAGATGTATCTGAGTGGTGATGAGGAGACAGAGTCCGAAGAAGCTAAGGTGGAGAAAGAAAATAAGAATAATGTTGGAGAACAAGATCAACTATCTGTAGAAATACAAGAACTCCGGAGTCAAGTGTTTCTTTTAGAGGAGTTGTGGAAGACAGAGCGAGCGTTACGCGAAATGACTGAAGAACGGAACAAGCTCAAGGCGCAGGTGGAAAGGATGAAGACTGAAGGAGGTGGATTGTCTGAAGGAACAATCAAGCAGCAGAAAGGAAAGAAAAAGAGAAAGAGGGACAACGACATCCCTAATTATGAAAATTTAAACCCGAATAAGAAGCAAGTCTGTAGCAAGTGTCGGAAGACTCACGCGGGAGAATGCATGAATGTGTGCTTCAACTGCAAGTAGGAAGGACATATTTCCCTACATTGTCCTAAGCCGAATATGAGAAAGTGTTATTCATGTGGGAGAACGAGTCACGAATTCAACAAGTGTCCCAGCAAGAAAAAGACTGATGAAGGGAGTGGGCGATAGACAACTTAGAGATATGCAGTAGTATCTTTTGGTAGTAGGTTATGATATTAATGGTTGTAATACCGAGAATGATGTGTAAGCATATGTAAATATAAATATGTTTGTATGAATGAAATCTTTATTTTCTATATAAATATAAGATTAAGATTAATTTGCGTGTTCTTAAAACTCATACTTATGGTAAGTTCATGACTCATAATTATATGTAATGTTTTGAACCCCTCAGCGAATGGACGCCAAAGGTCTTACTAGGATAAGTTCATACACTCATATAATTGTGGTAAGTTCCTGAACTCATAAGTGTGGTAAGTTTGACGAATTGGGAATAACTATGTTAAAATGGAAAATGGCAACTTTTTGTGTAAAGCTGTGCTGTTAATCCTGATATTATTTAAAAAGAGATAGTATTATGTGTTAAGTACTAAATGTGCTATAAGCTATTTGAATCAATATGCGATTATATGAGAATTATGTGTTGAATTCTTATTGTGTTAAGAATTTGTGTAGAGAAAGAGAATTAATGTAAGATTTTTATTTAAATCAGATCATGCCGCCTAGACGACATAATTAAAATCAAAGGGAAGAGCAAGGAGGTCAAGCTGACCGATGCAAAACTTTGCAAATATGATAGCCGAAGCTATGGGGAATAGAGCGCCATCAGTAAGAGCGAGAAATCAGCCAGCTGATAAATTGGCAAATTTCAAAGATTTTAAAGCGGTAGGACCGCCAAAATTTAAGGGAACCACAGATCCGATTAAAG